>CM023955.1:12570094-12734784 GCA_013407115.1 Glycine latifolia
ATATATATATATATATATATATATATATATATATATATATATATATATATCACCCACTTGGGTGGTAAATCACAACTAAGGGAAAAACCCCATAACAGTGAGCTTACCTGGCATGCCGTGCCTCACAGCTCTAGCTCAACTGATGGTCTGCGTCACTGACACCCGCGGTGTCAAGCCCTGCTCTCAGCACTGTCCCGGCTCTCCCGAATCCGTGGTCACCACCACCAATGATGTCAGAATCACGCCCTACACAAGAGCATGTAAACATCAACAACGATCCTCAACCGTTAGCATGACTAAACAATGCTAACCCTTTTCATTAAACCTCTTTGTTCTCTATCTCAAGGTTATCAAGACTAATCACCTCAAAGGCGATTCACTTGCCTTAACCAGGCCAAATATCCATATTTGTCAAGTTTATCAGAACGGCTATTTCAACACATTTTCACCGTTTATTTAGCCTCCTGAACATCTTTTGTAAAGGTACCTAGGCTTAAACTCATCATTATATCATCAATCTTCCTACCCATACAGATGTCAGAGTCAAAACCAAACTTCATCAAAAGTCATGTTTCAAAGTTCAATATTCATTAGAACAACCTCCTGAGCATATTTTTCTAAAGAACCCAAGCCTAATTTCAGCTCTAACGCAAAATGGTTACTATTCACCTCAAGAACAAATTCACAAATCAACCGGTAAAACTTGAGTTTCTTATCTCAAAACAGTCGAGGAAGGCTGGAGGATCACTTCTCCAAGCTCTAGCGTCCTTGAATCGCCTTCTTTCCCTTCCAAATCTCAGTTTTGAGGAATTCCCTAGAGAACTGGATCTCTCCGATTGATGGTTCTTAAGGAGAATAGAAGCTGGAATCTAGCTCATAGAGGAGTTCTAAACAACTTTCTAGTTGGGTGGGAAGTGTTTAGATGAAGAATGGAGAAGATATGAAGCTTCTCTGGTCGTTAATGGCAGAAACCAGAGAAAAGGAAGAAGAATGAGATTTTGGGAACGGAGAGAGAGAAAGGGTTATTATAGGTACCAAAACTATAACTAAATAATAAACTCCTCTTACCTAACTAGGAGTTCTCCCTATTACAGCCGAGCGGTGTTGTTTCGCGATCCTTCGAATATGTGTGCTTATCCGAACACAAAGCTCTATATATCAAATCGAAGACAATTTAGTATAGATTTCCAAGATAAGATCAATATTAACATTTGGGGTCAAATACCCACTCAAATCGAAAAGGGGCTAAACGGTGTTTTGGGAGTTCACATTAAAAGACATCATTTTGAAATTTCGATCACACTAATGTGACCGGGGTTCAACAAGGATCACAGAAATGACATCAATTTCATAAAAGGAGACTTTTACAACATCTCATTTTCAAAGAGTTTTCAAAGGAAGTGTAAAACTCCCAACAACGTACCCAAAACACAAGAGACATTAAGAGAAGCTTAAACTAGTTAGAAGAAGACTAAGGAAGCTAAGATTACCTCAAGGAAACCAAGAAAGAAAGATTTAAAAGCTGCATTTTCTACCGAAACTTCGAGAAGAGTGTCAAAGATTCTGCTTCGATTAAAGGGTTCCTCTCCGTGTAGTGGTCTTGTGGTAAGCAACGGCGGTCTGTGGTGGTGACCCGTGGTCTTGGGTGGTGGGAGGCTTTGGTGCTGGTTGAGGGAGGAAGAAGACTCATTTTCGTGATTTGGAGGCTGCTGGACGTATTTAACACCGACTTGACTCGCTTAAGCTAGCAAAACTGCCTGCAAAATTTGTCTGGGCGAGCTGACCCAATTTTAGAATTTCTGCTTCAGTAAAAAATTAATATCTCGCGTTGAAGATTTTATTTCATCAATCCCAACGGTTAAAAGTTATATATTTTGGTTAAGAACCTAATTTTAAAATTTTAAAGCGATCCAACGGTTAACTAAACCAAAATAGTGATTTTACTAAATCAGGTTTCGGGTCAAACTCGGAATCACACCATTCAACGCAACTCAAACAAACTCCACATAACTTGACCTCTACATCAAGAAATTGCACATGGATAATTCACATAACATTTCAACTAATAATAATTAATAAAATTAATCAAATTATACAAGAAATACATCACACATATATTTTAAGTTATTGAAATTTCAGGGTGTTACATATTTTGTTGACTTTCTTGTTCTGTTTAAAATATTTTTTGTTAGTTTAAATTAATTTCCTTAATATAAGTGCATATTAATTGGACAAAACAACATGTATGGCTTCTATAATTTATTTTTTTCACTTTTGTGCAACTATCACATTCAATGAAGACTTCTGTTGCCTGGTACACCAATTCAGAACAATTTGCAGGAATTATGGTCCTTGCTCAATTTTCTCCTTCAAAACATTTTCAATTCAGTTTAGAATTTCGAGGAATGATTTAATGCTCCCTTTTCAGACCTAGTGGATGGATCTGTAACCAATGAAGAATAACTATTGATCATTCGACATCTGCATCAAGTGAGCTTCTCTCTTATTTCTTATTTTCTTTCTTTTGTCAACATCATTCTGATGAATATCATTCACACTTTTAGGTGATAAGGCCCTTCATATTGAGAAGGGAAAAATATGAGGTGGAAAAATTTCTTCCTAGTAAATCTCAGGTTATACTTAAATGTGACTTGTTAGCATGACATAAAGTATATTATCAATAAGTCACTGATCTCGGCAGAGTTGGCTTAGAGAATGGTTTGTACCTCCATTATTTTCTATTTTCTAATCCACACCGCTTCACCTTATAAAGATGTAATTGTTTTCCCACCTTTGATTTGAATATTTGTTTGCTTATGCTAAAGGTATTTTGTAAATCCCATCCCACCCCATTATTAGTTGATTCTCAAAAGTCAAAACCCTTGACTATTGAATTAGTTTTGAGTTCTGATCATCATTTGGGAAGTAAACTAGATTCCCATTCATTCAATTGGATGTTAATGTTGTTTTTGTTATGTTTTACCAGTTGGTACTTTGTGATGAATTAGTGAAATAAGATTATTTTATTAATTCAATATAAATATGATTTCTGATCACCTGGTGCTTGTGTTTTTCTGTCTTCCTTTTACCAAAAGAAATTTTTTCACCACTATTTTGTTCCCTTCCTGCTAAAAATTGGAACCACTACTTTCCAATATTACTACAGAAAAGAGTAGAGGAGAGGACTACGTTATTTCTTCAGCACTTCACCATTTCTAAAACAACAGTAAGATATTACTGAACAAATTACACTTTGTTACTTTAGCTAGGTATATGTACTAGTGATCCAAATTTATATTTTATTATACTTTCTCTCTATTATTGTGTATTTTTCTCCAGTAGATTAGCCGAATGGTCCATAAAAAATATTTTCACACTGAGTTTAGTACTTGAATTTGATCATTGAAAGAGTTCTTTTTTATCATTGAAAGAGTCAGTTCCTGAATTTTCAAAATTGTATAATATAGTCTTTTTATTGGTATAAATTTCATAAATTCAGGGCCTGGTTTAAACTATATTTAAATTCAGAAATTAAATTGCAAGTAAAAAACAATTGTAAGAATTAAGTTAATTTATGTACTCTTTTTTTTCTTTGTATGCATGCATACAATACAAGTGATGAATTTTGAAACCATCCATCTTCCTCTAAGACCACTTCCTTTGAATTTTGAAGTCTTTGAATTCTTATTGCTACTTTTCTATTGGCCAGGATAAAGAAACTATGGTGAAGTGATGTGGCATTAGCATTCTAGAGTTTGAATTCTCTGTAACTACATGAAATCCTTGAAATCAAACTAAACTCAAAATTTTGGACAATTAGACGATGAGTGTAGGAATATGACCAGACAATTTTCTTTTTTAAATGCCAACAATCTTGGTTTGGCCATTTCAACAGTAGAAGCAATTGCTTTGGTAAGTTTCTTTTCAGGTACTATGTTGTATTACCATAAGATTAAAACAAAGTCCCTTACTCATAGATTTTGGACGAGAATTTAATTGTTGAATAGTGTGGAATTATTTTAGGAAATAGTTTTTAAAATATGAAAGTGAGAAGGGAATCAAAAAGGCTTTTGATTTTTGTTTTTAGTCTGAGTGACATAGGGAAATTGTTCTTATACAGGCCAATCAAGGACCTTGTGTTGAACCGATTTGCTTTGCTAATGTACTCCAGTGCTCTGTCTTATTCATGTTAAAGGCTTATCCAATTTATTAAAATCAAATCCGGATAAATGGATAAGTGGAGATGATGTTGATCTATAAAAGAGGAAAAATGCATTTGGAACTAATACATATCCTTGGAAAAAGGTAGAAGTTTCTGGGTACATTCTTTATGATCTATTTTTTAAATTTCTAATTGCATTACACTTGTTGATGAATCAGTTGCTTTGTTATGCTAATATTATTAATTCTCTCTTATTGTTTTACAGAGGTTTCTATGGGAATCTTGGAAGGATCTAACTCTTATAGTATTGATGATAACAATTGTAGTGTCATTGATACTTGGAATAAAAACAAAGGTGCAATTAACACCCTTATTTGCTAGTAGTAATTCTTATCAATCATAACCATAATAATGGGTTGGCAATCAAAATGAGGAGGGTATAAAATAATGACAATGTCTATAAAATAATTTATCCTAAGCTATACAAGTTGGAGTTGTTGGAATCATTGTTTCCAATCACAGAGCTCGTCAACTGGACAATGTCCCTACAACTATTATGGCTTTGGAAGAGGTACTAGATCCTAGCCATTTTTGGAAATTTTATATTAATTGAAATAGAAACGAACCACTTGCTATCATTCTTGCTAGTGGAACTAAAGTCTTGCTAATTCCTTATTTGATTTTATTTCATAATGCTTTATGCATTAAAACTTTAAAGTTGTTATTTTTGAATCATTGGAAAATTCTTTTTCATTGCTTGCTTCCTTACTCATAATCATTGCATTTTCATCTTCTTTTTAATTTTTGGGTCCTATTGAATATTGTTCTCTTTCAATTCATGAAACATATTGGAAATAATGGTTGCCTGACTTAAATAGGTAGTTAAAGCTGCACAAGGAAAATTTTCAAATTTTCTAGATGGTGGAATTCATCGAGGGACAAATGTTTTAAAAGCACTAGCTCTTGGAGCAGTTGGTATGTTCGTAAGTACATGATAGTTTCATCACCATCATAGCAAATTAAATTGTTGAATGCTTAACTTCAGTATATGTGTGTTTGTTTGCCTTATGGAATATGGCAAGGCAATATGTTCTTTTATTTCATTGGTTTACTAGTTTTTCATTGTAGGCAGATGATCTATAATAATCTACCTAGCCATATATTCCTACTATTTATATCTTTGCCTTTCATCTTAAATTTCAGATTGGTAGACCTGTAGTGTTCTCATTGGTTACTGATGGTGAAGTTGGTGTGAGAAAAGTACTTCAAATGCTTTGTGATGAATTTGAACTAACAATGGCACTAAGTGGTTGTCATTCGCTCAAGGAGATAACTCATGACCATGTTGTCATAGAGTGGGATCACCCAATATTTTCTCCTAAGTTATAAGATGGCAAGACTCCACCTTGTTCTTCTATATTCTAAAATAGAAATTTTAGAATAACCTTTGTTTTTATTTCATGCTTTTGTAGAAAACTTGGTTGTTATAGTGAGTCAGACATTAGTCATCCATTAGTAATTGCTACTTCTTTATTCGATGTACAAAATAAGTTTCTACTTAGACTCATTTCATTGCATTTGGTGCTAGGATTTGGTAAACTCTAGAAACATGATTGCCAATAAAGTGTAATTTTTTTCTTAGCAAAAGATTAAGTTTTATGGTCATCTGTCTCCCTTTTTTTTAATTTGTATTGATTAATCTATTTCTGTATTAAATGGGCAATTTGAAGATTATTATTATTATTATTATTATTATTATTATTTGCAAAAAAATAACATCAGTTGGTCTAAAACTAATATAGGAAGTTTTTTTACAACATCGATTTTGGGCAAAACTGATATGGTAAACACATTCAACATTGGTTTTTCCAAAAACCAATGTTGTATACGAATTTCAACATCAATTTTTCAGAATCGATGTAGAAAGCGCTTTAAAATACACAATTTTGGCCACATTTCTACATCGATTTCAGTCAAAACTAATGTAGTTGATAACTTTCAACAACACTTTTAAAATCAATGTTGAAAATGCCTACTTTCAACAACCATTTCACATCAGTTCTAGAATCGATGTTGAAACTTTTCCAAAATCGATATTAAAGTCCTTTTATATAGTAGATTCATTATCTCTATCTGATGCGAATATGTATCAAATATCAATATTGTCATATATTTTATTGATACGTATTTTTCAAGTATAATGAAAACTCAATACAACTACAAATGAAACATAAAAGCACGTATAATATTAAAACAAAGTCTTTATGGATTTGGTGTTTTTTAAAAAAGGAATGGGATTCATAATTTTCTTATTTGTAGAGAATACATAATAGAATATTTTTTTAGTCTTTGAATATATTTTTTTAATCCTATTATTAAGTAAGAGGGTTACCTGATATTATAAATAGTAATGATTTTGAGTTTGGATTTTGAGTATGCATCTCTATTAAGAGAGTTTTCTTGTTTATCGTGATTCTATTGGATTTTAGAAAGATTGTCTTCGCAAATATTACATGTGGTTTCCAAAAAAATAATTTAATACAGCTGCATTTATAATACCTTATTTTGAGAGGAAAAATTCGAAAAATAAAACTAAAGGTATAACAGCTCTCTACTAAAGGATGTACAAGCTAATTGGTTCTTTTTTTGATAATTAGCATACTTAACATAATAACGATGGCACATCCTAGAAGATGAAGGGTGGTCTGCACAGTCTTGTAGTCACAGTACAGGCTCATACAGGGTTGAGTTTAAAACAGGAAATTGTTTTGACAGAACCGTTAAAAATTCAAACCAAACCCTGTATGCAAATTAAACTATATTATTATTCAACACTAATCATCTAAATGAGCACAAAGATCAAGTTTGTAATGATAATAATAATAGCGAAGGAACAAAATGGTTGGTTTTGAATACGACCCATGTGGATGGCATATAACGCGGTCGAGTTGTGAGGTGGGTAGAATGTAATATTCAGTGAGACAAGGACATGAGAATCCATTAATGATTTCTCACACATCGGGTTTAAGATCGTGTGTTTCTTTGTAGTTTTTTTCTTCTTGGAATGATACTGTTTGGTGGTATACGTAAACATCGTTTACCTGGGAACTTGCCTAAAAACTCAAGTTACTACACCGATAAATTTTTTGTTAGTGTAATCTCGTAAAAATTTTGGTTGATCATTTTTAATATTTTTAATTATTTTTTTTTATAAGATTTATTTAAGACTTTATTTAAAGAGATTGAATCTCGTATTTGAATCAACTCCTTCTTAATTGTCCCAATTGCCCCCAATTAATGAGTTTAGTTAGCCTGAAAAGAGGGAACACAAAAACGTGTATTTTGCGCAAAATGATGGGTGAAGGGAACAAGGAATCTTAGGTAACCGAAAGAAAATATGCTAAACTATAGGTGAGACTTCTAAATACTCGAGGAAAGTAGGGGTGTGGAACGATGATGGCAGTTGGAAATCTTACTAGCAACACAGTCTCCAAAGTTACATGGTCAAACAAGTCACAAAATCACACCCTCCCCAATTCCTTGGCTTCCTAACTCGATAATTAAATAAAGACTTTGTATATGGCTATTACAGTACTTTTTGGAGTGAGTAAATTAAATTAATGTGAAGGATTTTAATTTTAATTTTATAGGTACACTACTTATGGATTGACCAAAAGTCTTTGTACCCTATGTTTGGGGTCAAGTGTCCCCACATCCCTTTTGCTCTCTGCTAAGGTCCAATACTACTCACTACTGCCCTGGCCAATCTGACCCAGTGAATAACATGGCAGTGACCCGTTTTCCTGTTCTACCCATGCACCACGTAATTAAGCACTAGTCCACTTCTGAAATGCTAGTCTTTTATTCCATTCCGTGACCATACCAAATAATTTCCTATCCCACTGTGGATTTCATGTACATTGATTAATATATAATAATAGTATATGTGTATATATATGTGTGCCTTAGTACCCCCAAACTTTCTTGTCACTGAATGTATCCTTTAAGATGTGATTAAAGGTCAAAGAGAGCATGACAATAATCCTGCAACTACAAGACATGCAGCATCGGAAATGTCAGTCACGCACACACAGAATGTAGATGTGTGTGTGACAAACACAAGTTAAAAAGCTATAGCAAACTTGAGAAAAAAGTTTTGGTACTTTTAGCTGCGAGATTTGTGTGTAGGAGATATGGACTTTTTTCTTTTCTTTTTGGGTTTGTGAAGGGAGGTTAGGGAGAGATTTTTGTTGGTCCTCAATGTACAGAAAATCAAATGCAATTGTAATATATGACCCTCGAAATTAAATCATGAATTTCTCTGATTTTGGTTTCTCCCAAGTTGTAATTATGAATTTATACCAGATAAAATATTTGATCAGATCAAAGGGATATCTGACACATTCAAATCAAATATACCCTTCAACCACATATCCATATATACTGAACAATACATCTCGACCTTCAGTATGTATAAACAATGTATCATTCCATCATGATTATTTTTACTAAATTCACTTAAGAGTAATTGTTCAATTTGAGACAGTTAAGCATGATTAGAGGGAGTATTACTCAGCTGCTCATCATAATGTGATAAGTCCATAAATCTCAGGCCAAATCAGGTTAGTATAAAAAGGAACCCCTCAGGTAAAAAACACTGATTCATTCTCACCTACTTATTATATATTATTAATAGTTCTGAGTTAAACTCTTACTTGAACGTCGGAATGCATTTTGCAGGTACTCTCCCTTCCACTCCGTCGGATACTCATGCACCTGAATTCTTGGCAAAAAATAAGAAGCAAAAGATCATTCGCTCTAAAGACCCTTCGGTACAATAGAAGAGCTTTTGACAGAAGTATAAGTACCCGATCCGTTGTGATAGGAACAGGACCCTAATTAACATGACCCATTCAAACTATTTGCTCTCCAAGATGAGCCAACTATAACTCAATCAGTTATGTGCACTGGACATAGTGACAAAATGTTGCTAATAAGGTTTGGCTCTATATTTGGTTTTAGGACCACTACTTGTCCTTTTAATGTTCTCTTCTCACCTTCGACATCCAAGAAACTTTAGCCAGCTTAAGATTGCAAAAGCCAAATTTCAGTACCCTACATATGTTACATGTTTCGTTGATGATATAAACTCGATCTCGATCTTTCCTTTTCTCTCTTCCACGTCCTAGTCCATGTATAAGTAGACACTTTCACTTGCAGTTAAATGCATCATGTCAAGAAATTAAAACTTCCCCTAGAGGCCCATTTTGCCAGCACTTTCTTGATGAAATAGATAAGTCACCGGTGCATTTGGGTACCTTACACACTTTTTTTTATGTGATAAAGTTTATGTAAGTTAATTTCCGGAAAATAAGCATGATCAAAATACGTCTCAAGGCTCAAAGAATACATATAAAAGTATTTACAGATTATCCACCAACAAGACCTTAACATTAACCACGGGAATCAAACTCATGTTATTTTGGAATATACGAGACCAACCCTTGTTGGTAGCTTACACACTTTTTATCATGGACGAAGATATAATTCAAAGTGTGTAGTGTGTGTAGACCCTAGTTATATAGTTTAGTATGTTATGGCATTCATTCATTTCATTCATTAACTTTTCACGTTCAAAATGAATGCGTACGTGGAGCCCTTGAACTTTCTAAAAAGACTTTGAATATGTGCTACTTGCTGTAGCAAATAGCTGTGGTGAGTTGGGTGGGTGAAAGTTGATTTGATGTGACCCATGAGGAACATGCAAAATGATGGAGCTCATATTTGGACAAGGAATCGCTTGATGAAAAATATGAGACACACGCAATGGTAGGGATGTGAATTGAAATGGAAGGTGGGCAAATATAACCATAAACATGTTAAGTAGCTGAGTGAAAAGAAAGGGTTGAGGGGCAGGGGTACCCTTTCGAATTATTCCAAGAAGTGACTCTGGATGATATAAACTGTGCACAACCAAATCAGGAAACAAATAATGCAACAATATGAGGATAAAGGGGTAGGCTTGAAAGGTGTATACCAGCCCGTACATGTCCCTGAGCCAATTAGCATGTGGCCAAAGTGGAGCTGTTCTGGCATTAAGTCCGTGTACCCTAGAGACCCATTTGGGATGAGAAAGGAACAAAAAAAAACCTGCAAAGATTCTCTCACTCAAAGGAAGAAAATAAAAGTGAGTTAATTTTTTTAATTTTTTGGCTTCCATTGTGGTCCACCTGGCCACCATCAATTTCCGGGTAAAAGACTTGCACCCACTTACAGAACATTTTCATGCCACCAAATTGTCAACTATATTCCTTGCAGTCTTCAGAATAAACAGCAATGCAAAAATTCCTCTATATGCCATCCATGTGCAATTGTGCACTCAGTACCATGTGCTTTGATATGTGTATAATATATGCTTACAAGCTTCTGATGGCCTTTTTATGACTCCAAATGAATAATCAGTTATCTTATTTATTGGGACACATTAATTTGAAGCATAAAACATTACTATTAATGAAAGGGGCCAAATAATGAAGCAAATACACCAAAGCAGGCCCAAAACAACAACAGTACATGTAAATGCAAAAGAAAGCACTGTTTGACTGTTTAATATACTATCAAAACTTGGATTTAATTCAAGGGCCCAGCTTTTTGTTACCTCCTTTATTCTCTTCACACCACTTACTGTGTTTTTTTTTAAACTCCTATACTACCCATGTCCCTTTGCACCTGCAATCCCTTCTCCTCTTTCTCTCCTACCCTCTAGTCTTTCCCAAATTCACACCCCTAAACCCTTTGATGCTCCTCTTCTTCCTCATCCCTTGCATTAGGTTTCTATCTTATATTCCTTCTCTCTAATAGAGCTCATGAACTTCACCCCCCATCTTCCTCTTCATGTCCTTTTACTTTGGTGTGTTCTCCTTCTCTTTTTCATTTTAGTTTTTTTTCCTGCTTCTCACTGAGTTAGCCAAAACTAGTTTTCATTATGTATCAAAGATCATATAATTAGAGTTACTTTTCATCCTCATAATTCATTTTCTTAAGATCTAATGGTTAAAATTAATTACTTATTATAATCATTAGATCTTAAGAAAATAAATTATAAGGATGGAGAATAACTCTATAAAGAATTAGTTTTGAAGTAAGTGAATCTCTCCTCTTAATTATGTATACAAGATTTTTTGTTTTCATTTTTACTTTGTTTATTTTAATCTTTTATTCATTTTTACTAATGTGATATATGTAACGCCCCGTATGCATCCGGCTTGTTAACATTCAATTATGGTCGTTAAGCGTAGCAATTAATTTAACAAAATTAATTAGGAAGCAGCTAATAAAAATAACATCATCATACGTCCATAATTAATAATAACTGTGCATTATGTATGGTGATTGCTTATGAAATTACAACAATATTCAATCGGGTTACGTTCTCCCCTCAGGGCCGGGGTACAAAGTGTATATCACAAAACAATGAGCCAACATTCTCTCAAAATAAAACTAAGGTTCACTCAGAACCCCTTCCCGACTCGGGCTCTTGTCTGGAATCCCTCAGACTGCTTCACTACCCGGGCCTCTTGCCTTAGAATCCACCGTCCTCTCTCTGCTCATTACCTGCAAAGACATATAATCCCTAACCGGGATGAGATATAAATCTCAGTAAACTCCAGGTCCTTGGAGGCTTCTCCTCCCCCGGGTTCACTTTTCACGATACATAACATCAAAACGGCATCACATAATTTGACCATCACGGCTATCATAAAATGCATCACATGTATATAACAACACAGATATAGCGAGAGAAGATCATCCACTTAAGGACACATTCTCTCAGGACTTCCGCAGACACTGCCTGAGGAAGATCATCCATTGAAGGGCACATTCTCTCAGGAGTCTGCTCGGGCATATATGGATCTTCCAAGAGAGGATCATCCTTATAAGGGCACACTCTCTCAGGGTTTTCATATATACTAATTGATCACTTAGAGTTGTTCCACATGACTTTGCCTCCAAGGGAAGTTCATATTTAGTCTATTCTACTGGCCAGAGAAGCTCGTCACGCACACAACACATCATCATATACATGTTCTCAACCAAAAGCAGTAACACACAAGTTTAATACCACATGCATCATGATATACCAAGACCATCACTCCTCGAAGTATAGTGGAACACGGTCAAGGGAAAGACTCCCAAGACCAAAGAGCTTGCCTTCTCTGAGTGTTACACTGGCTCTCCTTGCCTTGTGGTTACAACCACCTATTTCCTCTCTATCACACACTGCAAAACATGCAAGAAACATAATAGTTATAAACCGTTGCATGCAAAGAAATGTCATTCTTTTCTCGAAAGGACCCAAGCCTAGTTCCAGCTCTGGCTCAAAAGAGTCTCTAAACATCTCAAAACACAGTCTCAAACAATCGGTGGGACGTGAGTGTCTTACCTTTTCAAACTTCCAGGAAGGCTAGAGGATAGCTTCTCCAAGCTCGAATGTCCTTAGAAAAACCAAAACTCTGCGAGAGTTATTGGGGAAGACGGTATCTCTGTCTGATGGTCTTCGGAGAAACTAATGTTGGAACCTAGCTACGGGATGGTTCCTTTCAACTTCTCAGTTGCATGCAAAGAGTTTTTGGTTAAGGGTGAGTGGCTATGAAATGTCTCTCACTTGGAGATGGAGAAAACGGAGAGAGGAAGAAGACGATAGTGTTTCATCGAAATGGAGAGAAGTGGTCTATTTAAATGACCCTGACGCGTGACACACGTGCCAATAATGTCAGATGTCAAATCTAACTTAGTCATCGTACACACTCACTGCCTGGTTCAGACCACTCACCAAAAGCCTACCTTGTACAACTCGGAATCGTAATCCGGACACCCTAGTATAGGCTAATGGGATCCATACGATCAAGGTCTTACCTGATGTCTCGGTCAAGTGCTGTCTATTTTAATCAATTACAACGCTTATGTAATCGATTGCATAGTGTTGGATCCGCCCTTGTCCAACCTTATTCGACCTCGTTCGACCTTATTCGGGTTCCTGCCTTGGCACTTCACAAGTCCAAGATTCCGCCCTCTGTTGACCTTATCCGACCTCATCCGAACTCGTTCGGGTTCCTACCTTGGCACTTCACAAGTCCAAGGTTCCACCCTCTACCGACCTTGTTCGGGTTCCTACCCCGGTATCCTTTCCTCCATGTCAGCATTGCTCCATAAAGGTGTTGTTACCCCTTTGAAGTGTCCACCCGGTCACACTAATCCGGGTTCCTTGTTAATACTCACTTTAAGAAACATGAACCCAGATTTGTGCCAGGGTCGTTATTATCACAACTACCTCTTGATAATATCATTATTATATTAAAATGCCAACGTGGACACCTAAAACCTTACAATATGATATGTCTCACATGATTAGGTAAATATACTAGTAGGACTACTTCTAGGGCATATACATCCAAAGGTTATATATTGAAAGTTGAAACATCCATAACCCATTGCTTCAACTAGTAAAGGTAGAGTTGTAGCAACACATTAGTTATGTGTCTTATCAAAGTTATTAAATAATTTAAAAAGTTTAAAGTCAAATACACATAAAAAAATTTCTACAAAATAGAAATTATTTTATGTTCCTTAAAAAAATTAGTTTCTATTTTGTATTTCAATTAAAATACATGATAAAAACTAATTTCGATTGTATAGTTAATTGACACGAGAGTCAAATTACAATATACAACTGAAACTAACAGAAACTAGTTTATGTTGTGTGTTTGTACGAATTGCACAACAAAAAACAGTTTCTAGGAAAGGTATTTTATTAAAAAAAACAAAAAAATGGTGGATAGTGCAAAAAAGAAAAAAGAAAGTGTAAATAGCATGCAAAGAAATTTTATGGGCTCTCAGAAACCCAGCCCATCCATATGTAACCAAAAATCTAAATGAAAAAATAATCAAACTAACCCGTCTTTCACTCAAAAAGAAAAACATAAAGGAAAAGAAGTTTACTATACGAGTTTGCTAGTCAGAAGATTTGTTTGCCAATTGTGAAGGCACTTTAGTCGGGCTTATAACCTAGAAGGCTAGAACCATAAAAATATGAAAATTGCTTCGCATAAGTAGCATCACATTTTTGCAATGACAAATAAATAGTATAGTTTATGTTAGATACGATTCCACCATGACAGCCAAAGCTATTCACAACATTGAACACATCTTACAATATGTTCTACATTTCCTTCTTCAAAAAAAAAAAAAAATGAACATTCATTTTGGATGGTCAAAACGGTAACCAAAACTCATTATTAAACATTCTGTTTCAACTTGTAGTGTTCTAATAAAACATCTACGTTAATAAAAACAAATAATCTCAGTTATTCTTATTGGATTTGTCTAATTGACCCAAGGTAAAAATGAGATTAAATAATATCATCTTTAATGATTAATAGAATTTAGGCAATTATACAGCCATTAATATAATTACTATCATATTTAATGTTTCATTATTTCTCTCTCCTCAAAACTAAAATTTCATATATAATACACATATAGTACATGTCGATCGTACATTCTTTTTTTCATACATTCCTTTGTTATTTTTATTTTATTCATTTTGCAACATACAAGTATAATATTTTTCTAAAAAAATTATAACATTTTGATTTTAATTGTTAATTAAAAATTATAAACAAATACTGTAATGGTGAAATTATAGATAAAATTATGAAAATTGAAAATTTGAAATTATAAAAAATTTAAATACAAAGTACATGTCATATTATTTATTACTCTAATAGATAAAGAATAAAATCATAATTGTTAGAATTATACTAAAATGCATAAACTTATGTAATAAAGTATAAAAATCTTAAATCTTAATAATTATTTTTAATTAATTATAAAAAGATAATATTCTTATTCACTTTAGATAAATAGTTTTTATTTATTTTAAAATTAGAAAATTTGCTTTTAATTTATTAATGTGAATCAAATATGTATAATTAACTTTTAAAAAAATCTAACGCCTCACAATTTCAAAGGCTAAAGTAATAGTTTACTCATGAATAATTCTTAAAACTATTCTTTAATAAAAACTCATAAAAATACATTATAATTCGAAATGATTATTCAAATTTATATTATAAGATAGATTTTACTGGTAGAAACCAAATTCTTAGTGGTTAAAAACTTAGGAACTATGTTCAAATTTAACGACTAAAAATAATTAGACATTAAGTAAGTAATTAAAATAAAAGTGAAATGTCACTGAAAAGCTAATTTTTATATATTTCAATCACATTAAAATATAGAAGAATAAGTTTATAAAGTTATAATTTTAAATATAAATGATATGAGAGAAAAAGGATGATGTATGAAATATAATAGTAATTACATTAATGGTAGAATGCAAAACATGTTAATTGACTAAATTGTATTGGTGATTGAAAATGAGGTGAATCTCATTTTTATCTTGAATCAATTACGCAAATCCTTCATAATTTAAATACGGTCATAAATAGTGGTCACGGTAGAATCCAGCATACCGATACTGGAAAAAAAAAAAAAGAGTGCATACAGCATACCGATACAATTCTGGCAAAAAAAAGTAGACCTGTAACTGGTGGTTGAGTTGAATTATAGTTGTAAGAGTTTATTCATTTTCAAAAATAACAATTGAGTTGAATTATAGTTGTAAGAGTTTATTCATTTTCAAAAATAACAATTTTTTGTTTGTTTGCTGTATTTCCATATTGATTTTAATCCAATCATAATAACTTAGGGATAATGGCCAAAGTGCCACGTTTTAAAATAAAATTCCAGATAATGGCCAAAGTGCCACGTTTAAAAAAAAAAAATCCAAATAATGGCCAAAGTGCCATGTTTTAAAAAAAAAAATTCTAGATTGTCATCTCTATAGTAATATTTGCCAAAATGTCACGTGACATAATTCGCTGGTTCTATAAGCGAAATTGGTGGGTTGACGTGTCGTTACGCTATTAGGACACGTAATTCGCTATATGTACCAGTGAATTACGTGGTTTGGGCAGACAAATTTTGGGCAGGACACGTGTCGAGGAGGGAGTAGTTCACTTGGCAGGCTAGCGAATTACGTGGTTCTGACAAAGCATGACACGTGGCAAGCTTGAGGCGCAATGTGTATAAACTTCGAACGGCCATAACTTTTGACTGAAATGTCCGATTGAGACGAAATCGGTGGCAAAACGCTCGAAATTGAGAGGAGAAGCCCTAGGCAAATTCCTAAAGGAAATTTGGTCAAATATTTTTTCAAAAAAATGCCTCTAAGTGCCTCAAAATTAGGATTTAGGATTCAATTACGATCATTTTGACATAAAGACTCAAATATTTCCAAATTGTCTACTTTTTTAATTATTTAATTAGTTAATTTAATGCAATTTTATATTTTTTTAATTACTTCTCTCAATTACGATCGTTTTGACATAAAGTACGCCTCCATCGAACATTCCTATCAAAAGTTATGGCCGTTCGAAGTTTATACACATTGCGCCTCAAGCTTGCCACGTGTCATGCTTTGTCAGAACCCACGTAATTCGCTAGTCTGCCAAGCGAATTACTCCCTCCCCGACACGTGTCTTGCCCAAAATTCACCTGCCCAGACCACATAATTCGCTTGTACATATAACGAATTACGTGTCCCAATAGCACAACGCCACGTCAACCCACCAATTTCGCTTACAGAGCCAAGGAATTATGCCATGTGGCATTTTGGTAAATATTACTATAGGCGTGACATTTTAGAAATTTTTTTTTAAACGTGGCACTTTGGCCACTGTCCCAATAACTTAACTAGTGGAGTAGAACAAGCACACACAAACAGACAGCAATTGCAACTAAACCACAATATCACTTCACAGAGTGTACTATACACTTGACTTTGACACTACCACAATGTCTTATTTTTTGTTTTCAACAACGGTGATCCCGTGTAGGTGACAAAGAACAACTTCTCCTACCCGGCCTCCTCTGCCGCCATTGTTACCGACATTCTCGAAAACTCTAGTTACCTCGTCCATTTTCACGGTCGCGACGTTGTCCACCACTCCATCCTCCGCCTCCACCGCAATTGGGTCCCACCTCTCCCGGACAGGTGAGCTTTGTTTGTTTGCATTCCCCACAAGCCATGCCTTCTCTTTTACTTTTCTAATAATTTCCCTTTTATTTTAAAAGTTTCATTCAATCACAAATTATCATTTAAATTATTTTAAAATAATTATTTTAAAAATTAATAAATTTATCATATATTATAAATTTTGATTGGATAACTTTTAAACTATCAATGTATATATTCTTTTTATCTTATTTTAATTATTTTAGTAATTATTTTGAGAAAGATGCACTATTCATTCATGGTAATAAATTATAAGTAACTTTTAGTGAATAATTTATGGGTCGCATTAGTTCCCACATCTGGGATTTTGGAGTTGGTGAATAATTTGTTGATTAGAATTTTGCATGATACAAAATTTAAAAAATAAAATAAAAAAGTCTTTAAACACCTAAAATTAATTACACATTAAGAGATAAAGAGAAATTAATATTGTTGATGAGATGCTTGATAATTAGAGGTGTTGAAATAAAATGACTCTTTAAAAAAATGATTGTGGGCCAAGGCATTGACACCTGCTAAGAGAGATAAAGATAAATGATGAGAGTGAATAATTTGACTATTTATTTAAATTTTTATTACTAATCTTTTCAAGTTTATATTCAGATTTGCTACGACAAATTAAAATTGAATTATTTGTTGTGGTCTTATTGTTTAAACTTGTTGTTACATGTTACTATCGCCGATTAAGTCAGATAACAAACGATTGGGCGTGTTTTTCGAGTACCTAGCTACAATTTTGAGATTTCAATTGAACGATAGATCCCAAGTTAAACTTTGTTACAGTTCCAGCAAAAGGAACCTACAAAAACAAATCATTGGCAACAAGCTTAACTTGTTATTATCTGTTCATGGTTGTCACTTCACTCGATTTGAAGTTGTCTGTTTAGTTGCAGTAAAAATGTATTCAAGTTCAGTTTTATAGTAATATTTTTCAGACTATAGTTGCAGCGGTTATAAATAACATAATATTATGTGCATGTGTCATTTGCTCCCTAATCTCCTATGAAGTTTGGAGATTAGGGCACTGGACAATTTATAATAATATTTTTAATACCTTAAGGTATTTGGTTAAAAATCTAAAAGACAAAAATATTTATTATAAAAATCTTAAAGAAAACGTAAAATAATAAATAATGGACAATGTTATTTTGCTCATTCCAAACAAAACTTTTCTCTTTTAAAACATCAGAAATCAAGTGAGCTGGTAAAGAAGTTTGGAGATCTGATGCCTAAAACCAAGAATGTCACTGGGATTAAAGTAGTGCTGAAACGTCATAAGCCTAATGAGAGTTCAAATAAGCCTAGAAATGTAACAGCGAGGACCACAAACACCCAAAGCAAATTTGTTGCACATTTATGCAAAGGTGAAAAGGTAGAAGTCAAAACTGATGAAGAAGACTAAACCACTGAAAGAAGTGGCAGATGCTTTAGATATCAGGCCATATATCTAGTTTCTTCCTGGCTTCAAGTAAAAGGTTTACTTTTGGCATACATTGTCATCTGAGGCCTCATCAAGAATGGATTGATGGAAAATGGGTTCTTGGTTCTTCGGTATGACTTAAACAACACATTCTTTTATTTATTAATTTAGCAAAGTAGTCTTTTATTCATTTAATGTGATATGCTTGGTATAATTTATTGATCTTCCTTGCCTTTATATTTGATTAGTGAGTAACCTCACAACGTGCTGGCAATGCATACCCCTTTAACATGTTGCTGTGTACTGTGTGTGGAAACCTTCTCATTGTTTCTCATATTTTAAAAGCATATCTAGTGGATTTGAGATATTAATTAAGGAACTAAATATTTTTTTATATTTAAAACATGTAAAATTGTGTTAAAGTACTTTCTTTTTTAGATTCCTGTAATTTTTATAATAAATATTTTCTTTTTTTTAGTTCGTTAAATACTAGTTAATAAAACCTTATTTTAGAAGAGAGTGTTAATGTTTGTCTAAAGATACTCTTTGAGAAACTTAAAATAGAATTTCTTTTATTAAAAAATAAAAAATTATGTTGTCTATAATTTTTTTTATGCTCTTTAGTGATTTTTACATTAAATATTTTCTTAATAAGACCATATTTTAAATTATTTATATTTCTCATCCACCTGTAGATTAATGAAACATGTATAATTTATTGTTCAATTCACATATATTAATTTGAGCTTTATTATCTGTTGTTGGCTAAACTTATTTCATTATGACTTGAGTGATTGCTTTCATTACTCATTTCTTTACCATGAGTTCAAAACTGAATGTTTTGGTTTTATCTGCTCATTATGGTTTCTTCTAGGGCTGAAGACCCGATCCTTATAGTGAACTACTTGAGGCTCTTCCTGCCACCTTGCTATTTCACTGAAAATGCTTTCTACTACCGTCACTCACTCACACCTCCTTATCCCAAAAGATTTCTACTGAATGCGTTTATCTGTAAATTAATGTGTTGGTATTGATGATGATCACCCAGTTGATAACTGCAACCTCAACTTCCTAATTTAGTTATAATCCCACTGACATTACTCTCGTAACATAAGTATGTTGGTATTGTTTTTCACAGATGCATCATCATTTTTACATGTTTGTTTTAGAGAAAAAAAGGGAAAGAAAAGAGGAAAAATAAAAAAAAAGGAGTAAAAAGTGAAATGATGTTTTAGATTCTTTGGTAAAAAAGAAAATAAAAATAAAGATTGATAAGAAAAAATTTCTTTCTTAGGGCTGTCCACAGTTTGGATTTTTGAAAAAAAAAAAGATTCATTTTATAATAATCATACAATTAATTGAACGATTTTTATAAATTAGATTGGTATTTTTTTAAGGTTTGATTCAATTCAATTCAGCTATCTGGATGCAGTTCCCCTCTCTCCCATCATTTTAACCAAGAATAAAAAGTTGCAACAACACTGCTCTCGTGTGTTGTGACAACTATCTAAACAAAAACAGCTGCAGTTGCACCGGAATGTGCCGCACTGCACCCACGAGGGCGTGTCCGAGGAAGAGTCACGAACGTGGGAAGAGGGGACACTGTCAAACTCCATTGTCGAACACACAAACGTGGTTTTTTTTTGTTTTTTTTTTTTAAATATATATAATTACATAATTGTCCTTTAGTTCATGGTGTTTAACTTTTAAATCAAAGAAAGATGGTTATTTTGTCCAATACAAAAGGTGCTGGTTTACGTTTTAATCTTGGAGTGAATCTATGTTAGCAATTTTTTATATATATATAAAAGAAGTTTATTAGTTTTTATAATAATTATTTTAAAATATTATATTTAAAACAAATTTAATTAGTTAACTATATTTTTTCAGGCATCATAATTAAACTAAAAAATGAAAAATAAAACTCCCTGGGTCAGAGCACTCTGCATTTTATGATATCATATGCCCCGGAGTTTACTAATTTCTGTCTACTTCTCATTCATCGTATATATGTTCATGTTCCTTCGATTCCCTTCTCTATTTTCCTTTGTTCTATTGTCCGAATTCACGTTCCTTTTGGTCCGAATGCTTAAGCTCAAAACTGGATCCACCTCACCCACATACCTAGTCTTCCCCTTTTTTGTGGCAAACGCTGTGTTATATTACTCCAATATAAAATATATTCAT
This sequence comes from Glycine latifolia, assembly GCA_013407115.1. Lineage (NCBI taxonomy): Eukaryota > Viridiplantae > Streptophyta > Magnoliopsida > Fabales > Fabaceae > Glycine > Glycine latifolia. The sequence goes on from CM023955.1 coordinate 12,591,002, forward strand.
TCTTGCGTGTGCGTGTGTGCGGCAATTATGACGACTCAAATTCGATAAAAAAATAAAATTCAAATGTGAACGGAAAATGAAAACCCATTTTCCCCTTTTCCATTCTTCAACCATCACAAACTCACCATCGCCCCAAAGTTGAATCTTTTCTGTCCCCACAACATCAAGTGCAGCTTCATCGGATGCCCCGAATTTTGTCCCGGTAAGCAAAAATCGAATCTTTGCCTTGTTTTTTGGGTGCCCAGGTTTTATTTGCCCCGAATTCGGGTTCCGTAGTTGAGGTTTTCAGTTATGGATGTGCGAGGAGATGGGATTTTCCCGGATGAGGTGGTTATTCAGATTCTTGCAAGGTTACCTGTGAAGTCCCTTTTCAGGTTTAAAACCGTGTGCAAACTGTGGTATAGGTTGTCTTTGGATAAGTATTTTATTCAACTCTACAATGAGGTGTCTAGGAAGAACCCCATGATTCTGGTGGAGATTTCGGATTCGTCCGAGTCCAAAACTAGCTTAATCTGTGTTGATAATTTAAGGGGGGTATCTGAATTTTCACTGAATTTCTTGAATGATAGAGTTAAGGTTCGAGCATCCTGTAATGGCTTGCTGTGTTGCTCTAGTATTCCTGATAAGGGTGTCTTCTATGTCTGCAATCCGGTCACTCGTGAGTACAGGTTGCTTCCAAAGAGTAGGGAAAGACATGTGACTCGATTTTATCCGGATGGCGAGGCTACCTTGATTGGCTTGGCCTGTGATTCGGCGTATCAGAAGTTCAATGTTGTTCTAGCAGGCTACCATCGCACGTTTGGACATAGGCCGGATGGAAGTTTCATATGTTTGGTGTTTGATTCGGAGTTGAACAAGTGGAGGAAGTTCGTTTCGTTCCAAGATGACCATTTTACTCACATGAATAAGAACCAGGTTGTTTTCGTCAATAATGCTCTTCACTGGTTGACTGCTAGCTCTACATATATACTTGTGCTTGATTTAAGTTGTGACATTTGGAGGAAGATGCAATTACCGTATGACTTGATATATGGAACGGGTAATAGGATTTATCTCTTAGACTTCGATGGCTGCCTGTCTGTTATTAAAATTTCAGAAGCATGGATGAATATATGGGTGCTAAAAGATGAATGGTGTATGGTGGATAAGGTGAGTCTGAGGTGTATCAGAGGAATGGTTCCAGGCATTTTTCCAATCAGTCAGACAGGTGAATGTGTTTTTTTTGGCAACTCATAAGCAGATTTTGGTGTATCATCGCAAGACTCAAATTTGGAAAGAAATGTACTCTGTGAAGTATAGCTCAACACTCCCATTATGGTTTTCTGCTCATGCATATCGCAGCACAATGTTCTCGTGTAACTGAGTCATGGTGACTGCATCAAATGACTTATGTAGATATATTTCTAGTTGCAAGAGTTTTATATTTATTTAAGCCATTGTTATTTGCTCAAGATATCATTTGTTTCTGGTAGTCATGTTAAAACTGTGATATTGGCTTTGCCATTATATTGCTTCACCGTTGTCTCTTGTAACTGGGGTGTGGCTTCAATAAATGGCCTTTGTACATACATTTCTAGTTGCAACTTTCAAGTGTTTGATACTCATTTGCTCATTGTTATTTGCTGAAGATATTGCATTTTTCTGATACAGTATCTTAATTGTAAAACTATTTCATTGACTTTGCCATGGAGGGCTGATAGAACTGGACCTAGAAACAGAGAATGTGTGTATTATTATTGTGGTACCTCCACACCCAAGACAAAATACATATGAGTTTCGAGGTCTCACCACCCTCCGCTTCCTAATCCCCCATTCCCTCTAAGTCCCCTCTAATTGACTATTTATAGTTTCTTAACTAACTAACAATTAGTTATAACTAACTAACAATTAATTATCCTAGTTGTTTTAACTAACTGACAGTTACTAAGGCTCTTAGCTCTTCCAAGGATATTTCCTAACATATTCTTTTCTTCATCTATCAATACCCCCCCTTCAAGATGGACCTTGTCCTCAAGGTCGAGTTGAGAAAAAATAGTCTGCCTTTCATCAGCAAGGGTCTCCTTCCTCCTCTTCTTCCATAATCATCAATCTGAACTGTTTATTTTTACACACATGAGCAGGATTATACTTCTCTTCACAGGTGAAACATTCTCCTTTCCTCATCTTCTCATTTACTTTCACAGGTGACAAATTATGGAAGGTTCTTCAACCTTGACATCCACTGGATCCTGTTTTAGCAGCATTAGTAGGATCAACTACCTTACTATTTGTTGGTTGTCAATCCCTTACAAATCTCCGACCCGAATAACTAGGTTTTTGAAAATTATACCCATTACTATTATTTATGGGTAACTTCCCTGAGGCTTGATTCTTATCTTCCACCCTACGAGCCTTGACCATAGATTCTATCAAGTTTTTTGGTTCATGGAGCCTTACCTCAATGTTGATCTCTTCTTTCAGGCCCTTGGGAAACACCTCCACCAGAAACGGTTCCTCCAACCCCTTCACCATTCTGACATGCTTCTCGAATTGGCCTGTGAATTCTTGCATTGTTTCTTCTTGTTCCAACGCCAGCAGTGTCTGAAAAGGATTCCCTAGGTTAGACGCTTGAAACCTTTGGGATATTGCGATCTTGAACCCTTCCCAAGAATGGTTTGGGTTCCAAGATTCCCACCATTGGAACCACCCTAGAGCTTCTTTGTTCATGACAACTATCACTGCTTCAAGCTTATCCTCTTCTCTTACAGCTTGCAACCGAAAGTGCCTTTCTATTTTCGTTAACCAGCCCATCAGATCTTCTCCCTCGAATATTGGCATTTCAAGAGTTCTCCACCGATTGCTGTCCTACGCAAAGTTCCCCTTATTCCCTCCCATCGAATCGTCCGCGTGAACGCTCAATTCGGGAGGTTTTTTTCTCCAATGTTGTCGCTAATCACTGGATCATCCCTTCTATCGAACTCAGTCACGCCTCCACCGCTTTGCAATTCTCCTCTATCGTCTTCTCCATGGCTTCCATGCATGTCTCCGTTCTCGCATTTGCCTTCGTCACCATTAACTGTTCCCGAGCTCCTAGATCGGAGCACTGATACCAATTGATAGAATTGGACCAGAAACAGAGAATGTGTGTGTTATTATTGTGGTGCCTCCACACCCAAGACAAAATACAGATGAGTTTCGAGGTCTCACCACCCTCCACTTCCTAATCCCCCATTCCCTCTAATTCCCCAATTGACTATATATAGTTTCTTAACTAACTAATAGTTAGTTATAACTAACAGTTACTTATCATAGTTGTTCTAACTAACTGATAGTTACTAAGGCTCTTAGCTCTTCCAAGGATATTTCCTAACATACCCATTTCCTCATCTATCAAGGGCCTACCTCAAATATTTAACATCATCTAATTGATTTAATCTGTTCTATCACACATAAAGTACAAAAAAGGTGAGATTCCCATATCAAGTAAATACTGCAGATGTGGTAATTGTTAGGTATGTTACATGTATTTGATGTGGATACCTGTGTGGAGAAGCAACACAACAGCAGGACGGCACCAGATAATTCTGCTGATTAGTTTATTTTGTTTCATTATGTTTCCTTTTCTTGTTAAGGTCTGCATATTAGAATCCCTGATTTCAGATCTTTAGCATTGCTATTTTTTATTGGAATAATTGTTAGTTATTATCCTATTAATTAGGGAATTGTTAGATACGATCCTATTAGGGTACTCTTTTTTTTATTTTATTTTATCAATTAAACGGTTTGTTATGATCCTTCTAGTGAGGGATCTCTTTGTAGGCTTTCCAATTGGCAGACCTGATTGGAATATTATCAACATATTATTTTCAGAAAAAATTGTGTTAGTCCTAGAGGAAGCGGGGAACTCTTGCGTTCTTCTTGCTTTCACCATATGTCTAAGAAGGAATCTTCTGTGTCTTGGTCCGTGACTCAATCCTATGTGAATACTCATAAACAGTTGTATAGAAATATAACTTATGCCATGCTCGCAGTATTGGCCAGTTACTTATTTATTCTATTTTGTGTTGTCTAATTATCTTTAGAAGCTTGAAACAGTACAATCTCAATATTCTGCCTTCAGGAGGCTATATCTTATTGCTGGATTCTGACTTCAGTTTGTTAAGTTTATTCAATTTTTCACATGCAACTTCCCTCTTTGATATGCAACTTACTCTATTATCTATAATTTTTCTTTTCTCATGGTATGAAACTGCTTGAGTACTGCTCCTCTCATGCACAGACACTGCTAGCCAGGGATGAGTTGAATGTGTTGTTGCTACTGGGTAGATATCCTGACCCTCTTATTTTACCCAGGCTAATTTAGCATTCTTTCTATATAAAAGGTTATGTGCTTGTGAATAAAACACTCACAACTATGATTAGTGATTCAGCACTCAGCAGCTATTAACATCACTCTTTCTGCATGCCTCCCGGGCAATTTTATGCTCATAGGTACTCACTTGCATCTTGTTGCATGAAATAACATAACATTCTTCATATCTAGTATCTAATTTAGAGTCCAGACTATCAGTATTGCAAGAAGCACCTATATTAATACCGATCCAGTGATGAACAGCACTAGTTGACTAGGACTTGCAGATTGCACTAAGTTTTGGAAGTTTAGGTGCCGTTTACTTGTGTTTTTATTTCCTATGTTCATTTTCTGTGTTTACTTTTTAATTACAAAATTGTCATCTTGTTTTCAATCTGTTTCCTGTTTTCAAGATTTGTACAGCAAACAGAAAACAAAAAATGTTTCGTCTAAAAATGTTTGAAAACAATAAATAAACTAAAGACAAGGGGACAATTTTATAATTTAAGAGTGTAAACAGAAAATGAAAAAACATGGATGACGGTGTGCAACATGGATCTTATGTTGTGGTTTCATACAACATAACTTCATTTCTTGAGACTATTGACATTTAGAGGACGGATTCTGCATATGAAAGTAAAATGTTTTTTTGCATGGTACGAAAGTAATTTGAATCCATCAGATTATTTTACTTCAGAGATCTACGATGGTCATTTTTTTCATTATTTTTTTTTACTTTTTCTTCCTTTCTTTCCCATCATACCCTTTCTCTTTTTCTCTTCTTCTCTTCCTTCTCTTTCCCCGTTTCTCCTTCTTCCCTTTCCTTCATCAAAATGGAGATTGGGTTATTCATGATCAACATGGTGGAGCATCACTATCATTTTCCCCAACGATATGTTTTTCCTCCCCTATGACACTCGCAAATGCAACATGCAAAACCCAGTAGCGACCTTTCAAATCTGCACTGGTTACCGCTACTTCGTCCATCTGTGGGAGCGAAAGAGAAAGTGATGGTACATTATGGCACCGTCACTGTGGAGCCTGTTGGAGAATCAGCAGATAATGTCTTTAGACGGTACAAGCAAAGAGAAAAATAACAAAAAGTATTATTGATTGTAAATTGTTTTCTACACATTTAATTACATTGCAGGGTGAAAAGTAAAACTAAACAGCAGGTTTTTATAACCAACTAACAAATTAGTTAGTTAGTTACTAACAGTCCTTATCGGATTACAAATGTCTTAACACTCCCCCTTAATCCAATAATTTTACCACTCCTACATCCTTTCTCAATTGCACAAATCTCTCAACTCTTACTTTGTAAGTACATCTATAACTTGCACTTATGTGGGATAGTGCATCACTTTAATCAAGCCTTTACTGACTTTCTCCTTTAGAAAATGGAACCTAGTCTCACTGTGTTTACTTTCGTTTCCAAACTTAAACAACTCCTCATTTTTTTATTTTAACTAGCAAAAACACAGTTGTTGCGTATGTGTATTTACAATTTTATTGTATTAAATATGATATATTGTAACATTTATGTTATTATACATTGTTGTTTATTGAAAAAAATTATTAAACTAAAAAATAGATTAGTATATCAAAATTACTAATAACATGAATGCTAAACTAATTATAGTTAATGGTACGGGCTATAAAATATTAGCACCAAAAAAGGACTGAAAAAGATCAATAAAAAATGTCAAGATGTAATTAAGTAAAAAAATTTCAAGAACTAAAACCAGATGGAACCATTTTTTATTTTTAGACAACCATTTTTTTATAGAGCCATATTAGATTGATCAAAATTATATCATCAACATCAACAACAGCACCTTTAAACTAAGTTAATTGAGGTCGGTAATAGATGAATCCAATAATAAATAAAAAAATAAGATAAAAAGAGAAAAAATAGCTAAAATAAAATAAATGTGAAAAGAAAAAGAAAAAAAAAACTAAAATTATATATTTAATAAAATTCACATTAAATAATCTAATCATCATCATGTCTATTCACTATCTTAAAAACTTTGCTTTTGAGTTATCATATATTACAATATTTTTTCCTCTACTGCAACACCTATGTTTACAACGTCAAAAAAATCATTCTCTTAAATTATAACCCATAACAGTTGTTTATTATGTTGTTTTAATACATGAAATTAAATAATTGTTTTACACAACGATTGAAAACCATTCTAAAAAATATTAATATACAACAGTTTATGAAATAAGTTTTTTTAAATAACAATAATTATAACTGTTATTTATTAATTATAAAATATGAAAAAAAAACAGATCTTCTAGATTTTAAAAATAATTACAAAAATATTACTTAATACATTCAAATGCATTTTTTATGCCGTCCACATTTATTTTTTATTTTTTTGAGTATGACATCAAATTTAATATACCATAACAGTTTTTTGTATAACCATGACAAAAATATTATTAATGTGGTTGAGACCATTTTTTTGAGCAAGTTTTTTTCACATGAGACACATATATTATTTAAACCCGCCACTCTTTAATGTCTTACATTCATCTTATAAATTATCAAAATAAATACATTCATCTTATATTTCTTCATCTCTTTCCTTTTCTTTTTCTTATTTTATCACATGTTGGATTCATTAATTTTTCTTTTTTCTTTTTATTTTTATCTTTACTTGTGACGAAGAAAAAATGAGACAAAATATGTAAACTAACTATAAAATTAAGTCTAAAAAATAAGATTATGTGAACATCTTTGCAATCGAAATCACAAAAATAAGGCCATTCTACAATTATGCGTTGCATTCAAATAATATTATGTGGTAACTTTATATTAAGCATGCAGAAATTTTGGAATTTCTTTCTGCAAAATGCTAGAGGATTTTAGAGGGGAAAAAAAAGGTAATATATGTGCATGAGAAAAGCTGAGAATGAAATTTCAAGATTTTTAAAGAATGAACTGGGGACCATTCTACAAAATTTTCAATCTTAAACTACATAGACCAAAGTGTGTTCCCGATGGGATGCAGGGGCTTAAAACCCTTCTTTTCAAGTTCTTTGTTTCTTCAGCAGAGATCAAACTGAATCCATCCTTTGGAGGAAGATGTAACGACATAGACATATTTGAAATTCAAATTGAGCCTGCAAACTAATTTACCTACAGAACATAATAATCAGATATAAACAGAATAACTACTCCAAATTTCAAAAACTCATAAAAAATGGGAAGACAAGAACGTGGGTGAAAAACTACCAAACCAAATTCAAAACATAACCATTTCATTTACAAATCAAAACATGTGTTGTTGTTTCATTACAAACGAAAGTCATATTGATTTCTCTACTTTATTAAATCCAACCAATCTAGTAGTTTTATATGAACAAAAAAATAAATTAAAAAATATATATAACATACACATAAAGGTAATACATGGTTCCTTATCTGCTGTCATTGGTGTGGTTTAAAATTTTAGTGACAGTATAGAATTGCAAATTAGTATATGAGTTCCATTGTGTCTATCAACAATTGATTAATAACTAAAAAAGAAAAAGAAAAGAAAAGAAGGGTTGCGAGTAAGTTCATAACTTCAAAATTTATCCTAGACGATCACAACCACTAAAAGATTTTTTTTAAAAAGAAAAAGAGAAAATTAAACCAAAACTTACTGAAATTAATTTACATCTTCAATCTGGTGTAAGATGCTAACATCTCTGGACCGTGGTGGGTATTGCAACAGGAAAATTATAAAGTAAAAATTTATAAAATTATAAAAATATTGAAGCATCTTTGCATCGACAGTAAATTATAAATAAAAAATAGAAAAAAATGGCATGATAGAAAGCTATTATTAGAGATAAATGTACAGTCGATTAAGTGTGCAGTTAGTTCAACTACAGTTAATTAGTTAGAGTTAGCATAACTGTTTATTTTTTGTTAGTTTGATAGAGTTAGTTGAGATGCTAACTGTCTATATATGGACAAATGTACTATCTTTTTCAATGATAAGTGATAATCAGTTTTCACTCAAATCTTTTGTTTCCTCCTCTCTCTTCTCTCAAACTCTGATATGGTATCCAGAGCTTAGTTTCGATCCAAAACTTCAAGAAAACACTTATGTTGCATCCATCTTTTTTCATCATTCGCATCAATCCTTTCCCTCGAAAAGCTTGGCGACAATAAATAGAACCGATGATAAAATCTCACAAACTTCATTGATTTGAGGCGAATCCTACAATTTCGATGCAATTTCTCATCGAAAATGATCGTGATGTAGGAATTGAAAATCCTGCATATCAAATATGGGAACAACAAGATCAGGTTCTGTTAACCTGGATTCAGTCGACATTATCGAAGACGATTCTATCGTGAGTGCTTGGATGCACTCATTCCTATCAAGTCTGAGAGAAAATTCATGAGTACTTCCATTTGCAGACAAGAGCTCGAGCTCGGCAATTGCGCATGGAACTGTGTCGCACAACGCTTGACAACAACATGGCAGAAACTCAGTTTGACACTAAACTTAAAAGCATCCAAACTGATTGGGGAGGTGAGTTCAGGTATATAACCTCTTTTTTGAACACTCGTGGAACTCTTCACAGGGTTATTTGTCCTCATACTCACCATCAAAATGGTGTAGTAGAACACAAACACAAACACATTATAGAGTTGGGACTTACTCTTCTCAGACAAGCCTCTCTTCCACTCAAATTTTGGAAATTTGCTTTTACAACAATTGTTTTTCTCATTAATAGGTTGCCAGTTCAGTTCAACTGGTTTAACAACTGACTTCCAAACTTAATGCTACAATCTCTCTCAAACAACTTGGACATTTCGATTATTTTATGGGTTTTGAGGTTAAACATCTTCCTGATGGTTCTATTATTCTTCTCAAAGTAAATACATTATAGACCTTTTGAAAAAGACAAAAATGACTGAAGTTTAGCCTATCTTCTCTTCTGTGGCAGCAAGTTGCAAGCTGACCAAGACAGGGTCAGATTGCTTTTCTGATCCTACTTTGTACAAATCAATTGTAGGAGCCTTGCAATATTCCAGTATCACCCGTCCTGAACTATGCTATGTAGTTAATAAAGTGTGTCAATTCATGCCACACCCTCTTGAAGCTCATTGGACAACTGTCAAAAGGATATTTAGATACCTAAAAGGTACTCTTCATCATGGACTACACTTAAGATCAACAACTTCTACTGATTCTATTCCTATTAGAGGCATATGTGATGCTGATTGGGCTTCAAATCCCAGAAGATCGTAGATCCACCTCAGGTGCAGCCATTTATTTTGGTCCAAACTTAGTCTCTTGGTGGTCCAAAAAGCAACAAATAATAGCAAGGTCAAGTACAAAAGCTTAGTATAGGAGTTTAACTCAAGCTATTGCAAAAGTGTCTTGGATTCAAACTCTTTTGACAGAGTTAAATGTTTCCTTTCCCACACCAATGATTTTCTGTGATAATGAAAGTGTTTTTTCCTTATCTCACAATCTAATGTTTCATTCTTGAACTAAGCATATGGAAATTGATGTGTTCTTTGTTTGTGAGAGAGTTCTAGCAAATCAACTTTTGGTTCATCACATTCCTATTGTTGATCAACGGGCAAATACTTTGACAAAACCTTTGACGTCTTCTAGGTTTATGTTTCTACGAGACAAACTCAATGTGGCTGAATTCCATTGGGCAATTCTCCACCTTGAGTTTGAGGGTGTATTAGAGATAAATGTACAGTCAGATAAGTATGCAATTAGTTCAACTACACTTAGTTAGAGTTAGCTTAATTGTTTATTTTCTATTAGTTTGATAGAGTTTGTTAGAGTTAGTTGAGATGCTAATTGTCTATATATTGACAAATGTACTATCTTGTTCAATGAGCAATCATATTTTCACTCAAATCTTTTGCTTCCTGTCTCTTCTCTCAAGCCTTCCTCTTATAGCTATAAATATAAAAATATATGTTGAATATATGAACGTGAATTGATGAAGATGATAAAAATGGTGAAAACTGAACAAAAATTATAAGCTTATGGGTGAGAGTTATGATATGAATATATCATGCGAACAAAACCACACAAAAAAAAACATTAATAAAAAACATCTTCAAAATAGATTTTAAAGAACATTGTATTTTAATTACAAAAAGACTACCAGAACCCAACATGCCACTTTCTTGAAGGAGAAAATATGTGCTGTACCAAAATTTTTGTAATTGAGAGAAGTGTCTTTGATCAAATTGGCAACATAAACTATGGAAGCAACAATAGTTGAATGAGAGCTTTAAGGAGCAATACTTATGTTTATTAATAGTGTGTATAAAAAAGAGAATGTGTAATTTTCTATGTTTGAAGTGGTGGACATTTATAATTAGATAACTTCTATTGGTGAGAGAATAGCTAGAAGTGAGAGAGAAATGACAAAATTGATTAGATGAAAGTGGAGACAAAATATCAAAAAATTTGTATTTTCTATTTGTATATGATTGTTGTTATTTTTACTTTAAACATGCAAAAATATTTGAGAGTAAAATGGACAAATAAAAGTGAAGATGAATTAGCAGTTATAATAACTTGTATCACATTTAACTAAGGACGATGGATCAAAATTTTAAAAGTGTTAGTACATGTTTGGTTTGTTATTAGAAAATTAATTTTGAGTTCATAATTAATTTTATATATATTTTTATATGTTTGATTTCACTTTAATAAAAAAATTTAAATTAATTTTGGATTCAAAATTTCTGAATTGAAACAATATTACATTGAATCCAAAGTTTTCCGCTAAATTTTACTCATAATTATTTTATATTAAATTTTATTTTTAATATGATTTTATAATAAGTTAATGTTTTAAAATCAATTCCATTCCAAACACACTTAGTAATTAGCGTGAGAACTGAGAAGGTGGGGACACGTGAATTAAGCTGTGTTTGGTTCATTACATTAGTATTTCCGTTTGCAATAAAGTGGTGGTGTTAAAAATGCGAGTAGTGGATGACACATTAGCCAGTCTTCGGTCAGAAACAAACACAAATTGTTATTGCACACACCTTCGTATCGCTCTCCATCTCTCTATTCTCAAATTCTGATTCTCACTTTCCAACACACAGACACAGAACTCACAGGATCCTTTATCTTTTGGGGTTTTGATGCTCCTTCTTCTCGATGTTCTCTTATCGTCGCGCACCGTAGCTCAAGGTACATGATCTCGTGCTTTTTTCCATTTCTGTTTCTCCTTGGTGATCACTGGATTATTATTTTACTTCTTCATCTGTATACCTAATTAGCCCCTATTTTTAATTTTGTTCACGTGGTACACACAAATTAATTATTAATTCCCACTGGAATCGGTGATTTTAGGGTTTATTGCTTTGTTTTCGGCCTTAATGTCTGCTTGATTACGGCACAGTAATTTTGGGCTTAATCCTTCGTTTTCCTCTACTAATCAGGTGTTAGTGCTAATGGAGTTTGAAATGGCATAAGTTGGAACCCACCTTTTGAGTAATTCCTTACGGTGTTAACAGCTACATGGCTCGGAAGGGTACTCAGCAGAAGAATGGAGTGGACCGTCATGGATTGAATAACAAAAAAGGGGTTTCTGGTGGCGTGCTTCCGGGAATGAAAGGCCATGGTAAAGGAGGGCCGGTGAAGGTTTTCCCCAGGGAGGAACTCGCAGAAACCGATAGTATCGGTGTTTCGCAGACTGCATGTGATGCTAGATCTTCAGGTGATGACTATAACAATGAGCAGAGGTCTGAAAAGATTTCTAGGAAAGATAAGCAAGGGATGGCTGGGAACCATGACCTGGAGGAGTCCTCGTCCTTTGAGAGTAATTCGGGGGATGGCAGTCTGAATTCTGAAGCTGAAGCTTCAATACAAGAAGAAAATGGGACTTTACCTAGAAGTAATCAAGGTCAACAGAGTATAAAGAGTAGATGGAGCTGTATACTGGATAGTTTGCACCTGAAAAGTGTGGTGAAAAAAGTAGAGCTTGCCGATAATGTGATAATTAGGAGATTAAGGTTGTCAGTGTTTTCCATCTTTACAGCAGCTTCAGAGTGGTTAAATAGGCAGACTCCATTGTTTGTATCTCTTAGAACCATCATGTTTGAAACCTGCCATACTGTCAGAACGAAGGTTGTGCAGGCATATCCTGTTGTCCTGAAGTGGCTCATGCATTTTGGAAACATAATGCTCCTATTATCGGTGTTTTGGTTGGACTGTGCCCTTCGAGGTGTTGATTCATTTGTACGTATGGGTACAACGTCCTTCTTCTCTGTTATATGGTGTAGCATATTCTCGGTGATTAGTATGATAGGGATGCTCAAGTTTCTTGCTGTCCTGGTAAGCTCAGGTCACACTTGTCATTGCTTTTTATTATCTTGGCGTTAATCTGATGAAAAAAATATTAATAATTGAAGTTTTTATAGTTACTATAATTAATTCAATTTTATCTTTTTAGTTCTTTCTAACACACACTCCTTGTGTAGATGCACAATCTGCATTTTAGTATTCTCTGTTGATTAATCTTGTACATTTGCATTTAATCACCCTAGGATAGGAAAGTTCAATGGAAAAATGTTCATTGAGCTGTTAGATTTAAAATCTATCACTGTTGATTTATGTTTTATTGCTTTATGATTGCATTTCTTTTTATTTTTAATTTACTATCTTAAGATTTTTCTTATTGGAAGCAGTTTCCAACTTCTCAGTACACTTTTTCTGATTGCTGCAATTGTAGGTTAAGATATGGTAGTGATAATTCAGCAAGAGGAAAGAAATTTGCATGGCAATGTTTCATTTCGTCCAAATTAATTAACATTCGTGTCGGCTGGGATTGTACATAACTTATAAAACCTAGTGTACAAATTGTTTCAGTTTATGCTGTTATACATAAGTTGAATCAGCTTGAGTAGCATTGTCTTGTAACTATTTGACTTTTGAACCCCACATGTAGCAAATATGATAATTTGGATGAGTTTAGCGAACATGATTCTCTAGTTATAGGTATATCCCCTCACTCTTGTATTTGGGTTGTTTTGTGCATTTGTTCATTCTATTCCCTTCCTAAAGGGTCATGTAATTCTTTTTCTTCCTATGCTAACTAGCTTTTGTAATTGATCAGGGCCTGGCTGCCTTGATTGGATTTTTTCTTGGGCTTATGCTTGCAATTTTGGTAGTTGCAATCATTGGAGTTGTTACCTTGTGGTTTTATGGTAGCTTTTGGACAACAGCATTTTTCATCATTCTTGGAGGTGATTTGTTTGCCCTTCTGTTTTACCTTTGAACATATTCTGTCAGTTTTTATGTGTCCTTTTTCTATGGTAGTTGGGTATACATGTTACACGAATGTATGTATGTACATAAAATATATATTTATATATTTATGTTGCTTGATGTATTTTCATGCCAAGCTTACTGATCTTTGATTTTATTTTAAATTCAGGATTGGCATTTATGTTAAGTCATGAACGGGTGGCACTGCTTATTACCACAGTGTATTCTGTCTATTGTGCATGGCTGTATGTTGGGTGGCTTGGTTTGCTATTGGCTTTTAATTTAGCTTTTATCTCTAGTGATGTTCTGATATACTTCCTGAAGAAAAACATAGAACAACAGAGTAGATCCAATCCTTTTGAGCAAAGAACTGGAATGCATGGTCAACCAGGATTTAATGATGAACCGACACATACTTCTTCCTCTGAAAATGGACAGGGACCATCCGCAGATCGCAATGCTGGCATCCCTTCAACTAGTGGGGTTGATTCTGATGTAACTTCTGAAGATGAAGTTGTCCGTTTGTTGAACTGCTCTGATCATTATGCAGCACTGGGATTCATGCGTTATCAAAATATTGATGTTACAATACTAAAGCGGGAATACAGGAAAAAGGTTGTCATTCTCAAATGTCAATACTTGCACAGCCATGCTTTTATTTTTGTGTCTTTCTAAGATTTTGTATTGTTGGGAGTTATTAGTGGGTGGATATTGAGTTACTTGTAGGATGAAACATAAATACAATCTTTTTTGTTGCTTGATAATTCTCCTCATTACTAACAACCTCTGTTTTCATTGATTATCAGGCAATGTTGGTACATCCTGATAAAAATATGGGTAATGAAAAGGCTGCAGAAGCCTTTAAGAAACTTCAAAATGCATATGAGGTGAGTTTCAAAATTTTTGTTCACCCTGAAAATCAAGAGATTATCCTTCCCTAATACTTTATGACTGTAATGATTTTCTAGATTCTAATGGATTCGTTAAAGCGAAAAGCTTATGATGATGAGCTAAGGAGAGATGAGATTTTGAGTGTATTTCGTAGATTTAATGATGCTTCTCGTAAGGTATGATTTATACATTTTTATTTCAACTGTTTTAGTATCGTGGTAAGTGGAAAGGAACTAACTTTTTGGGTCAGGAATCATAATAATATTGACTCATTGTGGTCAAGAATAATATTCATCAGTATTGGGGATAATAACCATGAAAAGGTAGAAGACTCATTAGGGATGAGCATTCATTGTTCATGAATCATAATAGATTAGTGAAGTGTTTCTACTCTGGTCATGAATATATATATATCTATATATATATATATATATATATATATATATATCCCAAAACAATGGAATTGTAATGACCAATGTTTTAATGGTGATTTTAGAATATTTGTACATAATTACTCTGATGTGTAGTGTAGTCATGCATGTATTTTTCTTTATCTGAAAGGGGCAGTTTGCTGTCTCTTGCCTGTGCTCTGTTGACTCTGCAGACCATTTAGAGAACCTTGCAATCTATTTTTGTATATAATGTATTATTTCCTTTTCTAACTGGCTGTGAATGCAACTGATTTGCCAGAATGGTAGGCATGGATTCTTTCCTTCAGGATTTGCACGGTCTGATGCAGATGGTGAGGACCCATTTGGTGATTCAAGGCGAATTGCCTGCAAAAGGTGTACTGGCTTTCATGTCTGGATACACACCAAGAAACAAAAGTCTCGGGCAAGATGGTGCCAGGTTTTTTCTTCATCTTTGTTGTTCTCAATGAAACCTAGGTAGCATGCTTAACTGACAGTTGGCTAAGTATATTAATAATTGCAAAATATTTGCCAGTATTCTGTCTCTCCTAGTGTGAAGAGAGTATTTTTCATACATATCATGGCACTAATGTTTTACGGTGGGTTTTTTGTTTTAAAGGATTGCCAAGATTTTCATCAAGCTAAGGATGGTGATGGATGGGTTGAACAATATTCCCAACCATTTCTTTTTGGCTTATTGCAGAAGGTGTGAATCAATTTACCATTTTGAAAGTCTTATTGGATAACACCTTATAACCTGTAATTCAAATTTTATGAGCCAATTCCTGGTTCTATGAAATACACAGTCAGAGTACAACTTTACTGCCGATCAAAAGAAAGAATACAACTTTGCTTAATAATTTGAATTGTTTTTACTTTAGGTTGATGCTCCTTCAGCATATGTGTGTGCTGGTAGCAGGATATATGATGCCACTGAATGGTATATCTGTCAGGTAATTTAGTTTTTTTTACCTTCATATTTTGACCTTATTTCATTTAAGAACTCAGTTGTTAGGTGTGTGTTTGATATGCTTGAAAGAATTTGTTTCAGCTCACATAAGATACCAGGCTGGACTGTCTGTTTGAAGAAAAAAATGTTTTTCTAAATATTGCAGCATAGCTTTGTTCTGATTTTTTACAAGCTAAAGTTTTGTAGTGCATTAGAGGATTTATCTGATTGGCATGCAGTGTCTTTGATTATTAATTAGACCACTGACTTTGCAATGTGGTGTTTGAATGAGGAATAGAGACAGAACTGTTCTATCTAGCGATGCCATGCGAAATAGTGATACAAGCATTTCTCTAGAGTCTAGATAATCTCTATTTTAGTTTGTCTGGTTGTTTGCATGGTTCACAGAATAGCTTGCTCAATGAGACTTGTAGGGAGATTAAAGATCCACAAGGCATCAATGATGAACATATTTATTGCAGGGCATGAGATGTCCAGCGAATACTCATAAGCCAAGTTTTCATGTGAACACAAATTTAATGTCCAAGCATAATTCTGGCAAAGGAACTAGTTCAGGTCAAAGAGGTGGACGTATTCCAACACCTAACATTGAAGAAACCATGACTGAGGAAGAATTCTTTGAGTGGTTACAGAATGCAGTACAGGCTGGTGCATTTGACAATTTTAGTAGTACTGCAACAGAGAGCACATCTCCCAAATCTGGAAATGGAATGAAAAGTCCCGGCAGTAGTAGTGGTGGTGCCACTGCCACTGCCACTGCCAGTGGTAGTAGTAGCAAGCGAAAGAAAAAGGGAAAAAAGCAATGGTGATAACCATATCATGTTATATCTCTTTATGGCAGTATTTCCTTGAGCACTTCGAATGCTTGAAAAGCATGTAAGTTTCAAAGCCGATATCTGTTATTGAAGCCCCAAAAGTTGAGTTGGAGCCACATTGTACAGCGTTATTTTTCCCAAAGTGTAGATTTTGTTGTCCAATAAATTTTTTGGTACCCCTTTAGCCTTTTTAATACAGCCTTGTACCAATGATCCTTCTGCGCATGATTTTCCTGTTCAAGATGCAATTGAGAAGCAAGGATCAAGCTGGGTCTTTTAAGCACTTAGACGAAAATGTCATGCGTGAATCATGACCTATCAGGGCAAAGGAAATCATTAATGATAGACCTAAGACAACAAATTGTATCAAGCAGCAATTTTCCACAGCCATAGCATATAGTATACTATCCCAGTACCTCAAGTGGCACTATTGCCACCTTATATTTGCCGTGTTTTCGTTAAATTCCTAGTTGCGGCTTTCTGGCGGTTAATTTAAATATTTAGCTAATTCAAACAATAAATATGTTGAAGTAATAAATTATTGTGGTTTGCATGGTACTGAATTTTGCTAAATATATGAATGTTAGGCATCAACTATGCATTCTCGCACAAATTTTGTATCACCAGAACTCCTAACAATTGTTTCTGTAAGGAGATTGCGTAATCCTTATACATTTGTGGTGCGCTCAAATATGAATGAACAGCAAGGATACTTTAAAGGAAAACTATTTAAATTAAAATTGTCTAATTTATAAGAAAAAGCAAAAGATAAAGAATTAATTTTAGTGCTTTTACCATACCTATAAAAAGTAACTTTTTAAAGAATTATCGAAAAACACCATTTATAGATTCTTGGTTAGATGAATCTAGATTGGTCCTAATTGGTTAGCTATCATATTTCGTGAATGATTTTGTGATATTTTATTTTAAAAATTAATTGAGATAATTTAACCTAAATTAAGTCTAAATAATTGAATGCTGAAATTAAAAATAATTGAGTTGTAATTTAATTTTATTAATATTACTTTTTTGTTGTTTTTTCAAATTATTTTTACATTATTTCAATTCAAGATTAATTAGGTAAATCTATAATTTAGTTCATAAAAGATATTATAGTCTTCTAAAGCTTTTATTATTATGTAACTATGTTAAATATTTTGAGATAGTTTTTTATTTATTGTGATTCTATCTAATTCGCATAAAATTATTTTAACGAAAAATATATGTTTTATTAAATAAGTTAGTTTGTAAGAATATAAAATTGTTAACAAGTTAAATTAAAGAGGTTTTTTTTATTGGTGAGAATCGAAAATAATGACAGAAATATTTATAATAATTCATAAATCTAGTTTAATCAACTAAGATAAATTCTTTCACGATAAAATGGAAGAAGAGATTAATTTGTACACGAAGATTTCTAAAAGTGTTGTATCATCTTACGAGAACTAATTGGTATATTTATTTTAAGATTATTTTATTAAAAAAATAATCAGCTACAGATTCAAACCTTTCACTTCTAAAAAAAATGAATACAACTTGTGGATTTATTAATATTACTTTTCAAAATAATAACGAAAAAGCGAGGGAAACGATAATCAAATTTTGTTTAATTATTTTCTTAAATGAAATTTGAAAATCATATTCAATTTTGATTAATCAAATTAAGTTGAATGTTATTTTAAAAATAAAAATATTTCAATATTTTTTGTAGAAAAATTAAATTTAAAACCTTAAATTAAATTTCCTAAAATACAAATTAAGTATCTGTTTTGAGTTTCGTAATTTTTTTAATAAAAACACACACACTTCAATCAAAATTTATATTTGTTTAAAACTAATTTTGACAGAAAGTTTAACTAAACAAAAAGATTAAAATAATTAATTTCACTCAACTTTAAAATAATACACCCTACCCTACCCTCCATTGATACATTCCGTTTCACAGTGATTTAATCCATAAATAAAATAATTATACGGACATGGATTGTGTTTGTTAATTTGTCCAAACAAAACGAACCCATGTGGGTATAGTATTCAGTAATCAAGAGGGTGTATAATTCATTCATTCCCCTCTCTCGATGGAGGCAAAGTCACTGCTCCTGGGTTCATCTCTTAAACCTTCTTATCCCCTCCCTAAGCTTTCAAAAACCACGATGATGACACCTAAATGCGTTAGATTCAGTTTCAACTACAACAACCCATGTCTCATATTCGCAAATGGGTACCCTTCTTCTTCACTTCCACTTTCTCTTCAGAATAAGCCCAGAAAATCAGCATCAGTGATTGTGAGTGCCCGCAAGAAAGATAAGAAAGAAGATACCCATAGCTCTGTTCCCAAACCCGATGAGGTCACGGGTTTCTTCCCCGAAGCTGTGCTCCTTAAAAAGGTCACTTTTTTTATACATACCCGCGTTTTGTTTTTCTCGTTTCCCTCTCAGTTTAATGTGATTTTCTCGGTTGGAGCAATTTTTCATGGGTTTGGTTTTGAGGGCAAGATACCCTTTTGAAGGTTCGTTCATCTTAAGCTTAGGTGTTAGTTAGAAGGGAGTGTTTCTCACAATTTAGAGCATGTTATCGTTTATGACACTAGTTATTGCATCCTTTAGTTAACTGTGTTTATTCTTTATGGGATGAAGTTTCTCTTTGATATTGAATTGTTTTTTTCTTTTTTAATTGCGATTTTCAGAGAATAGTTGAGGAAGAAGGGAAGCTTCTCCCGGAGTTTGAAGACGCTGAGGAAAGTGAGTGGTCATGGTTCAGTTGTTCAATTTGTCCTTAGTTGCTGGCATCTGTCTTGATAGACTAAACAGTTCTGGAGTACTGTACTGAGATTATTGATTGTTCCTTTTAATAATTTTTAATTTTCATTTGCAGGACAACTCTTTGAAGGGCTGATGCTTGAGCTAGATAGTGATATGGATGTTGAAATATGTACGTAGATTCTTTATCCTTTCTGTTAGAGAATATATTTTACTATTGCACAAATGTAATTTTGTAGAAGTAGGAACTTTGTTACATATCTTGTAATTATTTTCATTCTCTTTGTAATTCTTTGATTTGTTTGAGTTTTGCCAAGCCTTGTATGTATATGGTTGTTCAGGATTCAGATAGCAATAATGTGATGAATCATTCCCTTTGAAGTTCGAAGATTTGGTCTTTACATAGTAGTGCTCATAAGCTTTAATCAACAATCACAATCCATACCAACTTTGTTTCTTTGTCCTGCTACCCTCTTCTTTCCAATGATCCCAAAGACCTCTGACACCAAATTATCACTTCCACACATCTTTCGGTCAAACTCACTGGTGCCAACTATCCTACCTGTATACCTGACACTAAAAATGGTGCTCTCTTCTAGTTGGCCAATACCTTGTCAAATACATTGATGGTACCAAACCATGCTCAACTGAAACCATTAAGGCCAATGACGTTAATGTTCTTAATCCTGCACACAACTTTTGGGTCTGGATCTACTATTGTATCTCATCTTTTGAGCTTGTGTGAGGCCAATGTACAGATGTTTCATCTGCCAACATCCAATTTTTGGCGGTGAAGTTATTTATGTGTGCCTACATTTTTTTAATTTTGTTACAATCAATTTCCATACATTCTGATAATTTAAGTCATGTGTGTGTGTAGAGGGTGAGTCTTGATGCAACAGTAAGGTTGTTGTCTTGTGACCTGAAGGTCACATGATCGAATCTTGGACAGAGTCTCTCTACTTGTTGGGGTAAGGCTATGCACATCTTACAGACCCCACTAAGTGGTATTTGTGCAGCGAATCACCGTTATGTGTATGTGCATGCGTGTTCATGTTTTCGTTAAACAATTTAAGATGCCATATGGCTTCTTATTGTAGCTACCTATCTTCTGCCAGTACATAGTAAAATAGAACATCTTGGTGCTAATCTTTATCTATATCTCAACTGCTCTAGCTCACAATACTCTACTTTGTTACCTCTGCAGTGCGCCACTATGAGGTTATGTACTTAATTCATGAGAAGCATGAAGAAGAGGTTGCAGCTGTCAATGAGAAAATTCAAGGTAATCTTTCATGGTTTACTTTATATCAGTTTTCAACTGCTCATATTCCCTTGATGCCATGTAGAATGAGTTCTATAGTTTACCATTTCTATCTGCAAGTCATGACCTACTGTAGCCATCCCTAAAATGGCAAGATGATGAACAGGCAGAGGCAGGTGGTCTATGACAAATGGAAAATACTATTTATAATTGGCTAGGTGTTTTCTTACATCCCTTATCTGTCTAATTAACTCTTAACAGTATCTTTTTATTCACCTGCCTTTGCCAAAAGTTAACAAGTCATAGCTGGTAAATATATTCTCCAATGCCCTATCTGGAATTTCCTCGAGGGATTTCAATTCTTTTGTTCCTATTCATTCAGTAGGAAAAGGAGGCTGTGCAAAACTTTTGCACTAGATATACTTTATCCTCTGTGGCAATGTTCGGTAGTTCTGTCTCTATGCTCCATAGAACTGACGGTGGTAAAATGTAAAAGTTGTGGAATTACAAAGAACAAACAGTAACTATTTGCTAATTGGATATATGTTATGGGAAACAAACAAAAAACTGTTGTTTAAATTCTTTAATAGTTACATGGACAGTAGATAATGACAATTCCTTGATTTTCTAGTGGTATCTTAAAAAGTTGCTGTGATCTACAGATGAACAAAAAAGATCTTCTGATTATTCTGGTTGTATTTAAATTTTTTTTGCAAATATTTGCAGACTTTTTGAGGGAGAAGAAAGGCCAGGTTTGGAGACTGAATGATTGGGGTATGAGAAGGCTAGCTTACAAAATAAAAAAAGCTAACAATGCCCACTACATGCTGATAAACTTCGAGTTGGATGCCAAATATATCAACGATTTCAAGACTCTGTTGGACCAAGATGAAAGAGTTATTCGGCATCTTGTGATAAAGAGGGATGAGGCAATCACTGAAGATTGCCCTCCTCCTCCGGAGTTTCATACACTACGTGCAAATGCAGATGATAATGATGATGAAGAATTTGATGAAGATTATGATGATGACTGGGATGGTGAAGATGAGGAGGATGGTAATGACGGCGATGATGGTGAAGATGGTATTATTTTTGTAGATGGCGATGACGATGACATAGATTCTAGAAATGAGACACCAGCAAATGTTAGACAACCAGATATAAGAAAATTGAGGGCTGAGAATGTAGGTAGGTAAGTGGGTGTTATCTTTTATCCTTGATTTCTTTGATCCTTTGTTTCTATAGGAATGTAGAGCAGTTCTAAACTTTATGGCTCTGAATATAGGAAGATCCAAGTAACTCTAATTTCTTGTTTGCCTATATAGTCGTATTATTAAATTATAAAATGGTTGTGTGATGAATAACAAGGGGTAGCTGATACCAGCAAACACAGGAAATGAAAAACAATAGATTCACAATGTGAAATTCGTACGAGGAATGCGCAGGAGCACTGGTTTAAAAGCTGACCGGTTCAAAAACAGATTTTGTAAACGCACAATAGTCAAAAAAATTCTCTTAAAAATAACTTATCTCTCGGGAAATAATTTGAGAATTGTTGTTAAATTTGATCATGATAAGGTATGAAGGTTACATTCTCACTTGAAAAACTGCCATCGAAGATCATCAGATCAGAGAACTGCATGCTTGGTAGGTTAGGTGTTGATTCTAATCCAATTCGTTCTAAAGCATCAAACGGATAAAAAGAAACTAAATTTGATCAAACGGTTTGCTGGCTTTTGGATCTTATTTTCAAAATAAAATTGAACTGAACTTCATAGTATTTTTTTAATCCTTTTTATTGCATATTTGGTTTATCATTTGCATGATTCCAAACATCCATTCATAGGTTCCAAAGCAGCAAATAGAGAAGTAAATCTATTGGAAAATTATTTCAAAAAAAAAACATGGGTTATATTGAACTGAACTTTATAGTATTTTTTTAATCCTTTTTAGTGCATGTTTGGGTTGTTATTTGCACGACAACAAACATCCATGAAATGAGCTTCCTGCACCATTAGGTTATTCTAATACACCATTTGGGCACAGTTAATTTCCCATTTTACCCTTTGAATTTAAATTTTAATTATATAATTTTATTTTAAACTTTTCTTCTTCCCTCTCTTCTTCTCCCCTGTGAACGCATCTTCTCCCTGTATCCTGAGCGCCTTCTTCTTCGGCAAGCACCTCTTAGTGGTTCGTTGTTCTTCCCGGCATTGATACTTCGCGTTGCATGTCATTGATTGCTGTTCACTATGCCGCACCTTGTTCGAGCTTTGTTCGTGGATTGGTGGTGGGTTGTTTGTGCGTGTGGTGACCCTGGTGAGTGGTTTCTCTCGCTATTGGTGCTTATGGTGTTCTGCTGAAGCTGTTGCAGGTCGTTAATGGCGGAAACGGATCCAGAAATCCGTGGGGCAGTGTCGTACGGATTGGGCAATCCGTATGGGGTATACGGATTGCCCAATCCGTATACCAGTTTAATGCTGTTAAAATTGAATTTTTTAAAATGAAATGAATAGCAATGCAGTCTAATTTAAATGTATGTGCCTTTGGGTGAAAATTACTAGTATCATGAGTTGATTTGAATAGAAATGCACCATGGTTGTGAATGTCGCTTGTTGAAAAGTTTCATAGGTTGGTTTTGATTAGAATTGAAGTTGATGATATGGTCCATTGTGCAAGGCAGGTCCGGAACCCAGAAATACTTCTGTTTTGATTACAATTACACTTGAGTATTTGGTATGCTTGTCAAGTGTTGTTTTGAAATCATTATTGGTTGGTTTTCATCATATTGTAGTTGACTATATGGTAAGCTAGTCAATTACACTTGTTGAACCCATTATAGGTTGGTTTTGATTAGAATTTGGTATGCCTGTGAAGCGTTGTTTTCAAATCATTATTGGTTGGTTTTGATTAGGATTGGACTTATATTATATACAATTGCTTGTGAGTTGCACTTGTTCAACCCATTATACGTTGGTTTGCATTAGTATTGGACTTCTTTGTTTGCTATGGTTGTGAAGCGTTGTTTTCAAATAATTATTGGTTGGTTTTGATTAAGTTTGGAGTTGAGTATATGGTAAGCTAGTGAATTACACTTGTTGATATGCTTGTGAATTGGACTTCATTAGTTGGTATGGTTGTGAATTATACAAATCTGTATCCAATGATGTTGTTCTTGAAACTCAAAAGCTGAAAAACACTATGTGGATGCAGGTTATGGCTAAGACGAGAGGAGGAGTGCGTCGGGCTGTTGGTCGAAGTCCCGACCGTTCTGCAGGAACACATGCTAGAGGTCATCCTGAAGATGCCCCTGAGCGGCGTAGGCCTACAGCATCTATTCGTCGGCATAGGGCAGGTGTTGCTATTCATGATGATCCTCCTGTGCCTGAGCCTGAGCTTGATGCGGAGATTGCTGACTCGGTGATCGAAAATATGGACACAGCGTCCGAATCTTTTCCCGGAGGGCCGGAAGATTCTTCAGTGCTTACTCAGTTTGCTGATCATGTGGCGCTACGAGTCTGGGCAGGAGAGGTATTGACATGTTCAACTACATAGTCCAACGTCAAACTCATTTGGTTATCCATACATGATTAACCGTAAATTATGCCTTCTCTGCAGGAACGTCCAGAGTTGAAGCTTGCTTCCCATGGCCGTAAGGTCATTAAATTCGGGAAGCCTGTACCTGAGATTGAAGGTTTTATCGCAGCTACTGGCCTGACTCCATTGATTGGATGCTCGGTGGAGACTGGAGATAGGGGGTTGCTATCTGCATTTGTTGAGCGATGGCACCCTGAGACATGTTCATTTCATCTGCCCGTGGGAGAGATGACACTCACTTTGGACGACGTGTCATCACTGCTGCATCTCCCTGTCATGGGCACATTCGACACCTACGATCAGTTAGACATCGGAGAGGCGATCACGTTGCTGGTGGAGCTACTTGATGTCACTGTACAGGAGGCATCTGCTGAGACGACACAGTGTCATGGTGCTTATGTTAGGCTATCATGGCTCCGTGAACTGTATTACGCGAAGGTGGAGGCGAGACAGTGGATACTGGCCGCCAAGGCATATCTACTTCACCTTGTTGGATGCACGTTGTTTGCCAACAAGAGTGCCACACATATAGCTGTGGCATTCTTAGAGGCGTTCAAAGACTTCGACCGGTGTGCGGGTCTTGCATGGGGTGCGGGTGCTCTTGTCCACATGTATGAGAACCTGAGCTACGCATGCAAGCACCACGAGAAACATCTTGCAGGGTACATCACACTGTTACAGGTAATGATTTCCATTCTCAAATGCATAACGATTAATATACAATTGTATCAGTATGGGGAGTTTGCATTCTTTGCTGACTTTTATTGTTTGAAATTTGTAGTGCTGGATATACGAGCATTTTCCTAGTATAGCGGATGACCAGTACGACGAGAGACAACCTCGTGCCTGCAGGTGGAAGACCGTGAAGGCCTTACCGGTGTCAACCTATCGGAAACGTGTAGATAGGTTGACACCGTCTGATGTAGATTGGACACCGTATGGGGAGCATCGTGGACAGAGGGAGTTTGAGGTCATCTCCATGTACTCTGGATACCTCAGATGGGGTCCACATCTGACTAGGTATTTACCCGAGAGGGTGGTCCGGCAGTTTGGGTATGTTCAGCACATTCCACCCCCGCCTATGTCAGATGTTCCTTCAGTTGATGATCTCGAAGACAGGTGGAGCCACTTCCTAGACTTCATGGTGCCGATCGGAGACTTGGTTGAGTATCCAGGTCACTGTGGTGCTGCATACATGGGGTGGTTCTTCCGCATCTCCCATCCATTCATGACCCCATCTCGGTATCAGGAGGCGGCTTCCCAGATTCCACCCGTGCTTGAGCCTGCACCAGCCCAGACTCATTCCCATGGTGCCACTACTGATCCATCCACTGATAGAGATGAGCAGAGACCAGTTCATGTCGTGGTATTAATTGTTAAATTCAAATCTAATTGACGTTCAATACACGTTTATCCATTACCTAACCATTTCATTTGTTTTTTTGTAGCATGTGTGCCAACGTGTTGCTGAGGGCCTCCAGCATATGATAGATATGAGGATGGTGACAGAAGGCACGGATGCATACTCGATGACTGAGCAGCTCCTGCATCTGGTTCGAGGCGTGACTGACGATGGCATTGTCTACACCCGAGCTAGACGGAGTTTCAGACCGCAGAGGAGACCTTCCCCTGCTCGTGATTGACATTTTTCAGAGACTTTGACATTGATTATTAGATATTAGAGAAATTTATTTGTAATTATTGTTTAGTCAGTTAGAACATTTATATGACGGAACATGGTTTTACTCATTGAACATTTTATATCATAGAAGAAATACATTTTCAGTGTTAGCTAAATCTCTACACATCTCTTAAATCAACATATTGTCTACGCAACTGCATCGCTTTAATATACAATTGCATGCGATCAATGTAATGATAGGGCCACTGCTGAGCTTCGGTGCTAGCGTGACTAGCCCACAAACATGCCGTCCACGGTAAAGGACAATTGTCTGCCAAGGTTACCTGTTTAGCACAAACAACATACATAAATGATGAATACAGGTAAAAAAAAAGTATGCATAAAAATGATACGAATATTGAAATTACCTGAACAAAATGGTTTCCAAACACATGACCAATGCACAATATGCGATGAACTCGGGGATCTCTAGGTGGTTGACTTCTTAGAGGGAAGAACGTCATACTTTGCTTGAGTGACAGGGATACTACAATTATATTATATCTTGAGGCAATTACATGACCCATATCTGTGATATCCATCCACTTATCCATCGTTACCTGCAAATTATCAGTTAACAATATATATTATATGCATGTTTGTTCGTGCTTAGGTTAGGGCAAACCATATGATGTAAAAGAAACCCGATTTAAACATACCTTTCAGAATCCATCAACCAGTAGGGACCGCTTTAACATTTCAAACCTGTGTATCCCACCAAACAACGATACATATTGATCGGTCCATTGTGCAAGTTCTTTGAGCAGGTCATTGCGGACCAAAGACCAAGCCTCTTCACCGTAACCTACCAAGGCAGCAATAACTCGATATCCACAATTACCATCAGCTTTTACATCAGTTATGTCAACAATAAACTTCTGCATAAATGGATGAAATTGATCGAGCATTAGAACCCTCCGGTTTTTCATTAGAACATCGGAAGATGATCTGGACTGTTTCGGGGTAGAACAACTATTTTGTACAGAATGAAACTCATCCACATACTCGAAGTAAGACGGGTCCCTTTTTGTAGACCGTTCGTGCTTTCTAACGTTCTTCTTCTGAGCTCCTTTTGTTTTCACCTTATCAGGGGGAGGACACATGGAATTCTTATCAGGGTATGCAATTTCAGACAACTTTGACTTTAGTGTCATTTTTCCACACAAATCAAGTGTTTCAAAACGGTTAGATATGGCTTCTATCTCATCCGTTATGCTTACTTGGTATTCAGCTGCACCATTGTCCCAGTAGTTTAATCGACGCTAAAACATATGAACAGTTGTGATTGGAATGCTCCCAATAACATACTTGGATAGCTCACATTCACAAGGCAAACCATAAGTTGTTCTCAACACACATCCACAACGAGATGGATTTTTTCCAGCATAATCCACCCGCTCGTACTCTTCCGCAATTTCATTTAACGCATACCTGGACACCATGCCAAAAAGTCTCTTGTATAAAGTAACTTTGAAAACATGTCCAACCACATGTGTACTTCTTTCCAAAGATGCCTTGATTTCAGTATGTTGCAAGGTGATCATATTGTTCATCGCATCCCAAACCGTACACAAATCACCAACACTATTTTGTAGTAGCCGCTTTAAAGTCCAATGGGCAGACTCAACCCTGCAAGGTATGATACGAACATAGTTTACTTGAAAGACTTGAAACCTATGCAAATGATAATTTAAATGATAAATTAACCAATGTCTTAAGCAGAAATTTACCTGTTTGTGGTTGTATTTCCAAGATGCATGACTTTGTTTGTCCATGCTGTGACAAATTTTTCTTTGTGAGGGTTCAACCAAGTGTCCTTGACGTAATCAATAAATGTTGGCCACGGAGCACATGCAACCTCAAACTTCATAAGACAATCATCAAATTTCTTCTCACTAACACAGTCAACCACACTTCCCCATGCATCCATGACATAATCTCATGCATTCTGCTGCCGAATATAAGTTTTACATTTTGCTTTAACATTCTTGTCAATGTGAAACCTACACAATAAATTGGTTGCCTCTGGGAATACGGTTTCGACAGCACTCATCAATGCTAAATCTCTATCTGTAACAATCACCTTAGGGAAAAATTCAGTTTTA
The DNA here is from genome assembly GCA_013407115.1 of Glycine latifolia. Taxonomy (NCBI): domain Eukaryota; kingdom Viridiplantae; phylum Streptophyta; class Magnoliopsida; order Fabales; family Fabaceae; genus Glycine; species Glycine latifolia. The sequence goes on from CM023955.1 coordinate 12,619,099, forward strand.
AGAAATATCCCTCTAAACCGTTCAAGGGCCCACACAACATTGCTTATACGTTCGGCCTCTAAATAGGCAAATGCAGCTGAGAATGTTTGCCCAGTAGGTGTCACACCAACAATGTCAAGTAAAGGTAGTCTATACCTGTTTGTTTTGTATGTACTATCAATCAAGAACACCATATGATATGCATTACTCAATTGTACTGCATCCGGATGTGCCCAAAACAAGTCACGTACAACATTTTCATCCTTCAATCTATGCCAATGAATATACATGTCACATTTAAGAAGTTTCATTAGCTGTTGCATTTCAGTGTTATCGTCTCTTGTACGCGTGCGGTATGAATATCTTGCATTGTATACTTGCTTCAAACTTGTCACATTATTGGCATTGTGCTCCTTCAAAGTTAGCAGAATATTCTTTGGTTTCACCATTGACCTTGTCATATCTGCAACAATGATCTTCTCCTCTTCAGTTAGTCAACCAGCGTATGGGTGTCCACAAAATGACTTAGCCAAAGTATGATTATGATTACCACATATTAGCTTCACCATCCACCCCTGACCTCCCGGAATTGGTTTGCCCCGCAGCTTAAAAGGACACTCGCATTTTCTAGTGCTAGTGGTCAATTGTGTCAAACCTTTTTTCCATTGTCTATATTTTCCACTCCTTTCACAACCAATTAACACAAATGACGTCCTTCCTATTTTCCCGGTTTTTGTGTCACTCCTCATTATAACGGCTACAAAATCATTCTCAAATGCAACTGCACGAGCCCATTTCAATACCGCATCACGGGATTCAAACACCTACACAAATGGATAATTCATCTTTAATCTTCTTAATTTGAATCATTTAACAACAACAACTACATTCAAAATCACATAAATACCTCAGTCGTGTTGAATGCTGCGGAACAATCAACTACACAATCATTGTCTTCAAACGCATCAGGGTCCGCTCCGATGTCTTCATCCATATAATTTTCTTCCGACAAAATACTTTCATATATCCACTCATCGGTGTCCATCCTTACAACTACAAATTTTATTTAATCATTACTCAAAACACACACAAATAAATAACCATTTACATAACCAATACATAAAATAACATTTATTAAATTACTCATTAAAGTCTAAAGATCACCATTTACATAAACAATTAAGCAAATTTCTAAATTGTATATACTAACTCAAATAACTTTAGAAATTAAGCTCAATTCTAATTGAATCCACAAATTGACTTTCCCTATATAGTCACACAAATAATTTTAGAAAGTAAACTAAATTCTAATTATTAAAACCAATGTGAATTTTAATTAAATACATGCTTTAACCATTTTTCACAAAATTTTAATGGACAATTTGCTGATTTAATGATATACGGATTGGGTAATCCGTAAATCCCATACGGATTACCCAATCCGTACGACACAAAAAAACCAGACCCACCCACCTCTGCAACCCAGAGACCACTGCACGACGCCGACGGCCACCACCACGCCGCAACTCCGACGAAATCACTACAATGCCACCGAAAAACAGCAATGCACAGCGTTTCCAGCAACCAAGGAGCAAAAAATTACGTGAATGAGGTGACCAAATGGGAAAGCGCAACCAACAACAACTGTTCCAGAAATATAAGAGGAAAGCAGCTGTCAGGGGTATTTTTGGAATTTCAAATTATTAATGGTGTAGTAAAAATTAGGAATGGTGTAGGAAGCCCTTCACAACATCCATTCATACGTTCCGAAACAGCAAATAGAGAAGCAAAACTATTGGTAAATTAAAAAAAAAAAAACATGAGCTATATGAAACCCAGCGTTTTTCCAAATACATCGTGATTCTACCCTTCAAGTAAAACCAAGTAATCATTCCTTAAAATTAATGAAAGTAACTATAAAAACCAATGTCAATGCATTATTATCCAGGTTGCTTAAAGCTTTTTAGTTACTTTGATGTTAAAAGATCAAAATATAACCATTACTTTTTTGTTTACTGGACTTGAATCTAGTACCTTATGGCCATTGTCATAAAGACAATTATGATATAGGGACCAAATCATTACCTAGCTTAAGCAAATACAGATCTTTATAATCAATAATTTTCATATATTTATTTGGTATGACAAAACAAACTAGTCCCTAGAATAATTATTATAGTGCAAAAGAAGAATAATTAATTTTTTTGAGGAAAATATATGTGCAAAACAATTAAAGAAAAAAGGGGAAAGAAAGAAATAAAAAGATACGAGTAAACTTGTGCTACTTGGAAAGTATTGATGTGTTAATGTAGTATCTTAAATGGCATTACTGAACTGGAAACCAAATAATCTAATTTTATCAAAATAACTTTTAATTGGATTGGATTTGATGCGATATTTAATTTAAACTGATTCAAATAAAACAGTACTTTATTTTTATATTTTGATCAGATGATTTTTGCTTAAAAATGAACTCAAACCAAAACTAAGAAAAACCTTAGTTGTTGAGGAGAAACATGGACATCTTCATCATGACAACTGAGTGCACTTGCATTTAAAATATGGATATGAGATAACTAAGCCCCCTTATAACATAATAAGTTTGATTCAACCCCTTTCCACAAATTATGATTTAATACCAACCTGACTAAGATAAAGTCTATCATATATGATATATCTAATATGATTTGAAGAATAACAATTTTTCTTCCATGGAAGCAAAAGTTCATTGATTTATCTAGATATAGAATAACATCTAAGTTATCATGTTTTCATATCTAATATTTGAGTCTCTAATAATTATTTGAATAATTACATATCCAATTTGACCTATGGAAGAATACACAAGTATATATTTCATGCTTGTTTAGATAATAGCAGTGAAATTTTCTAATATCATGCTAAAAGTAACTAGAATTTTCAAAAGAATATGTCATTCATTTGATGATAAATAAAAAGAGATATCAAAAATTTAAGTGATTGAAGCTGAAACAGCTACTTTCGAAATAACAAAAAAAAATTGATATAAATTTTTATCAAAGATGAATCATATATAACATAAAGGGTTGTTTAAAAAACAATATGAATAAATTGTTTGCGCAAATAACTTGCTTAAACTCTTAATTAATAACCTTTATCACACAATAGTTAGTTATAAAATATTTGACTATAAAACTTATGCAAGTAAGCAAAAAAATTGTTAAACTTCACCAAGAAAAAGTATTTAAAAGAGTCATAAGCTGTTTAATAATCCACCAAAAAGCATTATATAAGCTATTTAAAATACTCACTGAATCTATATCATGCACAAATTAATACCTTAACACATAATATAATATTGATTTTTTAAATATATATTACCAAAGACTCGATTATTGGTAATAAATCATCAGTTACAAATTGTAGCCATATGATCAAGCAGCATGCACTCTGATTATAATATAATTTACTGTGATAGGGTAGGCATAACAATTTCAAGACACATATATAACTACAACACACATGCTCTAGCTTTAGGTAGTGTACTTCAAGTAAGATTTAGCTATGCGACCACATGCTCCTTCAGGGTAGAAACCACCAGGAACATGTTCATCACCTCCTGCATATATTATCCTTAATATTTCATCTGGAGTTCTAGGATATGATAGTGAATCTTCGTCACCAGCGAGAATGTTGCCTGTTACACTACCCTCAGCACCTTGCACTCTAGGCACCACAAGACCCTCGTCTTTCACACCTGCATTTCCTAGCTTGTTCCTAAGCATTGAAATGCGATCTGTAAACTCTGCCACAGTCACTTTGTATGGTTGCACCAATAACTCTCGGCGTTCATCCAACAATGTTCGCATAACCGCATCTTGCCCGGACTCTACTCCCAGAAGCCCTGCAACAAGCTGTTCATGTATATATATATGCAACATGTGCACATTGTCATTATATGACATGGAGGAGGGAAAATGGAATTAAGAGAAGTAATTTGTCTTATTGAATAACTAACAAAATATTAATTTCATATGAAATAAAAGTTTGAAAGACATGTATACTAAATATAAATAAATATAAATGTGAAATTTGGATTCAACTTTTCTCATGTAAGCTAAAACAAATAATTTTAGAAATTGATGAAAAAAATTAAATATTAATCTTGGATCTTGGATCATATTCATCATTTGTTCTGTATGTATATACAAGTAATATGAATTTTTAATTTTCTTATATTACTTAGAATCCTTATTTCTTGACACCCATAAATTTCAAACATCTATATAACATTCTTATTTTTTTTTATCTCTCTTCCTATCAAATTATACCACCTATTATATTTACACTCCTCTTTTTTTCTTAAGATGTCAATTAGTATTGGGTGTGAAAATATATCTTTTTTCTATTACTTATTTCAGTGTCTAAAGTGAGTTGTTTTATCAAATAGGTGGTAGCAAGGAGATATATACAAATTAATAAGGGAGATGTGTGAAACACAACTGATATATATATATATATATATAATTGACCAACAAAAAGATAGAGAGAAAAAGAATTAAAAAAAAACATTGTATTTTCTTTAGTGGGGATAACCTTACTCATGACTAAAGCACGCGCATTGACTGATTAGTTTTAATTTCGTTAAAATTTGTGTCCGGCACGTAATAATAATACTGTGCGTCAAAATTAGAAAGTGATTTAAATCTAGACTTATTGCATGAGAGTGACATGAGCCTTAATTTATTATAGAGGAATGGTTAGTTAGCTGTGTTGAGTTTGAATATTTACCCTCTTGGAAGTAGCATTTTGCAGCAGTGGATTGGCACCAACATAACCAGTGAGGCCAACATAGGGCATAAAAAAAGATGCTAGCAGATAGTTGATCGAATTAGCATAGGGATCAAAGGGAGGAACAAGAGGTCTCCCAAATGCACTATTCATTAATTTTGCAAAAGATGCTGTGCTTAGATCAAGTAACGGCCTTGGGAACCCTCTCACTGTGCTCTTTATGGCCCTGCAAAAAACAATTCACAACAGCACTTGAAAAACCTTTTATATGATTTTTCATTTTGTTAGAGATCCGTGTCAACGGGTGATATAGCCAAAATAAAATATATAAGTAGGGGACAATGTTTATCTTATAAACTGGTTTTATTATGTATTTTACAAGGCTGAGTTAGGTGCTAACGAAAATTTTCTCTGATTTATCATCTATGATTTTTCATTTTCATTTCAGACATCCCATACTGACCAATGATATAGTCAAAATAAAATAAAATATAAATAAGAGATAATTTTTATCTTATAAACTGATTTTTGTAGGATTGAATTAGACATTTACGTTCAAACAAAAATATTCTAGCCTAAAAATAATTGTAATTGCAGAGAGTAGCTAGAGACAGAACAAAACCTCAGGTGTCCAACTTCCTGCAAACCAAACTGCAAGATGATATCCCTGATAAGGTTGTCAAGTCTGGCCAATCTGGCACCAATGGGAGGGGGTCCTCCCTCACTTAAATTTGGAGCAACCACATCCAATCCATGACCCAAAGAACTAATTAAGAAAAACTCAGCCTCCATGTATTCTAAATTTAAGGCAAATTCTAACAGATCAACATCTGATTCTGAAGCTGATGCACTTGCAATGAACACAGAAGAATAACATTCTGGAAAAAGGAGGGGGAGGACTAGAGAGGCTAGCAAAACAAAAATAGAGACTCTGCCTCCAGAAATTTGAGGTGCCATGTTTTATTTTAGCCTCTTTTTTCCAAAGTGATGATGCATATACTAATGATTCAGGCATTTATATATATATATATATATAGAGATGGGATCCTTTTACACCGGTGTAAAACTTGATAGTTTTACACCATTTAATAACTTTTTACTGGATAAGTATTTTACAAAATTCACCGTTAGATTGAAAGCTTATATCATGTAGATCATATGTCTCAAATTTCACAAAATTTAAACATCAATATGAATGTAATCAAATAGTCTAATTTTCACATATTTTAGAAGTACATATACCGTTAATTTTTATATATATCAATTAGGTTTCAAATGATTTCGGATTAATATGAAATTTGAGATATGTGATCTACATGATATAAGCTTTCAATCTAACGGTGGATTTTGTAAAATACTTATCCAGTAAAAAGTTATTAAATGGTGTAAAACTATCAAGTTTTACACCGGTGTAAAAGGATCCCATCTCATATATATATATATCAATCCTTTTGGTTCATGCAGCTATACAAGGAAATGCGACGTGTCAAGAGGATGCAACTGGGTCCAATTTTTTGGATTTCCTACATGGGGAAAATCCTCGGCCTGTGGATTTATTGATAATAAAGGTTAATGTGTATTGTTTTTAATTTTTTCTTTCGTTCTTGTAAAAGCCTAATCGACGTTTTCTCCATTTGAATACTGTTTCATGCTTTTTGGTACTTGGTTTGGTCTACTTATATTTCGGACTTTGTATATGGATTGGAAGTGTTTCAGTTACGAGGCACAGAAAGGATGCTTGATGCATTCAGGAACTAAACTAACTACTGATGATCAATGCATGTTTACTATTTGGTTCGTACTGTGTAAAATTTTATGAGTAACTACAATTAGGTGCAAATACTTATTGTTGGGTCATCTTTTGAAAATTGTGTAGTACTATAGTAGTATCCAATAATTATTATTGACTAAAATCTAAAATGAAGAACATTTCCCACCAAAGGATTAGTCCAATAATACCACTCACTGGTAAATAGCGCAATACTTTGCTAAAAATCACCTAATTGTGTAGTTATAATTTATTATTTACATCATTACATGGTACCAGTGCTCCAACTATATATGGATGCAATATAAAATGTAATAGTGTTGGTGTTAAATGTAATGATGCATATGATCTTGAGTATTGTTAAAATACTACAGCAACGCAGGTTCTTTTTCAGGAAAAACACAGATGTTGAGTAGCAAAATAAAATTATGATTTGTGCATTGTGCGAAGAGAGACCCACTCCCACTTGTCCCGGAAAAATAAGCCCCCTCACTAAATTGCCCGAAATGAGGTGTCATGCTAGGAGAAAAGGAAAATGGTTGTGGTGTTTTTGTTTATGTTTTGCTAAAAGAAAAGGAGTTACATTTTGTTTTATGTTTGGACTTTTTTTTTTATTTTAAAAATCCCAAACTTAAAACAATAAAAATATAAAAAAAAATTAAAATAACTACATACCCCATTGTCCGTTGTTGGAGACTTCATCTTATAGTTGTTTTCATATTCAAACTTATAATCAACAAGTTCTCGAAACATATTTGTGTCCAAGTAAAATAACTTTCTCACTATTTCAAAGGTTCACCCTCAAAACAATAAAAATATAAAATATTAAAAAATTCAAAAAGTGATTGAAGCTCTATCAGAGTCGTATTTGAAGTAGCTTGAACCATATCAAAATCGTATCCAGCCATCTTGAGTCGTATCTCAATCGTGTCTTATAATTTTAAAAAAATGGTTACTTCTTGGATACTTATCCGGACATATCGGTGTCCAACATGGATATACTTTTGCATCTTTGGAATATCAGGGCTTCATAGGTGTGAGGCCAAGTACAAGTAGTTATGTCATTTGCTAACATTCGATATTTTGGCAGTGAAGTCACGTGTGTCTACATTTTTTCTTCTAATTATGTTACAATGAATTTCCGTATGTTCAGATACTTATGTAGAGGGAGAGGCTTGACGCAACAGGTGACGTTGCTGTCTTTTGACCTGAATGTCACGTGTTCTTTTTTATTATGTTTATTTTTCTAAAGTGTTGCAAACATTTGCAGACATTTTGATTTTTGAGGGAGAAGAAAGATTGCGGATGATAATGATGATGATTGGGATGGCGAAGATGTGGGAAATGCCTATGATGATGGTGTGGGGATGAAATTATTGTTATAGATGATGATGAAGATGATATAGAATCATAGATTCTAGGAATGAGACATCAACAAAATGTTAAACAGCAAGAAATAAGAAAATTGAGGGCCAAGAACGTAGGTAGGTATGTGTTATGTTCTATCCTTGATTCTTTTGTTCCTTTGTTTCCATGGGAATGCAGAGCAGTTCTAATCGTTATGCCAAATATAGGAGTTGTTATGGATAGGCTCATTCAAATATTTAAAACTTCTCAACCACCAAAAGATATAAGATATAACGGAAGATATAATTACAACTGCTGCTGATCGTTTATTTAGATAATCCAAATATCTTAACTAAAGATAATGAGCCTCAACCACCATCCTCCCAAGATCCAGGTATTATCTTATAAATGAAGCATCATACAATTCTGACTCTCTCTTTTCCTTTAACAAGCACACACTGCACGCCACTCGTGTTGTGTATTCTGTGGAGATCTTCTTCCTTGAGTTGCTTCAACATCATAAACATCTTCAAAAGAGAGAGAGTTTTATCCCATATCAATTATCCAGCACTCGTTGTTGGACATTTTTGTTCTCTTTGAGCAGAACAGGAGTATATGAAGATCTTAAGTAACTAGATGTCTTTGTGGAAAATAATTAGTTCTTCTAGGAAATATACGAGCAAATTAAAAAAATTAGAATAATGGAAAGGAAAAAAAAAATAAAGAACACTTTAATACCTTAAAGTTTATTTAAATGAAACCAAACTCCAAACTTATCTAAACATTCCTTCCATTTATGTCAACTTAGTACTAGTACTGCAAGGCCAGCCATCTCCTAACGAGACTAATTCATTGATAATCAACACAGGTAATGACACTGCTCTTGTCTCTGGCTAGTGTTAGAGTAGTTTGTTGAGCCCATGTTGGATTTATCTATTTTCCTCTCTTTTTGGAATGTTTTATTTTTTTTAAGCTTTGCTATCATCCAAGAAGCTTCTTACTCCTTGGAGCTTTAGATCTTGATGGTAGCTTTTGTTTGCTGTTTTCTTTTCCCTTTGTTCGCTCGATTTGGCATGCCTTTCCATCTTATATATTGGTTTAGGTTGTCCTTGTTTGTTATGGTCCCCCATGTCTTTCATGTTTTGTTGCATTTTCTAGTTTTAATAAATTCATGGTTGTGCAGTTTTGGCACACCTCTTTTGCTTAAAAAAAAAAAAACTTAATATTAGTACAACTTTTAAAGCAATTTACACTTCTCTATCTTTCTTTCTAATTTTTTTTTTAAATCTACACTTTTTTTTATCTTGAACTTTTCTATTTAACATAAAATTCTAAATTTTCTCCAATATTATATTTCACTCCATTTGGAGTGACTTATTAAAAGAGATTTTAACAACTGTGAATAAAATATGAAATAATCCATGTATTGATATTCTAAAGAGATTTTATAGTCATTTAATCACTAATTATCATATATGATAAATTTATTAATTTTTATGATCACTATTTCATAATCATATCAATGATGATTTTTATAAGTTTACAATGTATTTTTTTTTCTTACTAGTTTTGCATGTTAACAAAGTTTTGGAGCGTCTTGGTCTAATCTTGTGCATCATAGACACGTACTATTTACTACATTTGAAATGATTTTGGGCGTTGTGGCATGGTTTTATTCATTTTGGGGGATTTTACTGCATTCTAGAGTATTTTGGTTTGCTTTTGATGCAAAAATATTCTCTTTTACTTGCAGGGAAAGAGTTTTAATATTTCTGCTCCATTTTATCCACCTAGATAGAGGATTCATGCAACATGCTCCTCCAAATGCAATTAGAACATGTTTAAAAGCCACCATCTATTAGATGGAGACATCGACTCCATTTACACTTATTAGGCATGTTCCATTTCCTAATCCACTGGGTGTTGCACCATCAACCACAAATTAGTCAACAGTCATAACATTCTTCCCAACTCACTTCATTTGCTAAATTTAATTTCGTAACTGCATATGACATGGTGTCATTTTTTGGAATGATGTAAATTGACAAATAGTTGTTGTAAATGTGTTAATGCTCAGTGGTACATATAAAACATGTAAAATATCAAATCAAATTAATTAGCCAATCTTTTAGTTAGACTTATTTAAATAAATGTCGTAAATGCATTCAAAACATGTAAAATATCAAATCAAATTAATTAGCCAAGCTTTTAGTTAGACTTGTTTAATAAACGAGCCAAGCTTAAATCACTTTTTTTCACAACCTAAACTTAAATTTTTAGTGTTCAACTTGGTTCGACTTGTTTATACTTCTAATTAGGAATTCATTTTAATATTTTAGTGGTAGAATTAGTGAAATTTTGGCAGAATTAGTGATAAAATAGAAGTCAAGTAAGAACAATCAAGATGAGTTTAGGGTCGATATCCCACCATGGACACATGCTTCAAATTGGCGTCTTCAAATCAAGTGCCTACATTATCTTTTGAGAAAGTAGAAAACTATCCCTATACTCTAGTTTCTATATTGCTAAAGCTCATGAGGAGTGTTAATCACTACCACAACTATTTATTATTATTATTATTATTATTATTATTACTATTATTATTATTATTAAGTTTATAATAGTATTAGTAAGGTTTGAATTTATCTAAATAAACAAATTTTGAGTTATTACGCCTTTCTTTCTATATATATTTTTTTATGGCAACAAGCTTATATCATTTCATTCATAATAAAGACATAAATACAATTTGGAGAAAAATGAAAACTATGTGGGCTAGAATAGAATTTAGACACTCTAACTAGTGAATGGACGACTTGATTAGTTTCCTTACAAACAAATTTCATCCAGGAGTTTTGAACAGAATGAAGTTTTTCCTTTTAAGATCTCAATATTAAACCAAATTCAATGTTTATTTGATTACTCGAGAAGATGCCATCACTGACTTGCTTGCAGTCTAATTTGAAAATGTCATTGTGTAGATTCTGATAAATGACCCAAGTAATTGCAGTTAATAGAGCCTTTGCCTCAGCTTCATAAACCGGCAGAATACCATCATGAGATGATGTATAAGCTGGAACAAATTCACCTATTTCGTTCCTGATGCGCTCCAATACCAAAGGATCCTGATTCTGATAAAATGGATGCATCCACATTGAACAAGATTAGTGTGCCAAGAATTAGTAACTGGGTTTATGTTGCGGATTCGGCAAGAATACCGTTCGTTTCAAGTAATATAGAGATAAGGGAGTTGTCGTTCCCACGAGGATTGTTATGCCAATTAAATTGTAATTCATATCGATAAGTTGGATGACAAATATTTAAGGAAAGTTTGGTTTTGTGTGTGTGTAACAATTGAAATTAAACTAAGCTATGAACATTAATTGCGTATGAACAAGTAATTTGATATTATAATGATATGAGACGATAGTAGCTAGGGCAACCCACACTCAATGCTTCCTTCCGATGAATTTGTATTGTTCACTACATTCAAATATCTAGATCACTCAGCCATGTGTTTCAATAACATGTTAGCTATTTCCTAATTCCTTAGAGAAATAACCCTTTAACCCATTTGCAAGCCCTAATCCCTTAGTGACCTTCCTAGGGTTAAGCATTAAGCAACACATTCAGAGAGCTGCAAACAAACATTCCTATCCCTAGGCAATGCACGCAAGTTACTTCACTTAGTTCCAAGACTAGTATCTCAACATTCCTATTGTGAACCCTAACTCTTAATCCTTCATTAGAGTGATCAAATCCAAGGAAGAAATAACAATTCAAGCAAGTGCAGTAAAATAACCTTTGATAAATGAATAATAGCATTCAATACATCCCAACGAAAGTTACATTAAGTGTTTGGCCCTAACTACAAAATAAAACTAGCCAAACCTCATAATGGTTGGCAATGAAACAGCAAAAAGAGGCATGCCCAGCTGAAGCACAAGGAGAAGAAGATGGAGAAGAACCTCCACTTTGAGCCTTCAACTCCCAAGCTCTAGCAAAGCTTCCCAAGCTTCTAAAACCCTAGATTTTGTGATTTTTGAAGTGTAGAAAACGTGCATTCAATGCTGAGGTTGAAGTATTTATAAGCGAAGGGTGAAAACCCACTTCTACCCCTTATCAGCTTTAAAACTCTGCAATTGTCGAGCTCTGGCGCCTGGAGCGTGAATTTCACGCCTGAGGCGTGAAATTCCAGTGACTAGCTGCCTTGGTCTTCATTTCCCACGCTTGAGGCGCCATTCTGGCGCCTGGGGCGCCAAATTCCAATGGCAAACCTCCTATTTTGTGCTTCTGGCGCCAGGGGCGTGGAATTGGCGCCCCACTATGCTTCAAAGGATTTCCCTTGGTTGATTCCTGCTTCACAAGATGCTTTTCATTACTTGAATTCAAAGCATGGGAGGAAATCATTGCAATTTAGCATAAACATGGGCACTTATCCATGGTTTAGGACAATTCTTAGCTTCTATTAGCTTGGAAAACATTATATGCTAAGCGCATATCAGTTTATAAGATCACAAACCTTAAAATCCTCAAAACCTTGCTAGAGTGATGCACTTTGAATTATATAATAACAATAGACTAATATGCAGAGCAAAATAATATGTAGAGTAATTTTGAGTAATTTTTTAGATCATAATTAATTAATTCATCTGACTGCTGAATGAAAAGTAAAATTCAATGTGATCTTATAAACCTTTAAAGTAATTTATTAAATAGTATTTTATCAGATTATTCATTAATTGAAATATAGCAACAGACAAATATATGCAGTGCAAATTTTTCTTTTTTTGAATAGGAGCAGAGCAATATAATGGCAGTAGAATTAGTCTATCCATAAACATGTAACCATCTTTCTATCATGTTATTATCATGGTAATAATAAACAACATTTTTTTCAAATGTAGCACCACTCGTATCATCTTTATATTAAAAGAGAAACTTATTCCAAAAAATATTTAAGGAAATGCCAAAATTGTGAAATTTAAGGAAATGGAAAAGTGAAATGCAAATCATCCCTTCAAATTCTCAGAATATTTGTAAGGGAATGATATATTAATTTTCATGGCTCAAGTGATGCACTTTGTTTTTTGAGAAATTGAAATTCAATGTTGAATTATATATTCCTTGAACTTTATGTTTCCTGGAAACTTCTTATAAATTAAACTACAATATAAAGAATACAAACACCTTTTAAGAAGCAGAGCATAATTTCTTTACTTTTATCTTCCTCCAACCGGCAAATGAATTCCAAATGTGTTTCACAATTCACAAATGTGTAATGAAGAAGCCAAAGTGTTGACATCTATTCTGTTGCTGATTGCATATAATTTGCAGCAGAATTTTTAGTGTTTAAATTTCCTTGGTAAAACTGAATTTCCCGGGAAGAAGTATTTTAGTAGAAAAAGTTTAATGACTGACAGCATGACACCGTCATTGGTTATATTTTTCCGACCATTCAATGGGGATTTCTTTTGTACAAATTAGTTAGTTATTCATGCTCTTTGATTTTCACGATAAAAAAATAATATTTTATATCACGATAGATCATTTTATAAATTTATTGCAAAATATATAGATAATTATTATTCTATTTTAATATCACATCCGATTACTTGTGCATTTGCATATATTATATTAATCTCTACGCATAATTTAAAATGATTCTTATATATAATGATTTGTTTTGGTTTAAAATATAATATAGAGTAATAAAAAAGTCTTATATTTTATTGTCTAAATAACATGTATCTTTCATTGAAAATAATTATCTTCGAGTCGGATAGAAAAAAGAAATATTCTTTATAATCTTTTTACTTTAAAATAAAATATAGGCAAATGAAACAATCTGGATTTTTTTTAGTTTTATTTGTAAAACATGGAAAAAAATATATGAAAAAATTAAATGCAATTAAAAAGAGTGGATATGTTTATATCCTTTAAAACACTTTTTTATATAATATTTTAGTAATTGAACTTCTTTAATTTTTTCATCACAAATTGTTTGAAACACATTTTATATATTATATCCTATCAACTAATAAATTTTTAAACTTAATTTGCTTTTCACTCATAAGATTGTAACACATAACTGACTCATCTTAAGTTAGGATATAATAAAAAAGGATAGGATATAATAGCAGGATAATTATTCGTTTTCGCATATATTTGAAACACACTTGCATATAAAATTAAATTTACTTAGAATCAAACATAGTTATCATTATATAAAAAATAAATATGATTTATTAAGTACATAAATTTTTAATTTCATTGTTGAGAAATAAAAGTAATGATTAATAATAAATATATAAATTTAGATAACAAAATTATATTTTCCTTATGAATCATTTACAAATGAATATATTTAGTAATAATAAATAAATATTTACTTATTACATGAAATTAATTAAATATTTGTCTACCAATAAATTACGAAAACTATTTTAATTTATCAAAATTTGGATATATTCTTACTCCTTTTATATTTTATATGCAAAAGCTTTGTATATATTATCATAAATTTTGATATAGTTAAGATTGGATGAATATGGAAAGCTAATCATACCCGTCCACTTTGCCGATAACCAAACAGATTCATCATAATGTAATTATTGAAAGGACATTCATGTTTTGTAAGCAAAAAGACCCCAAAATGATAGAACAATCAAGTTGTTTATCACAAATATCACATAAGGAAACATTCAATAAACGTAATTGTCTTTCATAAATGATACTTCTGATTTTTAAAATAATAAAAAAATTAATTTAATTTATGATATTGTTGATAAAATAATTTAAAACAAATTTTAATTAAAATATATTTAATAAATATGTTAGTATATATTTATGTAAAAAATAATTAAATTAATATATAATTATTAATCAACAAAATTGTCATTTAAGAATTTATTAATCATAGAGTTAAAATATTATTTTATAACAAATATATTAACTAATTATATTTAAATTAAATTTTATATAAGACTTTCAAACTCATTATAAAAATGTATTAATATTTTTTAAAAATTAAAAATAATCTAATAATATTTAAAAGTAAGATAAAAATATTATCGAGTCTTTGGTATGAAGTTTATTAAATAAATAAAAAAACAGAGTTTTGTCGCTGAAATATGATTGTGTTCCTTAAAAGATAGTTGTAGTCTCTACAATTACTAAAATTAAAATTAATTAATTAATGATATTAGTGATGAAATGGTTTAAAGCTACTTTGTAACTAAAATATATTTAACAAATTAATTTATTAAGTATTTATATATAAAATACTTAATATTATTATATAAATATCAATAAAAAATTATTTATCATTTTATTAATCAAAGAATCAAAATATCATTTTGAAATAAATATATTATCTAATTAGATTTAAATTAAATTATAGTATAAAACATTCAACCTCATTATATAAATATTATTATTTAACAAAATATATATTTATAAATTTTAAAAAATATTCTATACAATTTCTTAGTAAATATAATTTTACAGGATTCTAAATTAAAAATAAATATTGAATCTTTGATATACAATTACTAAAAAATTAATTTTGTCGCCTATATTTACTTAACTCAAACAAAATTATTTTATGTGAATGAAATGTATAGTATCTGCCATAATAAGCAATAAGTATTTAAACAAATTGATCATTCAGTTAATATGATAATAAAATATTTTGTATAATACTTAGCATAATATATATATATATATATATATATATATAATATTAACTTGTGGTCTCTAGAATGAAAAAAATTAATTTAATTTAATTTATTATATTATTGATGAATTAATTTAAAACTATTTTGTAATTAAAATATGTGTAATAAATTAATTTATTATAATATATTCATATAAAATTACTTTACATTAATATATAATTATTAATAAATAAATGGTCATTTATTATGTTAAAAAGGTATTTAGTAATAAATATATTAACTAATTATATTTAAATTAAATTTTATATAAAACTGTCAACCTTGTTATATAAATATTATATGACAAAAAAAATTTAATGATTTTTCAAAAATATATTATAAATGTTTAAATAAATTGAAAATAATTTTATAGGATTTAAAAGTAAAAATAAATATTATTGAATTTTTTGTATGTAGTTTCTTGAATACTAAAAAGAAAGTTTTATCGTCCAAAATGACTATGCATGCTTCAAACATAACTGTCTCTCTCATAAATTATATTTGTGATTTGTACAATTATGAAAAAAAAATTAAAACTATGCTAATTTATAATTTTATTGATGTAATAGTTTAAAATATTTTGTAACTAAAATATATTAAATAAATTAATTTATTATATAAATATTAATCAACAAAATTTTCAGTTGTGATTTTATGAATCATAGAGTCGAAATATTTTTTTTCAAAATAAATATATTAATTAATTAGATTTAAATAAATTTTAGTAAAAAAATTTGAGTCTTGTTTTATAAATATTATTTTAAAAATATTTATTCATGAACTTTTAATATATTTAATACGACTTCTTGTTTTAATACTCGGAAAAAAATGTTTAGTCACATTTATCTACTTGACTCAAAGAGAATTATTTTCCTTGAATGAAATGTGTGGTCTCTACCATTAAAAAATTTAAACTAAATTAAAACAATTATGTGATAAACCTAAATAATTAACAGATTAATGTAAGATTTTGTTTTATTCACATATGAGAAAATAATTTATTTAATGATTTACAAAATTCTCTTTTAGTTAGTTGCAATATCGCATCACGCATGAGATTAATATCTGATCCTGTGTATTAGAATGGAAAAATCTATTAGATAATGAACGATTGATTCTAAGCCATCTTTGACAATGAATCAACAATTTAAAATGTTTTTCTTGCGTATTCTTGATAAACCTGTGTTTATATATAAATGTAGGAAGATCTGTTTGGAAAGTAAGAAGTTCCATTGACATCTCTTCATCTGTAAAGAATTGTCGATGTGAAAACATAAAGACAAAAGACTGATCTTTGAATAGGAAAAAAGAAATTATTAACCAAGATCAAATATTATTTTGTAATAAATATATAAACTAATTAGATTTATATTACATTTTGTATAAATATTTACAAATATTTAAATCATTTTGTAAAATCAACTATTTTTTTTATGTAGTATATTTTAATATAATATACGTAAATGAATATTTGTAATTATTGTAAAATCTATGTGTAAGTATAAAATAAAATAAACTGAGAGAGAAATTAGAGTGGTGGACGGGAGAGGGAGTAGGGCAGAATAGAGAGAAAGGAGGGAGAGGTGGTGGAAGAGAGAGAGAAAATTGATTATTACAAAATAAAAGAAAAATAATGTGAGAGAAACAAAAGTGAAGGATGTGCTCCAAATAAAAAGACTAAAATTTATTTGACCATAGAACCTAAATTAAAGACATATGTCACAAAATTAAATAGATTATTTATGTAATTTTGTCAAGGGATTTGTTTTCCTAATAAATTAATTAATAATTAATAAAACGAATGTATAGATAGATATGTAGGTATCGATAAGAGTTGATTTTCAATATATTACTTAAAATTGGATCTTAAAAAAACTAAGATTAAGATAATGTACTAATGTAGTAATTGTAATTTAATTGATCAATTCAATTCTTATGGTCAAGTATATTTATTATGATACTCCTATTTATTAAATGTACTCTATTATTAAATTTAATAAATCAAGACTCCTTCAACGCATAATAATCAATTAATTTTAGTGTAAGAAAAGAAGTATCATGTCATTTTAACTTTTTTATGTAATATGATTTTTTTACGTATATCTTTTTATAATATTATTAATGGACAACAAAAATAAAAAAATAATTAATAAGATAAGATTAATTTTATAAAATTATTATTCTCTTTCATCTATTTATTAATTTTTTATTATATGTATAAGATAACTTAAGATGACAATTATAATGAGATAGAGGAAATACATATTTAAAAATATTGAAAATGTTTTTATTATTTTTATTTTTTAAGGGAATGAATGATAAAAACATATTTAATGTTATTTAAAATATAAAATTTTAAATATATATCAATAAATTAATAAATATATCAATGTATATCGTTAATAATTGACTACAGAATATATTTAATGCTATTGGAAACTCAATTTTACTTACAATAAATAAATTATAATATTTGTTAAATTTAAATAAAAGCAATTTTAATATATATAATAAATGATTAATAATTAATTTATACAATAATATACGTCTTAATTTTCATATCTAATAATTTGACTATATTATTTTTAATAAATATAATATTCAATGTCATTATGCAGTCAAATTTACTTATAATATATAAATTATAATATTTAATATAATTAATTTATTAAATTTAATAAATGTCACATATGCTTTAATACATTGAATTTTTTATTTTTGCTATTACATTTTAAAGATATATATATATATATATATTATTTATTACTAAATTGATAAATATATAAATGCATATGGTAATTTATCTTTTGATTTTACTTTTTAATAATTTTATAATTGTATTTAATATTATGGAAAGTGAACTTTACTTATTATATATTACCTATTAAGATTAAGATGTTGTTACAACCTCCACAAAGATTTCAAAGAGCACTATAATAAATGCCAGCATAAAACGAAATGCCTAAGTTCTCTTTATTCAAAAATTATTTATTAGAATTCAATACTTAAATAATTTGTAAAAAAATAATTTAATCATCCCTTTAATACACTTTTAAATCCGTCCATGTTTATTAGTTATTAGAATGACCTATCACACACACTAAGCAACCAGTATTTCCCCACATAGGAAATCGAAAAATTAATTCATCCTCTTGCGACGTAGCATTCCCTTGTATTGCTGCAATAACCAAAAGGATTGTTATATATAAATGCATACACAGGTGACATTATGCATCATATCATTACTTAGAAAAAAAGGCAAAAATAAAACATGGGACCTTACATTTCTAGAGTTAGAGCCTCTATTGTTATTTTGCTAGCCTCCCTAGTCCTTCTTCCATTGCTTCTCCCAAACTGTTATTCTCCTTCTGTGTTGATTGCAAGTGCACAAATCCCAGAATTATCAGATGCTGATTTGTTAGAATTTCCTCTCAATTTAGAATACTTAGAGGCTGAATTTTTCTTGTTTGGGGCTTTGGGGTATGGATTGGATGTGGGTGCTCCAAACCTAACTGGGGGAGGACACCCTCCCATTGGTGCCAAAAAGGTTGAACTTGACAGCCTTGCCAAGGATGTCATTTTGCAGTTTGCTTTTCAGGAGGTTGGACACTTAAGGTTTTGTTCTGTCTCTGTTCTTTGCATTTACAATTACTTTTAGGGGGAAAAAATAGAAAATATTAATTTCTCAATTGTTGTTTCCTAATTGCAGGGCCATAAAGAGCAAAGTGAAAGGGTTCCCTAGGCCATTGTTGGATCTAAGCTCAGCATCTTTTGCCAAACTAATGGATAGTGCCTTTGAGAAACCTTTGGTTCCTGCCTTTGATCCCTATGCTAATTCACTCAATTTTATGATTGCATCTTATGTGATTCCCTATGTTGGCCTTACTGGTTATGTTGGTGCCAATCCACTGCTACAAAATGCTACTTCCAGGGAGGTAAACCCCCACAATCAACTCATTTAATCTATTCCTACATATAATAAACTTGGCTTATCCTCTTGAGATAAAAGTCTAGACGCATCACTTTCTCGTCACCCACATTTTAGTATTTTACTCATTTTGACATGTACAGTTGATTATATAAAAAAATTATATCATATAAAAGATGAATGCATGATAATCAATTAATGAATGTATAAAATAAATATTCATTAATGACACCATTAAAACTTATATCCTTCCTCCAATAACTAATAATTAATATGCATTTAAAATTCACATTATATAAAATGACTCGCTGATTAATTAATATGATTTATTAAATCAATGAAAACTAAAAGAGCTATAAAGAAAATGGTCTGAAATGTCGTTATTTCAGACAAAAAGAAGTGCATTAAAACTTTCTTACTTTGGGAGTAAAAGATAATAACTAAATAAACTTAAATTTCATCTGCATTTCACATAAAGACAAAGTGCATATACATGAACAGCTTGTTGCAGGGCTTCTAGGAGTAGAGTCTGGGCAAGATGCAGTTTTGCGAGAGTTGTTGTATGAACGCAAAGCGCAGTTGGTGCCACCGTACAAAGTGACCGTGGCAGAGTTCACAAATCGCATTTCAATACTTAGGAGCAAGCTAGGAAACAGGGGTTTGAAAGATGAAGGTATTATTGTGTCTAGAGAGTTGGGTGCTGAAAGTAGAGTTAGCGGCAACATTCTTGCTGGTGACGATGACTCGCTGGAATATTCAAGGACTCCAGAAGAAATATTGAGGATAGTATATGGAAGTGGTGATGAACATGTTTGCGGTGGCTTCTATCCTGATGGAGCAAGTGGTCGCATAGCTCAAACCTATTTAAAGCACACCACGTAAAGCTAGAGGCCTAGAGCATTTGCTTTGTAGATTATATAATGTGTCTTTAATCTATCGCTAATTCCCTTGTTGATAAATATTGTCCATGGGTGAAGACCTTGATAAAACTTTTGATAATACGCGAATAATAAAGTGAGGAATTTGAGTTTTCGATGTGATTTATTGAGAATTAATTGTCGGTAATTTAGCCTTTAGCTAGTTATCCGTGGTATAAAGACAAAAAATGATTTTTTTATTCATAAGAATTGAATATATTAATAATTTATATATTTTTATTCTAGACCTCACATTTTTGTTATGATCTAGTTTTTCATAATTAGCCACTTGTAAAGCCAAGAAAAATGGCACTAATTTTTTAGTTTTTTTTCAACACCTACGAGGGTCAAGCCCCCAATAATATATATTAAAAATATGGTTTGTGATAAATATTTTCTAATAACTAATTAATATAATTTATTTTAGTTATTTTAGCTTAGTCAAAATATAATTGCAAACATAATTGATAAAACTCTTAATTAAAATAGTAGCAAGTAAAAATAAAATACAATACTAATTTATTTTTTTTTTACAAATAAAGGGAAAAAAAGATGTTACATGTAGATGGGTGATCAACACAAATTTAGCGTTGACGTACACATAAGTCATTAAATAAGGGATTGTTTACGTCAAAAGAGGTCAATTGACGTAAAAGTAACTTTGGGTTGTTTTCGAATTGATGCACGTCCATTCTATTTAGATGTTGTACCAAAAATAAAATTATTATTTCCTTATTTGTTATGGCTTAAAGAGGAGGAAAATTTGAAAAAAGAATGTAGGATCCAAGGCTAGCTTAATTAATAATAAATGAGACCTAATTAAAATAAATTTTAATATTTTTTTAAAATGAGAGAATTATATGTTAAATCTTTTTACCAATATATGAGGCATTTTGATTAACATATGTGACCTTTTTGTTTCATAAAAACCTAATAACAATTTTTTTTCTTGTTGGTAATTTTGAGTTACTTTATCTTTAAATTTCATCATGAGAACTATGTTTTTGTTCCATCACATAAGTCATTACATAAAGAACCTAAGTGTTGAACAATCTATATTAATGACTTTTGATTATGTGATCATTTTTAGAATTATGTACTTTTTGAGAATTAATTTACAAACTAATTTTTTTGATTGTGTTTTAAATTAATTCTAAGTAAGTGGTAGATGGACATTTTATTGATACAATTTTACTATTTTTTTATTTACTTTTATTTTTTATATTTTGATTTTATTTGTCCCATAAAATAGGTGTTCGCAATATATATTACAGATTTTATTATTTTTATTATTTTCTAAAGAAAATAATTTATAAAGAATATTTAAAATATACATTAACATAATGTTAATAATTTGGTAAATATATAAATACATATGATAATATATATTTTAATTTCTATATTTAAAATTTTGACTACATATTATATTTAATGGATATAGCATTTAATGGTATCGAGAAGTCAAATTTACTTATAATATAATAATAATTATATTTATTAAATATAATATATTTGGTGAATTTAATATATGCATATATATTTATATTGTAATACATATTTTATTAATTTTATAATCATTGTGTGGTACATATTAATGTTATTATAGTTTAAAAAACATATTTTGAAATAGAAAAGTCAAATATATAATAATATAATGTCAATAAATATATAAATATATATAGGAATTTATATTTAATTTCTATACTTAATAATTTGACTACATATTATATTCAATAAATATAGTATTTAATGTTATTGGGAAGTCAATTAAATTTACCTTTGATATATATATATATATATATATATATATATATATATATATATATGTATATTAAAATAGCTTTAATAAATTGATAAGTATACATAGTAATTTATCTTTTAATTTTTATCAATAGTAATTTGACTACATATTATCTGTAATGTTATTAGGAAGTCAATTTTACTTATAATATATTGACTGTGATATTTATTAATATTTAAATTAATGGTAATTAATTAAAAAATCCAAGCGGCAACTATAATTTCTCACAAAACAAATTAAAAAATTGGACTAACTTGCATCCTCTTGCCCCCACAACATTTCCTTATATATAAATACATACATGGGTGGCATATATGCATCATCATTTGAAAAAAGAGAGGCTAAAGTAAAATATGGCTCCTCACATTTCTAGAGCTTGATTGTTGTTTTGGTAACTTCCCTAGTCCTCCCCCTACGTTTCTCAGAATTTTATTCTTCTCCCGTGCTTATTGCAAGTGCAGCAATTCCAGAATCGGATGTTGATCTTTTAGAATTTCCTTTAAATTTAGAATACTTGGATGCTGAATTCTTCTTGTTTGGGTCTTTGGGTCATGGGTTGGATGTAGTTGCTCCAAACCTGACTGAGGGAGGACCCCCTCCCATTGGTCAAACTTTGACAACTTTGTCAAGGATGTCATTTTTCAGTTTGCTTTGCAGGAAGTTGGACATTTAAAGTTTTGTTCTATCTCTACTCTATGCAATTAATTACAATTACTTCTAGGCAAAAAAAAATAAAAGATTCCTCAATTGCCGTGTCTTAATTGCAGGGCCATAAAGAACACAGTGAAAGGTTTCCCTAGGCCATTGTTGGATCTAAGGGCGACATCTTTTGCACAAGTAATGGAAAATGCAATTGGACATTCTCTACTTCCTTCCTTCGACCCCTATGCTAATTCGATCATCTTTCTGCTTGCATCTTACCTGATTCCCTATGTTGGCCTCACTGGTTATGTTGGTGTTAATCCATTGCTGCAAAATGCTGCTTCTAGGAAGGCAAACCTTCAAACTCGACACAATTAATCGATTCATGTATAATAAATTTGGGCTCATTCTCTGTAACCACTTTCTCATCCACCCGCATATTTTACTCATGTCGACATACAACACTACTATTTCGTGCCAAAGTATTTGAACAAATTTTAAAAAAGGGTAAATAATTATTTTTGTCTTTGAATGTGTAAGACGTTAACAAATTTGTTCCTAAAATATGGAAGTTCAAATTTTTTTCATTAAAAATAAAAAAAGTGTGACAGATTTATCTATCTGTTAACTTTTGTCCGTTACTGTTAATATCAGAGACGAATTTGTCAGCACACTATATATTCAGGGATAAATTTGTCAGCTCTCTACCTAAAATATAATTTAATATTTATATTCTCTCTTTTTTAATCATTGCAAACATAACATTATAATAAACACTTAAAAATTAGGAAAACAAGCATAAGTTAAAACAAACATAATAATAAGCATAATTGTAACAACACGTATGCATCCGATTTGTTAACATTCAATTATGGTCGTTAAGCGCAACAATTAATTAAGCATAATTAATTGGAAAGCAACTAATAAAATACGACGCCATCATATGTCCATAATAATATTATCTGTGCATTTTGCATGGTAATTGTTCATAAAAATACAACGATGTACATCGAGGTGCGTTCTCCCCTCAGGGCAGGGGTATAAAGTGTGTATATATAGATATATACATAACAAAACAATGAGCCAACATGCTCTCAAAATAAAACTTAAGGTTCACTCAGAATCCCTTCCCGGCTCGGTCTCTTGTCCGGAATCTCTCGGATTGTCTCACTACCCGAGTCTCTTGCCTCGGGATCCACCGTCCTCTCTCTGATCATCACCTGCAAAGACATATAATCCCCCAACAGGGGTGAGATATAATCTCAGTAAACCCCAGGTCCTTGGAGGCTTCTCATCCCCGGGGTTCACTTTTCACGATACAGAGCATCAAAACAAGCATCACATAGTCTAGCCATCCCGGCTGTCATAAAAACGCATCACATGTATATAACAACACAGATATAGCAAGAGAAGATCATCCACTTAATGACACATTCTTTGTATATCGTTGTCTGAGGAAGATCATCCACTTAAGGGCACATTCACTCAGGACTTTATGCAGACACTGCCTGAGGAAGATCATCTACTAAAGGGCACATTCTCTCGGGGTTCTGCTCGGACGTATATGGCACTTCTAAGAGAGGATCATCCATTTAAGGGCACACTCTCTCAGGGTGTTCATATATACTAATTGACCACTTAGAGTTGTTCCACATGACTTTGGCTCCAAGGGAAGTCCATATTTAGTCCATTCTACTGGCCAGAGAAGCTCGTCAAGCACACAACATATCATCATATACATGTTCTCAACTAAAAAATCAGTAACACACAAATTCAATACCACATGCATCATGACATACCAGGACCATCACTCCCTCGGAGTATGGTGGAACATGGTCAAGGGAAAAACTCCCAAGAACGGAGAGCTTACCTGCTCTAAGTGTTTCACTGGCTCTCCCGGCCTCGTGGTCATGACCGCCTATGTCCTCTGTAGCACGCTCTGCAAAAGCATGCAAGAAGACGAAACGGTTGACACTCGTTGCATGCAAACAGTCCAGAACGATCATCAACCGTTGCATGCAAGCTGTCTAGCTCAGGCCCACACTGTATCGATCCCGTATGCATTCGGTTCATTAACATTATAATATGGTCTTAAGTGCAACAATACTTAACGTAAATTAAGTAAACACGGAAGCATTAAAAAAAATAATAAGATGTCATCATACGTCATACAACACAATCTAACATTATGTACGGAATTTTGATATACATCAGGATACCCGGGTTCTGTTCCAAAAGTTATAGCTTACAAAATTAAACTCATACCGGACTACAAATGTACAATAAATTTGAGTCAATAGACTCGCAAAAGACCGCCTTCCATAAACCGTTTCCTCGAACCCGACCTCGTCCTCTTGTCCGGGATTCTCAATTAGTGGCCGACTCGGCCTCGGCCTACCCGACCTATCAATTGAGATTCACCGAACGACCCCTACTCGAGTCTTTTAGCCCAAACCTCGTCCTTTGCTTTTTGGCTATCACCTGTAATAAAATATAATCCCCAACCGGGGTGAGATACAATCTTAGTAAACTCAGGGTTCTTGGAGACTCCCCTCCCTCTGGTTCACTTTCATAGTACATAGCATTTATATTGGTATTACAAATAATACGGCCAACCCGACCTTTAATAAAATAATACATGTACATAACCACACCAACATACCATTCCATCACCAATATGCAATTTAGCCAACTAGTGCATATATCATACACAATTGCATATAAGATATACAAGTTAGACAACCAGTACACATAAAGTGCACTCTTGTATACCTTCCAGTGTACTCCGCGTACACATCACGTATCTCCGCTTAAGGTCCCAAACCCCAGACTCCACGTGAATTCCACCAAAGACATGCACAAATGTATAACCAGATATTCAACGTAGCTAACCAGTGCACTCCACGTACACAATTGTATATTCCAGTTATACAAATTAGACAACCAGTGCACATTTCCATTACATATATGTTTTCAATCAAAAAGCAATAACACACAATGTAAATACACGCACCATGACATCCAATAACCATCACTCCCCAAGAGTATGGTGGAACACAATCAAGGGAACAAACTCCCAAGAACAGAGAGCTTACCTTCTCTGATTCCAGCACCGTCCTTTCCAACCTCGTGTTCACCACCACCGATATCTTATTTATCACGCCCTACAACAGGCAATAAAGATATTAAGAACGGTTCTCAACCGTTTCATGCAAAAAATCCAGTTCTTTTTCAGATCTCAGACATAAACCACCAACAAGTGACTTGTAAACCCCACAAAAGTTTATCTGGGCATAACAAAATACCCAAAACCCAGAAAAGTTAGCTTTCAAGGTTGAACCTTCATCACAACAACCTCCTAAGCATATTTTCCAAAGAAACCCCACCCAAAACCAATCGTAACTCATATAGGTAATTTTTCCCCTCTTATAACCAACTCAAAAGATACGATGAAACTTACATATTTTACCTTAAAAACCACAAGGAAGGTTAGATGATAGCTTCTCCAAGCTTAGATGTCCTTAACGTGCCTTCTATCTCTTAAAGGTAGAAACTTAAACTTTCCTTTGGAGAAATAATCTCATCGTCTGATGATTCTTTCAAATAACAAAGGTTGGAAACTAGTTTGTAAGATGATCCTCTTTAATCCTTATGTTTGATGTGAATGTTTTTAGGTTAAGGAATGGTTATCTAGGAGGCTTTTCTTACGTTAACAATGAAGGAAATATGGAATAAGAGAGAGAAAGTGCTTTAACAAAGGTGGTGAAAATAAGGTTACTACCGAAATATCTCACTCGTGCATATCTTAAATAGCCTGTAAGTTAATACGTGTCCTAAAGTAATAGGAGAGTCTTCCCCACATCAAAACAACCAGCAGGGATTCAACACGTGTAAAAAGGCTAAGTCATGGTTAAACAACAAATGCTGACTGTTTTAATCGCTAACAAATACTTATGTAAATCGATTGCATAAGAACCCGTCCTTGGTACTATAGTACGTCAAATATTCCCTCCTCCTCCGACCTCATCTGACCTAATCCAACCTCAACCGACCTACTCCAACCTCATTTGAGTTCCTGCCTTGGTACTTCACAATTCCAAGGTTCCTCCTAACCACTTCCAGGATCACTAACCCGGTAACTCTATCAAAAAGGGGTTGTGAGCTCTTCCGGTTTCTCTACCCGGTAGCTCTTACAAGTCAACAAAATACGAGCTCCTCCGAGCTCAACCGAGATCTGAGATCACATGAGCTCGCCCGAGATCACAACTTGATAACACATCCAAGCTCATCTGAGATCACAACACGATCCCGGATTTGAAAAGGTGCTATCTACACTTCTCTCATATCCGAGTTCCAATATACACCTCCCTTATGTGACAACATAGTCATACGAACCCGGATTTATCACAGGGTCATTATACACATGGGTCTCTAAACCTTTCAAAACACAGACTCAAGGTAATCAAGAAGACGTGAATGTCTTACCTCTACAACTTATGGGAAGGCTAGAGAACAACGTCTCCAAGCTCGAAAGTCCCTAAAAGCTTTCTTTCCCTCGAAGTCGAAGCTCTGTGAGAGTTGTTGGAGAGGACGATCTCTCTGTATGAAGGCTTCCAGAAGAACCAAGGTTGAAATCTAGCTCTGGGGCGGTTCCTCTCAAACGTCCAGTTGCATGCAAAGGTAAAAGGTTAGGGATGAGGGGTTGTGCAGTTTCTCTCACTAGGAACTGGAGGAAACGGATAGAGGGAGAAGATGATAGAGTTGACATTGAAATGTGGAGAAAAGATATATATAAAGGGCCCTGGCGCGTGTGCCACGCGCCAATAGTGTCAACTGTCAAAAAAATAGCTTCGTCATCAAACGCACTTGTTGCCGAGTTCAGATTACCCATCAAACGCCTACCTTGTATAACTCAACATTCGTAACCCGGATAGCCTTGTGTAGATTCAAGGTATAAAACAATCAAGTCTCACCTGTTGTATAAGTATGTGCTGGGTCCGTCCTCGGCACTTTATAACTTCCAAGCTTCCGCTCTTGTCCGACCTTCTTCGACCTTATTCGGGGTCTACCTTGACACCTCATCAAACCCAAGGTTCCGCCCTTATCCGACCTTCTTCGACCTTGTTCGGGGTCTACCTTGACACTTCATCAAACCCAAGGTTCCACCTTTATCCGACCTTCTCCGACCTTGTTCGGGGTCTACCTTGACACTTCATCAAACCCAAGGTTCCGCCCTTATCCGACCTTGTTCAAGGTCTACCTTGACACTTCATCAAACCCAAGGCTCCGCCCTTATCCGACCTTGTTCGGGGTCTACCTTGACGTCAACACTGCCCCGTAAAGGTGCTATATACGCTCCAAATTGGTAACTCGGTCACACAACTCCGGTCCCCTCAGTAATGCTTACTTTAAGAAAAGGCAAACCCGGATCTATAATAAGATCTTAAAGAACATACTACCTCCTAAGCATAATATTAAATTTTAAAGTGCCCATCTGGACACCCCAATCCTTACAATAATATTGATTAATAAACATAATTTGTTTGTTGTTTTGAAATTTTTATTATAACAACATTAGGTAATGACAAAATCAAGTTAGGTCTCATTTATTTTGATAATAATTAACTTAATGACTGTGCATTTTTGTTTTGGTCTCATAT
Source organism: Glycine latifolia (assembly GCA_013407115.1). Lineage (NCBI taxonomy): Eukaryota > Viridiplantae > Streptophyta > Magnoliopsida > Fabales > Fabaceae > Glycine > Glycine latifolia. Next base: position 12,647,629 of record CM023955.1, read on the forward strand.
TTTGGGTAAGGTACTGCCACATTAGAAATTTCAAAGCAAAAATATGAGATAATACTTACCCAAAGTATGAGGCTCAAACAAATTAAAATGCACAGTCATTAAATTAATCCTTACAAAAAAATGAGACCCAAGTTGATTTTGTCATGATCTAATGTTGTTACAATATAAATTTTAGAGTAACATACAAATTATGCTTATTAATCAATATTATACTTATTATTATGTTTGTTTTAACTTATGCTTGCTTTCCTAATTTCTAAGTGTTTATTATAAATTTATACTTGTAATAATTAGAAAAGGGAGAATGTGAAGATTAAATTATATTTTGGGTAGATAGCTGACAAATTCGTCCCTGAATCTGTAAAACGCTGACAAATTCATTCTTGAATATTAGTGGTAACAGACGAAAGTTAACGGATGGATAGATTTGTCACACTTTTTTCACTTTTAGAGACAAAAATTTGAATTTTATCTTTTGAGATCGAATTTGTCAGCACTTTACACACTCAGAAACGAAAATGACTATTTACCCTTTAAAAAACTTAAATTAATCAACTTGCATCTACTTTAAGTCAATAGTATAGTTATTCTATTTTTCTTATTTATATCACCTTTTTTTTCATCCGTCAATCTTATTTATTAATTTGTTAATTTTTTGTTAGTGAAAGAGATTCGAGTATATAATTTGTTTCTTAATCACTAAGTCAATCTTATAATAAATTATAATAAATAAATATTTTAATAGGAATTTATTATAAATTGACTTCTTAATTTGAAATATTAAAAATTAATTCATATGAGTACTACCCACACCAAATTTACTCTTAACCTTAATCACTTAATTATATATTCAATAATTTTTTTTCTCCTCTTAGATATACATTAGTGATTTCACAATCTATATCTACAATCAGTAAAAAGAAAATCTCTTTCTAACATTTCAAAGCATAATTTTTTTTTACCTGTTATATCTTTTAATTTATGTTTTTTTAATCTTTATCTCTAATAATCATATTTAATATCTTTTTAAAAGAAATGATTTCTATTTTAGTTGATTGAGCATAAAGTATGTGAAACTCTTAGTATCCGTATTCGATTCTTACGTATAAAAAATAATTAAAAACAATCGTATAAACTTGTATCATATTGCATAAGAAAAACTTGTATCATATTTAAATTGTAATTTTTTTTAAAAGTGATTTTCTTTCTCAAGACAAGGCGTAACATGAAACACATATATCTCAACCGTTTATTATAATACATATATATCTAACGGTAAAAGATCGTTGTAGTGACTTCACCTTAGACTCTATGTATTTGCAAGTTTCGAAGTATATTGACACGATGACGAAGTAAGACTAGAAAAAAGAGTTAAGAAGTAGTAAAAGTTTGGTGTGAGGTGTGAGTGTTCTGCGCGCGCCGCATCAACAATAATTTCTCAAACAGCGTCGTAAAAGGCAAAGGTTTGGTCTTTATTTCTTTTTCTCAATTCCGTGTTATCGATGTTTTTGTCAATATGGTATTTCGTTCGATCGGATTTCATTCGCAATTTTCGATTCGAATCGTGTCAATTCGAAGTCGATTGAGTTATTTTCGAATTAGGCGATTGCCCTGTTTTTCTTACGATTCTGTGTTGAATTAAATTAATAGTTTCTATTCAAGTGTTACCCTAGGACGAAATTAAGAGCGTTCGTAGCAGAATGTTGGATTTAAAATCTCAATGTTAGTGTTCAGCAAGTATTTTAGCTGAACTACATAGTCCTCCAAACCCTAGATCGTAGCTTTTAAACTTGATTAAATAGTAATTATGTTTTATTTTGTTTTTGTTTTTGACCATGTGTATGTTATATGATATGATATGATGTTATCTGCTTTTATCCTTTTATTCTGTTAGACTTTCTATGGCGTAGAAATATTATTTGGACAGAGTATCTGTGCCAATTATGAATGTCCAGGTGGGAATGGGTAGCATTAAGGTATGCAGAATTTGAAACTAAACAGTTTGGGAATTTTGCGAGGTATTATAGTTGGCTTTTGGGAGGATTTGGGTTCCAGTTATTTAATTTTAATTTCTTTTCCCCATTGATTGTGTGTGCGCGCGGGTGTTCAGCGTCTTACTTGTTAATGACTCAATTTACTTGGGTCAGATTTTGTGGTCAGTCATGTTCATCTCCAACTTTCCCTTTGAAATTTACCTGTTGTTAACCTTAGCACAATGGTTCTGGATATTGAATTAAGAATTCAATGGCATGATTTAGTTTATATTATTTCTTCCCAAAATCATTCAATTCTGTTTTTGTTTACAGAAACACATTAAACTAGGCAGATCATTATGGCTGTGCATTCTGATTCGGCTTCATCAGAGAAGAAATCAAGCAATGGAGTGAATGAGTTGCTGACTTTTAATGCTGAGAATATGCAAAGCAACATGAAAATTATCTATTACAGGTATGGTCTGACTGCTGGTTTTTAGTACTGTTTTGAATATATAAATATATCTTGAAACATTGTGTTTGGGTGGACCATGGAACAGAAGTGTTTTTTCTTCCCTTTCTTTTATGTAACGTTGTTGGTCACTCTTAGAATGTGGGTTTGTGCCTAACTCAACCGTAAACCCTATTTTATAGGGTGAGGGTTGACCCCCACTTATATACTCTATCTTGGCACTATCTCTAGTCAATGTGAGACTTGGATTTTTCTCAATACACCCCCTCACGCCTAACACTTTTTGGTTTGGTGCATGTATAATATGGTGTGTGACCCTTTTTATTGGATTTAGGATAGACTTTGATACCACCTTAGAATATAGGTTTGGGCCTAACTCAATCCCAAAAGCTAGCTCATAGGGTGAAGATTGCCCCCCACTTATGTATTTTATCTCGGCACTATCCCTATCCCATGTGGAACTTGGGTATTTCCCAATATCCAAGCTGTTTGGGGTGGTAGTATTGGTATGAATGAAATTGTTTGATTCTATCTGCATGAATTAGTCATCTGAGTCCATGGTATGAAGATGTAAAGCACTCTTACTGATAGGAGAAAAAGGGGTGGGGGATGAAAATAAAACGCCCATATTATGTTGTCTAAGGTTTATGATTGAATCTTGATTTCTTTGTCTCTTTTGCAGCCGAACATTTTTATCTATAATTGGTGGTGTTGTTGCTGGAATTTTGGGATTTACAGGCTTGAAAGGATTTGTGTTTTACTTACTTCTCATGGCACTTACTTCAATTGGGCTTGTGACCAAAGCAAAATTTTCAACCCACACGTACTTTGACTCCTGGAATCGAGTGCTACTTGATGGCTTTCTGGGTGGCCTAATGGTAGGTTGTTTATGTTCATTTCAACTTTCGTTGGGCATGCTATGTATGGGAAACTTCTTAGTCTTCTTTATTTTTCTTGAAAGAAATTAATTTGTATAAAGATAGGTAGAGACATACACTAATAGATAATAAATATCATTTGAAAGAAAGGCACATCGAATTAACCAAACTTTTGAAGCACAAACACTAACGATCCCCAGCTGATGAGGAGAACTGCCATGTGCCAAAGCTAAACACTAAAGATCAATGCAAGTGTAGGTCAGATGTTTTCCCTTAGAAAACAAGCATTCTATTCCAGCCAAAGACATCATGGAATAGCATAAGAAGTTTACTACCAGAACACTTTAGCTTTCTAATACTCCAGTCAAACCTCTGAACATAATCGAATTGAAGAAAATGCTTCAACTATTAGAGGCACACTTAGCACTCACCAAAGATACCAAATAGCCTATACTCCAAATGTTGTACCAAAAGGATACCAAATAGCCTACTCCAAATGTAATTAGTTGCTCTGCAATGTGAATAAAAGAAAGAATTGTTATAGAATTTTCTAAATTAGAGTTTTACATGACATACTTATTTGGAGATAAAAGTTTTGTTGGCTCCATATATCTGTAACATACCATTAGAATTGATCTTGCTGAGCAATGCAGTCCAATGAAATGAAGCTTCCTTGGAATTTTGGAATTTTCAAGGGCCTTTCCAGGCTTTTTTTGCAGGAAATTTTCTCTATTTGGACTTGGAAAATGGTTAAGTAAAAAAATGACTCCTAATTACTGAATAAATATGCTAAACTGATCAGTTGTCCAAATCCTCTTCTTGCGTGACAATAGAAATGAATAGAGGCACGCAAAAGTAGAATTAATCATGTTTTTGTATACACTTCTTTGTCAGCTGTTGTGCATTAGAAAATAACTACTTTTTAGGGTAAAAGAAGAATTAAATTGTTAATCATGTTATTGTCATCCGTTAATGTATAGCATTTTCTGCATATATTTCTAGTCTGAGTGCTGCCTGTGTTTGGTGCTACATTTTTTTTAATCAAATTTTAATAAAATATGTTAAATATAAAGAGTAGGTGAAAAGGAGAGTTTTCTCTGAACAATGAGGGAGATAAGATAGAGCATAATTTACTTAATATATATGGTAAATTATACGGTGCTCCTCCAATGTTTGATGAACCTGCAGGCCTCCAATGTTTGATGAAACTGCAGGCTTTTATGTTATATTGAAATTTTGAGAGATATCTATATATTGTCTTACCGGTCTTATTTGACCAGTTTCTCTGATCAATGAGGGAGTTTTATCCAAAGCATAATTTACTTAATATATCTGGTAAATTACACGTGCTCCTCCAATGTTTGATGAAATTGCATAGAAGATTAGGCTTTTATGTTATATTGAAATTTTGAGAGAGATCTATATATTATATTGTCTTACTGCTCTTATTTGACCAGTTTCTCTGGTCAATGAGGGAGGCTTATCCAAAGCATAATTTACTTAATATATCTGGCAAATTATACGTTGCTCCTCCAATGTTTGATGAAATTGAATAGAAGATTAGGCTTTTATGTTATATTGAAATTTTGAGAGAGATTTATATACTGTCTTACCGCTCTTATTTGACCAGTTTCTCTGGTCAATGAGGGAGGCTTATCCAAAGCATAATTTACTTAATATATCTGGTAAATTATACGGTGCTCCTCTGACTTTTGATGAAATTGCATGGAAAATTAGGCCTTTATGTTATATTGAAATTGAGAGATCTATATATTGTCTTACCGGTCTTATTTGACCAGTTCAACTTTTGATCATAATATCTATGTTGGGGCCTTTGTTGTCTCTCTCTGTATATGTCTTTATGTGTAGCACTCTTGAATGTAAATGTGTTCCGCATTATAACTTTTCTTTTTTATACTTCTGCAGTCGTTCGTGCTGTTCTGGACGTATCCTTCTCTTTAATAATACTTTGGTGGTGGAGTATGACTGAATTTTTTTAATTTAATTCAATGCTATAAAATCAGTTAAAAATGAAGTAATTGTTTGTCCACTACTTTATCACCTGAGAGTAATGGTGTTAAGTTTTTCTAAATTTAACCAGAACTTCATATATAACTTATAAGTATGAAAAAAAATTGGAGTTGGGGGGATTTGAGTAGATTTCCTAATTTCAAGTTTTAGTAACAGGAATAACTTCCAAATGTTTTGAGTAAAGTGTAAACTCGTGAAATTTCCAGATTTTCTTGAGCAGCAATTGCCACTTTAATTCAAATTGTGCTATGGTTATGTCGACACTGGTTTCCCCTGATTATGGTGTCCAATTAAAACACAAGCTAACAATTTAACTTCCTGTATATATATCTCTTGTGCTGAAATTCTTGCCATTGAACACTTCCTTGACAAAAATAAAGATTTGCCTATGACATTGTTCATATATTTTGATGGACGGAATGTGCAAATGTTTCAAGGGAAGGCTATTTTGACATCCGTTGCGGTTATTGATCCTTACCGGAATGCCGTTACATCCTCCAGTTACCAGATAGCTTTCATGATGTTTTTAAACTATGAGATTTAGTGTCAGAATTTTGTCTGTTTATGTATCATTTAAAAAAGTATCTCAAGTGGGAAGGAGGCATAATGTTAACCTTTGTTTGTGGCTGTCAGAATGGCCTCTGGGATATTGTTCTTGAAGTTTGCTTCCTGATATAGATTGCAATTTTTATCGAATTTTAGTATAGGCTTATTGTACTTCAGTCCTTTTTAGTCCCATTATAGCTTTTACTTAATTTTAATGTCTTACTTCTAATTATTATAATTAAGTCTTTTCACGATTTTCTTTTACTTAAAACTTGGCTTTTAATACTAAATGAAATTATCATTCACTGTACTAAACAGCATCCTACGATCAATAAAATTTTGATTGCCACAAGTACTTGCTATAGCCTCTAGGTCATGTTTTAGCTTGGGAAAAAAAAGAGCTTGTTTGCTTGCCGGAGATTAAGACGCCATTAATTTATTTATTTTTGTATAACTAAGGTATTTGTGACTCAATTAATTTCTCTCCATCAAATCAAACATATTTTAAGGTATAGTACATTTGTAAGTTTATATTTAAGTCAGAGGTCAAAGTCTAGACCTTGATCAAGGAAGCCAAATGTCAAATTACTTGTATCAGTTGGCTCAATGCTTTGACCGTATATGTAGGACCAAAATTTAGATCATAATATTTTGGATAACCCATGCTACATAATTTTTGCCGTTACCTAAATATTGCCCCAAGCAATTCGATCGGTTTTACTTTTGTTAAATTAGTTTTTTGGTTTTTTAATTTATTTTTTAAATTCATTTTGTTTTTTTAGTTCAATTTAATCCTTTAACTTTTAAAATCACTTTATTTGATTTTATTGTCTAATTAGACTAATAGTATTAAGAATTGTGTGTTTAGTAAAGATTTTAAATCGTGAGAAAGTACAATGACATTAGTATGTTAAGTAAATTTAACACCGTTAGTTTAATTTGCTGGTATAAATAAAATTTTATTTTATTGTAAGAATGACTGATGACGTAGTGAAAGAGTTTCTAGCACTATGTTTTTAAGTAATTATTAAAAACATCTTCCATTGTACCAACTATTTTTTAGATAACGCACAATTATATAAGACAATTATGATTTATGGAGGACAAACTTAGTTACTATTTAGTTTTTTTTTTTAACATGTGCACTTAAAAACCAATTGATATTTAACAATAACCGACGTAAAACTATTTAAAACTGATATAGCGATCCAAGTTTTACAAATAATATTTATGTGTACAAAAATAGGCATGAAATTAAAGTATAAATAAAGAAAGAATGGAAGCAAAATAATATAAAATTGTTATAAAATTTTATAAACATACTTAGATATTTATATATTATAATACGTGTAATTAACATTTCTCATTTTATTAATTTCAATCTTGGTATTAAATATACGAAAAAAAGTTTAAATGTAAAACAACCTACTTTTATATTTTTAATGTAATAAATATTTTTTAAGCAAAGCTTTTTATTTATATAATAATATATTAATAACAATGAAAAAAATTGTTGATTATCATGTAATAATTATAAAAAAAATCTGGTAAGTAGAATTTTGGGTACACGTGTTAAATCATGTTTCTGTCATTCACACTTCACAGATGCTAACTTCTAAAAGAAGACTAATAAATGCTTCACCATCACATTTGAAAGTGAAATTCCAAGGCAAAATCAAAGGAAAACAGCTAAGAGAAAAGAGGAAAGAAAAGAGAAAAATAAAAGAAAGGTTGAAGAAGAATAGAGGAACAAACAAACGAGGATGTCCTGGAGGTGGTGGTACACGTCAAGTTTCAGGTGGCCGGAGTTGCATCTATCGGTGCTGTGGCCGGTGTTCCGGTGGCCGGCGTGGACTTGTTAGGCATGGCAACGGGACCGAATCCGATAAACTCGATTTTGATTCGGGCCCAACCCCCGCCAACAACGTAAATTATAAAACTGCCCTTATATATATATATAATAAAAAAAAATCAGAATTTAGAAACCCTAAGCTCCTTAATCTGACGGTCTCCCTCACCCTCACGGCCTAACTTCTCACCGTCACCCTCACGGCCTCACTTCTCCCTCTCCGTCACACCCACTCTGCACTGTTGTCTCTACCTCTCCGTCACGGCGTCAGCGACACCCACTCAATCAGTCACTCAGGCACAGCCACGAGCCCGCGATCCACTCACCAACACAGCCTGCAGCCGCGACCCGTGCTTTTGCTTTGCCGCGACCCTACGCAGCGGTGAACGCTCACCCTCCATCTTCCCTCACCGTAAACATCTCTATCTCCCAGTGATGAAAGCTTTTTCGTGTATTACAGTATTCGTGTATCTTATGTTCTTCATTTTAAATTACAGCTCAACTCAATTACATTATGTTTTGGTTTTCTGTTTTGAAGCCAATTCTGTTTCTGTTTTGATTTTTTCTTTGCCTAGGTGTTGTTGTGACTGAAAGTGAACGATTGCTGCTCTCTTTTGGACCTTTTGGTGTTGTCATTGAAAGAATTGGTAGCTGAGAAGTAAGCATTTAACAGGTAACTTCATCATCACATTGTTTTTACTGATTATTTTAGATTTGTAGTTTTTGTGTAGTGATTGGTTTGTCTGACTGTGTTGTGACTTGTGACTGGTTGAATTCGTTTTCAAGGAATTATGTCTCTAGTCCAAATTGAAAAACAGTCGTAGTTGAGTGAAGGTATTTTCTTTTCTGGTATTGAGTGAAGGTATTTTCAAAAGAATTTTGGAGACTATTTCATATTAAACAGGGATACTAGAGTTGTCACCGTAATTGTTACATGTTCCTGTAGGTTCAAGTATGTTTTTTTTAACACTTCACTTTCCGATGTTAAAATAAAATTCAAAGGGTGAATTTTTGCAACAGGGATGATATTTGTGTGGGTTTTGATGGTAGGATACAAAAGTACCCCTTTCTATACATATGACAGAGGACGACCCACAATGCAATGGAAAGGCTCTTGTCTTACGTATAAGTCACAGTTCAGATCTTAAAAATAATCTCTTTTGCTTATGGGAACAATGAATATTAGGACAACCAAATATTAACAATGTATGACAACCAAATTTATCTTCTCTAGAATATTGTGTGCTTGAACTTAGAACAATGTATGACACGGCAACATGTGTGTATTAATATAAATATAAACCTTTTGTATTTAAAAATATATATATAAACCTTATTAGGTGATAGCTTCGTGTCCTGTGTCATGCACCCTTTGTTTTATTACTTTACCAATGAATATATAGTGCACACTGCTAAAATGCTTTAACAAGCTTTTTCTTTTTTGATTCCCAATTATTATGTTGATTTTTTTATGCAGATATCTCTCAAGCAAAGCACTAGGATGGAGAGCCACCTTACTATTTAATTAGAAAATGCTTTTAATATATATTCTCATGAAGCATTAATCGTTTGTTTAGAAGAGGAAAAATTAGAAGAGAGAAGATTCTGTACTTAAAATTAAGATCCCATATTTTGAATATGGGTTTGTTATTGTTTTTTTTTTGTTACATAATTAGCTTTTTCGTCTGATTTTTTCAATAAAAAAGCAATATTATTTTTTAATTTTTTTAAATTTTAATCTAAAGCGGGGGTGGGGATGGGGTATGGTTTTTAAAACCCGACAGGGATCGGGGGCGGGGTCGGGGAGCGGTTTTTGATTCGGGGGCGGTGACGGGGAATGCAATACCCGCTCCCGCCCCGTCCCGTTGCCATGCCTAGGATCAATCATCATAGCTAACTAATCATGTTTGCACTGTATAGCGTCATTAAGTCCTAAATCATTATATAAATATGCTATTTAAAATATTTTAGTTTTTTAGTATATTTTATTAGTTTGTTTATTGAAGATTGGTTCTATGTTACTTGTTACAGAAAGGCACAAAAGCGAGTAAGAAAGCAAACCCCAAGCAAATCCCCTGCTAAGGTGTGTTGTCATACTAGAAATTCATTGCTGCATATCTTTTATACAGTAGTTTTTGTGTACAATCCCCTACCTGCATTGAAACATGTTGTCAAATGTTTGATTCTTCATGTAGCATGAGGTAATCTGATTTATGATGGTTCTGTATCATTTATAATTATCAACTAATTGGTATATTATTGCTAGATTGACTTTAACTAGGCTTTAATATCATTTATAATTATCAACTAATTGGTTCAATATCATTTTTTTTAAACTTTGTTTAGTAATTTTTTATTTTTCGGTGGGCTGGCCCGCTGGCCTACTAATCCACCTTAAAGTGGGGCGGGCTAGCATTTTCCAGCCCACTTTGTAAAAGTGGGCCAGTCCGGCCCGACCCCTTTTTTTGGTGGGCTAGGGTCAGCCGGGCCCGTTTTTGGTGGGCTGACCCACTTTGCCAACCCTAGAAGTGATAGTCTGAAAGCATGGCATATCGCATGTTGCAAGATAAATATAAATAGATTAAGAAAAGAATTTATATATACTATAAATAGATAGACATAGATATAGATTAAGAAAAGAATTTATATATAGTATAAATAGATAGATATAGATATAGATTAAGATTTTAAATGGGGGGGCTCAAATGTCTTTTGACAATAATTTAGCTACTGTAGGAAAAGCATAAGGGTTCACCTTAGAAGCTGCCGGGTAATATTAAAAACTCCATGGGTTACTAAAACCTCTCAAAACCTACTTCTTCATTGTGCGTACCCTCCCCAACACTAAACCCTCTCTGTGTCCCTCTTCGTTAAACCCTTGACGGCGTTCGGACCTGCTTCAACGGCGGCGGCACTATGGTTCTCACAACCGAGGTAATAATCTCCAACTCAACACTCTCTTTTACTTTTCTTGCTCTCTGAAACCTATCTAATAACGCCGTCGTCATGCAATCTTCGCAGGGTGCAACGAACTCCGTCGAGGCGGTGGCGTTCAGCTTCCTAACCGACGACGAGATACGGCAGAGCAGCCGCGTGAAGATAACGAGTCCAATTCTGGTCAATTCTTTGCTGCACCCCGTGTCTGGTGGACTTTACGACGCTGCTTTGGGCCCCTTCGATGACAAGTCTCTGTATGTTGTTGTCTTACTTATCTTCATAATGAATTTTTACTCACTCTTTTGATTACGTCTGTGTTTGACAATCTTTAGACTTTAAAGAGAAAATAATCAATTCATTGAGAAGAAGCTGTTTAGGGAGGGGATCTTTGAGAAGTCCTAAGGCATTTTTGGATGAAGTTTTTTTTTATAATCATTCTTAGGAGGAGAAAATAAGGACAGAATGAAAAACGCTTTTCCCTAAGCTAAAATTAGTTTATGCATAAATCTTATACAAAAGCTGATAATATGAGAGCGCTTCTACAAATTAGCTAGGAGAAGTTTGTTTTTGACATGGTTGGGTGGAGATAAGTTATGTGGAGATTAGTAATTGATTATTTTCTAATAACTGAAGATATTTAATTTAAGTTGTACTTATGTTACATGTCTTGAATTGAGGTGGGTGGGTGATTGAGACATATCCCTTTTGCTTGATGCAGTTGTAAGTCGTGTGGTCAAACTTCTAAACATTGCCCAGGTCATTTTGGTCATATTGAGCTTGTTTCCCCTGTCTACAACCCTCTGATGTTCAATATTCTTAGCAATATTCTACAAAGAACTTGTTTCAGTTGCCATCATTTTCGGGCCCCCAGCAAAGAGGTAAACTTATGTTAATGTGGTAATATTATTTTTTGGTTCCCTATACTGCTTTTGTAAGATATTTATGTATTTCTTGGCCATTGTTTGTATGGTCGTATGTTGATTCAAGGTTGATATTCGTACATCCCAATTGGAGCTCATAATGAAAGGGGATATTATCAGGGCAAAACGTTTGGAATCTATTATCCCGGGAAAAAAATGTGGATTCTTTTAATCCAGATGAATCCATACATCCAGGTGATGGAGATGAGAGCCAGTGTTATAGTGCTGCTGAGCAACTGGGAGAAAATTGGACCTCCCTTCAATTTAGTGAGGCAATGTCTGTTCTAAGGAAATTGCTGATGAAAAAACATATGAAATGTCAAAAATGTGGAGCTAAGAATCCTAAAATCAGCAAACCAACCTTTGGATGGTTTCATATGGTAAATTCATTGTTTCTTGTTACTTTGTTTATTTTCAGAAATTAAATTATTGTAATATTCTAAATATATATATATATATATATATATATATATATATATATATATTTTTTTTTTTTTCATTCTTGAGGAAGTGCATATTTTATGAGAGTCTTCTTCCATAATGGTATGGAACAATAGTATTGTTGAAGTAAATACACTAATCACTTTAAATATAAGAAGTCGAGTAAGGGGGATGTTGTCTTTGCGTGGTTCAATTAGCGTGCTTTGGCATATTTACACTTTTTTTGGTCAGCGCATCTTTACACTTTCTTTAGATATAACAATACTTTTATGATATTCTTTTATTATATTATATTATGTAGATATCTATATTTATATATTTATATTTATGTGTGTGCATATATTCTTTTATAATTTATAATGTATATAGACACATATTTATGTATGTATAAGGGGTAGGTTGGCTTGGCTGTGTGCGACTCTGTTAGGATCCAATTGCAATGTATGGGACTTGGACTTCCACATTGGAAGTATGGGATTCTAGTGTAGGGTTTATAAGGCCTTGGGCTCTCCAACTACAATAGCTAGCTTTTGTGATGTGGTTCTCTCAAGGTTCTTATCAATTGGTATTAGAGCCTTCCACCATGACTCCCAGCTGCAAAAGAGCGGCGCGGGTGGTGACGCCGGCATTGCAGTGTTCGCCCAGGACTAGTCAAAGGGCTAGTGCACAACCAGGCCGTGTGGGTGCCGGAACTGTGGAGCGTGGTGGGATGTTAGGATCCAATTGCAATGTATGGGACTTGGAGTCCCACATTGGAAGTATGGGATTCTAGAGTAGGGTTTATAAGACCTTGGGCTCTCCAACTACAATAGCTAACTTTTGTGGTGTGGTTCTCTCAAGGTTCTTATCAGACTCTAACCTTTGTGGACATATATTATGCAATGTCTGTCCTCCTAGCCTGAATATATCATTCCACAACTACCATGCTAACTCAAAGTCCAATAGATGACTATATGTTTCCAAGCATTGTTATTAATAGCAAGCTACATCCTTGCAATAGGATTTGCTAATACCGTATTGTACCAAATCCTGGTGTGTTGTGCTGTGCTCTGTGCCTGGGTTTTATACACTGTGTTGTACCATACACATGTATTATGCTTACAACTTTGTGAAACATGCTTAGTTCATGCTCTCCTTCTTGTTTTTATATCTTGCTATACGTTCAATTTTCAAATATGAAAAGAAAAAAGCTCAATTTAGTCAACCATGGGTTTTTTTTCTTCCCTTTTCTTTTATGGATGGTGACTTGGTACATATTATGCATTTATGTTCTTGTCCACAAACAGATTTTCATGTCCATAGTTCCATATTTGTCGGTATTTCTATTTTATAGCTGCATTGTCTAATTCTTACTTTTCTTTTCATTTCCTTTCCCTTCTCCCTTTTGGGTTTCTGGTTGATGGCTCTAGAATGTTCTCTCAGCTGATGAAACTAGAGCAGATACCATTAGGTCTGTGAAAAGTGAAACAACCAATGATGATATATCTTTAGGTGGTGGGGATATTACAGATGTAGAAGATATTACCTCTGCAGGGACTGCAAAAAGAAATAAAAGTAAAAAAGAGAAATTGTCTTACAAGCTTGCTGCACAAAATAAACTTTCTGGGTCTTTGTTACCTTCACAGGTTAGTTTCATGCAAATATTACAGGACTGTCTTTTATAACCTATTCTATTTTCAAGGTATCTGCTTGTTTATGACATGTTTAATATAATATTATATGCTGTTGGAAAATATGTATGAATCATTTCATTTAATTCCGTTCAAATTACAGGTTAAAGGTATTTTAGAGCTTTTGTGGGAAAATGAAGCCAGGCTCTGTTCTTATATTAATGATATTCAAGATCAGGGTTTTGGAAAGAAAGCCGGCCACTCAATGTTCTTTCTAGAGAATATTTTTGTACCACCAATCAAATTTCGTCCCCCAACTAAAGGAGGTGATAATGTATGATATGTAACAGTGTTGTCAGAATAAACTTCATTTTGTGATCTTTGACTCTGATTATTGTCTTATAGGAAAATAAATGTTCTATGATTGCTACTCTTCAAAGTGTTTTTACTTTTTCTAAATCTTTTTCTTCATAGTATCTGTCTTTTGAAGAAAAAAAAAAAACCAAAACCCACTATGACATCTGACCCAACAGATTAACCAACTCTTAACTCTAATGAATGAAGAAATGATTATAGGTCCTGCCATTTGCTTGTATTGCTTAATGGTATAGTTGTGTAGTGAAGAAAAGATAAGATAAAAAATAATGCAGTGAAGATGAGAATGCAGCTGGGAATTAGTGGGCATAATGACAAGAGTAGGGATGATAACGAATATATCTAAGAAATTTAGAGTAGGATCTATTTAATAAAAGATTACAGAAACTCACCTAGGGTTGTTTGTCTTGTAAAAGAAGGCCTGTAAACGTGTATCAAATGGAAGATAGTATGATTAAAAGGGATGGAGGATGTCTCAGGCAATTTTTGGGAATATACTATTTTTAATGACCTTATTGTAAATGGGTTTGTTGAAAAGTTGGCTGCTTCCACCTGCCAATTTATCCATATTGGGATGCTTGGTTGTTGCAGAAATTAGAACTGTAGCTATGTTTATTTTATTTATTGATTTGTGAAAGTTTGGTAATTAATTGATACTACTTGTGTTTTAATTGTGTAGTCAATTCTTTTGTAGGTGATGGAGCATCCTCAAACTGTTTTGTTGACTAAGGTTTTACAATGCAACATATCCTTGGGAGATGCCCATCTAAATAAGTCAGATCCCTCAAAGGTTCTAAGCCGGTGGATGGATCTTCAGCAATCTGTAAACATGTTATTTGACAATAAAACTGCTTCTGGTGAGAGTCTCTTCTGGTTTCATTTTAGTTTTTCCCTGTTGGAAATTGGAATAGTAATGTGAAAATGGGTGCATTTGGTTTGGCTGTAATTTGTCAATAAAAAATGGACCAATATCAATAGTTAATAAAAAATCTTATATAAGTTTTTAATTGTGATAAAATGTTTGCAAGAGGATCTCTTTTTTCTGTTATGAATATGACATAAGTATTAATTATTATAATCAGAGGAAGAAAAATGAGGTTTCTCAGAGTTTGTGGATTGCTTGATATATATGATGACATGTAGATATTTTTGATATCTTGGTAATGGTTCTTACATAGACTTAACTTTTCTTCTTGCTTGGTCTAGGCAAAAGAGAAGTCGCTACTGGAATTTGTCAATTGCTGGAGAAGAAGGAAGGCATCTTTCGCCAGAAAATGATGGGAAAGAGGGTTAATTTTGCATGTCGCTCTGTCATATCACCAGATCCTTATTTAGCAGTCAATGAAATTGGGATTCCCCCATATTTTGCTTTAAGATTATCGTATCCTGAGGTGAGGATTGTAACTAGGTATCATTCAATGTCCATATTTGTTATTTTCTTTGTTTCTGTTATAATTTTCTGATGTTTATTCAGGTTAGTAATATGTATATGATATCACAACATGTATACATTTATGAATGGTTCTTGTTGAATTTGGAGGGAGTTAGGATGGAATAGCTTGATTGATATTGCTCGAGTGTGTAGTGCTTAGGTTATTCAGAGCATATATATATATAGATTCTTAATAGACCAAGTGAGGACTGTTTTCTTGATAAAGAGTAAATGGGTGCTACTTCCTAAATACTAACTCCTATCATGAACTGCATATCATTCTAATGGTTCTACAGAAGTGAATATTTTGGTGTTGTATTTTTCTTTACTTCATTTTCTGCTTATAATATATATCTTATGATCTTAGACAGGCAAGCCATCTTTTCCCTTGGCGTAGCCCATATAATTTAGAGACGATAAAAAAATTGAAATGGAAAAGGAAGCATTTTGCTATAAGTATAAAACTGGATAAGAATTTTCTGCTGCAAGCCCGCAACCAAATTTTGGCCTCATTATTCTTACCAGAGCATCAGAAACATAGAATGATAATTTGCTCTAAAATGAAGTTTATTAAGGACTAAGGACTCCAAACAATAACATGCTGATAACTGATTATTATACTGGGGTGTTGCACTGCTCTTATTGTAATCTATATTGAGTAGGATATTACTAGCTATGGTAAAATCTTCATATCTCATTTTGTTTCCTGCCATTGGCTTTTATGTTAATATCTTTCAGAGAGTGACTCCTTGGAATGTAGTCAAGTTAAGGAATGCTATCCTTAATGGTCCTGAATCCCATCCTGGTGCTACACATTATGCTGATAAAGCACAAGTAATCAAGCTTCCACCAAAAGGGAAGTTGCTTTCTTTGACATCAAGGAGATTACCAACCTCAAGAGGAGTTATTTTGCATCAAGGGAAGATATCTGACCATGAATTTGAAGGGAAAGTTGTGTATCGCCACTTGAAGGATGGCGATGTTGTGCTTGTCAATCGACAGGTAATGCATTGTCTCAGTAGATGTGTTTTTGGCAATAATGCAATATATTTATCGTGGTAAAGAAGAAATAGAAAATCTATGTATGACTTTAGAATGCTGGAAGTATGCTGTTTGATTGTTCTCATCGACTTTTGGAAATTGTCAAGTTGCTGTGGTTCTTGAAAATGTGTAATTTGAGTTAAAATTTTGTTTTTTCTTAAGTTCACATTGATAGTATTGGTTGCATAACTTTGAACTGGTATACCTGCCACAACATAAAACAATTTTGTGAAGATCACGTTAAGAAAATGTGTGATGTGAACATGGCTGATTTGATGACATTCTGATATGAATTGAAATTTATATTCTGTTGCAGCCAACACTCCATAAACCTAGTATAATGGCACATATAGTGCGTGTTCTAAAGGGGGAGAAAACTGTACGCATGCACTACGCAAACTGTAGGTAATATATACTTTTATTTTCTAAGCTTGGTGTGATTGTGGTATAAATTATGTATTAGTACATTTGACTATATGACAATCTGTCATGAGAATTTCATTTTAATGCATTCATATGCATTATATCTCTGCTTAATAGGGTTGCTACAGTTAATAACTACTTCTTTTATTTTTTAACCTTTCGTGATCTCAGTACATATAACGCTGATTTCGATGGTGATGAGATTAACGTTCATTTTCCACAAGATGAAATTTCTCGGGCTGAAGCTTACAATATTGTAAATGCTAACAATCAATATGTGAAACCTACAAGTGGGGATCCAATCAGAGCTTTGATTCAGGTATTTGCATAAATTATTTATTTAATAAAGCCTGCTTAGTGCTGCAGGGCATAAGGATCCGGGTCAGGTTGTTTTCTGTAGTTGTATCTGTGACTGCTAGGTCACAAAGCAACAACCTTGTTACTGAGCCTCATCTTCTATTGCCTTAATTAGTTAATGTATACTATTTACAATTTTTTTTCTTTGGGGTTATTTCCTGATGTTTTTCCCTCCCATTTTGAACTATTTTTCCAGGATCATATTGTAAGTGCTGCTCTTCTTACAAAAAAGGATACTTTTCTAAGTTATGAAGAGTTCAATCAACTACTTTACAGTTCTGGTGTATCCATGGCTGGGCTAGGCTCATTTTATGGCAAACATGGGCAGAAAGTTTTCATGTCAAATTCCGAGAGTGAAATGTTTCTGTTTCCTCCAGCAATATGGAAGCCTGAGCCCCTATGGACAGGAAAACAGGTTGCTATTTGTTAGTCTTAAATTTAAGACTTTCACCCTTCCGGTGTTAAAACAAATTACTTTCTAAATAAACTGCCAGAAGTTTTTTCATTTGGTCATTTTCCCTCTCTTGTATTAGTTCATAACAGTTTATTTATCTATGGAGTCAGTATGTCTTAATTCTTAAATCGTGTTTGCTATTTTTCTACTTGGGTGTGATCTGCTTCTTTATTTTGAATGACAATGGTTTTATTAAGTAAATGTGGTCTCTTTTGGTTTCTAGGTTATCAGTGCATTGCTATACTATATCACCAGAGGTTCACCACCATTTACTGCTGAGAAGAATGCAAAAATCCCGTCTAATTTTTTCAAGACTCAGATCAGGAAGGGAAAAAGATACACTCAAGATACATCAAAAAAGAAGGATAAGCCTGATGAGGATAAATTATTGATATATAAAAATGATTTGGTGCGTGGTGTAGTTGATAAGGCTCAATTTGGTGACTATGGTATGATACATACAGTACAAGAACTTTATGGATCAAATGTTGCTGGCAACCTTCTTTCAGCATTAAGTCGGTTATTCACTACCTTTTTACAGGTTTACTACCACAATTCAGTAGTTTTGCAACTGTGATGTATTTTTTTTTTAGTATTTATTTAGCCTACATTCCAGCATGATTCTGATTTGTTGTGTCTTTCAGATGCATGGGTTTACATGTGGAGTAGATGATCTTATGTTAACAGAAGGAAAGGATGTCGAAAGAATGAATCAACTTAAAAGTTGTGAGATAATTGGTGACAGTGTTCATCGTGAATTCATTGGAGTGAAGAATAGTGACAATATAGGTAACTGAAATAAAATTATTTTATATTAATCATATGATTCTAAAATAATATTCCATTTCCAGATATGATAACATTTATTGCTTGGAACATAGACCCACTTTAAGATGTATTAAAATTCCTAGTTGTCTTTTATACCTGTTGTTTTGTGAATCTATTAATGAGGCACCCACACCATTGACGACATCTTGAAAGAACACCTGACACGCCTTTTCAGTGAGCTAAATACACCTTCCCTGGAAGCTTTTCCGGGCATGACGGTGCATCTTACTGCCTTTTTGGCAGCACTTCCAGCGTAGTGATCGCCCCTACCAACCACTCTTGGAGTTTCATCCCCATTCAAGCCTGTTTGTGGGCACTTCCTTTGTTAACCAGGGTTTTTAGGTAATTTTTGGTTCCTATCTCTCTTGACAATGGCTTTCATTGACCCCGTCTTTGTCCTACATGCACCGACCCCTGTCTTTGTCCCTGATGCACCGATCCCTGTCTTTGTCCCTGATACACTGGCCCCTGTCTTTGTCCCAGATGCATTAGTTTGAAGTTTAAATAATTTGGGTCTCAACAATTTTACCTATTGTTCCAAGACCAAAGGTAACTATTGGGCTGGCTGAAGACGTGTGCTTGCGTCTTAAGATCAACATAATTTGGAAGCATTAACATTTGGTTACTATGTTCTGAATCAAACATGCCCTGAATAAACCATCATTGGTGGGGGTTGTTTTTTATTCTCATAACATTGTATTAATCATGCTAGTTTAGTCTTTGTACTTGTTATGGAAACTATTAGGATGTTTCTCCAACTTGCTATGACAGGTTGGCATATGCACATGCTCATGCAATACTAAAAACATAAGAAAAACTTGTGCTCTTACAGACTTCATGAAAAATGATGGTTCATAGTTATCTTTTTTGGGGTACATGGCATATCCTTACTACTAATTGGTTTTTTCTGTGTAAAATTGTGATGTTCTAATATATTTTTCATTTCAGATCCAGTCACATTGCAATTGAATATTGAGAAAAAAATACGCAGTAATGGAGAAGCAGCCTTAACATTGGATAGGAAGATGACAAGCAATCTTAACTCAAGAACAAGCTCAGGAATATTAAAGGAGCTACTATCTGAAGGAATATTGAAACCTTCAGGAAAAAATTGTATTTCTCTTATGACTACCTCGGGAGCTAAGGGTAGTATGGTAAGTGTGTTTCTGTTTAGATTTCAATTTGTCCACATAACTCTTTTTTTTAGTTGTGTATTTGGATACAAAGCACTTTTGATACTGCATGTGGCCTGTTAGAAAAACCAAGAGTCTTCTATGAATATTATAAGTGGCAATGTGGCACATATGTGTTTAATGCTACACACATCTGAAGTCCTAAAATTTTGTGCATATGACTGGAGGGAAATCCATTATTATGTGCTTTATATAAATAAAAGATCCTATTGAAGCGTAAACAGATGATGCTTAGAATTCAAATTATATAGAATGCATATAGTTTTATCTTTGTTCTTTAATTTCTTTTTATTATAAGCTTTTGTTCTCAAACTTGAATTGTGAGTTTATATGAGACCAAAGACAGTATTAATAGAAAACTTGAATTGTGGATAAACACTTTGGAGCTTAAAGGATTTACGTTAAGCGGAAGCAAGACTGAATATATGAAATGTGAGTTTTGACTGGTAAGAGATGGTGATCACCCCGTGCATCTACTTGGTCAAGAGGTACCCAAGAAAGATGTTTTTAGATACCTGAAATCAATTTTGCAAAAAGGTGGAGAGATTGATGAGGATGTAAATCATAGAATCAGAGTAGGGTGGATGAAATGATAGAGTGCATCTGGGTTGTTGTGTGACCGCAGAATTCCTCTTAAGTTAAAAGGAAAATTCTATAAAACAACTGTAAGACCTGTAATGTTATATGGAGCTGAATGTTGGTCAGCACATAGACAACATGAGCATAAAATAGGGGTAATAGAAATGAGGATGTAATGGTAGATGTGTGGTTTTATGAAGTTGGATAAGATAAGAAATGAAGATATTCGACGAAAAGTAATAGTAGTACCAGTTAGTGAAAAAATGAGGGAACATAGATTGAAGTGGTTTGGACACATAATGAGACGACCATTGGATGCTCCCGTACAAACAAAAGTTTGTTACCAAGAGCTCAACACAAAGAGAGGTAGAGGTAGACCGAAACTTTTCTGGAGAAAGGTAATTAAACAATACTCAATGAAATAAGATATAGATTGGCGGATGGTGTGTCTTAGGACGAAATCGATAAAAACTATAAGCTTGGTGGAGAGTTAGAGCCGTTATTATCTATATGTTTCAGATGGTCCCTTTTTAGTCCTTTTCCTCTTCATCTCCCCCCTCCTTTTTACCCCTTCTTATCTTTTTATTTTTATTTTTTATCTTATTATTATCTTTTTTCAACCTTCTCATATCTATCATTGGGTTCATTTATCATCGACCCCAATTAACTTGAGTTAAAGGTATTATTGATGTTGATGTTGATAAGCTTCTGTTCATTTTATAAATAAATAATTTACATTGTACAAGATTGTAAATTTAGTTTAATACAAATCATTTATTTATTGTGTTTATGGAAATTAGTGATTTCAAGTTGATTTCATTTTTAAACAGGTGAATTTCCAGCAGATATCTTCTCATCTAGGCCAGCAAGAGTTGGAAGGAAAACGAGTCCCACGCATGGTTTCTGGAAAGACCTTACCCTGCTTTCCACCCTGGGATTGTTCCCCTAGAGCAGGAGGGTTTATTATTGATCGGTTTCTTACAGCCCTTCACCCTCAGGAATACTACTTCCATTGCATGGCTGGTCGTGAAGGGTATTAAAAAACTTTTAGATAAAAAAAAAGTTCATTCTAGACATTTTTGTTAAATTATGTATGATTGTGAATTTTTATAGTTTTATTCCATTGTCTGTGTGTATCTTGTCAATTCAAGGCTGATAGGGACTTGGGTATTATGGGTTGCCTATATTCCACATCGAATAGTATTGGTGGAGTATTTAAGTGCTTGGTTCTCCCCCTTTAACCGCTAGCTTTTAAGGGTGGGTTCCTCAACGGCTTGGCTTGAGTGCTTATCAATTGGTATCAAAGCTGGTTGTTAATGTCTCGAAAAAGGCTACTTACGAAGGGTTTTGAATAGTGGAGTGTTTTGATCGATGAGGAAATTGAGTGAAGTGTCGTAGAGTGTAAGCTGCCGAGATGTCGGCTCTCAAGGGAGGTGCTGTGATTGGGACTTGGGATATGGGGTGCCTACTCTTCACATTGAGTAGTATGGGATGCTCGGTGGAGAATTTAAGTCCTTGGTTCACCCCCCTTAACAGCTAGCTTTTAAGGGTGGGTTGCCCAATGCTTGGGTGCTTATCAAATGGTAACATAGTTGTCGATGTCTCCAAAAAGGTTAACTACGGAGGGTTTTTGACTGGTGGAGAGTTTTGATCAACAAGGAAGTTGAGTAAAGTGTCATAGACTGAGTTGCCTAGATGTTGGGTCCCAAGAGCAGTGCTATGATAGGGACTTGGGAATTATAGGGTGCCTATGTCCTACATCAAGTAGTATGGGATGCTTGGTGGGGTATTAAGTGCTTGTTCCTCCCCCTTAAAAACTAGCTTCTATGGGTTGGTTTTCCAAGTGCTTGATTGCTTATCAAAGACAGAGTAGATGTAGTGGCACTTAATATCAAGATACATGTATATGTAACAGATATTGGCAGAATTAATCAAAATATTTATTATTTTAATTTTATTTGGTAAGATTATCTCGGAAGATAAACGGTAAGAATTACTTCAGAGTCTGAATTTCTACCTGGCCTGGGTGACATCACTGACATGTAGTTAGGTCATAATTCACACTTTTTGATGTGTCAGAAAGAATGTCAATGTATCATGTATTACAGTCCTTGCATGTGGGCTGGTGCATGTGAAGGAAAGAGACATTACAACAATTTTTTCTTGCCATTGATGTATTTTATTTGTGTTTTTGTTATAAATTAATAAAGTAATGGAATATTCATTTCATTTGTTTTTTTTGTTAAAATGTCTGCGATATCTGTTATGCTCATCACTTGTTTATTGCAGATTTAAAAGTCTGTTTCAGCAAATATTTTATTGAGTGTTTATTAGTCATGTTTGTGCCTTCTCCTAAGCCCCCTTCAGAATTGAAATTTAGATTACTAATTACACCATTGTCATTTGCATTTTAGTGCAATAATTTGCACGAGTAATAATACTTGGACAAACTTATTTGAAAAACTGCTCATATGCTCCTTGGAAGCCATGGATATTATGCTGTTCTAACTGTAACCTTTTCTTAATGGTTCAGTTTGTGCACACACCTTGGCAGCTTTTTCAACTGTCTTTCCTTTATATAGATAGCTGTTTCTCATGTATTTTTTTGATTATTACAGCCTTGTTATAATATGCCTTCTGAACAATTGTGTAGTTTTTTTAACAAAATTTTCTTATTAAAGTTCTTCAAATAGAAGGGAGTTTGACCAAATAGGATCGTCCGGTTCCTATAGAACCTATCACTAAAATACCCTTACTAGGGGGAGGTAGGGCTAAGTCGAGTGAAAAATAAAGGAGTAGAAAAGGCCTATGAAAGTTTCAGTTAAAACCATTAAAAAGACCATCTATTTAAAATTTGGTTTTTGGTAGAGCCCAATGGAGTCAACTGTTCAATGTAGTGATGCCTACATAGTGCTATAACTCATGCTCATTGTTGATTGATTGTTTGTGTTTATTTGTGGTCCTTATGTTTGCATATTAAATGTTAGAACCTCGTACAAAATTGGCCTTACTTGGTTACAGACTTACAGCACTCTCCCTCCTATGCTCCCTGAATGTATTCCTGTTTCTTTTGGCTTCTCTGTATGATGTTTACTACCCTTTATGCAAACGCCACTTTTGTTGATATGTTTTAATCTTTACACCAAAGGCAAAAAGTATTCTTGGTAATATGGCTTACATTTCTTAATTCCTAGATCCTAAACAAATGACCTCTTTGCTCCACAGGTTAGTTGATACTGCAGTCAAAACATCTCGGAGTGGTTACCTGCAAAGGTGCCTAATGAAAAACCTTGAGTGTCTTAAAGTTTGTTATGATCATACTGTCCGTGATGCGGATGGTTCAATTATTCAGTTTCACTATGGAGAAGATGGTGTTGATGTCCATCAAACTAGCTTTATCACCGAATTCGGTGCATTGTCAACTGTATGAACACGTTAATTATTTTTGAGAAAATCATAAATTACGCATACAACTTGTAGCTTGTTGTTTATATGTTTCTCTTTTATTATTTTCAGAATAAAGAATTGGTTTTTAGCAACTATTGCCGTCAACTAGACAGATCCAGTCCATATATTAACAAATTGCCTGAGGCTCTTGAAGGAAAAGCAGAAAAATTCTCTAAACAGAGAAATCTTGGTTCTATGGAGCAAGCAGATTTCTTAAGATTGATGGAGCATAAGTATGTCTCATGTCTCGCTCAACCAGGTGAACCAGTTGGTGTATTAGCTTCTCAATCTGTTGGAGAACCAGCAACGCAGATGACGTAAGATTTTTTAAATTGTCATGGATATTTCTTATTTTGTACATATGATGTGTTCCAAGGGGTGCCCTTATGCTCAATCTGTTTCAATATTGAAGCACATGGAAAAGTATGAATTTGTTAGTGGTTTTTTTTTTTTATCAGCAAAAATAATATATATAGATATAAGAAAACATAGTACAAGTAGTACCGATACAAATACAAACGTAGCAACAAAGAGCAGACCTATGGCAACCTAATACATGGATAATGCATGAATTAGGATGCCAAAAATCTGGCTGGATTGTAGGATCACCCACAATTAGGAGGAGAAAGAAAAACTATATGGTAGACCCTCCCCTGGTTACAAAAGCCTCCCCAAATTACTAGACCAAAAATGGAAAGGAATGTCCAATCCTTTCTCCAAATTTTTAAGCCACGTCCAGTAGATAAATAACGCATCATCCATCAGTTTATGATAATTGAAGCTCTCATTTCAGAAAATGATTCTATTTCTATGGCACCAAATAGGCCAGGTCAAAGCTATCCACCAAATCTGCCATCTCAGCAATCTGCTTCCATTGTAGCAGTAGAAGGAGTGACATGACTGAAGTGTTCTTTCGGAGTTACGGAAGATACACTCACTATATTTATCCACGACATTGATTCCCACCATAGCGGCATAATTCTATCACAGCTGAAGAATAAGTGAGCCGCTTCCTCATCATTGTTCCTGCAGAAAGGACAATAGGTATCATTGAGTTCCATATTTCTTCTACTCAAATTCACCTTAGTAGGCAATCTGTCCCTAATCAATCTCCAAGCAAAGCATGATACTTTACTAGGTATTTTTATTTTCCAAAGGTCGTTGAACACATCATATTGATTCAGGATTGTCATTTCCATGTTGATGAAACTGTAAGAACTCCCCACTGTATATCTTCCACTCAAGTAAGCCTCCCACCTCCAAGTATCTTGTTGCTGTACTTGTGGCACCAAGTCTTGTATATCTTCTAGAAATTTTACAGCTGATTCTACCTCCCCCTCCATAAAATATCTTCTCCACCGAAGCTGCCATTCCACCCTGATTGTGTTGGTATACCCATTTGTTGAATAAAGTGTTGTTGTTGATGAGAAATCTGATACAATCTTGGGTACTTCTCCTTCAATGTCACCCCATCATTCATCCAACCATCCTCCCAAAACAGCACCTTTGAACCACAACCCAAATTCCATCTTATCCCTCTTTTAAATCAATTCCCCTCCTCATTCGAATTACATACTAAGCTGACATCCCTCCACCAAATGGATTCGCTACCACACCTTCTAGCCACTTCCAGGTTCCTCCAGCCTCCATTTTTTGATTCCAGAACTTGTACCCACAAATCATCCTGCTGGTGGAACATATTCCAGAGCCATTTCCCAAGTAAAGCATAATTAAACTTGGTTAAGTCCTTAATTCCCAAGCCCCCACACTCCTTTGGTTGGCAAACCAAATCCCATCTTACCTATGCAATCTTTTTTTGATCAGCGCTTCCTCCCCACAAAAATCTTCTTTGAATTCTCGCCAGTCTAGTTATCACCTTCTTTGGAGCCCTGAAAAAAAAAAAATGGGAATCGCGTTCAGGACTGACTTTAACAAGGTCACCCTTCCCCCAAATGAGAGGTATTTCTGTTTCCACTTAGCTAGTTTTTGCTCACATTTCTTGACTAAAGAATCCCATGTCTCAAAACGTCTTGGATTTGCCCCAATAGGAACACCCAAATATGAAAAGGGTAGTGACAGCGTTCTACAATTTAAATAAGAGGCAGCATTGCTAATCCACTGTTCATTCATTCCAAACGCCCCAAATCTGCTCTTAGCAAAATTTATTTTCAACCCCGATACCAATTCAAAGCTCCTCAACATCACCTTAATAGCTCTAACATTTTTCACCGATGCTGACACAAAGAAAACGGTATCATCAACATATTGTAAGATGCTGATATCAACATTTTTCTTCCCCACCTTGTAACCGTCAAACAGATTCTTTTGTTGTGCTTCTCTCATCATTCCAGTGAGACCCTCAACGACAATGTTGAACAAGAATGGGGCAAGGGGGTCCCCTTGTATAAGGCCTCGTTGTGGTGTGAACTCAACCGAAGGGCTCCCATTAACCAATATAGAAATAGATGCAGATTTTAAACAAGCTTCAATCCACTTAATCCACCTAAAGCAGAACCTCATCCGCTTCATCATGTATGACAGAAATTCCCAGCTAACTGAGTCATATGCCTTTTCATAATCAACTTTGAAAACAAGGCAACTTCTATTGTTCCTTTTTGCCTCATTAACCACTTAATTTGCTAAAAGCACGCTGTGCAACAAGTGCCTTCCTTCAATAAAAGCAGATTGTCGGTGATCAATGATAGAAGCCAGCACCTTTTTCAACCTTGTAGATAGTATCTTGGCCACCATTTTATACACACAACCTATTAGTGAAATAGGCCTATAATCATTCAAGCCCTGTGGATCATGAACCTTAGGAATCAAAGCTAGAAATGATGCATTGCCACCCTTTGGGAATATTCCATTTACATAGAATTCATCCATGAAATGGAGAAATTCAGCTTTGATGGCATCCCAGAATTCTTTGATGAATTTGAAATTAAATCCATCTGGCCGAGGGCTCTTTGATGAATTAGTGGTACCAGTCTTTTATGAACCAGACTTATCAGTTATCAATATACGTACATGTATATCCATATATATATATAGAGAGAGAGAGGGAGAATCAAGTTACTCAAAGAGTAACACTAAAAAGAGTTTTCTTTTAAAACAAGTAATTAATCTTTGATCATTAGATTAAAAGAAAATGAAGGCTGATGATAAGTAACTCTTCTAGAGTTACTCTTGGGAGTAACTTATCCCTTCTTTTGAAGTCAAATGGCTAACAAATTGAGATATAAGCTTCAAAACAAAAATCATAACAGCCACTAGAACAAAAAAATAGTGGTTCCTCAAATTCAGCAGTATAGCCCCCCAGCAAGCTATTCTTGCTATTCATGGTGCCATTCAAGCACCAAAACCAAACTTATTAATCTCGGATAGCGGCGCGTAGCGGCCACCCCTTAAAAATGCTATAGCGCTATAGCGGGTAGCGCTACACCGCTACAGCGAAGTATATAAGTGAAATAGTGAAATATATATAATATATAAACTTCACAAACATAATCCCTCTCAAAAAAAAAAAAATGACATAAATGTCAAACATAAAGGACTAAAACAAACTCAGTAACTCACATGAATAATGTCAAACATGAAAAATGAAAAATCAGAATTCAGAAATAGCAAAATGAAGGATTCAAGTCTCAAAAACTACCACAAAATGTCAAATCTAAATTTAAACAACTTAGGAAATAAGAAGGAACTAATCAGAATTGCAATCATTAATCTCTAAGTCTTCATCTTCACTTTCACTTGTCTCTAAGTTATAAATCTCTTCTTTTTCCACTTCATTTTCCTCATTGCCACTTTCTTCATCGTCTTCTTCTTCAATGATTGCCCTTCTCTTTCCTTGTCCCCTTGAGTTTGAAGGCACTTGTATAGGCTGATTATGTAATCTTGATTGTCGCCTGGTATACGTTAAAGGTTGGTCAGCCCCACTTGCAGCTCCAACTTCTCCCCAAGTCAATGTATCATTTTCAAAAAACTAACTCATTTCCAGCATGTTCTTCTTCATCTCCACCAATATCTCCCAACAACCACTCATTACTATCATCAATGTCATTTAGGATAATGGGATCAATCAAATCACGGTTGTCAAAGCGCTCTTTAAGTGCTTGATTATACTTGATAAAAACCAAATCTTGTAACTTTTGATGCTCAAGTCTACTTCTCCTCTTCGAATGAATCTATTTTATAATTCAAAAAATAAAATAAAAATTATTTTTATTCATTAATCATTATAGGAATCAATTAAAAAAATTATACCATTCATAAATTATAATTAACTTACTAGCTCAAATGTACTCCAATTGCGCTCACATCCAGATGAACTACACGTCAAGCTCAACACTTTAATTGCGATTTTCTGCAAATGTGGAGTGCGTGCACCATATGTACTCCACCATTGAGCTGTTAACTTATTAGCATTTTTTTTAAAAATAAAAAAAATAATTTTAACCTAATAAAAAACTCAAATGCATTTATGCTTACTTGGAGCTACTGTATTCCTTTGTCTAATTGCAGCTTGAACACCAAAAGAACCTTCAGCTCTCTTGTATTTATACACTTCATTCATAGCCATATCCGCCTCTTGACTATTTTCACTAAGCCTCTCAATTACCTTAACAAGTCCATCCATCACTTCTGGATCTAAATCCATTCTTGGATTAGCATAAAAGAACTCAGGGTTCAAAAAATGGCCTGCTGCATGCAATGGATGATGAAGTTGACATTCCCATCTTCTATCAATTATATCAAAGATGTCCTTGTATCTTTCTTCAAGTCCATTGAAAGACTTTTGAATAGCTTCCTTGGCCCTATCCATTGCTTCATATATGTATCCCATTGCTGGCCTTTTTTCATTATCAACAAGTCTAAGAACTCGTACAAGAGGCCCCATTGCCTTGAGACAATACACCACATCATTCCAAAATGTCGGCATAAGAACAATCCCAGCTGCCCTTTTACCCTTAGGGTCCTTTGCAGTCTTAGACTTCATCCAATCATCAGAAGTAAACATCATTCTTAGGTTGTTCTTCTGTTTATGCAACCTTTGTAGTGTGAGGAATGTGGTTGCAAATCTTGTAACTCCATGTCTAACCAATTCTGTTTTGCTTGTGAACTTTCGCATTGTGTTTAACGCCAGTGAGTGGTTATAAATAAAACCAACAAGACTGATTCCTCTTTGTATTGTCCTTTTAACTTTTGCAAGCTTCCCAATATCTTCCAAAATCAAGTCCAAACAATGGGCAGCACAAGGAGTCCAAAATATATGCGGCCTTGTGCTTTCCAAAATTTTTCCTAACACAAAATAAAATTAGAAATTAGAGTGTTGGAAATTAAAATTTAAATTAGATTTGTCTCAAGTCTTAACTCTTAAACTCTTACCAGCCAATACATAGTTGCTTCCATTGTCTGTCACTACTTGAACAATATTTCTTTCTCCGATCTCTTGAATAAAATTATCCAAGAGCTCAAATAACTTGTTGCCGGTCTTAACATATTCAGAAGCATCCACACTCTTCACAAACATACTTCCCGATGGACAATTAACCAAAAAGTTGATGATGGTCCTATTCTTCCTATCCGTCCAACCATCCGACATTATTGAACATCCAAAGTTGGTGCGTTCAACTTTGTGATCCTTTAACAACTCCTTTGTATACTCCAATTCTTTTTGAAGGAGGGGAACTCTACACTCATAAAAACTTGGAGCCTTTAAGTGTGGGCCATAGTTTCCAATTGCTTCAACCATTAACTTGAAGCTTCTTGATCGAACAACATTGAAAGGTATTCCATTTGTACATAAGAACCTCTCAATGTATTGAATTGTTCTAGCCCTTGCTTCTTTATCGCAAGCATCATTTATACTAGATTGCTTTTTGTTCTTCTTCCCAAAGTTGATGCTTGATTGAGTTGATTCTGGTTTTCTAAATAGAAGTAAATCCATTGGGCCTTTGACATTCTTTCCTTTCCTGTTAGTAGATAAATCGCCATCACTTGCAGGTCTTTTTCCAGCTTTAAGTCTATGAATGCTTTGCATCTCTTCTTGAACATCATCATCTTCATCTATCTCAGCCATTGAACTCTCCTTTTCAGCCATTTTCTTCTCATAAGCATCTTTTAATATCTTCTTAATTTCTGGTGGAATCTTTTTACAAGGACCTACATCTCCCTTCAATCCAATTTGGTGTCTTTTAGCTCTTGTAATGCCACCAGTAGTAGTCTTCAAACAATAATCGCACGTCACAATCCTCTTATTATTAATGTCTTTTAAGCTATTATGTTGCCATGCTATGTCAAGATTATCTCCAACGGGTTTCACCAAACCACATGGTGTAGTTGTTTGCGTATTTGAAGGTGTTGTCATGACTAAAAAAGGAATTTGAAAATTAAACAAATGAAGATAATAAAACAAAAAAGAATTATAAAATAGGAAAAAAATTAGTTTATATAAGAATTATAAAATAAGAATTAAAAAAACAGAAAATAATTAGTTTAACAAAAAATAAACACATAATTTATATAATAGGAAAAAAATTACGTTGAGAAAATAAACTACTTGAATGCTTAGCAAATTTATTATAAACCAGAACATTGTTAATACAAAAAAAAAATAGAAAAAAATTTGCTTATAAAACAAAAATAGAAAAAACTAACCAGCTCAGTAGAGTTGAATGCTTTGGAAGAGGGGAGGAGAGTTTCTTAGAGCTTATGTGTTTCTAATGCTTTGGAAGAGGAGAGGAGAGTTTCTTAAGAGTTTATGTGTTTCTAAAAGTATGGCCTGTTCTTACTTCAGCTAGCCTGTGTGTTATAAAGGAGAGTTTTTATCATATCAAGTATTATTTACTAGTCTTAGTAATTACGGTTTAGGGGGGGGAGAGTTTCTGCATTTACTAGTAATATTATTTGTTTCTGCAATTACTAGTAATATTATTTACTAGTCACTGTCCTAGTAATTACACGAGAGGAGAGTTTCTGTAATTACTATTTACTAGTAATTACATATGTATTTTACTATTTTTATTTTTTAATATTAGCGGCAGGCACTAATAATTACATATGCAGTTTTATTTTTTAATATTAGTGGCAAGCACTGCGGCACCGTCAAGCTTCTCTGTTTTACACTTTTACGAGGCATAATTAATACGTAGCGGTGCTTCAGTTTCTTCTTCAGCTCTCGCGCAGTTCACTTCCGTTTCGGCTTCACCAACCTTTTCGTCTTCCTCTTCATTTTTCTCAGCCGCGCCGCACCGCCCGCTTTTTCAGCCGCACCCAAACCCGCTATCGCGGCCGCTATAGCCGCTTTTTCATGTGAACAGTTGCGGTGCGGTCTGTGGCGGTCGGCCGCCGCACCGCACCGCTAATCCGCAATAGCGCGCTATTGCGCCGCTATTAATAAGTATGACCAAAACAATTCGCTCAACGATTTTGTTAGGATATAAGGAGAAGGGAGAGTTAGTTAAGATAGTTAGACTATTAATGAGTTAGTTAGTTAGAGGGGTTTATTAGATATAAATAGGGGACGAAGGATAGGGGAGAGAGGGGGATTTTTTGTCATTGTAAATTGAGCATTAGCTCTTTGTGAAAGGAGAAATCCTTTGTGAATGGGAAACCCTTGGAGGAGAGTTTTCTCTCATATTTTCTGTTCTTTTCTTACTAGTCAATAAAATCCTTTCTTTTCTTTCTCAATTCAATTCTTGGTTCCTAACAGATTTGCATCGTCAACTGCACTATTTGAATCGAATCATATAGTATTGTGAATTGTACTGTGCTGATAGCAATACTTGACAAATCTCCACTCAAATATTGTTTTCTTTAAAGAATATTTCACCTCTTCTTGATGAGCCTGTTGCTATTCTTTTGTTGTTTTGATACATGATAAGTTAATTTTACTGTGAAAGTGTTTAAACAGCATGAAACAACGGCTCAATAGGCTGAAACCGTATGTCAAAGTGACACTACGGTACTGATTTATATAGACTGAGGTGAATACTGAGGATAGCTGAATACTAGATTATCTTCTTACAACAGCACTTACACTGTTTATGTTTAAAGAAAACATAGAATAAGAGGATAGCTGTTTGACAGAACAAGTGACGTCTGAAGTCAGCTCCTCTCTTAGCTTCAGATACGAATTTAATGGTTTTTGTTTGATCTAAACATCATAAAAGATTTTTGGAAGGTTTCATTGTAGGTTTAATGAGTTTATGAAATGACTTGCCCATGAGGTAAACTAACTCTATCTTAATTAACAAGTATGACAACATAAAGTATTAGAAAAGCTGCAGTGGTTTCTGGTGATCCCATGGAAAATTATCATTTTAATTTTCATGGTGAAGTCTAGAAATGTTGACAGCTTATGTATTCTTGGTGAAAGTTTAAGCCAAACTAACAGGAACAGTGACTTTTCTTGCATCCGGTGTTTATATAAAATCTTAAGCTTTTCGTTTATGGTCTGCTAGAAGCCTAGAACTTAATTCAGGGAAGGTGTTTTTTTTGGCAGTTATGAATTTCTCAATAATTTTTTTTTGGTGAAGTTTCTCAATAATGATAAGACTTGATTTGTATATATGTGTGGCTGGTTAATCCTATTTGCTTATTTTTGGCTCCCCCCACCCCCACCCCCCAGCTTGAATACTTTCCACCTTGCTGGTCGAGGTGAAATGAATGTGACACTTGGAATTCCACGCTTGCAAGAAATCCTGATGGCTGCTGCACGTGATATCAAAACTCCATTTATGACATGCCCCTTGAGACATGATAAATCTATGTGAGATACTGATATTGTTCTCTGTTCTCTATTGTATTTGTGTGTTCATTATTTTTGTTCTTGAAAACTTATTGCTTTTTCTACAGACATGTATAGGTGTTTGATGCTGTTGTTATTTGCAGGAAAGATGCTATTTGTCTTGCTGATAAGTTGAAGAAGATTACTGTAGCTGACATAATTAAGAGTATGAAAGTTTCTGTTGTACCAGTAACGGTTCTTGGTGGTCAGGTTTGCAGTATATATAAACTTGTGATGAAGCTGTATAAATCTAAACAGTATCCAGAATACACTGATATTACCCTTGAAGACTGGGAGGAAACTCTAAGGGTTAACTTTGTGAGAGAGTTGGAGGATGCCATTCAAAATCACATGACATTGCTTTCTAAAATTAGTGGCATAAAAAAGTTCAAGACTGATCCACAATCAAATTATTCAAACAGCACCGAAGATGCTCACAGCAATGGATCAGAATCTGAGAAAAAAGGTCAAAATAATGATGACGATGATGATGATGATGGTGGTGGTGTTGAAGACACTGAAGGGTATGAAGATCTTGGATCAGATGCACAAAAGAGAAAACTACAAGGTACTGATGAGGTTGATTATGAGGATGGTCCTGAAGGGGAAACACATGATGGTGAGCTGTCAGAGGAAATTGAAGGTGATGAGGATGGCAGTGATGTTGATGCCAATGAGAATGATAACAATGTGACAGATGCTAATAATTCTGAAGGACTTCAAAAACCCTCCAAGTCCAAGACTATTGATGAAAAAAAAAAATTGAAACAAGAAAAGAAAAAATCTGAACCAACAACAAAAAAATATGACAGGGCAATTTTTGTGGAAGCCAAAGGGATGCATTTTGAGATCCACTTTAGATTTACTGGTGAACCTCACATTTTGTTAACTCAGGTACTTTTTGTTGCATCTAATTTCTGTTTAATATGCTGTATAAAATTTGGGGTTGATGTGTTTCTTTATGATATCAAAGTTTGGGTTGTTATTGTCTATCAGATGGGTCATTCAACAAAAAGTTTATTTTTTATATTCTAGGACATTATATATGCCTAGAAACACTGTACCTTCTACCTACACTAATCAAGTCCATTAAAATGCATATGGTGGTGCCTTAACGTTTTTTCCTACCATAGTGTGGATGTTTCAATGCTGACAACTAATCAGTCATATGAATAGCTTAATGTTTTGTAAAATGTGATTTTGCAAAGTCAGTGTTAGTTACTTCTACATCCAGAAAACATGGTGATGTTAGTGCCCGCATGTTTTTCTTTCTTTTCTTTTAAGAAAAATGGAGATGTGATAGTTGCCATTCCTCAATCTTTTTCTTATCCTTTGTATATGCTCTCTGTTATTACTTTCTGACTTGAAAAAATCTATAATGAATTTGTACAGTTGGCTTTGTTTTAGTGTCCAGTTAGCAATTTGCTATTTGATAATGACAACTTGTGTTGCTTTGGTCCTTGAAGATGTGCCTTCATACAAATCCCCCTTCTCCCCCCCCCCCCCCATAGTGATAGGGATTGTTAAGTACACTCGTGTGACATTATTTGTCAATTAAATTACTTAGAATCACTAAATGATTAAAGTTTGAGAAATTTTGGGATTTACACACATTAGGGACATCCATATGTGAGAGAAAGAGTGGGAAAATTTCATTCTTGTCTAGTGTTTTAGAGATGAAAAAGGCAATCTTGTTGGCAAATAACTTTACATGTGTACTTCATTTTCCTCACTATCCTATCTGTATGTCACTAATACTGACTCATTGAAGGATTAGCTTGTTATAAAGTTGTCACTTTTAGGGACCAAATTTTATGGGAACTTGATTATAAACTATGGAAACTGTGAAGTGAACTATGGTTAGGAATCAGGAAACAAATATGACTGCTGTTTCTTATTGGGTGTATATGTCATTTTTCTATTTTGCTTATAAATCTCAACTGTTTTCAAAACAACTATATGCAGATTGCTCAGAGAACAGCCAAGAAGGTTTGCATCCAAAATTTTGGAAAGGTTGGTGAATGTAAAGCTATTACATGCAAAGAAAGTGGAGTAATCTACTATGGTAAAGATGGCAGAAAAAGCGTTGAGATTTCAGCCTCAGAGAAAGAACAAGTACCAGCACTTCAGACATCAGGGGTACATTTTAAAACATTTTGGGAGTTGGAAGATGATCTGGATGTTAGGTACATTTATTCAAACAACGTGCATGCTATGCTAAATGCTTATGGGGTGGAAGCAGCCAGGGAAACCATCATCAGGGAAGTACAGAATGTTTTCAAGTCTTATGGTATATCAGTAAATATCCGGCACTTGACACTCATTTCTGACTTTATGACGCACACTGGTAGCTATTGCCCGATGAACAGAACGGGGAGCATAGCAGACTCTACATCCCCTTTCATCAAAATGTGTTTTGAGACGGCTGGCAAATTCATTGTTGAAGCAGCTTATCATGGGCAAGTGGACAACTTGGAGACACCATCTGCTAGAATTTGTCTTGGTTTGCCAGTGAAGATGGGAACTGGGTGCCATGACTTGATACAGAAGCTGGAGATATGACGTGGCTGGCTTGTTCCTTCTGCTTTAGACCTTTGGCCCTCACATGCCTGGAGGTCATGCCAAATTTTGATACCATAATTGTGTTGTGCGACTAAATGCCAAAATTTTGTCCATTTTTAACTGGCTTCAAAGTAATTTTGTTTGGATGTAGTAGTAGCATAGTTTGAAATGCCATTCCTCGTCCCATATCTATACGTAGGTGGTTTTCATGGGGCCTTGATTTTCCCATTTGGCCTTAAGTGCATGTTTTCACCTAATTTAAATATTTTTTCCCAAAAATAATGGCTCCTATCCCATCAAGTGAGGTTGGTTATATCAATCACATGATGCAATTGGGGTTTCTTTAAATATTTTTACTGTTTTGCATATTTATTGACCATCAATCCATGTGGGATCTTGACAATTTGTTTACATTAAGTGTTTTGAAAAGCAAACCATACGGTTAACTTAGAGGATTGAGTAAGATTGATACAATTATAAATTGGAGTACTCTAACTTTGCCTGTCATAATATCCAATTTTCATACATTAAGGGAATACTATCATTGGTTGAATGGTTAACTTAGTCAAGTGAATTAATTTTAGAGGATCATTACTCGTGGTTAGCATTTATTGTTGTTTAGGAAAGTTTAGTGCGGACTGAAAAGAAAAAGTTATTGCATTTCCTTATACGGTCCCTATATAGTGATATTTAAGGGAGATTATATATTAACTCATTGTACGAAATGTTTCTCTCTCTCTCTCTCTCTCTCTCTCTCTCTCTCTCTCTCTCTCTATATATATATATATATATATATATATATATAAATTGTAAAAGTAAAGGAGGGAATATATGGTTTCCTCATTAAAGGGTACCTGGTAATAAACATTGACCCCGTGGCAAATTAGGGTAATTAAACTTAACAAAATAAATGAGACACCGTTTAGCGTGTATTTTAATAAAGTGCGCAATCTATTGTTTGAAAATGATATCAAATAGAGCATAGTGATGCCACTGTTCAGAAATGGCAAGTTGGCAACAAGCAAACTACCTTGGTTTTTACTTCTGAAGATTAAGTGCATTTAACACTTTGGTTGAGTTTCAAGTTAAATTAAATATTAACAAGCCAAATCAAGTTGAATCGAACTTGATTCAGCTAAATGTATTTTCATCCCTAATAAGTTCATTTGTTATAACATACGATTTATCAGATTTGTGCCCTCACATTAAGAATGAATACTCTGTATTCTAAGAGTATTTTTAATAATGCAATTGTGATGGAGTTACTTCACTATTGGTAGCCCCAACAGTGTTACATCATATTTAAGAACTTCAACAAATCTTCTCTTCATTGGTGTAATCTCTAAGAACATAAAATAAATGAGTTCTACAATTATCTTATATAATTCCTAAAAATTGTTAAAGTACTGTTATACTAATTAAGCTACAATTCTTACATATAATTTTTCATGTCAATTATTCTAATTAAGGATTTGAATAAATAGTAGAATAATTGATTAGAGAATCAAAACGATTGTAAATTATGATTATCAAATACATGTATAATTAAATCTAAAGTTAAATAAATATCAACATTGATTTTTATAATTAATGGTTATTATTCTATTTTATCCTCTAAAGTACACTCTCCTCATTTTAAAGGAGTCATATCCAATGATGAAACTGTATGATAACTTAGTCTAAAAATTCCATTAGTAACTCCATAAGAGATGCTCTTAATTGTAAATACTTTTGATTGCTGAAAAAAAAAGTAAATATTTTTTTTTGTATTTTCTTTGTAAATCATACTTTTCATTATTTATCTAAATTGAAAATGTGTCTAATAGAGGGTACGTATTGCAGCTACCAAAAACATTTGGAAGACTCAACACAAAGTGACAACTTAGCAGTTATGGTCTCAAAACAGGTTAGTTGTGGTCTGTCCTAAGCCACCGAATGAAAATGGAACTATTTTTGGACTGTTGGAGAGGGAGCAGTAATGACACTCGAAGCTATTGTCCCTTCATTGATTTTTTCTCTTCTTTCTCATCGTATCTGAGAGCTAGTGAAAGTTGAAGGAAAATGACTTGAAAAGAAAATGCATTAAGCTGTGTCTGTATTGTATTTATTGGTCACCAAAACTTACCTGCAGGGTCCTTCTACTCAGTCCCAATTCACAAGCCTTCTCTTCAATCTTGATGGTGATTGTTTATCTAACCTTTTGTACACCCTTTCTTCATCATGTTGGAATCTTTTGTTGTTTTTAATATGACAAAAAGATTGAAAAAAAAGAGAGAAAATAATGCTGCTATTATTTAACTGCATTTCCTTAATTTGTGACCTGTGAGCAACTAAAAATCTGTTTATAACACGAAAAATAATTGGAGAAAACAATGTTTTTTTTTGCTCAGAAACTATATTTAATTTAATGATTTATCTTTTACATGAAAAGGATTAATGTCTAGTTGTGGATTGGAGTTAACCTTAATGCATAAGGAAAGTGTTATTTATGTGATATATATAATATAAAAGATATGATGGATTCTCTTTCTAACCCAGCATGCATGAACCTTGTGAAAGTAGATCGACAAGAATGCAGTGTATCACACTAGTAAATAAACACATAATAATATATATGCTCTGTGTATATTTTTGCTTCTTTAGTGTGGTGTTGATGAGCCCTGAATGATGCTTGATGCATGCATGCCTGGTCGAGTGAACGTCTCTCATGAATAGTGATTTCATTTTAGAGACTATAGATCGAGAAAGAAGGTGATGTCACAACTATGTGTCAATAGTGTCTCTCAATCATATATAGCCATTTTAACTTCTTCAATCTCTCTTCCAAGATTAAGAGCCACCAACAGTCCTAATCTATACCTACCACACAATGTAATTAGTATCAATTCCAATGTCCCTTTGCTTATTCTTTGGTTCAGCATGAAGGTTCATTTTAATTTTAATTAAATAGGAAAATATTTTTGACATCAATGTGAGACAACGAAAAGTTATACCTTTTAATTTTGGAGTTGGAGGGGATTGTTAAGATGCCATGTACGTGAAAGATAAAACATAAGTGAGTGATGAAAATAATTATATACAATATTAGATACGGTGTGTCTACTTTTTTTTCTTTTTCTTATATTCAAATAAAATGAATTGTATCATGTACAGCAATAGTTCCATGGTGAGAGACAGTAAGATATATATCCTTCATGTATCAGCAAGATTTGGAAGAGAATAGATGAAAGGAGGAGAAGAGAGAATAAGGAGACGAATGAAGAGTAGATCTTTTATTTGAAAGGTTATAATTCGACGAGATATTTTTTTAAGAAAAAACATGCAATTTCATTTTAATAAATTTTTTTTCAGGTAATGAAGATAAAAGATATTGTAGAAACAAAAAGAGAATGAGGTATTTTCTTCATGAAAAAAAAGTCATAATATGATGAAAATACTTTTTTTGAATAAAAGTATTTTGTTCATTAGGCATAGCTCTTTTAATTTATTTTATGTTTTATTCTTAATCAGTTAATTAACTTATTTCATTTCATTTTGGTTTCCAATTTTTTATTTGGTTTCAAAATAGTTCAGTTTGTCTTTTAATTTGTGCCAATTTTGACTGCCAAACATGTCAATTTGGTGGGTTTTTTTACCGGCACATTTTATAATTTAGACTACATTATTTTTTTTTTGAAGGTTAGACCACATTAAATTAATAAAAAAGATAAGGACCAAATTAAATGAAAAAGTTTGAGAATCAAACTAAAATTAGGATTAGAGGACCAAAGAAATAATTGTCTTTTTTGTTACTTATAACACTTTTAATATTATTTATAAAGTAATTACTAACTAACCTTTTTAATTTTTAAAACATACCCACTTTATCCAGGGAGACTAGCAAAACATTGTTGCATGATTTAGATTTTAGATATTGTATGATTATCTTCATCACTAATAATTAGTTATTAGTCACACGATCGCTTGAAAAGGCCATGTCTAAAATCATTTGTCAACAATTACATTATGATAGCGAATTTATGATAGTAAAAAGATTAATAATAATTATAGTGAGCATCAACAAAAACTCGGATTTTATTGTTTTAAAAAAAAACTCATTTTATTACTAGTAAAAATTCATTTAATTGGCTTCTATTCTAGTTTAACCTTCTGTAAGTTAATTTTCATTTAAGGGAAAAATTGTAGATCAGGATGAATTTTACTGGTTATTAATTTGTTGTCACTATAATTGTGACATAAACATATTTTGTTGTTAGTATTGAGATTTGAGATAATGAAACAAAAATGGAAAAGAATGCAATAGTAGAATGATTGCATTACTCTAATCACTTATAGTACATGATTAGTTTTTTTACAGCACTAGTACATGATTAGTTATAAAAGAGTCACCATTATCATTGAATGCAATTTCCATAAGAAGCTTTCGTTTACTCAACATAATCATGACTACATTTTTAAGTGATCATAACTTAATTGATTCAGTTATATATTTATCATTAATCTTTTAAAAATACAAGTGATATTAATTAATTAAGTTTTTTATCAGTAAAAATTATACACAATATTAAAAAATTTATAACACTCACATATCTTTATTAATTAATTAGGTCTGTAAAGAAAATTGTCAGCAATATCAATATATTCGGCCAAAGCAAATCAGTAGTCATTTAAATGTTCTTAAAGTTTACAAAGTTATAACAACAGAATTATGTGGGTATTACTTTTAGTTGAATTATCTAAACCATTTTTTTTTGTGTTACAAGATATCCTTAAAATAATCCTTATTTGAGTATTGAAAATGTCTCTTATGTGTGAATGCTCCATCTCCAGCAAGCTTAAACCGACAATATTATAAAATCCATTTAATATAAATACAAGCTTGATTATTACAAGTCCTTGTGGGGCAATCTTCAAAAACATTTTACTAATGTACCATCATTTTTTTAGGGGGGAAAATTAACATAGAATGATAGAATGCCATTAGTTTAAACAAATTTCTTAGGTACAACTGGTGGGAATATTTGTCAATTAATTTAAACCATATATTTTCAAAATCTACTATCACATGCTTGATTGCAATTCAAACCACTAATAATTATCACTTCGGTACGTATCAGTTCCAACGGGACCACAATAAATTCTAAGGAATATTATGATGAAATTAAGGAGCAATTATTTAAATTATGGAGTCTATTGTTTATTCTTTGTAATGATCGTGTGGGGATTAGACATTGCAGAGAAGAGATATTTTGAGGTTTTCGGAAGACAAGGACATCTGAAAAAGGAATGATATTAAATTAATTAATTATCAATTATCATTATACTAATATTAATATAAACTAAGAAATTCTCTTTCAGTATCACAGTATTAGTGTTTTGCCGCCGCGACCCCGTGCTACCACTTTGCCGCCACCCTACTCAACCATGAACGCTCACCCTCCATCTTCCCTCACCGTAAACATTTCTATCTCCCAGTGATGAATGCTTTTTTGTGTATTATAGTATTAGTGTTTAATTTAACGAGTGTAAAGAACATGGTTTTTGTATCTTTAATTAGTTAGTTGTTTTCTTAATTTTTAGCATCTTTCTCTCCCAGTTATGCAAGTTTTTTTTTGTGTATTACAGTATTGTATCAGTGTTTAATTTAATTAGTGTGAAGAACATGATTTTTTATCTTTAATTAGTTAGCTGTTTTCTTAATTTTTATCGGCTGACAATACTATCGACTGACAATACTAGCTTCTAGCTAGGACTTGGATTCATTGAATATTCTACTATAACTAATCGGTTAATTCATTAGTAACCTTTCACTCCTTTTTAATTAGTGTTTTTTTTCTGTAATATTGTGAAATATGTATTCTTACTGTTCTACTATTGATTCCTATGATTTTTGTATCCGATGGTTTCTTAGACCTTAGGATTGTGAGTTTGAGAGAAAGACATGAAACAATTATCTTATAATGACTAATTCTTCTTTTGAAATGCCTATAATAGATTGATAGTGATATATTGTGAAGTATTTGTTAAACTTGATTGTAATGTATGATATGTTCTTCATTTTAAATTACAGCTCAACTCAATTATATTATGTTTTGGTTTTCTATTTTGAAGTCAACTCTGTTTCTGTTTTGATTTTTTCTTTGCCTAGGTGTTGTTGTGACTGAAAGTGAACGATTGCTGCTCTTTTGGACCTTTTGGTGTTGTCATTGAAAGAATTGGTAGCTGAGAAGTAAGCATTTAACAGGTAACTTCATCATCACATTGTTTTTACTGATTATTTTAGATTTGTAGTTTTTGTGTAGTGATTGGTTTGTCTGACTGTGTTGTGACTTGTGACTGGTTGAATTCGTTTTCAAGGAATTATGTCTCTAGTCCAAATTGAAAAACAGTCGTAGTTGAGTGAAGGTATTTTCTTTTCTGGTATTGAGTGAAGGTATTTTCAAAAGAACTTTTGGAGACTATTTCATATTAAACAGGGATACTAGAGTTGTCACCGTAATTGTTACATGTTCCTGTAGGTTCAAGTATGTTTTTTTTTAACACTTCACTTTCCAATGTTAAAATAAAATTCAAAGGGTGAATTTTTGCAACAGGGATGATATTTGTGTGGGTTTTGATGATAGGATACAAAAGTACCCCTTTCTATACATATGACAGAGGATGACCCTTAATGCAATGGAAAGGCTCTTGTCTTACGTATAAGTCACAGTTCAGATCTTAAAAATAATCTCTTTTGCTTATGGGAACAATGAATATTAGGACAACCAAATATTAACAATGTATGGCAGCCAAATTTATCTTCTCTAAAATATTGTGCGCTTGAACTTAGAACAATGTACGACACGGCAACATGTGTGTATTAATATAAATATAAACCTTTTGTATTTTAAAATATATATATAAACCTTATTAGGTGATAGCTTCGTGTCCTGTGTCATGCATCCATTGTTTTATTGCTTTAACAATGAATATATAGTGCACACTGCTAAAATGCTTTAACAAGCTTCTTCTTTTTTATTCCCAATTATTATGTTGATTTGTTTATGCAGATATCTCTCAAGCAAAGCACTAGGATGGAGAGCCACCTTACTGTTTAATTAGAAGATGCTTTTAATATATATTCTCATGAAGCATTAATCCTTTGTTTAGAAGAGGAAAAATTAGAAGAGAGATTGTTATTGTTTTTTTTTACGTAATTAGTTTTTTGGTTCGATTTTTTCAATGAAAAAGCAATTTTTTTTTTAGTTTTAATCTAAAGCGGGGACGGGGTGGGGAGAGGAAAACCCGATCTCCTACAGGGGCGGGGATGGGGTATGGGTTTTAAAATCCGATTGAAATCGGGGACAGGGTCGAAGAGCGATTTTTAAGTTGGAAACAGGAACGGAGAATGTAATATCCACTCCCATCTTGTCCCGTTGCCATACTTAGACTTATCGTATTTAAATCCGAGTTGGAACGTAGAGTGTGTCATTCAGTGGAACTTATCGTTGGTGGATGACATGTTATGGGTATAAGAAAGTGGGATGGCTTGAAAAACACTTTTCCTTATTTGTAATATAACTTTATTAGACATAGCTGTTTGTTTTATGTGTTAGTGGCTGGTGTTTACCTGCTAGCTAAGCTCCAAGTCATAATAATTACGATTACGCAACACTTCTACATTCTTTGATGTTTTTTTAAAGTTAAACTCAAAGAACTCTCACTCACACCAAATTTTTTGCCTTGAAGTTGAAAGGTGGTAAACCAACTCTGTCGGCCAAAATCTTGTATGCATCCAAGCTGTAGAATAAAAATTCTTATAATTTTATTTGATCCATGTGTTTTTTTACATACATCTTTTTTTCTAATAGAGTAAATTACATTAATTGTCTAAGAAGTTCTGTTAAATTGCATAAATTTTTCCTATTTTATCTACCCCTATACTATCTTTTCTTAATTTTTGAAAAATATACAATGACACATATTTATACAATACACTGACCTCTTTTAATTAAACTTATGAGCGATGCTTTTGTAACCCGCTAGGTAGCACTCGTACCATTTCTAAATATGTTGAACTTTAGGCTGAACAAAAAAAACCTATAATATTTAAGTATGAATTTAATATTAAGTTATAACATTTAGAGATTAATTCATCATTAAATTAGACGCCAAGAATAATTATTTCACTTTTTACACATTCAAAAATTAAATTAAAATTTTCATTTTTTTAGAGATTAAACTATTATCAATTTACATATTTAAGATATAAAATGGTCATTTACTTTTTTCTTTGGACGGAGATCTACATTACAAGTATCATTCATCGTAAATAATCTTGTCAAAACTCTCTTTTTAAATCTATATTTATACTATATACAAAGTAAAATATTGTGAAACTTTTTATATTATGAAAGACTAACGTATTCTATGGTAATAATTTATATTTCACCAAGAGTCTGCCAGGGAGACTTTTTTCCCCAATTAGACAAAATTAAAAATAAATTGCCTGAACTAGCTACTGTTGCATTTTATTTACACAAGTAGACATGTTTACTATTCATGGTGTGAATTGGGTGTAGCAAACCCAAATTCACACACCCTCTCCTTGTTTTTTTTCTTTCATTGAAACAGGTTAGGAATTTGGGTTTGAGAAACCCGAAATCTTACACTATTTTTTTCGTTTTTCTATATTGTCAGTCAAATAATGCAACATTTTTAAATAACTTAATAAAA
This sequence comes from Glycine latifolia, assembly GCA_013407115.1. Lineage (NCBI taxonomy): Eukaryota > Viridiplantae > Streptophyta > Magnoliopsida > Fabales > Fabaceae > Glycine > Glycine latifolia. The sequence continues at coordinate 12,691,483 of CM023955.1, forward strand.
ATTATTTTACAAAAATTAAATAATAATACACAGCAACGTTAATTTTAAATATTGTTAAAGAATATATCTAAAAAGATTAATTTATGGCATTTAATTTTTAATGCATTTAATTATTTTTAAAGAACATATGTACTAATGTTATTTAAAAATATATTTTAAAAAAATTAAAATTTATCCTAATGAAATGTAATAGGTGGAGATGTTTTATTTACATTTTATTTATTAAATTTTCAAATTTTCATAATAAATAAAATTAGTAGAAAATTTTATTTCAAATTGGTAAAATAATAAAAATTAGTGTAAAGTTAAATTACCAAATGATGGCCTTTTTTTATACGAAGTCTTGGTAAAAGACAATTATGGAAACGTCATTTTATTTTTTTATTGAAAGATTGTTGTGAATTGTTATCTACTAAACATGAATTCGGACTTGGATTCCCAAATTCTAAACGAGTATAAAAAACATTTTTAAAAACAAGGCACGAATTCGGGTTTCCATTCCCGAATTCATAACATGTACTATATTATGGGATAGATTTATATATAATCTGGGGAGAGCGATAGTCTCGAATATAAAAATCATTATACAAAATTTATTTTAAAATATTTGGATCAAAAAATTATAGTATTGCACTGAATATATCAACAACACAAAAGACATTGATTCAAACGAGCGAAAAATATTTTACAAAATATACCATATGCACTGTAATTTAAGTTCACCATATTATTTTTTCAATAAAATTAGTAATTCAAGTTTGCAGTAATATTTATTATTTAAAATGATATATTTACTCATCATTAACTAATTGTACTAAAATGTACATATTTGTAATTTAAACATGTTGAAAAAAAATAATTGAATTAAATATAATAAAATTAATTTAAATATTTTGTATATTTAATTATAACAAAATAACTATATATGTTATTAATTTAAAAATTTGTAATAAATTTATTATTTAAACAGATTTTTTATATAATAATTTAATATATTATTAAAATTTTCATTAATTTTAATTATTAAATAATTTACATAAAAACGGCAAAAAAAACGAGCAGAATTCGGGTTTCCCAAACCCGAATTCCTAACCTATTTCAAAGGGGGGTGAAAACAAGGAGGAGGAGTGAATTTAGGTTTGCTACAACCGAATTCACCCCATAAATAGTAAACATGTCTACTTGTGTGTAAATAAAATGCAAGGGTAACTAGTACGTAAGAATTACTTCAATCTCAGAAAGTAAACGCCTAGCACGAAACTGAAGTGAATAGTAAATCTGAAGTTTTAAAACGGAATATATAATGAGGATAATGGATTTTTATTATTTAAAACTTTATGAACTATAATTTTTATTGAGTAATTTGAATATGTAATTAATAGTGATACACTCTATTCTAATGAATCAAAATTTTCAGGACAGGACTTAGTGCATATTTGAATAACAGTCACAATCGATTTTAACTTCCAAAATCATGGTGAATTATTGAAAAATCAAAAGCAAAAAAAAGCTGTTTTATAGGCATTGTGAAAAAATAAGAAAGGTGTAATTGTCATACCGCTAAACCAAACTCACACTTATTTCTCTTTTTCTTTTGGTTACAAATAAGGAGATAACTTTCAAGCAAGTTAGAAGTTGAACGTAAATATAGAAAATTCTTCTTTGTCAAAAGAGGGTGTATATAAAAGACTTTGTGTGCTACGATTTTTACTGAATAAATTTTGTATAATTATGTTTTAACATTAAAAACATAAGGTTGTTTTTTCACTTAATCATGGACTTTTGTTGATTAATGGAATCTCACTTGCAGAGGGAAAACCATGGTTAGAAAGGGCAGGCAAATTTTCCATGCACCACAAAGAAATCTACATACTAGCTTTCCTACAAATTGATTGTTTATTTTAAATAAGACAATAGCTTAAATAAATGTGTTAGAACTAACAAGAATTGAAACTCTCTAGGAGAGAAGAACACGATAGTGTCGGTCGTTCTTGTTAACTAGCACATTTCGTTGGTGCGCTAGTTGATGATTCTGCTTTGATCTTTGAAAAACAGAAGAAATTGGTGTATTACACGTAATCATGGGGTGGTTGTTTTAATGAATGAAATCTGGCTAGCAAAACAGTGGTCGTGTCTGTCTTAGGCCCTCTCTTCATTCTTTAGTTCCAAAAGAAGGGTTCAACGAAGAGAGCATGGTCTAGATAGTTCTCAAATTTGGCATCTTGTGGTAAAGTAGGGGACATAAAAGAAGATGTGGCATTGACCAATAAAGCCAAGTGAATAAGACACACGTGAACCAAGGCTGATTTAACTTTAAACAACGTTAAAAGACAATCAGCAATCAACAACCCTGAACATTTTTTTAAGGTAAAAACTAAAAAGACTACAAAAATGCACATAACAGAATTAAAAAACACCGACAATACCATTTAGGGGACCAACTATTTTTCCTTATTTCCAATTTTTAACACATCTAACAATTAAATTAACTTTAACAATCCTTCTATCCTAAAAAAAAAAAACAGTTTAACAGTCCAATACATTCTCTGTTCTCAAGTGAGGTATATGCCCCCTAAGGACTGGCAAATGATCATTTTGTGAACCTAAAGTAGGAGCCAAGAAAGAGCCTAGATCATTCTCATTCCTCTACCCATCACAAGATTAAAATGAGGAAGATCCTAACCTGATGGAGGTCCAAGTCAAGCCAAAGGTCTAGAAGGGGAGCTTGAAGCACTTCCTTTGGTGAGCTTCATAGGACCAATGACAAGAGATAGGACTCAAGCACTTCAAGACCATATTCAAGCCAACTTGGGCAAGCATGAAGTTACAAACCTTATCAAGGACGACAAGAGCTGGATTTTGGTGTCTCAAGTCCACTTTAGTTCAATAAATTCCAATACTTGTTGAGAGAAATTCAATAAAACATTTGTAAACAAGTAGTTACTGCTTTAATCGATTATTTGGGTTTGGTAATCGATTACAGGATGTTTAGAAGCAATCAGGAATCATAGACTTTCTGCCGTAATCGATTATTTCGTCGAATAATCGATTATTTAGAAGCAAGCAGGAATCTTGGACGTTCTGCCGTAATCGATTATTTCGTCGAAATAATCGATTATTTCAGTTTTGCCTGATTTAATCGATTACCATAACGAAGTAATCGATTATATCAGTTCCAGATAGTTACTGCACAGTTTGGAAGCCAAAGGTCACTTATGTAAAGCTTGCCCTACAAGCTACGTTTTGGGTTTCATTTTAGCTTACATTTACATGTCATTTAGGGTTAATTAGCTTAATAATTCGTGGCCTATATAAGGTCTCAAACTGCATGTAAAAAGGATTCCATCTTTGGTGAATCAATACAATTTCTGAATTGTTGGTGAGAGTTTTCTCCCTTTGTTCTTAGTCAAGAACTTCTTGTTTCTTATCAATGGCTTCTGAGCTATTGTGGTGATTCTTGCAAGACTTATTGGAATTCCTATTCCATGGTGTTATTCCCTAATCCATTTCTAATCTTCTTCCATTATTCCAATTCTTAAATCACAAAACCTAAAAAGCTATCCTAAAACAGAGCATTTCACATTCTGGTTTTCTTCCAATTGAAGATTGAGTTCCATTGCAAGGAAGATCAGGGCAAACAAGATTTGATCCAATTTTGGAGTCCATCACAACCAGTGTGTCTGCTTTAGCAATTCACATTTTTCTTCTAGCTTCTATTCCCTTGACACAATCCCAGCCCTCTTTCCCATGGAAAGATGGGAATGGCGATTTGGTAGACCAAATATGCAAAAAGACATCCTTTTACGACCTTTGCAGCTGGATCCTTCACTCAAACCCTCAGAGTCCAAAACCTGATCTCAAAGGGGTGGCCCTATTGATGGTGAACAACATTCTGGCAAATGCAACTGACACAATGAGTTACATTGAGGGGCTGATCAAGCAGACCTCAGACCGTGAGTTGGAGCAAGCCTTGGCTTTTTGTGCTGAGTCGTATATCTCAATTGTCAAGTACATTCTCCCACTAGCTGCTGATGCCATAAGCCAGGGCCGTTTTGTACCGAATTAATGAAAATCCTATTAAAAATCTTACAAAGAATCTCAACATTTGGAAAAGACACGTTTGCACAACGAAAAAATTACACAAATATGTAATGGTAAATAAAACATTTTCCGCTTGAGTGAACCTGTGAGGATCGTAATATACGACAATCCAAAAATTCAAGAGTACAGAAAAATAAAGAGATAACATTAAGAAGAATACAAGCAATTTTAACGTGGAAAACCCTCAGTGTGAGGGACAAAAATCACAGGACCAAGTCCAGAAAAATCTCCACTATGTAAAATATCAAAGAGTATAACAAAGAGTTTTTACAACAGAACCTCACAAATAAATGTCTACTCACTTTTAAAATAGTGGAAATCAACAATGCAACAATATCCAAATAGAGACCCACAACAGAGTAAATATATCTTCTGCCAAAATATGAGAGAAATAAAGCTCTGAGTATACTAGATGAATGCCCACAATATTAGAAACAACTACTGAAATTTCATCCAAAACAAAACACAAATGAGTATCCAACCAATATCCCAAGGTGAGCAAAATTTTTCCTCTCGTGTGTGATAGCGCAAGAGACGAAGAAGTTGAAAAAACAAGAAAGCAAGTGCAACACCTTTTTATTCCCGTGTTGCTTCTTTTTTTTTTTTAATTAAAGTGGTTGGCCTACTTGAGGAGGCCTACCAACAAACTCCCCCTACGACTCAAGTGGAGGCAAATACCAAACCGATAATAAATCGACAATCTTCAAACTTCCCCTTTGGTAGTGTCTTTGTCATCATGTCAGAACCATTATCATTTGTATGTTTCAAGTGCCAGTAACTTAGAATTTAAAACATCACGTATCCAATGATATCGCACATCAATACGTTTAGATCTACCATGGAAAGTAGAATTCTTGCCAAGGTGAATAACACTTTGATTATCACAAAATAAAATATATCTCTGCTGCTCAAAACCAAGTTCCTGCAAAAAAAATTTCATCCAAAGCAACTCTTTACATGTCTTAGTAATAACGATGAACTCAACCTCAGTTGTAGACAATGCAACACATTTTTGCAACCTAGACTACCAAGCCATAGCTCCCCCTGCAAAAATAATCAAACAACCAGAAGTAGATTTTCTAGAATCAATATCCCCTGCCATATCAGAATCAATGTAACCACAAAGAATATGCTTCCCAATTTCAAAACACAGTTTCAAATTAGAAGTACCACGGAGATATCTCAACATCCACTTCACAGCTTTCCAATGCTCAATACCAGGATTGGAAAGAAAACGACTAACAACACCAACTGCATGGGCTGTATCAGGCCTAGTGCAAACCATTGCATATATCAAACTTCCTACTGTAGATGCATAGGGAACAAATTGCATGTCTTTTTTTTCTTTATCACTAGAAGGAACTTGTCTAGTGCTAAGCCTAAAGTGTGAAGTTAGAGGGATACTTACTACTTTAGCTTTATCCATATGAAAACGTTGAAGTACTTTCTCAATATACTTCTCTTGTGACAACCACAACTTCATGGCATCTCGATCACGAGTAATATGCATGCCAAGAATCTGTCTTGCTGGTCCTAAGTCTTTCATCACAAAAAGACTTGCTAAGCTCCTTTTTCAACCTATTAATTCTAGACAAATTATGACCAACAATCAACATGTCATCAACATATAGCAATAAAATGATAAAATCACTATCAGAGAATTTCTGCCAAAAAACACAATGATCTGAAGTAGTCTTCTTGAATCCCTGTTGGATCATAACAGACTCAAACTTCTTGTATCACTGCCTCAGGGCTTGTTTCAACTCATACAAACCTTTCTTCAATTTGCAAACATAATTCTCTTAACCTTTCACCAGAAAGCCTTCAGGTTGCTCCATGTAAATTTCTTCCTTCAAATCACCATGAAGGAAAACTGTTTTCACATCCATCTGCTCAACCTCTAAGTCAAGACTAGTTGCCAAACCAAAAACAACTCAGATGGAAGACATTTTAACAACAAGAAAGAAAATTTCATCAAAATCAATGCCCTTTTTTTTACGATAACTTTTGACAACTAATCTCACTTTGTATCGTGGAGCAAAAATGTTTTCTCCAGTCTTTAACCTATAAATCCACCGATTTTGCAAAGTTTTCATGTCCTTAGGCAACCTGACCAACTCAAAAGTATGATTATCATGCAAAGACTTCATCTCATCCTCCATTGCTACAATCCATTCTTTCCTATATTCATTTTCCATAGCCTCTTCATAGCACTTAGGTTCTCCCTCATCAGTGAGAAGCACATATTCATCAGATGAATAACAAGTAGAAGACAAATGTTGTCTAGAAGACCTTGTAAAAGGAACATCAGATTCAACAGAATTACCAGCATCATTATTATCAATATTCTCAACTGAATCATCTGGAATATAAGTAGGGGCATCATCATGATTGTCAAAATCTGCTACATCAGGCGTATCTGTACCAGGAACTGGATCAAAATCAACTAAATCATCAGTACTCGAATACTTTAATTTCTTTGTCTTCCCAATATATTCAATGGTTTAATCCTCCATAAAAATAACATCACGGCTTCTAACAAGCTTCTTTCCAACCGGATCATAAAATCTATAGCCAAATTCATCATGGTCATAACCAATGAAGATACATTCCTTTGTCTTGACATCTAACTTGGACCTCTCATCTTTTAGCACATGCACAAATGCTTTATAGTCAAAAACACGAAGATGGTCACAGGAAACATCCTTCGCATACCACACTTTGTTAGGAACATTAGGCTACAAAGCAACAACAAGAGACAAGTTAACAACATGTGCAACAGTACATAAGGCCTCACCCTAGAAAGAAGCTGGTAACTTTGCTTCAAAAAGCAAACATCTGACTCTCTCCATCAATGTCCTATTCATCCTTTATGTCATGCCATTGAGCTGAGGAGTCTAGGGGGCGTCTTCTGGTGTCAAATACCATCTATCTGCAGTATTCATCGAAAGGTCCACAAAACTCGTCACCGTTATCAGTGCGAATACATTTCAGTTTCTTCCCTATTTCTCTCTCAACCAAAACCTAAAACTATTTAAAAACACCAAGCACTTGGTCTTTAGTCTTCAAGACATAAACCCAAAGCTTTCTTGCATGGTCATCGATAAAAGTAACAAAATACAGTCCACCACTGAAAGTCTTAGTCCTCATAGGACCACAAAGGTCTGAATGCACCAACTCAAGTACCTCTGATTTCCGGGAGGGAGGATGGCTCTTAAAAGAAACCTTATTTTGTTTCCCAGCCAAGCAATGAGCACATTTTCTAACCTTGTGCATTTCAAACATGTAAGAAGATTCTTCTTGGCCAAACAATTTAGTCTCTTCTCACTAATGTGACTCAATCTCTTGTGCCATAAATCTGACGAATTATCACAGTCAATAGCATTTATAGCATCAACTAAAACAAAAGCTTTCATCCAATACAAACCTGAAAACTTCTTACCTCGTGCCACAATCAAGGAACCCTTAGTGAGCTTCCATTGTCCACCACCAAAGGTATTAAAATAACCATCATCATCTAGAACACTAGAAGAAATCAGATGCAAATGGATGTTTGGTGTGTGCCTGACATTCTTCAAAATCAACTTTGTTCCTATGCTAGTTTCCAAACAAACAGTACTAATGTCAATCACCTTTGACGTATCACTATTACCCATCTTCAACACACCAAAATCACCTGGAGTATAAGATGAGAAAAAATCCTTCCTAAAAGTCACATGAAAACTAGCACCACTGTCAACAACCCAGCTAGAATCATCACAAGCAACACTGATTAAGTTCTCATCATAAACAATCAAAAGATCTCCTGCACTTGCAGTGGCAACACTATCACCATTCTCATCATATCTATTTTCTTGCTTGCCTTTGTTATCCTTTTTCAGCTTATAACAAAACTTTTGAACATGACCCTTTTTACCACAATAATTGCACTTATAATTTTTCTGCTCAGACCTTATTTGCTTTTGTGCTTGCTTTTACCTGTGGGACCTCCTTCTTGATCCCTATCTGTTCTTCTCCCCTTATTTTTAGTGACCAAAACCTCTGCCTGTGAATAGGATGTCTGCTGAGTATGTCATCTGACTTCTTCATTCAAAATAGCAGTTTTACAAAATCCATGGTCACAATACCACCAAGAGCAGAACTAGTCAAAGCAACACAAAGATTTTCCCAAGAATCAAGTAGAGTATTAAGCAACCAAGGTCTCAAAATTTCATCATCAAATTTTACACCCATGCTAGACAACTGATCAAAGCAACCTTGAAAATCACTCAGGTGATCAGAAATAGAAGTACCTTCCTTATACCTCAAATTCCTAGCTTGTTTCAGCAAAAACAATTTATTGTTCCCAATTTTAGAAGCATACAAGGTTTCAAGCTTGTCCCACAAAGTCCTGGCACGTGAATCATTAGCAATATGATTTAAAACATTATCATCTACCCATTGACGAATAAAACCACAAACCATCGCATGCTCAAAAGCCCATTCTTCATCCGATTTATTATCAGGTTTCTGAGTAACAAACACAGGTAAATGTAATTTTTTCACAAATAGTAAATCTTTCATCTTACCTCTCCACTTGTGGTAATTAGTTCCGTTCAAATTAATCATTCTACCGTAATTAGGCTCCATCATTTAATCAAGCAAATTTTCCAGAAAAATAAATTAGCTCTGATGCCAGCTGTTGGAAAAGGCATGTATGCACAATGGAAAAATTACACAAATATATAGTGCCAAATAAAACATTTCCCGCTTGAGTGAACCTGTGAGGAGCGTAATATATGACAATCCAAAAATTCAAGAGTGCAAAAAAATAAAGAGATAACAATAAGAAGAACACCGACAATTTTAACGTGGAAAACCCCCAGTGTGAGGGACAAAAACCACGGGACCAAATCCAGAAAAATCTCCACTATGTAAAATATCAAAGAGTACAGTAAAGAATTTCTACAACAGAACCTCACAAATAAATGTTGACTCACTTTTAAAATAGTGGAAATCAACAATGCAATAATATCCAAATAGAGACCCACAATAAGGTAAATATATCTTCTGCCACAATATGAGAGAAATAAAGTTCTAAGTATACCATATGAATGCCCACAATATTAGGAATAACTAGCTAAAATTTCATCCAAAACAAAGTACAAGTGAGTATCCAACTAATACCCCAAAGTGAACAAAATTTTTCCTCTCGTATGTGACGGTGCAGGAGCATTGAGACCACACCACAACCAGACCAGCATTGAGACCCTTTAACCTTACACTCACCCCCCCACAAGAGCATCCAAGCTATAGAGACCATATTTCCTTACCAGAACATCCCTCCAAAGACCAACTCTTTCCCTCAAAAGTCTCCGCAAACATTTCCCCAAGAGCGCTGTATTAAACAACTCAAGATTTTTCGTATGAGAGAGGAACTTAACAAACTTTTAGAATTAAGCGCATAGTGCTCCAGGCAAAACAGGTCGATTGTCATAGTATTATTTAAAATTTAACCCCTTTATATTTTGGTTGATTACTAGTCAGACCTCCCATACATTGCACGTTATTCAACATGAGAAAATGAATGGAGGAGAATGAGCAGATGCAAAGCAAAAGTTTGAGTTGTTCATGAAAATATGGTCAGTTTAACATTTTTTGCCCTTTTATGTTTTCGAAATACTTAAACAAAAACATACAAACAACTGCTTTAGTATTTTTGGTAGAAGTTATAAAAAAAATTAAAATGCCTTCTATGAAGTTATTTTAAGAGCATCTCCAACGGGAGATGCTTACGGGGTTTCTTAGCCTAAGAACCCGTTCCGTAGGATTTCCCTCGCGTTGGAGCGCAGTGACGTGGCGGAACCGTTTCTTCCGCTGAGCTTGGATTCCTTATATAAGGAACCGTCTCTTCCCAATTAAAAACCAATAAATTTGGCGTGAAACCCCCTTTTCAGTTATTCCCAACCACATGCAGATCAATTTGAATGAATCAAAGGAGGAGGAAGATGAACAGTTTTTCAGCAAATCAAACCAATACTGACCTCAAGAAGAGGAGCGACGGCGACGGCGACGGCAACCCACGGCTACGACGACCCCATCGACGACGAGCTTTCTTCTTCTTCTTTGTGTTCGCGTTGTTGAAGCAGAGAACTGAAGGGAGAAGAAAGATGGAAGGGAGGAGAAGGAACGCGTGTGGAGGAGAAGGAAGAGAGGAGAGGGTAGAGGCTGCGTGTGGAAGAGAGGAGAAGGAACGCGTGAAAGGGGGAATTGGAAGGGGGATTTTCAGAGTGAAAAGGCTGGGTTTTCGTGGAATTGGAGAGTGAAGATGTTGAAGGAAGGGGGACGGTTCGGGGAAGCTTCTCCAGAACCAGGAGGGCGCGGTTTTATAATCCAATGCAACGGACCGTTGGATGGAAGCACAACAAATAAGAGCCGTTGGATAGAAATATAAATGCAAAGTGCTTTTAACATTAACAATGTGTAAATCCAGTCTACATAAAATTTACCGTTAACCAAATATAGCTGTTGGAGAAAAAACAACAGTCAAATAAAGAAAAGTTACTGTTAGCAAAATATAGCTGTTGGAAAAAACAACGGTCAAATGAATGTGCACAGCTATAAATATATGTAATTTTCTCTTCTTCTTTACAGTGCAAGTTTCTAATTTTTTGTATTCCAGCCTCAATCTTTTTGGCTTATTTTCTCTCATACTTGCAATTTTTATTGTTCCTATCCATCCTCAATCATTTTTCTTTTCTTTGAAATGGATCCCAATCAGTATAATTATCAAAGTGGTTACAATTTTTTGCAAAATCAACCACCCCCTACCAGCGAAAATTCTACAAATCCACCATATCCACCGCCATACTTTATGTATCCTCAACCACCCTCTACCAGTGAAAATCCGCAAAATCCACCTCAATATATGATGTATCCACCACCCCCACACATGTGGTATATGCATCCTCCATCTAATATAGAGTCACCTACCAGTGGTAGTTCTCAAAATTCACAGTTTTGTAGTCAACGATCACTCCCCATCAATCCAAACACGTGTTATATGCCTTCTTTATCCAATATTTCTCCTGCTATCAATGAAGTTGAGTCCACAATTGGTGTAGATAATATTCAACTAGATGAGGGCGACCAAAATGGTAGTGGAAAAAAAACACGTACAACATTCTCGGTGGCAGAAGATGTAATTCTTGTTCGATCGTGGCTCAATGTGTCAAAGGATTCAATAATCGGTGTCGACCAAACATCAAAGCAATATTGGGCAAGGATTAAAAATGCATACAACAATGACGATGTGCGTGAAAGCGGGTTGTTTTGTGAAAGAAGCTCGACTCAGTTGAAATCTCGATGGAATAGGATCCACCCAGCAGTTCAAAAATTTAATGGGTGCTACAAACAAGCCGATAAGCATAGGAGAAGTGGAAGTTCAGAGAAGGATTGTATGGCTAATGCTCATTTGATTTACTCGCAGGATACAGGTAAAAAATTTGAGGTTGAGCATGCTTGGTTGTTGTTGAAAGATCAACCTAAATTCGATGCAGAATTCATGTCAAATACTTCAAAAAGAACAGAGGTTTCTGCAGATGGAAATTACTCATCGTCTTATAACACAGAGATGCCCATTGAAACCGAACAATATGATGAGCCATCGCCAGTGTCTCGTCCAGTGGGACAAAAAGCGGCAAAAAGAAAGAGCAAAGGAAAACAAGCTTCTAACAATATCGATTTATCTGGCATTGAAAGTGTAATGAATGAGAAGAATGCAAACACATTAAAACTTATTCAGTTAAAGGAGGCTCAAGAACGGCGCATGGATTATGAAATCCTCATGAAGGATACATCCAACATGTCGGAACAACAACGCCAAGACCACGAAAAGTATTGCGAACATATTAGGAAGAAACTGTTTAATTAAAGTTTAGTCGTTATGTTTGAATAATAATAACTAAATTTATGTAATATTTATTTTCGAGGTTTAGGTTTTTTATTTATTTCAATGTTATTGTGTTTAATTATTTATTATTATGTAAAATTTTATTATATTGTTACACATTTCTTTTTATTTATTTTAATTGATATTTATGAAAATTGAAAAAATGTTAAATTTTATTAAAAAAATATAAATACGTGAATTGTTTTGAGTTCCTTATGATTTCTTGCATTGAAACAAAATATTAGGTGAGTTTCTTAGGAGTGACATGACACTGTGAAGACCACAAAAAGTACTGCGGGGACCACAAAAAATTAGTTAAGAAACTCAAATGGATTTATCCCATTGGAGGTGCCCTAAGTTTAATTAAACATGTCTTTATCGGCTCTTGGGTGTTTCTAATTTATATTTTTAACAATTATGTAATGGGACCTGACATAATGATTAACAAAAGACTTTTCTGCAAAAAGATTGAAGTGGCTCGAAATTTTTTAAAAACTATCTTTATAATTACTAGGGGAGACAGAGAGGGACACTATTTGTCTATTTACATATTTTAAATGAAAATAAAAAATTAAAAAAAAAGATTTAGAAGTTAAAAAAAGTAATTAATAGTACAAGAGTAGTAGATAATTATTAAAAAAGAAATAATAAAAGTTTGAAAATTACTAAAAAATAAAATGATTAAATGAAATGTGTACGGCGGTGAAAGTATTTTATCTTTATTATCAGTAAATATGTCTCAAACTGATTAATACAGGTTGCTCATCCTTATTTATAGCCATTGATTTAAAACACCTCCAAATGTATGCACTTAAGCATGTTAAACGTATCCAATTCGAAGTTGAACTTAACTTTAATTTTCCTTTTGGGATCCCATATGAAGCAATGTCACGTGTTCATGCTAGTAATAAAAAGTCAAAAAGGGAATCACATCAGACAATATCGAGAGCCACATCTGACACCTTTCTTATTCTTAATTGGAAATTTAGAGTGCCACACGTCTTATTTTCCTTTCTGGCAAGAAAAGTAGTAATAAGCCCCACATTATTATTCTAAAATATGAGCTTATTGTACGTAAAATATAACTCCATGAAGCATAAGCAAAAAAAGACACCAGAACATAATAAATAGAATCATAGCTAGCTCGTGGGCTTCAAAAGCAAAAATCTCCAACTCAATATTCATGGAGCATAAGCAACAAAAAGTTGCTGAGGAGTTGAAAAGTAACAACACGTGTTTGGCAAGGCAATGAAGAACACTAGCAGCACCGTTATGGTAATTTAACTCACCCCAACATTGATTAATATACATAAAGGGGATAAATTACCAACATATAAAGAAATGTATATTGTGAAAGTCAAGACAAAGAGTTAGTAGGAGAAGCAAGGGAACAGTACGCCATCTTTTCTTTGTTAAATACAGGCAATGACATTCTTTCTTTTCTTTTCTGAATCAGTAATGTGGTTTTATGAGGTAAAGAAAAAAAGGGAACAATGAGCCAAAGGAGAGGATCATATTAAATAATGTGTGGCATGAATTTGAAGTTACTAGTGAGACTCTGAACCAGGAGCATTTGAGTCAACTGCAGAAGGATTGAGTTGGTACTGAACTGAAATTAAACCACCCTCTGATTCTCCTGCAGGTACAGGCGATCCCTGGAAACTTGCCACTGAGGTTGTACCGGATGATATGCCTGCAAAAGGAACGTCTAATTAAAACAAAAAATAAAGCTAAAATGTGGTCACTTGTCAGAAAATGAAAGAAGCAGAATCATAGGGAGTATTTTGATCCCATCTTGCATACTACATTACTCTATATTATAATTTACACCAAAAGTAATAGGTGATTGATTGATAATATTATCAGAGTTTATACACCAAAAAGTTAAGGTATTATCAAAATAAAAATGAAAGGAAACTGAACCACTGATAAGTTTCTTGCATCATATGCAACCCTTTTGCCCACAATTGTGAGCACATCAAAGAAAGAAGTGAGCTATTTATCCGGAAAGAGAAAGCAAAATAATGATCTATTTATCATAATTCTCTCAGAAACTAGTTGGAAATATTGAGCTATTCATTTAGATCTACAATAAGCAGATTGAACCAGAAGGAGCAAAAAGTGATAAGAATGTATTTAAAAAAATACAAGCAAACATAGTTAAGATTACAGATAAAAGCTAAAACCTGATCTGGTTAGCCAGAACAGAATAATCCATGAACAGGACATAACATGGATAAGGAAACAAAAGCTTTATAGTGTATGTCAAACAGAACAGTTTTAAAATGGAAGCTTTATCACTATTTCACCAAACATACAACTTAGGTACTTATCTAAAAATTTGGAATGGCATAGCTTATGAAACAGAATAGGTAGGCACATGTAGCAATGAAAATGCTAAGTCCCTATATGCTGTAATGCGAAAATTATAAATAAAATGCCATATCCTTTAGAAATCTACTTTTATCCCAAATGTTACCTTGGAATATTATCACAACAAAGAAGACAACAGTGAAAACCATAGCCAAAAGGCTGCTGGTATTGGAAGATGATGGTGATGATGATTTAGCAATTTTCATCTTCTTCAAAGCTTTCTTACGCTCTATCCTCGCGCGCTTCAACATGGCAAGTTCAGATATCTCCCTGATTAGCTTATGGTCAGCTGCATCCAATGATGGAGCTTGTGGAGGTCTTGGAGGTTTGGGAGCCTTTTTATTACTGGCCTTTTTCCGTTTCTCCCTCACAGGGGTTTGTTGTGCACGGTTTGCCGAATCTCTCCCCATCATTGGCTTGTTTGTTACTATCATCTCCGCAGATACTTCACTTAAACTTGGTTCATTGCAGCATAAACTTGGTCCCTCATCACCTTTAACAGAACCTCCAGCAAACCCACCAGAAACCTTAGCAAATAATGTCTTTGAATCATCTTCAATTAGTGGCAATCCACTTTCAAGATCAACTTCAGTATCCCTATCCTTTGCACTTCTATGATTCATCCCAAAACCACTAATCTAATCCAACTTCTTGCTTGTTATTATTCTATAAATCCCTTCCTCAACTCCCCCCCAGAAACCTGATCTTTGTACTCAACCCATTATACAAAATGACCTCCTCAACAGATGTTATGTACTAAGGGTTTAATTGATCATGAATCATCAAGACAACTAGCAATACAACTCAACCCCAACTAAGATACCTTCTATATGATTGCACATTACACAGATCCAGACAATAATAAAGTAATTATTAGCCACCAAATTTTTTTGTTTTCTTTCCTAGGCTCTATTTTCCCCAAGCACCAGCACTCCTCCAAAATTATAAAAAAAAAATGTAATTCCAGGAGCAGACTGACCCTGCACACCATTAGAGACAAAATTCAATCAGTTTAACCTAACCTAATTAACAATCTTACATGATTTTCCCTTTAATATTTTTTAGAGGTATGAGAGAAGAAAACCAAATACTACAACTTTCCAGAAGCCCCTATTTCAAACTTTTAAACAAAACAGACAAAAAAAAAAACAATCATCAAATCTTAAGATAAAAAGGAAGAAACATAAAACCCTTGAGGTCAGAAAAGGGAAGAGGCGGGGGGTAATCAAAGTGAGGAAAGCACACAAATGGTTCCTAGCCAGAAAAGAAAGCAAGGCCAACACATAAGAAACTAACCCCAGAAACAAAAAAAAAAAAATCATATTTATACTTAATACCCCGCATTATATAAATAAACATACACTGCAACGTGCAACCACATATGATGATAAATGGCCACCCATGAAACCGAAGAAAGTCAACAACTTTAAACTAGTCACAGCCATCACAACAACAATATAATACGAAGAAGTAAAAAAGAGAACAAAAAAAAAAAGTGGAATGCATACCTTTTTGCCAGAAGGGGAAGGAAGGGCAGATCCAATGGCGGAAGAGTTGGTGATAATTATTATTTATTAAAGAGAGCGAGGGATGAGGAAAGGAGGAAAGAACTTATGGATAGAGAGATATAAGGGAGAAATGGGAAACCAAAATTACAGCAAAAAATTTAAGATTTGTTCAAACAAAGATCTCTATCTGTTGATGATTTCATGGTATGTGCTGTCTTCAAAAATAGCATATTTATAGAGCAGAGGTTGGGGGAGGTGATGTAGCCATTATAGACAACACTTGGCAACAGTTGGCAACTCCCAATTTCACACCGTGGCCCCCCTCCCATTTTGTTTCCACTTTTATCCCACTCATGTTTGAGCTGTGTTATGCCATTTTTTGAATGCATCTGGTTAAAATGATTTCAAATTCTTCGTTGTAATCTCCTTGTAATGCTTTTATTTATTTATTTTGTATGGTAAATATTTATTTATTTGAATATTAAGAATTTTTCTATTTTTTTAAGAAGATAAATATATTTACTTTTTATTAAATACAATTTTTTATATAAAATATTAGGAAAATTTACAAAAGAATATAATATTAACCATGATGACAATGATATTAATAATACATTAATGATGAAAAAATTAATAATACATTTTGTTTTTTTTTCTTTGTAATATTACTCATGATTTCAACCATAGATTTTTACTTTTGAATTTTTCTGCGTCCGTGCATAGTTGTGAATAGAACAATTGTACATGTCTCAAAGGACTGCAAAAAATCATGGTAAAAAAAGGATCAAGAAACACATATGAATCAAAGAAATAAGTTGTGGTATATTTATTCATTGTAATTTTCTTATATTGATTATAATTGCATCTTTAAATTTACAAGTGGGTTTGATTTATGTTATGATGTGAGGATGTTTTTGGTAAGTAATTTGTAAATATATTTATAAGTGTTTATTAAATTTTAAGACTTATTTTAACTCTTATGATTGATAAGGTCTCAAGATTCAATTCACCAAAATTTTCTTTTATAAGAAAAAAAAAATTTAAAATGTAACATATAGTTGTTATTTGATATTTTCTTATTGTAATTTTGACATATTGAAATATTCATATAATATATTGAAAATTCAATTGATAAAACTTAGTTAATTGATTTTATCAATTTTAGTCATTTGATTATTGATTGGTTTAATAAGAAGTCGGTTATATTAACGTTTTCAACTCAAAGCTGGTCCTATTACATTTATGATGCCCCATGAATAGAGATTAAAATTAATGAGCAACAAGAGGATAATAGTAGTTTGCATTTCAATAAAATGTTTAATTTTGAAGAATTCAATATACTTATTATTATAATCTATTTGTGGCTCCGAATGAAATTGAGTTTGATTATCTTAAATAAACTTTTGGAATTTGATTATCTTAAATGAAAAAAATGTAATTAAGAAAAGATAACCATTATAAGTGATCAACCAAGTTGTTTGATATAAAATAATTATAAGCAAAGTTAATAAATAGTTTCGTACTAATATCATGGTTACAAAAATAATAGTAAACAAAGATAGGAGTGTTCGTTGGTTGGTTCAGATCGATTTTGACCAAATTCATGACTCAATCCAATTAAATTTGATCAGTTTTGTTCGATTCAATTTTCACAAAAAAAAATTGAAACTCAACTCATTCATGAACGATTTAGTTTGATTCAGGCCAATGAGTTATCCATTTAAATTTCTTCTTTTTCTTCTTCTTAAAACTACTATTTTATATCAATATTTATCTAAATATTCAATACAATTAACACAATATTATCAACATAATATTGTAAAATAGACTAATACAAATGAAAACAGAAAATTCTTCAATGAGATTTATTATAATAGTCTGAATCATAATTATTTCCTACAAACTAATTTCTTACAATAAGTTTTGTTGCAATCAAATTTGTTGAAAGAAATAAACAAAATATGATTCATTAATATTATAAATGTGATAGGAAAAAATAAATATGAAAAAAGGTGAAACAAATAATAATATACCTGAAAATAATACCTTAAGAAATTCCCACTACTACAAAAGTATGCTTCTACGTCGCGCGTTCAATGACGGTCGTAAGAAAACCGTCGTGGTATGGTAAACCGGTGACATTTTTGTAATTATTTGAACAATGGAACCAAAACGAAGTCGGTTTTTACAAAACCGACGTTGTAGGCTTGCCTTTATAACGTCGTTCTAAACAAGGTCAGTTGGAGAACCGACTTTGAATGCCTAAAACAACCGACCTTAAAAGCTGCTGTTGTAGTAGTGTCCAACACTTTCAGTTCCAATATTAACAATATTTAAAGTCAAACTAAACAATTTTAAAAATTTTGATCAGGTCTATAAATCTGAACTCGTGACCTAACTCATACATAAACAATTTTGATCGATTTGAGTTTAACTCAAATACATATATAACTGAATCCAAATTGTTCAAATTAATTTAGATCAATTTTGATTTGTGAACGCCCCTAAACAAAGGGTCATTAAATTTGTTTTAGTAGATGGAGATAACAAGTGTTATTAAATTTAAACATATACTAAGATGTAAAAAATGTAGTTGACAAGTGCATAATCAATTGATATGAAGTTGTTTCATATCAATAATTTTTGAGTTCGAACCATGGTCGCGTTAAATACTTTCGAGTTAAAATAACCTTTGAGTTCGAATCACGGTGCTTAAATACTTTCGAATTAAAATAACCTACGTAAATAAACTACATTCCAAATTTCTATTTTCCTTTTGTTGAATATTGCATGTTGAGCTGTGATTGTCAATCCTTAAAAAAAAAATACTTGCTTAATTGTCAACGTGATCAAGTAATATAATAATTGTAAAGAAATTGGCTTCAAGGAGATTCACGAAGCCACATGAGAAATGAGTTTTAACAAAAAAAAAATAGCTTGAAAAATTAATTTAAAATTAAAAAATTAGTTAAAAGCTGAAAAATTATCTAGTAGTTAAAAATTAGAAATTAAAAAATTAATTTATATTAAATTATAAGGGTTTAATAAAATGTGCATTAAAGTAAAGTGTAAAATAGTAAAAAAAAATAATGATTTATTTTAAAATAATAATTAGAAAATTGGATAAATATATTAAAAATAAAAATAAAAAATTAACATTTTAAAAAATGTTACTTTCAAGTAACATTTAAAAGAATACTAAAATTTACTAAAAAAATTTGTTTATGAAACAATCAAATATACTTTTTAACTATTAAAAAAATTAACTAAAATAACTTCACCACCATAATCTTAATATCGAGCAACTCATTCCACAAGCCTATACATAAAATGCTCCATATATCTAATGTACTTTTTTATATTTTAAATATATTTTTATTAATTAATTTTTTATATGAATTTTTATTAACAATTAATAAACTTAAATGAATTTTATTAAATAAAAAGTATATTAAAAAAGTTTAATTTCTTTGTTTATCCCCATAAATATAAAGAATTTTAGTTTTAACTTTTACAATTTTTTTAATAAGATTTTAAAAAATTAAATAATTCTTTTAATAGTACATCAAGTATCTAAACATCTCACACTACATGTCACCTTAAAGTAATTATCGACCTGGCCTGTCTACATACATAGTACGTCATTACTAAACAAATAATATTTTCTTAATAATGTAACATTTATGAGAATAAAAAAAAAAACTAAAATTCGTTATATTTATAAAAACTTAAAATAGGTTTAAACTTAAAAATATATACCAAGGGATATAATTTAGGATATCTGAATTGTTGTAAACTTTTTATTATTTGTCTCTGGTTTTTATGGATAAATTTTTTTATAGAATAAAAAAACTTAAAAATACATATAAATGTTTAAAAAATAGTTATAAGATAACATAAAACAAAAATGAGATGATACCTCAATTATGTATTCAACATGTAGAGAGTTCTGCAGCTCTCAAATATTACTCTACACACTTCAAATGGGGGTAATGAGTATGTATTAAATAGAGGAGTGGAACCCACCCCTAATACAGATGTAGGTCTTGGTGCTTCCTAACTTTTCTGTTTCATTCATCAAGATGAATTTTACAATTTATTTGAAATGAAATCAAATCTAACTTCATTCCTGTGGAATGTATATGAAGTTTTTTTCAATAGAAAATTTATTTTATTAGTATAGTAACTGTGCTACAATTTAATTCCCACCCCTGCTGGAGGACCTTTTATTTAAAGATTGATCTGCCGAACAAATAAAAGCATAAAATATAAGCAATTCAGAAAGATACTCATTTGATTTGGCTATAGATTTGAAGTAAGAAGGAAAAAGAAGAGGTCCTGAAAGCCATTAGAAATTTAGAATTAAGCTAGTGGCCAGAAATTTAGATCATTAATTCATAAGTCTTATTACTACTATTGTACCCAAAAAAAAAAGAAAACCTGAAGGAACTTGATAGGTTATATGCTTAGTTGACTATCCATTTGTTTTCCTCATCTTCCAAAGAAACATATAGAAACATATACTCTGGAGCCATTTTTCCAATGCATTGATTTTTTTCCCCTTTTTGTATGGACACCCTTCTTCTGGATTTTTCTAAACTAATGAACAGGGGTCCATAATATCAATTCCAGTTAATCTAATTTTTATCAGTATTCTCAATATAAAATTAGATCCATCCTCAAACTATTTCAACTGCGTGTTCCATAAAAATATAATATATATAATATATGATTGAGTGCCATCATGACCTAAAACGCGTGGTTTATTATAGACTAGTTTTTGATCGATTAAGATCCTCTAAGGTAAAGGGTTTTGCATGATCATGTCGCATGTGCAGTTTGAATCCAAGTCAAAGGACAGAACTACATACGCACGTGGGTGCTGATAATACAAGATTTGCCAGGCCCCAAAAAGATCAAAGCTTTATCTGCTATTCTGCTTGCCTACATTAGGATAGAAAGTGCCAATGTAACAAGACAAACAACTTAAACTTGCAAAATGCATTTGACCCTTTTATTAAACTTATATTTTTCAATTTAATTTTTTAATCATAAATCTATATACAATCAAATAATTTTAAATAAATTGAACCAGAAAACCAATTTCAGGATGAGTTTGTTTAAACCTAAAAAAATCAACTTTAAAATAAACGTTTTTATATAAACCTTAAGAAGCAAATAAGATTTGTTTCTTAAAATAAGTAAAAAATACTTTAAATAAGAATTTTTTTTTTAAGTAGAAAAAAATTAGACAAACACACTAAAAAATAAAAAATTGCTTATTTTATTAAAATAAATACTTATTTTAACAAATAAATTTAAGCAAATTATTCCTTCAATTGATACAAAAATACTTTTTTGTAAAAACATCACTAATCGAGAGATATAACTATATAAGGCTAGTTCAATTGATTGAAAAAAATATTAAGAGTGGAGGAAATAGGAGTGACGTGGGTTCCTCTAACTGATATCTCTAACAAAACTAACATTTTTCAATAAAAAAAAATATCTCTAATCCTAGTACATTACAAAAGTTGACTTCACTGCAGTTCAAGTGCTACAGTTATTTGTTTTGGTTAATAATTTACAAGAATATGGAAGCACATGTAACCTTGTTGTTTCAGAACTTGCACATGTAACCTGCATGTTTTCAGCAACTAAAACAGAAGTGAATCAAGGAAATAATGGTATAAAACTTGAAAATTAATGGCAGCACCACTCGCGGGCTTAGAAACAAATAAATAATGGTCAACATTTTTCTCCTTGATCACGCCCTTGTCGATTCTAGATTGGTAGAAACAATCCTGGAATGTAGATAGAATTATTATTAACTTGCTTATTTCTAAATTAATCTAAGTAATATATATGTGTGTATATATATATATAGCAAAACTTCTAATGGAGAATAAATTGTGGAACACCAACGCAACAGCACAACCACCCCATTCCTCTTGTGGTTTCATTCTCAGATTTATCTCAAGAACAATTTGGAAATCCACAATAACACTTCTTGAGTTTATAAATATAACGGACAACATGAGTACTATCAAGTTGCAGGCCCACCTAAACAAATTGGAGCTAGCTTTTGTCATGTACAGACGTACACACACAATCAGTAATTGGTTTTTGTTTTGTTTTTCTTATCTCTACCATCAAAGGAAACTTCAAGCTATGAAAAAATCTAATTGACACTACCAATTATTTTATGTATTCTGAAAAATGGCAGAGTAACAGTGGATCATGAGACAAAGGAATAAAGTGGACTTAAAACACAAGCATGTACATGCACTTTCCAAATATATATTTTTTGCATTAAAACTATTAGAAATACAATTAAACAAAATATTATAAGATTGCTGTAACATAGATTTCTAACCATAATCATATTTACTACTTGTCAACTTGAATAGCAAGTTTAAAAATATGAATGACTTACTCAATATCACCCATCTGGGGAATTCTAATTCAATTGATTGAACAATATGTATGAATTATTATAAATTTTTTTATATTATTTTTTATTCTCACGGATAAAAAAAAATCACCATAATCATTTATATTATAATCAACAAATGCCTACATATAAAATATTGAAAGATTATATGTTTGAAAATGAGTGTGTAGATGTATTTTATAATAAAGTCACATGTATTTTATCTTAAAATTTTATATTATGTATTCCTAATTTTATATGTTTGATTTCCCTAATTTATTTTACATGAAAATAAATAAATACATTCCTTTATTTTAATAAAATTATATGTATTTATCTTAAAATTTTATATTTGTACTTCTTATTTGTTTTATTTGAACTCGTTACCTTCTTTTCTCACTCTTCTATATTATTAGATTAATTTTTCTAAATAAATTGCCTCAACTGGTCCCAAATTAGGTCCAATAGGAATAAATACCTTTTATTAATAGTGCTTATTTTATTATATAAGATAGTATAGAAAATATGAATCAGCTAGGAGATCATAGAATTCGGTTTGTTGCAGAGTTTGTTAGGACATTGTTGGGGTAGTGCATTATGCAGGTTGTACCATGTTGCTGCTATATATTTATTGTAATTGTTCTATCAAAGGGAGATAAGAATTAATCCAATTTTAGTTTCTATTTCACTTCCTCTTTTTAATTTTCTAAGGAGCTTTAAGGGTTCACAACAGTAACAACAGGGGAAAGGTACAAATAAATGCAACAGAAGGAGCAATACAATAGAGGTACGGACTAGTGATTTTACAGTGTCGGAACCAAACCCAACAAGGACCAAGATTTGGCTAGTATATTCTATAAATAGGAGCAATGGGACGAAGGACAAAAACTAATAACTGAACTGGCAGGTGTTGGTTAGTTTGTTTAGCAATAGGTGATGTAAGCTAAGGGGAGGCTGATCTGTTAGGCATGACTGTATTTAGGCTCGGAGTTATAAGTTTAAATTTCTCTTAATAACAAAACTAACAAATTAACAACTAACATTTGACGACAAAAAATGATTGTACTTTGGCTAGGGAGTGTGGGCTTCAACTGAGAATTGAATCATTGGGGACAACCGAGCAAGGATTGTGAATCCTTGAGACGACCTAGGGTTTGTTAGTATTTTCAGAGTTTGCTTGCAATAGTCTTGAGCTTCTTCTCTTTTTAGGAAATAATGCAGACTCAACCAGAATATTTTCTGGTGTTCTATCAACTAACAAAGGTCAAACACCTCTACCCTTCCATGCCTGACTTCATATAATCCACCAATTAGGGGTAGTAAATAAGAATTAAGATTTAAGCAAATTGAGTCTTACTTTGGAAAGTTGTTACAGAATCTAAATTGCAATCAAGAACCCTATTATTATAATTTGTAGCAGAGGTAACAGCTTTCTCAGTTTCTGCCAAAGAATGGGCTATCACATAAGTCCCACCAACAAGAAGGTCCACATCTGTTGCATGGATTGGATTGAAATCAATCAGCTCTGCAAACTCAGCTTTGCCCATGACACAGATTGCCTGTCAAGTACACAAAGAAAAAGATGTAAGTCTAGGTACAATGAATTGGATAAAATCAGATGTACCTACCACATACTAATTCAATATTATACACAAAAACAAGAACCTTTTTCTGCTCACTAGGCAGAGTTGGAAACATGGATCAAATGCCTCAGTTCAGAATTATTCACAAAATAAATAAATAAAACTTCAATGAGAACTTGCTAGAAGTAGAGTAATGCGCACTAATGCAACAGGCTTCCATCATAAGTTAAATCATACTCTATTACCCCGAATTGAGGCCACAAGCATGGTGACTTATCAATAACCAGCCTTAAAAATTATAGAAATTGTATCATATATATCATTTCCAACTCAAAACACAACAGAATTTGAATATCTAATAGTACTTTGTAGAATGTGTTACAAAGTTAGAAACCAGATCACAGGCAACAGAATCTCGTTGACATAAAACACCAAGTAGGTTAACCCTCTTGAGATAGCATACTTTGATTATAAGTCAAAAACAAAATTATTAAGCAGTGCAAATTAGCAAGATGTTATCACAAAGTAGTTATGAAAGTCATTCCATGGAGAGATGATTTGAAGAAAATGAGTGTGATTGAACAGGTAATGGGGACATACTAACATTAAAATCAGAGTAAAACATGTCCATAACAAAAGATGTATACAATCTGATCCATTCAACTAGACTGTGTACCAATATGCCGTTCACATTCACATGTAACTTATGCAAACTCTTTCTATCAACAATTCGCACAATTTAGAAACAGAACAATAATATAAAAAACGGTAAATAACTTAAAACAAAACAATAATCAAATATTTCCCAAAGCAAGGACATGCTTTCAATACATGAACTGTGGTAGAATTGTCCGTGCAAAAAGTATAAATCACAATGTGTAATAGATAATAGGTAGATTACAAAGCAAGGTTAAGATTAAACTATTGCAGTATTGCATAAAACTGTAGAACTTTAGCTTTTTCCAGTGTTTTAAAAAATCATGGATGAATAAAAGTTAATAAAACATTCTTTCAACTATCACAATTAGTTTAAAATAGTCATTAGATCATCCAAGGAACAGCTCGTGAATTCCAGTAATACTATCAAGTGAAGGTTGGGATGGAATCATGTCATTGAATTTGAGCTCAAGTAAAGCTTTATTAGCTGAAAAACTAAACTCTAGCTTTTCACAATTTTAAAATAATTAATTTCATAAAATTATTATAAATTAATGTATCAGGCTCAAGCCAAAGCTATCAGACTCAAATCCATAGGTTACCTTTGGTAGATGTGTTAGAATGGGAAGAACAAAACAAAAAAGGATTCTATTTTATGCCTGCTGCATTTACAAAAAAAAAAATAATAATCAAAACATAACATAACATGATTTAAAAGTGTCACTGGTACATTTTGGTTCCACCCACCAAACACGGCATAACAAAATTAAATAACTTTATGTTGTCTGCACACCAAATATACCATATTGGCTTATAAAGTTTGACTTAATTTTATAGTCAAGCCTTATTGGCTTATATCATACGTGAAGTCAGGAACAAATCTACCTTTAAATGTTTCTTATATTTTAAAATACAAGGACTAATGTATTACTTACATAATAACTAATGTTTATAAATTGTAAATACGTGGCCCCAACATTTTATCAAAATACATAAATAAATTCAATTATTTTTCTTAGCTTTGTTTAATTTTTTGTTAACAAGAGACGAAACTCGTTACATAATTTAATGATATGGATTTGTTATTCGTTTTCTTGGGTTTCGGTGTTTATTTTGGGCATTTTTTTTACATACTGTACATATAAAAAAATGACATACTGTATACAACTACTCCATCCTAATTAAAATAAATTATGACCTTTTTCTTTTCTTTTTATTGCAAAGAGAAGAAATAATCGTTTTTAATTTGAAAAAAATGACCCAAATTTATTTCTAGTTTCTACCGTGTTAGTTCCTAAACCTGGTGGTACTAACTTTTTTTATATATACATACGTCAATGTGCTTATATAATTTCTAGAGTAAAACAATAATATAATGAGGACTCTTGAAAATATAATTTAAATTTGAATTATTGTTTCTCTTATATAAGGATGTTGTTAAAATAGTCGAGATAAGACGAAGTTTGAATTATTGTTTCCTAACTTGACGCTAAGGTTATTAACATTAATTATATAAATATAACTCATTTAAGAGGTGAAATAAGTAAATGAAGAGATGAATGAATAAGAAATTATTATTCTAATTTATTCTTATATGATTTTTAACATAGTATCAAATTCAGGTTCCTTGCATGAATGAGAGTCATTATATCCTCCATGAAAAAAAATTATCTTCCGCTGCCATAAGAGTCTTTCTTCTTCACATTCTTAAACTTACATTTCTTTTTTTTCTTTGTGTTAATACTTATATTTCACTTTTATTTATATTCATTAACCTTCACATTCCTAGATTCCTCTACAAATTATGATTATTATTATCATGAACTTCATTGTCACACATAACCTTTGGATCTTCGATCTCAGCTTGAATCCCTTTCCGTATCTTAATCTTTTTCCTGAAAACAACACAAACGACACAACATAAACTCGTTTTGAATTCTTCTTGTACCTTGGTTTTGAAGCCTCCATGCACATATTTCATTTGAAAGTCATTGATGTAAAGCTTGTTACACTCTTCTGAATCATTCATAGACCAACCTTGAAGTCTATTGAACTGAACATGTGATTGTTCTGAATCCTTTTTCGTATCTCAATTCTCCATGCACGTATTCCATTTGAAGGTTATTGATGTGAAACTCGTTGCATTGTTCTGAATCCTTCACAGACCAGCCCTGAAGTTTATTGACTTGAACATGTGATTGTTCTGAATTTCTTCTCGTATCTCATTTATCTTTCTACCTCATATAACCGAAGCACTTGCTGTCTTGAAGCACCTCCCAAACCTATTGATGCTAGATGAGTGTTTGAAGAAGCAATTGACAAGTTGGGCATGAAAATATTCATGCATCTGGGGAGTGTTGAAAGGAAGTTTTTGAATTTAAAATATTCTTATTTTAGATAAGAATACAAATTGTTTAAATTTAAATTAGTTGTTAACATTTTGTTTAGATAGAATAAAATTATTATTTTATTTCTTATTATTATAAGATATTTGTTATACATATTTGTACAAATAAATCTCATTTAAGAGGAAGAAAATGAATAAAAATATACCTTGTATCTGATTTTTAACAAGGAGCATAATCCAAACAATGCATGCTAGTATAGAACACGTACGTTGTTGTGATAGCATGAGCAACTTGATACGCTTGTCTATAGACAAAACTCACCTAAGAAATGTAATGTTGTTTTTACAATCACATAAAATACACCCAAACTTAGAAACAATGTTCGAACACGACTGAAATGCTTCAGAAACTTGCTTACAGTTAATTTGAAATGTAACGCTGGTTTAACCTGCTTCAGGCATCCAAAGGATGGTTTCGAGGAGAGTTGTTCTAAATGAAGTTCGCGGGGCTATAAAATGGCCACTAGAGTAGCGAATAACAGCTCCATGCCAAATTCACCCGAAGCTGCAAATATATGGAGGCGTCGATGTTACATTTCAACCTTTCAGGGTGGGGGAGGAAGAGTGCGCTGTTGGTGAAGGGTTCTCCATTGGTCTACTATGTTCATTTCGCCTAAACCAAACCCACCATAGGGCAGTGACGAAGTGGATCTGCTGGTTGTCTAGGACTCTCTCCAAGGATGAGCAGTCAGTGGGGCCATCGGAAGAGTTGATAATAGATTGAATAGGCTCACAACAATTCGTTAATGGCCAAATGTCCATAGCATTGGGCAAGTAACAGGGAACTGAACACCTTTTGTTTGGAGGCGTGTTCTAGTGGGAAGACAGTCACGAAGTAAGCGCCATAGGAAAGACTTCATTTTTTTAGGGACATGAAGAGTACTCTTCCAAATAATCGCCATGGACCCTCAATTCTGAATTATCAATGGCTGTCTCCATGATATAGTAGTATGCTGACTTGACAGAGTAGTGGCCATCCCTTGAGTGCATCCAAATTAAAGTGTCTTTTCTGGCCAGTGTAGTGAGTTGGCATTGAACGCATGACACTACTCTTTGATGGACAATATCAAGGCACCAAGATTTCCAAGAGGGCTCAATCAATTCACATACCTTAAAGTCTTCCAATCCCTCAACGGGTTCGCTTTGGACATAAGGGCTATCGAGGGCCCTTAACCAAGGATCTTTCCAAACATTGATTTTGTGTCCATCGCCTATACGCCATCTAGAACCATGCTTAACTGTTACCCGTGAAGCATAGATACTACACCAAGTGAAGCTAGGGATGCCACCCAAACTAACTCAAAGAAAATTCACATTTGGATAGTATTTGGATTTGAAAACTTTTAAAACTATAGTATCTTGGTTGATTTGAAATTTCCATCCTTATTTCGCTAGCATGTGAAACCATAAAGATAACGAAATCCAAGTCCATCATGATCTTTCCTCTTAGATAGATGGTCCCAACTGAGTCAATTTATATATTTTCCTGGAGGAACATCTTTCAAACTGCCACACCTGTGCATAAATTTAGGCAAAGTGCCAGGCCGTGTAAAAAAATTGCTAAACTGCCACGGTGTTAAAATCGCAAGCCTGTCCAGCGGATTTCTTTGGCTGAGTTGGCACTCAATTACTGGCCAACCTAATTAGCTACATCCAATTGCTAAGTATGTGTCTAACATGGCACAGGAAAGAGAAATTCGCTGGGCCTCCTAGCTAAGTAGGTGCAGATTCCGCTAGGCATAGTAGCTAACTTAGTTCTGACGGTGACAAGTTAATTGGGCCTTGTAGCTAACTATGTGTAATCCGCTAACCCTTATAGCTAACTAGGTACAGTTATCCTTTGAATTTGGTGGGATGGGCTGTGGAGTATGTGAAATATTTAGCTCTACCCACTAGCGAATTTAGTGTTGCTAGATCTATAAATACCCCCTCAGCTACACAGACATTGCATTCGAAGAATATTATCTAGCATTGGTTTTTGAAAATTGTGTGTTAGTTGTATTTGAATTTTACATGAGTTGATATATATTGTGTTTTTTGTTTTGTGATTTTTGAAACCGAAATATTTTGGGCCAAAAAAATAGTCATATTTAGACTCTTTTTTTTTACATAAGTAGTCATTTTATATTTTTTTTTTAAATTTTCAGGTGTTACTTTTCTTTGTGATTTTTGAAACGAAAATAGTTTGGCACAACGAAATAGTTGATATATTTTCCTATATAGTATAGGGAATATAGTGCTATTTACAATTTTTTTTTTTACGTTAATAGTCATGTTGAAATAGTTTGGCACAACGAGATAGGTGATATATTTTCCTATATATCATAGGGAATATAGTCCTATTTACACTTGTTATTTTTACATCAGTAGCCATCTTCTATTATTTTTGTTTTTTATTCTTTAGTCTAGAAGACATATTGTTCTGTTATTTTTGAGTTTTTTACGGCAAAATGAGTAATAGTAGAAATGGTATAATCACGATTGTGTATTATAATGGGAGTAGATATTTTGGACCTAATGGTCAAATTTTTGAAGGAGAAAGTAAAATGTTTCGCATGCCCCCAGGATGCAGCCACCGTGATCTAATGAAAATGATTTACAAGAAGTTGAGACTACAACGCGGACAATGTGTCTCTCGATTGACTGCTAGATGTGCATCGGGCAACCCGGTGCAGTGGGTTGCTGTAGATATTGTAGATGATGACGATGTAGCGCTAGTTACTGACGCATGCATATCCGATGGAGAAAATCCTAGATTTATCGAACTGTATGCAGAATTAAACTGTGGTGGTCAATCAAGCAGTCAACAATGTGTCCAACCTACGGGTTCCATTGACATCAATAGAGAGCCACAGGTGAATCCCGAAGACAGAGATGTATCCTTATCTCCACCAGTACCAACCCAACAAACCCAAGAAATGGATTATGGACATAGGGATATATCGGACACACCAGCACCACCAAGTCAAGCAGAGGAGAATGAAATGGTGGCGGCCTACGACCCATCTTGGCCTACGGATACTTCTGAGGAAGAGGTGGATGAAGGTGTTGTTCCAGACAGTGACTCATCAAATACCAACGTAGATGGTGATTTCGATCGTGCTATTCGAATTCCTTCTCCGGGAAATGTGGGAATGCAGGAGCAGCCTCCCGTTGTAGGTATGGATTAAAATTGTTTTGTTGTCAATAGTGTTAAGTTTTTTTTTGCAGGTTTAGTGAACAATGTGGCTAATGTCGCATAATATAGGGCGGACAATGTTCCATTTTGGTCAGACATTAGTCATTACACGAATATTAATTGGGAATACCCAGACTAGGAGACTGAGGATATGCAAGGAGTGCGAATACCTAACTGGCAGATGGGACAGGAGCTATATAAGGACCAGGTGTTTGACAGCAAGTGGGATGTTCAATTGGCAATAAAACAATATTGTATGGCCGAGCATCGCACAACGGTTGTAAAAAAAAAGTGACACGAAAAGGCTTATTATGGTTTGTGAAAATCATGTGGATGGTTGCCCATGGAGGATGAGGGCATATCAAAAAAAAGGTGGCACCGAATGGGTTGTAGGCATATGGAACAACCTACACACATGCGTCGGTCAGAATCTATCTCAAGATCACAAGCAACTTGACTCAAATGTCATATGTTCGTTGATCTTAGGTATGTTAAATATTTTAAATGGAAGTCCGATTATTGATGAAATTATTTATCAATGTAGGATTGTTTGACGAAATGCAGAAATGATTAGGGAGGATCCCAGTATTAAAATTGGGTTGATTCAAGAAAGGATAGCAACAACGTTGGGATTTCATATATCATACACGAAGGCATGGAAGGCAAAGCAAAAGGCCATTGTTCATATTTTTGGAGATTGGGATGAGTCTTATGCGTTTTTGCCAAGGTGGTTGGGTTACATGTTACATTTTTTCTCCTGGGTCTGCATACAAGCTGGATTTGCACGACCATTTTATTGATGGTCAACTAGATGCAAGTGCTAAGGTGTTCAATAGGGTGTTCTGGACATTCAAACAGTGCTGCGATGCTTTTAATTATTGCAAACCAGTTATAAGCATCGACGGAACCCATTTGTATGGGAAATATAGGGGAACACTGCTCATTGCAACATCAGTTGACGGAAACAATTACGTCCTTCCTATTGCATTTGCGATTGTTTCCGCGAAGAATATCGACAATTGGTCATGGTTTTTAGCACTCATTCGTATACACGTTACGCAAAAAGATGAAATTTGTCTTATTTCAGATCGACATGCTGGCATAATTGCCGCGGTAAACAATGTCGAACTAGGATGGAATCCACCAAGGGCGTACCATGTGTATTGCATTCGGCATTTGGCGAGTAATTTTAATCACAGATTCAACAACGTCATGTTGAAGAAGCAATTGAAGAAATTAGGTATGTCTATCAGCCTGCAACACAATGTTTTTACATGTCGTTACCATATTCATCGTATGTGTTGTTCTTTACATCGTGTTTGTATGTGCAGCTTATACAACCTCGCGCTTAGATTTCGATGCCGGATTACAAACATTTAAAGAAGCAAGCCCTCAAATAGCAGCATGGATTGATAGAATCCCGAAGGAGAAGTGGAGTATAGCGTATGATGAACAGGGAAGAAGGTTTGGTCACATGACAACGAATCTTTCAGAATGCTTTAACAAGGTACTTAAAGGAGCCAGAAGCCTCCCAATTACGTCCCTTGTTCGGTTCACATACGCGCGTTTAGTGTCATACTTTGTAGCACATGGTCAAGAAGCCCATGAGGAGATGGCGACAGGTAATCATTTCTCCAAATTAGCATGGCAAAAATATATGAGGATGGTTGATAAATCGGCAACGCACTACGTCACTTGTTTTAACGCACTTAGGACGAGATTTGAGGTTCAAGAAACGTACAATATACGAACCCATTCGCGCGGTAAAAAATGGTCGGTCTCCTTAGCTGAACGAAATTGTCAATGTGGTGAGTTCACTGCATATAGGTTCCCGTGTAGCCATGTTATTGCAGCACGTCGATCCACACACCATGATCCTAGACAATATGTAGATCCTGTATACAGTGCTGCGTATCAATGTCAAGTGTATGCACCGCAGTGGTTTCCCATTGGGAATGAGGAGTTCATACCACCAGCTGTACCACCAATTGTTATACCAGATGTGTCGCTGAGACGTACAAAAGGAAGGCCAAACAGTACACGCATACGAAATGAAATGGACTCCAGGGAAGGCTCGACGACTCGAACAACATGCGGCTACTGTAAGGTTGTCGGCCACAATAGGCGTACCTCATGGAATTAAAGAGCATCGTACTGTCACTAATAGGGAAAAAAATTATTTAGTCATCTTGTTGGTGGCCCTCATGGAATCCTCCACGGCGGCTCATGTTATGTTCATACGGTGACAGATTCCATCGAAAGCGCGCTTCCCTAACCGGATTCCGCCTAATGATGTGCCGAACGTCATAAGAACCATCGTCCACGTTGTGTTCAGGTCCCTCATCCATTGCCGCAATGATTTCATCTGTAGAATACTGTCCGAAACTCGGAGAATATGTCACATGAGACGACCGTTCAATAGGAGTCCCAAAAAACCATATCCTGTTCTGATGTTGGAGTCGGAGCAGCGGGCCTATAACAGTCTTCATATGTGTCTGATCTGGGTGTGTAACGCAAACCAGATGAAGTCGGCCCTGATGAACTTGGCCCAGCTGTACTGGGGCCAGCAGAATGCATGGGGTATGATGCATGTGGGACATCGGCATGCGGCATCGACGGTCCAGCTCCCCAAGGGGGGTACTGTGATCCAGAAACAGACTGGGGGGCCACCAATATTGTTGTGAGCGGCCCGAAGGGTACCCAGGTGCAAAGAACATCCCAGGAGGACGTGGAGGAATAGGTGGTACAACCACTGGGGTATCTGCAACTGATGGAGTCGAGTGGTGAAGGGGTAACCCCTCGTGACGCGCACGTCGATTACGACGAACCACTGTTGGCGGGGCCTCAGTCTGACGTCGTACTGGTGGCGGTGCAGCATCTCCAGGATCTATTAATTTGTCTAGATCGTCGCATGCAGCCAGCATTCGAACCGCCTCGTCGTACATCTCAGTCATGTCAAATGCCCCATGTGCCTCAGGTGAAAGCATGTGGACAACAGTCTCTGCTCGATCGGTCTGCATATGAACAATTATTAGTGAATATTACACGTAAACTAATCTGCAAATTACACAATTATAACTAACATGCATACCACATGTGCCTTCAAAGCCGCTTTGTGGGTCATCCAACGACGGGTAACTGAGTAGTACCATTGCATGTATTCGCTGTAGACAGATAGGTACCCTTCTCTCCGCATAGGTTGCACGTCCTGCAACACAAGGGCGTCTGTATTTTCCCATTGTTGAATAAAGAAAACATGACGCCGACTCCAATCCACGTCTGTCTTGCCCGTAATAGTAATCGTCAGCAGCTCACTACAATTAATAGGATTCTCTGGAATTGGCTGGTCGAACCCAAACTGACGCATAACTCGATCCGGCTGCTGGTATACGACAATCTCATAACATATAAGAGGGCATACAGCCAACCATCTCCTAGCCATGTGAACATCCGGTGGATGGACTGCGTCTACAACCTCATAAGGCCTCCAACGTATGTCTCTCCGTCGCATGACATCAATATGATGGCGATATCTGCGAATGTTGGTACATACAGTTTGTCGCGTACGGTATACATTAAATCTGCAACAAAAACAACAACAATTATAAGCAATATATACTGCAAATACAACAACAATAAGGAATACTAATAATCAAATAAAAAAACCTGTGGCCATATATCTCGTGCTGTATGACATGATGGTCTTCCACCGTAGGAAGGGTAGGAGAGATGGTCGGGAATCGCACCCAAGCCCACAACTGTAACAACAAAGCACATCCACCCATCTCACGACGTGAAGCACGTGTGGCCTTACACAACTCCCTATACAATGCTGCAAGAACTGCAGAGCCCCAACTGTATGTCCCTGTGCGCTGGAAATCATCCACATATAACAAATAACGAGCTGGCACGAAGCTCGAAGAGGTGTCAACAAACAACATCCCGCCTAATATGCGTAATATCAAAGCACGAGTGTATCTACGGCGTCCTATTTCAGTGCCTGAGTGGACCTCGTAAACATCAAACTGCTCACGCAAAAAATGAAGGTTTAAGAAGCCGCCGTGCAAATCACGATCAGCAGCCGCCTCAACCCCTAACATGTCACCAATGATGGCCCGAAAGTTATGTCGTCCGTGACGACCACAAACAACATCACCATCGGTCGCAGACCCAACAGATGGTGTACATCCTCCAGGGTGATTGTGACCTCACCCATCGTCATATGAAACGTACGTGTCTCTGGACGCCATCGCTCAACAAGCGCGGAGACAAGGTGATGGTCGATCTAAAAACATACATTACACAACACAAACACATACATCACAATACAATCAATACATCAAATAAGAAATTAACACAACACTGAATATACGAACCTCGTGATTGCGCAGACGTGCAACATGATAAAAGCCAGCTTCTATAAGCCAGGGGTGTATATCCTCAGGTATAGCCATATGGTTGTGTGTCGCAGCATGTCGAACATTAAGTATACGATCCCGCATGGTTGGATCAGCCTGGGAATTCCACACATACGTGGATATATGTTTCTCCTGTAGTGTAAGGAGAGTCCGTATTGATGGACCTGGGTCAATGATGCTCAACGCATCCGATGGTGTCGGTGGAACATGTTGCTCGTCATCCATGACTGTATATAAATTTTTCGATGTAAAATTAAAAAAATTCTATACGTTTATTAACAACCAAATTAATATCCTAATGTAACAACATTGTCATTTTTAATTGACTATACCTAATTTCGTGTATCCTCTGACTAAGTAATTATAAACTAATCTTAAATATTCTCAAACTTAATATTTTAAATCTCCAATATAAATAATATTTAACAAGCCAAAACTAATGTGAATTTTCATATACGCTTACATAGTCAAAGACAATCATACAAACCTAATGAAACAACATAACGTACAAAGGGTTGCAATTACAAACACAAACACAGTAAGTTGAACATTACAAAGTAACACATCATAACGTACTAAGAACAACAATTGAAACATCAAAATGACGCAACTATTCATAATTGGGAACATCTTGTGCAACGGACATGTCATCTTCGAGTAGTTCGATTGCCGGTTTGTGAAAAGTAGCTAAAATTTCTATTGGACAGAAACGCTTCCAGTAATTAGCTTCTGCTAACAACTTAAGTAGATCTTCATCGTTATTCAATTGTTTTATTTTGTATTCGACCAAGGTATCTGAATACTTTGCGTGACCTGGTTGTCGGAAGAACAAGTGTCTGACTTCCTGTGATTCAATAATTCCATAAGGGGGAACTCCTGCTGGAGCAACTTGCTTGATTATATGCTTCAGTGTTTCTATATTGCATCCAGAAGGAATTTCAAATCTTTTAGGATTTGTTCCAGTAAACGAGTAACCCAGAAAATTGCCTCGTGGTGGTATGTTCCACTTGCCGTTGTAATACAATAGGGCATCATGAGTACGAGTCATGGTGGACTGAAGTAGGTTCAATACACCGTGGGTTGTTCTGCTTATCATACATAACAATTCTATAGGACCAACAGACGGGAGTTTTTCATGGCACACCAACATAGTGCAAACATCATCATCATTTTTCAGTTGCAGCGAATTAAAAAAAAATCCGTTAACTGTATTGATTGACGGTTGACGATAGTAAATTTCATCCACATATTGGTCATCTGTGACAAGAAGGATCTTGTGCATTCTACTCTTTAGTGACTGAAAGGAACATTCATCGGGAACTCGCATTGGTATAGGAGTATCACATACGAAAGAAACACCGATTTCGTTGTGTGTTATGGTTCCATTCGGAAAAATAAATGCTAACTTGGAATTACCAATGTTTTGAGACCCTGTTTCACCCAAGAAGGCCATGGAATTGCGATTGAGGGAGTTTGCGGAGGTCTGTTGTGTGGAATGATTAAACTCGGGTGTGGAGTGGTGCACCCCGCCTATGTCGGACGTAACCACTTGCGCCTGGATGGGGCATGACTAATTAGGAAGCATAACAAAGCTTGATAGTTTTTTCGGATTTGGTTTTTGATGATCGCCGGAGAATGTATCCGAGACTATGGAAAAAAAAAAGGATGCAACTACAGCACTAAATGCAACCATAGTTCAACAAATACAAATTGTTAAAGGATGGTCAACATCAAGGGCTTCAGGGTGACAACGGATAGGGAAGGAAGACAGACGAACATGTGTTATGGAGAAGGAATCCGAGGAGCATTATTCGAGTCTGACGAGGAATTTTGGGTGTTCGGGTTTTACGGAAAGTCAGAACTTTTGGTACTTGAAAATGTGGCATGGGTCTTGAGTAAGTTCCATTTGTCAGTGCTGGGACATGACGCTTCACCCTGATCCCTGAAACCCCAACGCCCAAAATTCCTCGCCAGACTCGAAATATGTTTCCCTGATTAATTCACCGTAAACACCTTTTGGTCTGTCTTCCTTCCGTATCCGTCATTCGCTCAAGCCCTTGACCTTCACCATCCTTAAATTATTATACTTTAATTATTGTATTAACTACATCATATATTTAATTATTAATTTTTAAATTTTTAATAATTATTTTTATTATACTTATAATTATTTTTTATTCAACTAATTCTTCATCATTCTTTAAACATAATCGTATCAACAGCATGTACATTATACTAATTTAAACTAATTTAATAATTTATAAAATAGTTGCATATAAATTGATGTTCACAATCTTTGTTGGGGAATGCGGATAAAGTCATGTTTCGTTCAACAATTCCAACAATATAGATTTAATTCAAATATTTAATTACAATTTTATGACATCATATCTTTAATTATTAAATTTTGACTTATTTAATCTTAACTTGTTATTATTATTAATTTATAATTTTTATATTTATCAAATCAAAACTTTAATTAAACTTTTAACTACATCATATATTTAATAACAAATTTTTAATTTTTAATAATTATTTTTATTAAATTAATACTTTACTTACTCTATTTATTACATCAAATCTTAAATTATTATACTTTATTTATTATATTTTCATTTTAATCTTTAATTATTAAATATTAAATTGTTATTTTTATTATATCAATACGTATTAATTTTATTATATCTTAAAATATTTTTTTATTAAATTAAATGGTTATTTATAATTCTTATTAAATCAAATGTTGAATTAAAAAATTTTTTACTTATTATTTTTATTAAATAAAACCTTCATTTAAATATTTTAGATAAACATTATTCACAATATTTATTTAAATTAATGAATTTCTGAAGGTTAAAACTTACCAACTAATAAAATATTCTTATATTTTGTTAATCTATCCTACAAAAATAATAATTACAAACTAATTGTAAACATCATGTAACCTAATGTTTAAAATCAACATAACATAATACAAAACTAATTGTAATTATCAACTATAACATATAATTAATTTTAATAAATTTGTATCTTACAAATTATATTTACCAAGTACATTATACACTTAATTTGAATAAGGTTCCTATAAATTAAATTTATTTAAATATATTAAATGAAGCATTTTTACAAAAAAAAACTCTTATATTTCATGCATCATCTGATTAAATAATTATAAACTAATCTCAAATATTCTCAAACCTAATATTTTAAATCTCCAATATAAATAATATTTAACAAGTCAAAATTACATAAATAAAAAATATAATAAAAATTAAATATATAAATTACCAATATGTCAAAAAATATACACAAAACCAAAAACTAACCTGAAGAGGTCAATGCTGAACAAATCCAAAATAACTACAAAAAAAGATTACAAATATACAAAAATATAAATTATCAATTTACAATAATATACAAAAAAAATACAAATAAACACTAACCTAAAAGAAGAGACAAATGCTAAACAAATTCAAAACAAGTGCAAAAAAAATAATAAAAATATACACACAAAAAAAATTCAAAACATGTATTTTTAATAAATTAACAATTTATTACAAAATTAAAATACAAACTATCATAAATAATATTTATCATAAAATTTTAAAATCAAATAAAAAATCAAAAACTACATAAATTAAAAACATATTTCAAATCAAATATAAATTACAAATTCATGCAAAATATAAATAAAAATGAAAAAAAAATTAGCCTACAGTTTTAAATCTCCAAAATAAATAATATTTAACACACAAAAACTACATAAATAATATATATTTTTTCAAATTAAAATACAAATTAATTAATTACAAAAATATAAACATAAATAAAAAAAATTACTAACCACAAACATGACAGAGTACAAACCTAATGATCTTTAACATTATATTTATCAACTACATAATAGATACTTAATTTGATTAAAGTTACTATAAATTAAATTTATTTTAATATATTAACTATTTTAACAAAACAAAAAATCACTTTAATATTTTATATATCTTTTAACTAAACAACTACTAATTCATATTAAATATTCTAAAACCTAATGCATTAAATCTCTAATATAAACAATATTTAATAACCTAAACTACATAAACTAACAAATTATAAAAAATATAAACAAAACAAAGAAAGAAAGAAAACTTACCTGAGGATGCAGCGGGAGGAGCAAAAACTTGAGAGGAGAGCAAGTGCAGCCATGGAAGGGGACACTACCCTTAAATAGTGGTCCTAAAATCCCTAAACTGGTGGGCTCAAGTTGTCTGTCCTACACATAATCAGCTATGTGAAGCAACGAAGTCTATTCCGCATTCTGACACAGCGACCTCGACCTCCCTTAATCAGCTATGCGGAGCAGCGGACTGTATTTCGCTATCTGACAAAGCGAAGTATGAATCCGCCATGGCTGTCAGCGAGCTCAGACCATACCAGCGCCACCCCATGCAGCCAATCCATGCATGCCAGGTAAGCCACCTAGTTCGCTTCTGTTCCCAGCGAGTTATGCGCCGTGGCATTTCGCCAAATTGTTTTCTCCGACTGGCACTCTGCTAATATCTTTTGTGTACTGTGGCAAAACGACGAAAGTTTCTTTCCTGGATTGTTGTTTGAACCCCACTTGAAGGAATTTAACATCTTCTCAATCTCATCACCCAGTGTGAAAGGAAGTAAAAAAAAAAACACCTCATGTAATGGGAGGAAATTGCCTAAGCAACAGATTTGATAATGACTTCCTTACCCATTTTAGATAGGTTCTTGGTGGAATAGTGAGAGATTATTTTCCAGATTATGTACCTCAAATAATTGAACATTGGCTTCTTTTTCCTACCAATCATGGAAGGCATTCTCAGGTACCGTAATTATAGACAAGCTAAAGACATTTCTGGCACAACAGAGAAATAGGTCATTAATTACATCATCGGTAATACAAATAAAGTTTGGTCAAATCAAGCCCAATCATATTGATTGATTATTGATTGATTGTTGGTGTAAGAGTATTTTTAGTATTAGATATTAAATTGAAATTTTAGATTGTTTTTTAGTAAATCTTATAGTATTAGGATTGATAATCTTTTTTTTTCTTAATAGTGGATATTATTTTGAGATTTTAAAAAGAAAAAAATAAAAAAATTATTACTATTGAACTTTATCCAGATCTTAAGGAATCTTTTAAAAAAATTAATTCTTTATATTTGAGATTTATTCACCTTTTTTATTGAGAGATTTGATAAAAATCAAATTTTAAATTTAAAATTCTTATTCAAGATCTTATACTAAATATGTTATTAACCTTAAAATTATATAATAATTAATCTCATTTTTAATCTAAACAGTTTAATCCGTTTCGTAACTATTATTCACATTGCAATAGCATAACCGTTTAGATGAGATCACCTCCCATCCTTTATTGGTGGTTTTGAATTATTATATTCATATAAATTTCTTTTATAACTTATTTCCATCTTATTTCGTTTCTTAATATAAGAAAAACAGTTTAAATAAATATATAAAAAATTAAAAATTACTCATTTTATTTTAAAATAGTATTTTTTAACAAATAAATTTAATCAAACAAACTTATTATTATAATTCTTTATCACTTTCTCCCATACATGCTAACAAATTAGCCCAGAGTATTTGAAGAAGCGTTTTTAACACACCTATTCG
Organism: Glycine latifolia; assembly: GCA_013407115.1. NCBI lineage: Eukaryota > Viridiplantae > Streptophyta > Magnoliopsida > Fabales > Fabaceae > Glycine > Glycine latifolia. Next base: position 12,731,738 of record CM023955.1, read on the forward strand.
ATAATTTTCACGTTAAATCACAAAAAGAAGTAAAAGCTACTTTAGATTTGAGACGTGTAAATCAATATGTTACACAAAGCTAATTTTCAAGGAACATTGGTCATTGAACGAATAATTTTTTTCTTATTTTTACTAGAATAATCTCATATCATTTCATTATTAATCACGTGTTCAATACAAGGAATTACATACTAACAATAAAAAATACAAGGGATCCCGGATTACATGATTAAAAGTATAGAAACTAGGCAAAGAGGAACGCAGAAGCTATGCTTTGATCATTTATTTTTTATAATAATAAAACTGTTCATTTTCTCTCTTTATTGGCTAAGTAGGAACCGTTAAAAGACAATTATCTTAGAATATTCCCATATGGAACTTCTCAACATCAGCTCTACTATAACCTCGAGCATGTATGACAAATTGAACATCACTTCAAATTAATACTTCAATTAATATCCCTGGTTCTACATATTTTTTTCATATATCCTTATAAATAAATAATCTTTAAAAAAAACCTTACAAATAAAGAATTTACCAAACATAAGGTGGCTCGACGAAAAACGACCAAACCGAGGAGGGTTAGATGATAGGCTATGCATCAATTATTTTTTTGAGGACTCACCTCCTATTGGCTAGAATTTGTCTAGAGCAGTATTTATTAATATATTAAAAATAAAAATATTATGATATTATAAAAAAAATGAGTGTTTTGATATGTTGTTGAGAATCTCTCTTTTGATGTGGCAAACTTGAAGACACTAAAAAAATCTAACCAACAAATATTTGAAGACATTAAATATTGAATTTATAAATAAAAACATTAAAAACTATAATATAATTACATGAAAAGCTAATGATATAAAAGTATTGTAATAGTAATGTTTTTTTTTAAAAGTTACATTTTTATTTTTTGTATTTATTGATTTTATATTATAATGTAAGAGTAGGAGTTACTAAAAATATACAGTATATATTTATTTTGTATATATATTCTTTATGCCTTTCTTCAATTTCCATGTCATTAGCACTTTTTCTGGATTTAATTTCTTCCCGCAGAAATCCCCGTAGTGGGAACAATTCCACTCATAAACTACTCAGCGCACTCCACACACCAAAAAGTCGTTGCAAAATCTTCCAAGCGGAGAGATTTCTCTTCTCCGCTTTGTTTCTTCCCTCACACGCTTTCCAATCATGGACACAGTCACCGCTCACAAAAAAAGTTTCGAGCACGAGCTGCACGAAATCCACGCTGTCGGAACTAAAATCTCCGTCACCGTCACGGCCAAGGCCTCCGTGGTGCGAGAGTGGCTCTACTCAACGCTCTACTTCCGCCAGCAATACGTCCGCCAGAAACGCCTCGTCGTCGGCCTCGGCGTCCAGTGGACCGGTGGCTCCGATTCTCCGGCGGACACGTTGCAGCTTTGCCTCGGCCGCCGCTGCCTCATCTTCCAACTTGCGCACGCCAAAAGCGTGCCGAAGAAACTCCGCACGTTCCTCCTCGACGCTTCGCACACCTTCGTCGGATTCTGGAACCACATGGATCGGGGGAAGCTGGAGAGTTCGGAGCACGGTTTGGAGATGGTGAGGGATCCTCTGGATCTGAGGCGGTACGCGAAAACCGAGGAGGGCGATTACCTAACTCAAGCATCGGTGAAGGCAATCGTAGAGAAATGTCTTGGTTTCGAAGTTGAGCAGAGGAGAGAGATCAGCATGAGCGATTGGAACGATGAATATCTCAGCGGCGATCAAATTGCTTATGCGACGATTGATGCACACTGCGCGTTCCGCATCGGTAGGAAAAGCAGGGCTTGGGAACGAACAGGTAACTCAATCTTTTCATGCGAAAATGCTTAATTGTGTAGAAGCTCTATTTCGTTGTTCATGAGGAATTTTACAGCTAGTGGTGTGCTGGGGTTAATTGTGGCTACTCTTGAATTTCACCGGTTTACTTGTATTGACGGTGATGACTGATGAGAGATTGATTTTGGTCTTCATGAGTGGTAACTCTGAAACTGCCATTGTTTTTGCTTCATTCGTTTCGTTTTCGTGACTCTGAAGCTAACGACTGAATGATGATTTGATACTGGACATTTTGATAAATGTTTTTTTAGCACGAGGAGAAGGAGAATGCAGAATTAGTGTAAAAAATCATTTTTTTTTTTACATTTGTTAGGATCTAATCCTACGTTTACTAATTATGAACAGTTTTCGAATAACGGTAAATTCGGTATTAAGAAAAAATGGTGAGTTAAATGGATTGGTTGTCTTAAATTTGTAATCCTTATAATATTACATAAATTAAAAAAATTTACACCAAACTTTTTAAAATTATTAAAATAAATACTTAATTTGACGTTAAATTTCGGATTGAATTTTTTTTATAATAATAAGTTAAACAACAATTATTTATAAAAATAACTCACTTAAATTAATACATTATTAAGTCATCATTGTAATGAAAAAATTTATTAAATAAAATTATTAAATTTTAAGTAACGTATTTAAGTATACACATCGAATATGTTCTTAATACTTGAGGAGGATGAAAATAAATAGAAGAAAGAACAAATATGTAATCAATCTTATTGTACTTTGATTAGTTAAGCGAAATCCTTTTTCACTCAACTTAGAATAGGTAATGTGCGTGTGAAAATGCTTAATAATTGATTAGAAGCTTTAATTTGTTCGTAGTTCATGATATATCAGTAAGACAGTTACAGCTGGCGTAGTGTTTTGTCGTGTCAATCGTGCCTGCTTTTGAATTTCACCGGTTGAAGTTTAATGGTTTTGACGGTGATGATAGTGGTTTTGGTTTTCCGTGTTATGGACCTGCCTTTGTTGTTGTTGCTTTATTTATTTATTTTTATTTCCAAGTTTATTTTGGTGTTTCATGAATGATATTTTCAATTGTGTGCTCTTACTTTTGAATAGCGGTAAATTCGGTATGAAGGGAAAAAATGGTGAGTTTAATCGACACTAGTAGAATGGAGATAAAATAAAAAGCAAAGCTAATATGAAAATTTTTAGCTAGTAATTATTATTAC
>CM023955.1:12734794-12831710 GCA_013407115.1 Glycine latifolia
TATTATTATTATTATTATTATTATTATTATTATTATTATTATTATTATTATTCTACAGATGTTCTAGATTATTAATGAAACGAAGGTATCTGGACGGGACCGTAACTTAATATTTTGTAGGTCATAAATTTTTAAAATAAATTAGAGAAAGTAAACAAGAAAGAAATAAAAAAAAGGGAAGTAGTGTATGAATTACTTCTCATGATATTTGATAATTTAGAAACATAAAGTGATAGAAAAAAATAAAAATATAATGATGATAAAATGTGATAGAAAAAGATAGATAAAGGAATTTTAGTGTTTAGAGAATTTTGATATATTGTTGGTACGTACATAAAATAAATTGTGGAAAATGCTACTGTGTACGCAAACAGATTTCTTAAAAACTGGATGAAGACTGTTTCCCTCAAAACTTAATTTATATTTTAAAAATTTTTAATTAAACTTTCCTTTAACAAAAGGATATTGATCCATGTCATTACTTCATACAGTTCGAATTTTTTCTCTCGTAATAAAAAACAGCATTTCTCTTTCTCATAACTTATATTTTCTCGAAGGGAAATAAATTATATTAGAATTAGAATTTTTTTATATAGTTTCATAAGTAACTATTTTTTTATATAATTTTTGAAGTAATTACTGTAAAAATAAGTTGTTTTATCATATTTGAAAATTTATGTTTAAGTTACAGTAATGATAACATCTATACTTTCACTAGCTACATCTGATCGATCAGATTCATATTTTTAATCAAAATTTATAATAAAAGATTAAAATCATCCACAATCAAGTTTGCAAATATCCACAACATGTAACAACTAATGCAATTAGATTTGAATTTTATTAAAAAAAAATATTTTTCATTAAAATATTAGTCGTAATTAAAAATAAATGAAATTAATTTTTTTCGTTCTATTTGTATTTTTCATTAAAATACAATTTAATCTAAATTTTTATATCTACAACATAAATTTATATTTATATTTATACTGCTTAATATCTCTTGTGTTTTGATTTTTATTATTTTAAATAAAACAGATAAGGCCATCCACTATATATATGACGTGTATGTCGTATAAGTTGGTATGCTATTTTTTTTTGGTAATGTAGGCTAATTTGATTCAATTAATTAATTATATCTTACAAAAGAAAAATAGTGTATGTATTACTAATATAAAAAGTAAAACTTTTATATTGTTATTACTTAATTATAAATTGATATGTATAATTAGTTAATTTTTATACTAATGTTTATGATAATCTTTAACTTGATGTTACTCAATAAAGTTTTTTCTTTTTTTTGGTGGAAAATTACTCAATAAAGTTATCCAAAGTGTGTGTTTTTAATACCAAAATACAAAAAGAAGAATGTGTTGGTGGTACGAATGGCATTGTGCAGTGCAGGGAGACTGCAGCATGCAAAACTGATATGGCAGCATACACGTTACAAACGGCAAACATAAAAAAGTTAAACGACGGAGAGAAAAATCCTCAAAAAGAACGGGCAATCCGTGGACCCCACCCAGGAGCAATTTTATTTTAATCCATTCCTTTCTGGCTAGGGTAACACAAGCATTCTTTCAGGAAGATATGCTGCAGAAAAATAAGCGATTCTGGAAATAAGAGCGGTGGAGCAGATCATTAATGGGTGATAAGATCCACCAGGAGAGCCACTCTGACAGAATCATGCAAGAGCAATATTACCCCAGCCAACAAAACTATATTCACACAAGCAAGCAAGTTTTATATAAAATTCGACGATGTCTAGATGCCTTCTACTTAAAAAAAAAAAAGAAGAAGAAGAAGAGAAGTGTATGAAAGTAAAAGTATTTATGGATTAGATTAACAGGAAAATCATTCGATTTAGTTATTTAAATTTTTGTTAATTTTTTATTAAATTATTATTTTTTAAATTTTTTTAAAATGATTCAATCCAATTTAAAATGATTTGAATGAGATAAGTTTAATTCTTCTTTTAATAACTACTAAATAAAATTAAGATATATAATAAAAAAAGGTATATATTTATTTTACATCATCATGATTGTTTATTTTTACAATAATTATTTTAAAGTAATTTAAATAATGATTTGTGATTGAATTTTATATTATCAATTCATAAATATTAAATTATATATATAAGAAATATGATAAAAATAATTTAAAGTATTGAATATTTTATTTGTATGTGATTATATTATTAATAATAAAATGCATACACATCTTAACTCAAATAATTAGTAAACATGTCTTTAATTAAATATTTTTTTCATACAATATTATAAATATATAACAAATAAAAATAAAAATGAGTATATATATGTATAAGATCAATTTTGAATTGGTTTCTAAAATCAAATTCGAAATTTAATTTGATCCAATATTTTTTTTTATTTTTAAATTTTTTTATCCATTCAGTTTTCAATTTTTTGAATTGATTTTTTGAATTCACATTAGATTGGATCAGTTATGAACATCCCTATATGAAATTTATCATTCAATTCAATGTAGAAAGATAAGAGGTTTAAAATGAAATTAAACATGAAATCTAGGTTATAAAAATATATTAACTAGTATTTTAGCCTCTGCACACGATAAATGTTATTTTATACAACTAAAATTTATAATAAAAATATTTTTAAATTTATAAGTTGTATTATAATTTAATATATATGTTGTTAATAAATTAAATTATATTATGATATATTATTATTATTATTATTATTATTATTAATTATTGATATTTTAAAAATATATTAAAATCTGATTTCAAAGTATAAGAGAATATATCATGAGTTTAATAGTTATGTAACACTGTCATTATATCATATACCATCCCTGTTGTTAAAACTTTTAAATTAGTTATCAATAGAGTCAACAACCCTATCATATATAATAGATTTTAATTGGATGATAGTTAAAAATTTATTTATAACATCAATATATAACTTATTTTATCATATATCATATGCATGTTAGAAACATATTTAAATTTTGAAGATAAATTATATATTTGAATTTACTTTTGACATTCAGTTATAATTTGTTAAGCAATTTAGTTGCAAATTAAAAATATAGGAGGATATCAAATACAATACACTTAGTAAGAGTATATTTAAATTTTAGAGTTGCAACTGATTGATATTAAAAGTACATGAAAATATTCAAGATGAAGGTCAGGAGAGTAGAATTCACCCCTAAGTAAAAATGAATATGAATGTGAGCGTGAGGAGAGTGGAAGAATAAGCCCATAAACAAATAGACTATTTATATCTATAAGAAGGTATATTTGATAAAAAAAACATTTTCTTTTTATTCTTTATATTGCTATAATTATATTAAAAAATAGATAAAATAAATAATAAATAATAAAATCAAGGTAAAAAAAAGTAAAAATATTAAAGATTAACTGGTTTATCATTTAAGTTTCGTACTATCAAATCGTCGAAACACAACCCTACATTTAGAATAGTGGAGACTGGAGAGTGCAGTGCAGTCAGTGCAGACACTAAAACAAAAGCACCCTAAAATCCTCTTCAACAGACTGTCTTCCCTCACACGTTTTCCAAATCATGGCCTCAGTCACCTTCATAGAGCGCCGTTACAACCACGACGTCTACACTGTCTACCTCGCCGAAAACTACATCACCGTCACCGTAACCGCCAGTGCTTCCGTCGTCAAGCGGTGGCTCTCCTCCACGCTCTACTTCAACCGCAACTTCGTCGACCGTCAGCGCCTCGTCGTTGGCCTCGGCGTGCAGTGGACTCCCGGGGGCCAGGACCCTCCGCCGGAAACGCTGCAGCTCTGCGTCGGCCGCCGCTGCCTCATCTTCCAGCTCGCTCAAGCCGGCTACGTGCCGGAGAGCCTCCGCACGTTCCTCAGTGATCCTTCGCACGCCTTCGTCGGCTTCTGGAACCACTCCGATCGCCGGAAATTGGAATATTCGGAGCACGAGCTGGAGATGGCGATGGATCCTCTAGATCTGAGGCTCTGCTTTGAGAGCCTCACGCAGGCTTCGGTGGAAGAGATCGTAGCGAAGTGCCTCGGTTACCAAGTGCTGCAGCGGAGAGACATAAGCGCGAGCGCGTGGTATGGTGAATATCTCAGCAACGATCAAGTTGTTTACGCGACGGTTGATGCTTTCTGCGCGTTCCTCATCGGAAGGAATATCAGAGCTTGGCAATTTATCTGACAATAACAACATGTATATTTAATTAACTAACTCTTTTTATGCCTATTTAGAAGCTTTATTTTATTTAAATGTTTCGTAGTTCATGATGTATATCGTTATTGGTAGCGTAGTGTAGAGTATTAGTGTCAAGCATGCCTTGTTTTGTGTTTCGGCGGTGGTGGAAGTGATTTTGGTTTAAGTGACTGTTTAGTTCTGAATCTTTCGGGCGATTTTTCAGTTTTTGATTTATCTCTTTTTTAGGTTATTCTGGTTTTTCATTGGTGATGATTGGTGATGATTTGATGCTGTATTTGTTGTTTTCCATATCTTGGTGCCTATATGCAATATGCTTGTATTTTGAGAAATGTTTTTTAGTGTGAGCTTTTACTGTTGTTAAGGTCTTTCATCCCTCGTTACTACCAAAAGGATTTTTTTTTTACTGAAAATGGGTATTTTTTAATTTTTATTATCATTTGGGATAGAATTAAAATAAATTATTAAATGGAGTTAAGTAGTAACAAATGTTACTATTCTAACTCCTGATATGACTTTTGATTTTAATCCTAAAATCTTTTACAATTTCAATTTATTTTTTTTTTAAATTTAAGTAGTAACAAATTTTCCTTTTTATTTACATTTTAATCTAAAGTGGTAAAATCATTTTGTTATATTTAATTTCTATTATATTATTTTATTTAATATATTTATTATATTTTTCTATATTTATTTAATAAATAAAATAAAATTATTTATAATTTTTAAAATAAAAAAAACAAATTTTACATATAAAAAAACTTGTCATGACTTGAAAGTATTAAGCTTTTTTACAACTTTCAAGTCCTAACACGTTTTTTATTTTTAAAAAAATTGACAATATTTATTTTTTTTAAAAATGTAAATAATTTATAATTTAATTATTTAATAAATAATATCAACATCAATATCAATAACACTTTTAGTTCAAGTTAATTAAGATCGGTAATAGATAAACCTAATGATAAATCGAAAAAAAAAATGTTAACTAAAATGATATAGTAAAATTAAATATAACAAAAATTAATAAAATATTAAATAAAATCATATAAAAAATATCTACAAAATATTAAATCAAACTAAAAAATTAAATTTACTTTTATTTTTAAATAACTAAATTTAACTAATTTTTAAAAAAAATTAAACGAAACTAAAGTCATAAAATATTTAAATGGAAGTCATAGCACATGTAATTCCATTTAGTAATTTATTTAAATTTTACTCTAAATGATAATAAAAAATAGCAAATACCCCTTTCGGTAGAAAAGCCTGTATATTCACGATCAATTAAATAGAAATCAAATGGATTTTTTAGATTTTGAACTTGTGATGCTGTCGTTTTAAACCTTACATTTAAAGAGAAATAAAATAATAAAAAGGCATTGAAGTTGTACTTCATTATAATTATTTATTGTCATCTTGCGTATAACTTTGGTCAACAGATTACAATTTTGAATTTTTTTTTTAATTTTAGGGACTAAAGTAACAATGAATTAGATACAATTAACTATTTACTTTAAAAAATGAGTTCAATTCACACCTGAGGAATGAGGAGAATAGAAAATAAATGTAAAGCAAAGTAAATATGAAAGTTTTAGTAACAAAATTAAAAGATGTCAAAAATGATTAGACAGCAAATGAGTAAGAAATAATCGTTGATATATAGTAGTATGAGAGATTTGTATTTTAATTAGAGGTAGTGGTGGATCCAAAAAATAAATCAAGGGGGTATTCAAAAATTTAAATACATATCCAGAAAAATAATTACAATGTCATCTTTTTAGATCTTATTTTTTGGAATTCCTTCATAATTACCTTATTATCAATGTTTTCAAATACATTTTTTTTAATATAAGGCACTAAACAATCATTCAACCATTCATCACTCATTCGATTACGAAGTGCAGTCTTGATGTATTTCATAGCTGAAAATATTCTTTCTATAGATGCAGTTGCTATAGGTAAAGTTAATGCTAACTTTACAGGTAAATAAACCAAAAAATAAATTGAGGAAAAATATTGACTATTTTTTGTGAAAGATATTATTGACATAGTTTTTAAAGTAATTGTACTGTAATTTTTATTTATTAGTTCAATAATTAATGTCTTTTAAATATTTGTTGGTATGATTCTTTTTAGAGAGTTTTTATTGTATCTAAAAAAATTTAAGGATGTTGGTATAATTATTCAATATTCTTTTATTATTTGTACATGTATAGGAGATGAAATGAAGGTAGTGATTTTGAAACTTATGAATCAAGTAAGGACGTAAGATTATGATGTAACTTTGTTTTATTTATTTTATTTTATCTCTTTTGTTTTTTACATTTTGCCGGTTATTCCTTATTTGGAGTTGGATATTAAGTAGGTAAAATGACCTATTTAATCATTTATCTTATTTTTTTTCCCTTTATCATTTAAAAAGTTCATTTTAATTTTTTGTTTTTTTAATGTTCAAAATGATCCTTCCATTTATCAAATACCAACTACTAAAAGTCGTTACAAATGAAAAATAAGAAAGAAGCAACAATGTACCAAATGTAACGCCCCGTATGCATCCGGTGCATTAACATTGATTTATGGTTATTAAGTGCAGCAATTATCACAGATAATTAAATTGGAAGCGATAACAAAATTGACATCATCAAACGTCATTAATAACATCAGTTGTACATTATACATGGTGAAATATCAAAATATACATCCTCTGTACACAAATGTATAGATAATCCCCTCAAGGTACAAAACCACAAAACAATAGGCATAAATAACAAAAGAATGGAGCCAACATGCTCTCACACTCTATGCCTAAGGCCCCTACAAGACCTATCCCTGCTCGGGCCTCTTGCCCTGGGATCTCTCAGCAGCTCCCTGAGTATCACCTGCAAAACATAACCCCCAACAGAGGTGAGATAATAATCTCAGTAAACTCAAGGTCCTTGGAGGTCTTTCCTCCCCCTGGTTCACTTCTATGCATATAATATCAAATTTGGCATTACAAGTTAGCCATCACCACTCTCAAGCCATATCACCACATATACATAAGTCTCAAGGGTTCATCAACACCCTTTTTTAATTTAAAACATATATCATTATCATTTAGCCATCAGACTATTAAAACACATCACATGTACATGGCACATCTGTATCTATATCATTTATCAATGCCTGAGGAAGCTACATCCACCTATGTGGGCACATTTCACATCAGGACTTCCCGTTATTTGCCTGAGGAAGCTACATCCATGTATATGGGTACATTTCTCATCAGGACTTTCTATCATTAGCCTGAGGAAGCTACATCCATCTATATGGGCACATTTCACATCAGGACTTACACAAACTTATACATACATTCTATTCTATTCTACTGGTCAGAGAAATCTCATCAATCAATACACACCGCCTCAATCCATGTATATCAAGTACATGTTTTCAATCAAAACAGTAACACACAATTTCAATATACATGCATTAACTCATACAATGACCATTACTCTCACTGGAGTATGGTGGAACACATTCAAGGGGAAACACTCCCAAGAACAAAGAGCTTACCTGCTCTCAGCTCTACACCGGCTCTCCCGGCTTCATGGTCACAACCACCAGCAATGTCTGTATCACGCCCTACACAAGACATACAAACAATCAATCAATAACGGTCCTCAACCGTTAGAATGAAAGGAAACTCTATTAAAATCGTTTTGTTCTCTATCTTAGGGTTATCAGAGCTAACCACCTTATTGGCGGTTCACAAACCCTCAACAAGATCTAACTCGGCCTATCCAAGGCACTAGAATCCCTCTAAAACTCTGCATAATCTAATTCAAAGTATAAAATTGCTTAACCCCTCTGTATTTCAAGAATAACCAAGTTATCCAAAACAATCAATTCAACGCTTAATCATCTTCTATACAGTCTCATGCACATTTTTAGTAAAAGCAAACATGCTCATATATGTCATGATACCCTCCATTTAATCATCATTCTTCCTACTCATACATATATTAGAGTCAAAACCAAATTTCATCAATAGTCATTATTCAAATCTTATTATTTATCAGAGCAACCTCCCGAGCATACTTTTCTAAAGGACTCAAGCCTAATTTCAGCCCTATCACAAATGGGTCACTATTCATCCCAAAAACAAATTCCCAAATCAATCGGTAAAACTTGAGTTTCTTACCTCTAAACAGTCAAGGAAGGCTAGAAAACGACTTTCCCATGCCTTAGCGTCCTTGAATCGCCATCTTTTTCGCAAACTCAAGCTTTTCCCAAAGTTCCCTAGAGAAAGGGATTTCTCTGATTGATGGATTTTTGGGAAAAAGGATGAAGGATTCTAGCTCACATGAAGGTTTCTCACAAGTTTCATGTTTGGTGGGAGGTGTTTTGATGAAAAAAAACAAAGGTTTAAGAAGCTTGGGTGCTCAACAATGGAGGTGTAAGGCCAGAGGAAGAAGAAGCAAGGGAATTTGGGCCAAAATTTCGTAAAAATGGCCTTTTATAGGCCCCCAGCCTACGTTCCCGCGCTACTGGCGCCAAGTTCCAGTGAAAAACAGCTTTATGGTGCTAACGGCGCAAAAATCCAGCATCTGTGGCGCTAACAGCGTAAGAAAATTCGTCACAAAATCCGTCGCAAAATCCGTCGCTAACGCTTTTTCTGACGGAATAAAGCAAATTTAAACTTTTCTTTTTTTTCCTTTTATTTATTTAACCTTGGTTATTATACCAAAAGTTTCAACCTTCACAAACCTTAATCCATATTTTTTTCAAATTGAAAATCACAAACCTGATACCCAAATTGAAATCTCCAAAATCGTACAACCAATTCAACTCGAAAAGCCACCAAAACCTTCAAGAATTAAAGCAAGGAGAGGAATAAAAGGACTCATTTGGATAGGCGTCCAGGTTCTTGTTGAAAATATGAGGGAGAATCGAATTAAGGTGTCTTGCAGAAGATCTCATTAGAGAATCAAAGTTCTTGTTGAATCCAATGATCTCCTTAGATTTAGGTGCAAAAAAAGTTGTAGTAAAATGTGGATGATGTTAAACTGAAGTTGAATCGTTAAATGAAATTGTGCAAGATTTATGATTTTTGATTTGGGCAAAAGAGAATTAGGGTCTGTGAAGGATGAAATTGTTGATGCAATGTTGTTTTTATTCTTATTTTTTGTTTTGTGACGATTTTTAGCCGTCGGTATTTGATAATAGTTAATGAGTTAACTTTAAACTAATAGAATGACCATTTTATTTTAAAAAAAAAATAAAAGACTAAAATAAACTTTTTAAAAAATAAATATCAAAATGAAAAAAAAAATAAAATAAAAGACCAAATAAATAATTTGACCTATTAAGTAATTTTACCTTTCCTTCCTCTTTGGAATGATGCTAATTATAGAGTTATTATTGAAAGTGCTGAAACTATACTGAACCATGTGCTCTAATTTTTGCACATCTTCACTATGGATGTATATCATTTTGTTGTTACTACCAATTTCTTCAATAGTAGTTGTTTCTTCCTTGATTATTGTTTAAGATAAAAATTGGCAATACAGTTAAAAGGAAAACCACCCCAATCTTTTTTATTTCTCCGTCCCAAAAATATGGTTCAATTCACAGTCATGCTGACTCTTCCCTCATATTGTTTTTATTAAGATAAGATATTTCATTTATCTAAATATTTTAGAGTCATCTTTTTAGTTTACTTCCATGCATACGTATCAAAATCATACCACATATTCATATTAATGTTGTATTACTTATCTTGGTATTGATATTGTCAAAGTTTAATGCTCAATCTTGATGGAAGATGTCTTTTTATTTTAGGAGATAACAAGAAGGAAATTTATGTTTTATACTGTCCATAATATCAAACCTTGAATCCATCCTTAACTAAGACTATATACAACATAAGACGGAGCAGAAACATTCAACAGAGACAATGCATAACAGACTGTCTCATCAATCTGAACATAAGATGATCCTTAGTTTGATCAATAGACGATTCACATCAGATCAAGTAGATTTTGACTCACAGACAACACTCATTATTAAAACAGGAAGGAATCCAGTTGATTATAGTAGGCCTCCAAAACAGTTTGATCTATTTCAGTATTTCACTTGTAACTGAAAACTCAAAAGATTTTCAGGTGAATTTAGTTGATTAATTCAAGGTGGTCAGTAACAGAAATCCTGATTGGGATCCGAAGTCTCTGTGAAACCAACTTAAAAGGCACTAAAATGAGCTTGTCTTATAGCCTTAGTCCTCGTAGACCCTAATGCACACAAGCGACTTAAAATGAGGCATGTGATACATATGTTACTTGCACGGGTTCATACAATTCAACTAGTGTCCTATTGGTTCAACCAATACACAGTGACACAGTAATTCGACCGAGTCTTAATAATCAGTCCTATTTTTAAAACTATGGAAACATATAATAATAATTTATGTTGAAGCAGGGAACTGATATAACTTATTGTGCATGCTTAACATATTTGTAGGCATTGAATGTAATATGTACTCTGAAGAACTCAAATACAAAACTTGTTCTCCTTAGAGTGCAAAGGAGAAAGACATAAAGTTATGGAGTAAGATAATACAACTTATTGTGCATGTTTAGCATAAAATGGGATCATTTTTATTTTCATTTTATCATAAAATATCTCTCAATTCACTCTGTTTTCATTTTGTTTTATATATGCATTAACTTTAATTTCACTTTAACAGTCATACAAGATATTTTATATATATAATGCATGTAGTGGCTATAGAAGTTCTACAATAATTTAGTGGAGGCGGTTATATCAGTCAAAAGAGAGATAATTGTAATGCATCTCACAACCATGTTAAGTCTGATTTGATGGTAGCTATTATTCTTTAAGTGAAAATTTGATTCACCATTGGTGAATTTTTGTATTTAATAACATAGTGATGTTCTAAAAATAATTTGAAATTCAAATCTTTAGCTTAAATTAATCTAATATTTACTTTCATGCTAAAGTCCAAGCTAGTGTACTCTTTTAAACTCAAGACTAGTTTTTCCAGCATTTGAACACAATATCATCCTGGCAAATAATGGTACTATTTTCTTGAAATGTTGTCAATATTACAACCGAACCAAAGACAGTAAAAAATAAGACTGTAAAATGTCCTTCGATTTCAATTCCTCTGAGTGACTATTAATTATTCAAACAACCTATGAATGCCAATAGAGATAGTGTGGGTTTGGAATTCAGAATTCGTGTCAAGGCATAGAATCCAGGTAGTAGTACTCTTGTCTGCGTCAGTTGTACAATAAAAGGGTTGGGAAAGTATCCATGGAGACACTGATAAAAAGATATTCTGTGTCAGGACTAAAACATAATCAAGAGACATATCCGAAAAAATCGATCTCATGCTCTCTCTTGAAGTCAGGCCTTACATCATACACACACTAAATCAAAGCCTTCACTCATTGCCATAAAGCTTCCATCAGATGTGAAACTTATTGAAGAAATAGGTCCTACGTTGTCCCCAAGAGCCAAAACAGATTTTGACAAATTTCGAGCATCCCAAATGTGACATGTTCTATCATCTCCGTTTCCAGTGGCAAATCTGTGTCCATCAGGATGCCATGCAGACGAACATGAGTAACCAAAGTGTCTACCAAAAGATTGGATGGTCTACACGTACAGACAAACAAGATTTAAATTAGAGTTTACTACTTATTCTTCAAATATTTACTATCTCAAACTCATTTTTACATAGAAAATTGAAGATAAACAAATAGTCTTGGACCCAAGAATAAAACAACTAAAGCTTCAACTTTCAGCCTACCAACATTTATTATTAGTTTTTTAAAGTAGAAAAAGTCACACATATTAACTAAAAATCTCATATATCACTCTTTTGTTTAAAGTAAAAGAAGTTAAAGAAGTCTCTCAATTTTTGTTTTAGGTCCTACTTTCTGTTGGGCCGATTCTGCACGTAGCCAGTGAATGCTATCATTAAGACTGTCAAAAAATCAATTAACAGAACATGTATTATCTTACATTACAAGATGCAATACAAACAGGAATTTAAAAGACAGATAAACATAAAATACCAATCCTGTTTGAGAATCCACTAGTCTGCCTTCCGGCTTATCTCCAACAACTACGAGTTGTCGTCCATCTGTGCTTGATGAAGCATGCTGCAGCCACGAATTCAGATTATCATAGTGCTTGTTAAAATACTAAAAGTAAACATTATACTTACTCTCACGGGCCATGGAAATTGAAAATGTGAAAACTGAAATGTCTCTACATTAAAGATTCTGACACTACCCTCTTCATATGAAGCCATGAAATGAATAGCTTCACTGCCAAATTTATTAATTGTTAGTAAGCAGTCACACAAGGTTCGTGACTCACTTTAGCAACAACTTAAAAAAAAAATAAAGGAAAGAATAAACAGAGACCTGGTGGGAGTGGGACGCTTATAAATCTCAATAGCATTTATCTTTCTTGGATAATCTGATCTGAAACAAAAACTAATCCCGGGACGATCCAAGTGCTGCAAGATACACACACATATATATACATATATATTTTGTTCAGTAACAAGAAAATTTTGCACCATATGATGATTTGGAAAATAAAAAATAAAATAATAAAACTAAAGATGTCTTCACTTGTTTCCATTTACTTAATCAAGTTGAAAGTGCATACTAAAACATAAATTTAGTGTTTAAAAGCAGAGATAAAATTTACCTTGCAAATTAGTTGTCCTTCATCGCCTCCAACAATCAACAACTTATGGCCAACGGCCATTGCCTCGACACATGTCTCAGTCAATCCTTCCATGTGGGCTCAGGATGTTCCTATTAGCAACACACATTAATATCTTTTTTTGTTAATTTTTTTGAGGTAATGCTTTCAACAACCAAACAGTGCAAAAGTTGTTATATTACCTCAGACGGAGCTACGTGTCATTTCAAATCCAAGATTTCAGTGTTCGTGGATGTTAATGCATTCCAGTGACCAATTTTGTAACCTGCAGAGTGATATAAACCATGCTTTGACGTGGACCAAAGCCTACCAGCATACGCCTGCCAATGACAAAAATAGTGTAAATATTGTACGTTAAAGTGTTACAAATAACATTTACATTCGGACATAATTAAAAGTAAAGAATTACCAAGACTCCCCAATATTGTATTGTTGGCATTAAACAATTATTGTATTGATAAAAATTATAAAACTCCCCTCCTTTTACTGTTGATTGACATTCCTGTATATATATATAAGAGGACGATTAATTTAATAGTAAAACGTCAAATTAAAGATTAACAAGGGTTGGAAAAACATATTACCTGCTTGACCTGTTCATTTGATAAGGGTTCAAGTTCATTCCGGAGAAGTTCTGACCTATGTTGTCTAAATGTCTCACGACTTCTATAATTCGATGTCTCTGTTTCCCAAGTTATACCTTGGATGTCCTTTCCACTCCTAGCTTCTTGAGCAGTGGTGTTTTCGCTATCCTATTTTTTCCAGGGACAGAAACAGAAGTAAATAAGGAAAGATCAAGTTAAATGAATACATTTACAATACAATACAATACAATACAATACAAATGCTATAACAAATAGTAAATAATACCTCTATCAGGAATACCGCTGAAGAGTGATTCATGTATCATTATTCTTTAGTGCGAAAGGTATGTATATACAAGAGAGACAGAACAGAAAGAGAAGGAGTAGAGAAAAGACAAGAAATTATATTGTATTACCACCCAATAAAATAAAACTAGCTAACTTCTCTGTCGCAGAGAAAACTAAACATTATTACTGAATTGCATTGGGTGGTCATAAATGAATTCCAATATCCACGTTCACTTATGCAGCACGGTTGATATGGCTTAACAGAGATCTACCAAGTGTGTGTATTTGATATTTAGCCCAACTCATGGCAACCTGTGTATGCGTGAGTCACTGGTGCCTATGTAGTTCTCATGGTGGTTTATTTAAAAGGAACCACCATTATTTTTGAGTGGGAAAGAACCTAGAGAAAAAAAAAAAAAAAAAATATTTTTTAGGGGGGAAAAAACCAAAAAAAAAAAAAAAAAAAAAAGGAAGAGAGAACAGAGGGCAGCACAAGCAGAAGCATAAACATATATGGTGCATAACAAGGACTATTTCAATGACAAAATAAAATACCAACATACATATAGCTAGCAACACTGACACAGCAACAATAAATATTGTGTATAAGCTTAAAGAAACAAGGAATAAAAAAAAATGTTCATGACTAAGTTGAGAAACCTCAAAATGCAGTAGAGCCAACGAAAACACTCAAAAGCAGTGTGTTCCAGCACCAAATATGTTCATTACATAGTCTATTTATTATTATTGGAGAAGAAAGGGACGTCATTGACGTGGGAGTGAGAGAAAGATAAGACCTTTGACCATAGTCTAACGGCCTCTGACAAGACGACAAATTATAGACGAATCACTGATCTTTACAAGAGAACTAGGCCTGCCACCTTCTTATTCCATCTCAACAATGTTTTTCTATTTACAAAATTTAGACTTTGCTTAAGATGATGAAACTCAATTCCACTCATTAATTTAGACAATTCTTTTATTCTTAATTTTATCGTTAATAATGTAATTACTATTATATTTGATGCATCTATCCTTTTGTCTCATGCCATGTGTGTAAAGCTAAAACTCCATTCATGATACAGGCAACACAAATTTATATTTTCTTTTATCACACATCCTTTGTTGTATTTTTTAATAATATATTTGTTTTATCCATTCAAGGTTATTCAAGGTCTTACAAGTATATATTTTAAATATTTTTACAACATTCTCTTAATATTTTATAAAAATAAATTAAATTATAGTATATTTATTATTTTAAGTATAAAACATATTTAACATTTTAAAAGAAGTGTATGACTTAAAAGTAAAATATTTTAAGAGAAGAGTAGTTACATAAATTTTATATCTTTATTGTTTATCTTTAAACACAGATTTTTTTAAGTTAATGGATTTTTTTTAAGACAAGAATGGCGAATAATTCTTAAAATAGAATTTTTAAGCTAAAGATTTAAAAGAAAAAAAGAAAAAAGATAAGGCTCTCTAACTCAAACACTTCTAGAATGACTTATTTAAAATAAACTAACTAATTTGTAAGCTACATAATTTTCTCAGCAACCACATATTGCATGTGCTTGAATATTTTTATTTAAGCTATTTTGTATGCTTAAAAAACTCAATGAAGTCAGTGCAAGTTCAATTTTTTATTTTATTTTATCTCAAATGATTTTGGGTGATTAAAATTAAACTTATTTCCATTGTATATAGACAGCCAATATTTATGTCTGCTTTTTATATTGACAACTGATTGTAACAAATAATTTTTATGATAGCCAGTGCTATATTATGTAAATCCAGCAACAATTCTAGTAAAGTAAACTTAAAACCTATTAATTGTATCGATAAATCGTTTATCCAAGTGAAAGTAAACTCATTTTCTTTAAGTAATAAAGTATCAAGCTTGAATATTATGGATAAAAAAAATGTGATTAAAAAAATAGATCTCATAAAAGATGACTAATCCAAGTTTCCAGTGAAAATTAGTAATCCACAAAATCCGTAAATATATTTTGCATCAATAACATGGTGATTGAAAAAACTATTAATTGGATAGAGATATACTTAGAGACAAATTAAAATAACCCATTTTCTTTGATTAATTTGAAAACAAGAGTTGTTTTAATCATGAGTTTTAGATATGAAAAAAATTAGGTTATACAGTATAATTTTTTTTTATAATGTCTTCCAATTATAAATTATTGTGTATGATAAACTTGTAGACTTTTATAATAATTATTTTCAAAAGTCATATTAATAATTATTTTTAATTGGTTGATAAGTTTTATTTGCCGAAACTGCATGATCATTAAATTTTTTAGATATATAAATAAGAACGTTTCCTTTAAATTAGTTATATAATTGTATTGATAGTGCATATTGACTCTTTTAAATGAAAACAGTTATATGTAAATCACTATAAATTCACATTTTAATAAAAGTTTCACATGAATTCTTTGATATAAATTTGTTTGGATCATAAACTTTATATACATTGTCTTCTTCTTAACTAAATGAATATTAAAAAATGGTAGAAAATGAAATATTAATATCTTCAAAATATTATGACTTTATCCATAGTTTTTTTCTAAAAAAATTACTTGGAGGACTCGTATCATCGACACTTATGGAGAAGTTAATGTTTGTGCCGATTTTTTACCAAACTTAGTCTGTGATGCTGAGCAAGAGTTCATGATTTATGATCATCCTCCTTTTTTTTATTTCAGCTGTTAATTTCTGATTGTATGGGGGTTTCTACCCCCAGAATTGTTGCTTGTTAGTTTTGGACTCAGGCCCGTTAAATTTCAATTTTTTTATTTAGAATATGATCTTTTCAAGTATATATTCTGGAAAATCCTTTATGATACCTTAAAACAAACTACTCTTATATTTTATTTCTTGGTACATCACATAGAGATAATACTTCAAATAAATGTATTAATATAATGTAAGAGTCAAAATATATTAGAATAGAATGAATTAATATATATTTTTAATAAAAGAACATTAGTATCTACATGTAAGATTATTGGTATTTATATTACTGAATAAAAATATATCACTTAAGAATTAAACATTTTAGATAAAATCACATTGATATTATTTTAAATCTAACTACCCGAAATACTTTGCAATGTACGGGTCACGTACCAGTTGTTAAAAGCAAAAGTAGATAAGATAACACTTGAATAATCTAACATAAAATAGAAAACTAGCATCTAAATTCCAGATAATTTACCAGTGAAACAACGAAAGCAAAGCACTAAGCAGAAACTAGATGAATTAAAGTTATTGTATGATCCGGTATCACATTGATTCCGATAATTTTTCACACACTTTATTAACTCTTTTTGTAACTTGAAAGTAGGCTATTAATTTGTCAGGTAGAAATTAGTTATAATCTTGAAGCATACAATAATCTCTGGTATATGATGGTGTGATCAAGGAGATGTCAGGATGAAGCTGTTTGCAGATGTCCATATAGACAGAATAAAGAACGCGATCTTCTTAGTGCCCGCAATGCTCACATTTTGGAAACACTCGTTGCATCCAATCCTTGGGGGCCCTAGTATGAATGCTGTCTTTTTTCTCCTCAGTGGATTTCAACAGTTCACCCAATTTGCTCTCCAGATCAAGCTCCATCTCAAACTTGTTATGGCACCTCTTGCACTCCACGCTACCTGTGATCGTAGTAATTTGTGGTTGGACGCTGTGTCTGGTACCAATAAGAGAGTATTGGGTGCTTCCATTTTGCTTATACAAATACGTGATTGATCTGCGAGTTGGAGATGGGATTAACACAACATTGAAACACCCACTTTACATATGAAGGTGGTGCATGGTATAATGACAAGGACCAAACGAATCTAATGGTAATTAAAAGTGGTGCATCCTAAACTACCTATGAAGGTGATCCATGCTATCTGTAATTTATACATAGTCATTAAATTCAAATTCTAATATTTAAATATATATTTATTGTTTTAATCCTAAACCACAAGGTGGTCCATTATAACATTTAAATTATGTCTAATCAATATATATTTATTGTTTTGTACCTTCTTTAACAAGTAACTTTTTCCATTTGTTGAAAATATCTTCTCTAGATATTGATATAGCTTTAACTACTAACTGAAGGTAACTTTTCTCTGGCTTTTTATATTTCTTCAGAGTGATAATTATACAAAGTGACTATGTGGCTTCGAAAGTACTCGAGTTTTCTATCGAGAAGTTAACATCTTGGTTCTTAGGTATATAACATTGGCACATTTCTAACACATGCTTTTTGTCCGACATATTCTTAAACATGCAAAGCAAGTAAAGAATATAGAAATTGTTGAATGAATTCCCTAACGAAATTTCCACTATTTTTGAAACTTATCACTTATCAGAATTGCTCTCATGAAAATTTAATACGAATAAGGTCATCATGCCTGTATTCATATATTTAAGTATATTTAAACACACGGATACGAATACGATTGTAGTTTATTGAGGATACATATACATAGCTTCTGCAGTTTCTTTCCCATTCTTGATTCTATAGTGGGTGTATCTCGTCGTCCAATTGAAGAAAGTTGCTAAGTTTCTTACTATGATATGATATAGATTTCTCGCAAGTCGCAATTCTAACAAAACTAAGGAACCAACTTTCCCTATAGGACCTAAACATCAAATTAGTGATTTTTTATATTGTCATATTATCATGTATGCATGATATTTATTTATTTATAATTTTACCGTTTTACGTACAATAACTATATCAACCCTAATATGTTGCATATATGGCCAATATTACATTTACAATATAATTTAAACATATCTTTCAAGTCGTAACGGATAGTGCAACTGTACATTTAACTATTCTTATGTTTACTATTTTTGAAAAAAAACCTTGATCATGTTTTCACGTTTTCAATGATCAACATCGGCTTCTCACGTTTTCAATCAAATATATCAAATTTGTAAATCAAGTGATTAAACATAAATAAAAATTAATTGTTTAGATAATATCTGATTTCGATTATTGGTGAACATAATTTTTAACCAAATACTCTTTAAGTCTTTTAGTTTTGTTCATTTATTATAAAGGTATTTTAATATTTAATTAAAAAATAAATCATTTCTTTCTCCTATCACAATTTAATGTTATTTTTATTTTTTTAACTCCTACAAAAGTTGTCAT
Source organism: Glycine latifolia (assembly GCA_013407115.1). Classification (NCBI taxonomy): domain Eukaryota; kingdom Viridiplantae; phylum Streptophyta; class Magnoliopsida; order Fabales; family Fabaceae; genus Glycine; species Glycine latifolia. Next base: position 12,753,808 of record CM023955.1, read on the forward strand.
TAAAGAGAAGAGAGAAAAAGAGTTTTTTTTTTTAAATTACATATTAAATTATTATAATGTCCTTAAAAAAGTTATTTTAAATAACAAATATTAACTTTTTGTCTTAAATATTTTGCAGTTTATGGCTAATGCACTTCAATTAATTCCCTCTCCCATTCATATGTATGTATTGTATATTTTTAAAATTTGGATTCAATGCTTCCAATTCAGAATCAATTGGGTTATCCACAAATGACAAGACAGGTCCTATCCTTTCTCGATTAGATTTTTCTTTAAGCATCAAACTAATTGCCATCAATTCAACTTGGATTATGTTGGGAGTGGTCACACCTTCTCTACCAACGAACAGGGAGTCACAACAGACTCAACCCTCAACCAATCAAAAAAACAGAGTAATGTGGAAACGTGAACGATCAAAAACACGAGAAAGAACAGGAGAGTCAAAATCACACAATCAAAATAGTTTTACGTGGGAGAAAACCTGCAAAGAGGAAAACCCATGGGACCTTGTCTAGAACAATCCACTATTATCAATAATGGTTATAATCACTCTCAACAGCCTTTGGTTGGAGACACTCAATCCTCACCAACAATGGTGGAAACACTCTCTACAAGGGTTGCTCTCTCAACCTCTCGGAGACACTCTCTCTACAGCGTTTCGCTGGAGACACTCACAGAAAAGCTCACTCTTCTCTGTGCTCAACCTCAATATATGACTATGTTTACACCTCCATCTATAAATGTCGTATTTAAAGAGAGGAATTAGGTTTAGGGATTTCAACACCCTAAACTGCAAGTGGACGGGGGTCAGCCCCTCGGGAATTGGGCCCAAAGTCAAACATTCCATTTTCCAACACCTAGGGATTTGGGCTAAGCATTAAAGGGGAATTATCCAACAAATCTCTCCCTTCCGCTTTCAATGCGACACAACGACAACTCGAAATCCTTTTCGGTCTTCCACTAGAGTCGGGGTCTTCACAACACAACCCGACCTTCCCTCTTCGGCTTCAACATGCCGAAATCCTCAGCCCGACTCCTTCACAGCAATCTTCAAATTTCATTGTTGGTACCGGCTTCGTCATCATGTCAGACCAATTCTGACTGGTGTGCACTTTTCCAAGTGTGAGCTTTTCATCCTCCACCGCATCCCGGCTCCAGTGATACCTCACATCAATATGCTTTGTGCGGGAGTGATACGTCGAGTTCCTTGCCAGATGAATGGCGCTCTGATTGTCACACTTCAGCTGATACTTGTCTTGGTTGTGGCCGAGTTCCTGGAGAAACTTCTTCATCTACAATAACTCTTTGCACGCTTCAGTTGTGGCTATGTACTCAGCCTCTGTTGTGGATAGTGCCACACACTTCTGCAATCTTGATTGCCATGAGATTGCTCCTCCAGCAAGCGTCATCAAATAACCAGTCGTCGACTTCCTTGAGTCGGAGTCTTCCCCTAAATCAGCATCCGAGTAGCCTTGCAACCCAGCCCCACTTTCTCCAAAACAAAGACACAAACGGGTTGTACCCCAGAGGTACCTGAAGATTCACTTCACTGCTTCGCAGTGCTCTCTGCCGGGATTCGAAAGATACCGGTTCACCACTCCAACTGCATAAGCTAGGTCGGGTATAGTGCAAACCATTGCATACATCAAACTTCTGACTGCAGATTGGTATGGGATCTTCTCCATCTCCTCTCTGTCTTGATCTGATCTCGGACATTGCTTCTCACTTAGCTTCAAATGTCCGGCCAAGGGGGTGCTCACTGTCTTGGCTTTGTCCATGTTGAATCTCTTCAAGATCTTCTCAATATACTTCTCCTGACTTAGCCACAGTAGCTTCTTCTTTCTATCCTGGATGATCTTCATTCTGAGGATCTGCATTGTTGCACCAAGGTCCTTCATCGCAAAGGATGAATTCAACGCCTCCTTTAGAGCAAAAATCTTCACCTTGTCTTGTCCTACTATTAGCATGTCATCCACATATAGTAGCAAGATCAAGAAATCACAAGTCTCACACCTCTTCACAAAAACACAGTGGTCAGCATCTGTCTTCATGAACCTATGGTCGATCATGAAGGAATCAAACTTCAAGCACTAGGTCCATTGTAACTGCCATGGCTAATACAGTCCGGACCGAGGTCATATTCACAATAGGGGAGAATATCTCTTCAAAATCAATCCTCTTCTTCTGATTGCAGCCTTTCACTACAATCCGAGCTTTGTATCACGGTCTCTTGCCATTTTCCTCCTGCTTGATCTTATATATCCACTTGTTCTTCAAAGCTCGTCTTCCCTTAGGCAAGTCGGTCAGCTCATACATCTAGTTCTCATGCAAGGATCTCATCTCATCCTGCATGGCCTTCTCCCATTCACCACTTTTTGGGCTCTCCACCGCCTGATCATAACTCTGAGGTTCACCATCCTCAGCAATTATGGTATATTCATCAGGTGGATACCTTGTAGTAAGTCTTCTTTCTCTAGTAGGGTATCTCGGTTGTTCTTCTTCTTCACCCTTAGAACCTGGTTCTTCACTCTCAACCCGAATCCCGGTATCATTAGCCTGTTGCTGGTCATCATCTCCAACATCATTTTCAACGATTTCTCCACTGGTTTCTCCCCCTGCTTCAGCATGCACACGAGGGACGGGTTCTTCACTTCAAACAATAACCCAGACTTGGGGCTTCAAGATGTCATGGATGGTCTCATCCTCATGGAAGACTACATCTCGGCTTCTCACAATCTTCTTGTTGATTGGATCACACAGTCTAAAACCAAACTCAGTTTTCGACGAATCGAGGTATATGCACTCCTTCGTCTTTGCATCCAGCTTCGCCCTTTCATCTTTAGGGACATGCACGAAGGCTCCACATCCAAACACCCTCAGGTGATCATAGGTCGCTCTCCGACCCGTCCAGATTTCCTCTGGAATCTCTCCTTCCAGCGGTCGTGATAGTGAAAGATTTATCAAATCAACCGCTGTTCTCACTGCATCTCCCCAATATGCTTTTGACAAACCAGCATTGGATAGCATACTCCAGACCTTCTCTTTAATAGTCCAGTTCATTCTCTCAGCAAACTCGTTCAGTTGAGGAGTCTTGGGGGGGCGTCTTCTTAAGTCGGATCCCGGCTTCTCTACAGTAAACTTCAAAGGGACCCCGGTACTCACTACCATTATTAGATCTGACCACCTTCAATTTCTTACCAGTCTCCCTTTCCACCATAACATGAAATTCCTTAAATGATTGGAGAACCTGGTCCTTAGTCTTCAGAAGATAAACTCATACTTTGCGGGAGTGGTCACCAATGAAAGAAACAAAATATTGTGCTCCTCCAAGCGATCTCTCCGACATGGAGCAAACGTCAGTATGGACAAGGTCAAGTATGCACCTCCGTCTCCTGGGTTGATCCGGTCTCACAAACGAAACCTGGTACTACTTCCCAGCTAGGCAGTGCGAGAAACTCTCCAGCACTTGACCTTTCAACCCGGTCAATAGCTCTTGCTTCTCCAAAATCTCAAGCCATTTCTCACTCATGTGGCCAAGACGCTTATGCCACATCTCCAAGCTTGATCCATCAAACACGGTATTGGCATCACCACCAATCATCCTTCCTTGCATCACGTACAAGGAGCCTTCCTTCTTTCCTCTAGCCATCACCAAATTTCTTTTTGCCAACTTCCATCTACAGCCCTCAAAGTTGTTCACTAACCAGGCATCTTTAAGTTTTCCCACTGAGATTAGATTCAACCGCATGTCAGGTACATGCCTCACGTCCTTCAGCATAATTTGGCACCCTACTTCCGAGGTCAGGGTCACCTCGCCGACACCAATAATCTTGCTGGTTACCTGATTTTCCATCTTCACAGCTCCAAAATCTTCACTCCTGTAGGAGGAGAAAAAACCTTCTGTGAAGGGTCACATGGAAAGAAGCACCTGAATCAACTATCCAGGTACAATCATCGAAGGCAACATTCAAGGAACTATCTTCTTCGAGAAGAAATATCTCGGTACTAGCACTAGCAACCACTGTTGTAGTGCTCTTATCATTCTTCTTGAGCACGATCTGATCTTTCTTCACTGTGCCACTTTGCTCATCTTTTTGCAGAATCCAGCAGTCGGTCTTCTTATGTCTGGGCTTCCCGCAGTAAAAGCACTTCAGTTCACTCTTTGACCTTGACCGGTCTCGGGACCTATCCCATCTATCACGACCCCGATTCTTGCTACGACCCCGGAAGTCAGACTTACTCCTACTCTCAGCAACGTTGGCATCAGACGTGCTGGTTACACCTCGTTCTCTTCTCCTAGTTTCTTCATTCAGGAGGCTGTCTGTCACGACATCCATCTCCAGTTTCCCTTCAGGAGCCGAATTACTCAACGTCACTACCAGAGTGTCCCAGCTCTTCGGCAATGAACTTAGCAACAGCAGAGCCTGCATCTCGTTGTCAATTCTCATATCGGCCTTGGACAACTGGTTCACAAGCCGACGGACGAGGTGTGCCTTGTTCCTAGGAGTTTTCTTTTGAATCATGGACTCCAACTTGTGCCACAATTCGTACGCATTCGTGAACTCGGACACGTGCTCAAAAAGACTCTTATCAATATATTTCCTGATCATGGTCACCGCCTTCCGACTCAGGATCTTTCATTCCTTATTGGTCTTCCCTGCCGGTCTCTCATCAAGGACAATGGGCTCATGCAAATCTTTGCAATACAGATGATCTTCCATCATCGGTCTCCAGTAGGTGAAGTTGTCTGCGGTCAACTTGAACATATCCTCGTCATAGGTAATACCACCACTGGTCTCCATCCCGTCTTTCTCTCCTTCAAAACCCTTCAACTGGAGTCACAACAGACTCAACCCTCAACCAATCAAAAAACAGAGTAATGCAGAAACGTGAACGATCAAAAACACGAGAAAGAACAAGAGAGTCAAAATCACACAATCAAAATAGCTTTACGTGGGAGAAAACCTGCAAAGAGGAAAACCCACGGAACTTTGTCCAGAACAATCCACTATTATTAATAATGGTTACAATCACGGTCAACAGCCTTTGGTTGGAGACACTCAATCCTCACCAACAATGGTGGAAACACTCTCTACAAGGGTTGCTCTCTCAACTTCTCGGAGACACTCTCTCTAAAGCCTTTCGCTGGAGACACTCACAGAAAAGCTCACTCTTCTCTGTGCTCAACCTCAATATATGACTTTGTCTACACCTCTATCTATAAATGTCGTATTTATAGAGAGTAATTAGGTTTAGGGATTTCAGCACCCTAAACTGCAAGTGGGCCGGGGTCAGCCCCTCGAGAATTGGGCCCAAAGTCAAATATTCCCTTTTCCAACACTTACGGATTTAGATCAAACATTAAAGCGGAATTATCCAACAGATTACATGAAGATACAACTTTTCTGGTAGCTGACTTTCTAGCATAGAGAATGCAAAGCTTATAAATTATAATGGCTGGAAAGTTTGAGAATACTAGAAAAGTCACACCCAAAAATCCAAATGACCTTTTAATGGTATCATTTTCATGAAAAAAAATCTGTGATTTTAAGCTAAGAATATTCACTTGCAGGGTGCAGCATGGTGGAAAATTGACCTGAAAGCGCTTCATCGAGTTATTCACCTAATTTTAACCCTTTCTCTCTTTAATTTCTCTATTGTATTTCTTCTAGTTGATATGCTTGTGTTCGTTCTACCGGGACTTGAACTTGCATGCCAATTAGGAAGCAATCGTAGAACTATATAGTAATTCACAATTTTGCATTCCACCAAACTTTCCTCCTTTAATTTGTTGTGGGTACTGTACGTGTAATGCTTTAATTAAGTTATTGCTAGTATATATCAACTGTCTTGTCAATCCAACTTTCTAATAAGAATGGGTCATAAATAGAAAGAGAAAGAGAGAGAAAGCTTTGGTATATATAACGTTACTTTCCACAAAACCTTGTCTTTTAACTCGCAAAAATTTCAAACCCATATCTTCGTCCTTCTAAGTTCCAGCTTGTCACGAGAACGTCACTTTTTGCCGATGCTTTTTCTCCATACTCCTAAGTCCTAACAAGTTTACAGCTTTCTTATATAACCCAAATTCAAATAATACCCCTCTTGATTCTCTGTCGTTTTTTTCATGTGCATACATGTCTAGAATTATTGATTGATTCCCTGTGTACGTGCCTGGATGGTGCAGTACTGCGGCTAAATTATTATCCACCCATTCATCGCATCATAGACATTTTGTAAATTTGTTTTCATTTAAAACAATTGAAAATAACTCCACTCCAATTAATGTTTGAACACTTTTTTATTTTAAATTTTGAAAAATTAAAATCAAAATAATAAAGAAAGTAAAGCCTATTACTATCATGTTTAATGTTTTAAAATGTGAAACGCAAGTGATGTCGCCGCATCGTCTTAGTTGCGGCCGCACGTTAGGTCATGATTGTGCACATCAAATTAATCGTAATTATTACAATAACAATTTAAAATCTTAGTTATGTTAATTTATCATGAGATAAATATTTTTTGAAAGGAGATAAATATATTTTATTATTGCTCCACAATAATGAATAAATTATTGAATAATCATTATTGTAAAACTGGTCCGGACCAGCCGATTGAACTGAAACCCGGTGGCATAATCGGATCGGTTCGGTGTTTGAACTGAAAATGCACTTGACTCGATCATACCGGGCCAGGTTGCTTGTTGGATCGGTCAGGTTTTTTTTTTTTTTGAAAAAAAAATTTGAAAAAAAGTTAGATTTTAGATTATGGATAGATTTTTCTTACTTAAATAATATTAATTATATATATATATATAATTTTAAATTTTTAATATATATCGGGTCAAATCGGACCAATTATTTACCCACAGTTGGACCTATAGTTGAGAAAATCGGTCCGATCATTGACCCGGTCGAGATAGTGGGTCAATGGTCCAACCGGTGGGTCAATAATTGGTCCGATTTGACCCAGTATATATTGAAAATTCAAAATTATATATGTATCTATTATATATAAGTATATTATAACTAATATTATTTAAGTAAGAAAAATCTATCCATAATCTAAAATCCAAATTTTTTTAAAAAATCCAATTTTTTTCAAATTTATTTAAAAAAAAAATTGGAAACCCGACCAATCTAACTAGAAATCCAGACCGGTCCAACCAGAAACCCGGTCGGGTTTGATTGAGTCAACCCAAGTCAGGTACATTTCCGGTCCAAACATTGAACTGTCTTGATTAGGCCATCGGGGTTCCAGTCCGACTGACTAGTTCGAACCGATTTTTTCAACAATGGTTGGATCACTAACCCACTGACTCATTACCTCAACCAGATCAATAACCAGACCAATTTTCACAAGAACAACAGTGGGTCTTCAATCCAAGCCAAAGAGTCCGCCAAAGATAAGCATTTATGGTCGACTGATGCCGAGCAACATAATCTCTCTGACATATTCTTTATAGCAGTTTATACCAGTTACTTAACCATATTCGTTATGATCATGTAGAAAACTATCAGTAAAACTATCTTGCCCGGCCTAGGCTCTTTCTCTTTGCTTGGTTGTGTATTGTGAGAAGCGTGAGAATTAAAGTGTACTGAAGTTATTGAAGCTGTGGAAGTATAGTGAATTAGTGATTAGGACTTAGGAGAATGGCTTCAGCTAGAATTACAACTTTATTGGTAGAGCATATGTATCTTGGCATAGACACCAACATCTTGCACTATCCATCTTTAGTTATCAATAAGAAATGATTTATCACTAAGCTATTTTCGTCCCAGGAAACACATATCATCATTGAATGGTTCCATCTTTTAATGTAAGCTTGTAGCTAGGGAGAAGAATGATGATAGTAAAAGCCATCGTACATAAAGCTAAATGGTACAGCTCAAAAAATAATGGTACAACTTTTTCCACAACTCGTGCATTCATTGTTTTTAAGCTATGGGCCAATTATAAGATTCTTTCATGATATATACAAAGTTTTGATCAACTTTCTTTAATTCTTAACCTTCTCTCATATCTTTAGTCAGTCCCCAGCCATCCCTAATCAATAACTAAAGGATCAAATTCCAAACGTACATATTTCTTCACATACCTAACCTGATCTTCCTTATGAGTTTCAAAGGGAATTAGATTCAGCTGTCTCTAAAATGTGTCATGCGCGCACCACAAGTAGATTCACAAATTAAGGGTAAACCCTAATGTGGCATGACCAAATTAAAGCATTGCCTTTTCTACGTGAAGATTTAATCCTGTCAAACAAACTAAAGAATACGGAGACGAGATGACGAGAAAAGATTGAAACATCAAATGTCTGATCATCCAACAAACCTCTAGTTAATTACAAAGAATATCCCATAAAAAAATAATTAAATTAACAAAATCAGAACCTTAGGCCCTCCATAATAAGCTACAAGGGCAATAGTCATTTTAAAAGTTAACCTCCAAAAAAGGTTTCATATTAACTCAAATCTAGCTGAGGTAGTTTTCTCCACAGTAACCCTCTGAAACAGAAATTAAAACCCCTCAGACGCATCACCAATCGAGTTAGAGAGCATTACAAACCATACCAAGCTGCAGTCAATACAGAGACCATAATAAAACAAATTAATAGTAATTAGTACTATTATCATTTATCAATTTCCCCAATCTAATAAATATAAACATGACCAAAATTCGTGAAATATTAATTAATCTCCCATGGTTCAATTCAATCCTTCTCCTCCTTCCTCACCTGAGTTGGCACAATAATGTCCTGAAGCAGCCCATTGTCCCTCAACAAAGCCTCATGCCCATAACCATGACGGTTCGCGTGATCTTGATCAAATCCACCAAACGACGTCGTGTTCATGTAGTTACTACTGGAGTTATTATATATCAAAGCCGAAGCTTGTGCTTGCTGGTGGTGCTGATATGGCGGCATAAAGTGTGAGGGACCAAACGAACCGGCATGTCCGGAGCTGGTAGGATCGGACACAAAGCCGAAGCTAGCCCGTGCCGAAGCAGGGTATGGGTGCGTGTGCTGCCCTTCGTAGGTTGTAACCACGATGGAAGGGTCGTCGGAGGAACGCTCCACGCGCTTCTTAACGCCGCAACCCGCGCTGGTGCAACGGTAGTAGCTTCTACACGGTGACGTGGCACGACCGTTTGCGTGTCCCGCAAGAAAAACAAAATTAATTTAGAAAATCAAGAATTAGTGGGATAACTCTATTGCCATTTTGTCAACTAGACCGTTCACTAGCGACAAGGGAAGAGAGAGAGCGATGGATAGAGATAGAAAGAAAAAGAGAAAGAATTCAGAATCAATATACTGAAAAACATAAATATTCAAATTCTTCTTTATAAAAATATGTGATAGGGTAACAAATTGATTGATTCTTAAAAGAGTAAAATAAAAATGTAATTTTTGAATGTATAACAAGTTAATTTTGTCTTTTAAATTTGTGTAACACCATTTTATTATTAAGTAATAAAATTTAAGAATTAATTTAATATTAAATTATAAAATTTATAAATTAATTTAATATTAAATTATCTGTTAAACTAATTATTACATTTTTTATATATTCAAAAATTAAATTCAATTTTTTTTTCTTTCAATAATCAATTTGTGAATCTTTCATACTTTCATCAACATTTAGTTATTTGGCTTATTGTAAAATGAAATGACAGTGATATGCTACCTGGGATAAGGGCTGTTCTTCACAGCTTTTTGGCCGTACTTGCGCCACTTATAACCATCGTCAAGGTGATCAACATCGCTCTTTGTCAAGAACGCAAATCTCGGTTCTCTTTGCTTCTTTTGGTTCTTCTTCTTCGATTTCAGCCTGTTAGATTACAAAATTTGTTCATAATTAAACAATAGTCAACTCCTCTCAAATAACGGTATTATTGTCAATAATAAGAAATTGGAAAAGGAAAAAAGAAAAACAGAGTCGACACTAACAACGATAAAAGCAGCAGGAGCCCCATTTTAACTTCACTGATCAGAAAACAAAGACTGCCTCATGAATTTCCCGAAGCTGACGTATCTCTCACTTTCCATTTTACTTTGTCATATATTAATGCAATAAATAACATAGAGAAAATTAAATAAAAGAAAATTTTCAACATTGGAGGAAAGAAAAAAAGAAATACTGATAATTATAATTTAATAAACTCTATATTCACACATCTTTTTCGTATTTTCATCTACTTTCACCCTATATTATATAAAAATATATTATTATATTTTCACAATTTCAATTAACTGTCTTTTGTATGCTCTTATTTATTATTATCTCATACACCTAAAACTGCTTTTTTTATTTATCAAAATTGAAGTTTCATTCTAATAATTTGCGTAAAACTTTAATCTTGATTGAAGAAGCAGGTAGTGAATTGCATCTAAGTTTTTTTTGAAATAAAAAAAACTGTATAGTTGTCATTTTCCTTACTCAACACTTACTGTTTCTTAGTCTTGTCTTGATCTTGGTCATCTCCTCTGCCTCCATTACCACCTTCTTCCTCTGCTTCTGCTGCTTCTTGTTCATTCCCAGGTTTCAAACTCTGTTCGGCGTTGTTATTGACCGTAGCCTCATTCGACGACGACGAAATCGACGACAAATTAGGCGAGGCAGCCGGCGTGTTCAACACCTCGGAGGAGTCCGGGACGTTGGAGCTCGCCGGAGACCGCGCAGGGCGGTGTCCGCCGCCGGGAAGCCAATCGAATAACGGCGCGTTGTGGTCCTGCACGGCGAGCAGGTCCATGAAGGAAGAAGAAGACGAAGGCATCATCATGACGTCGAACATAGTGGATGGTACTTGGAAAGGGAAAGTGATCATGAAGTTGTTGTTGTTGGGAATCTCATCGGAAAATGCCATGGTGGTGGATGATGAGTTGTTGGGGTGCGCTACTTCCTCTTCTCTTTTCTCCTCCGCCATTGGTTGGGCTATATATCAACAACGCAAAGCGTGGCGCATATTCTTCGCTATTTTTCCCCCCTTTATATTTATGTTTTCAGATCTTGCTTTTGTGCTCCGAACTCAAAAGGTAGTGTGCCTCTTAATTCTACCACTTGTTATTACAAACGATATAAAAAGAGACACAAAGGATGAGAGAGAGGGATAGTTTGGGGATTAGGGGCGTACCCTCTCCATAGATTCAAATGTTAGTTTTCTTAACGAGTTGTTATCATAACTAGTAGTATTAATTTTTTATTGAAATTTTAAATTTATTGATGTTTTCTTGTGTTTGAATAATTAATAATATTAATTAAAGACATTAAATGTTTCTTTAAAAAGAATTACAATTCAAAAAATAGTTAAATGAATTTATTTTTTTAAAATCGAACTAGATCAACCAATTTCAGTTCGATGGGTCAATTTAATCAAAAATCGGTCTACTGATTTGTCTATTCACTCTAAAAAATTATTTCATTTTAAAATTGGTGAGACTATTTAAAATTGGTCAAAATTAATTATGAATCAATATGTTTTAAAATATTTTTTAATTTTAAAATTTCATCTAAAATTTTATAAAAAATAAAAATACATATTTAATAAAGATTAAATTTATAGCATAAAAAATTAATATAGTATTATTGGTAGCAATTTTTAATTACATGTATAGATGGATATGTTACGTAAAAGCATTAAAAATATTTATTAAATATTTTAAACTATTTTTAAAAGGAAATATTAAATATTTTTATATAACTAATGTTTTTAATAAATACTTTAATTTATGGTGTATTAATTACTTACAATAAATAATTTCTTATAGAACTATTAATATTCGTTGAGTAATTATTACTCTCTATCTGTTCCATTATAATTGTTTGGTAAGAAGAAGGAAAATTGTCTCAAAATAATTGCTATTTTAATTATTTTAATGTAACATTAATTATTTTTTTCACTTATATCTCTTATGATATGAACTACAACAACATAAAATAAATTAATAATAATAAAGTTAATTTTGTAAAATTAATATTATTTTTCATCTATTTATTGATTTTTTTAATTTATGTAAAACAAATTAGGATAATAATTATAATGAAACATAAAAAGTATCACTTTTAGTTATTGAGATAAAAACATTAATTACAAAAATACTCCATCGGTCTCATTATAATTGTTGTGTAAGTAAAAAAATTATTAAAGAATAATTATCATTTTAGTTTTTGAATGTAACATAAATTATTTTTTTCACTTATATCTTTTATATATTAACGATGAATTATAAAATCTAAAAATGAATTATGATGAGGTAAGATTAATTTTATAAAAAATTCATTTATTTATTATTATTATTAAAATAATGATAATAATTATTTTGGAACTGAGGGATTACTAGATTCAAATATTAATTTTTTAAGGACAATAGTAGCTGTGATCGAAACTTCTGCTACAAGTCTAAGATGAAAGACACAAAAAAGATAAGAAAAATGTATTTGGCGACTAAACTTTGTTCCTTTTATTTGAAGCCTCAGAAAATAAATATTATCTGACTTAATAAAACTAGGGTCCTTGTTGTGTGAAAAGAAAGGAGGTTTGATTGGGTTGGGAATTTGGACAGGAGAGGATGAGGAAGGGGAGTGGGGGGTTTCCAATTTCCGCCTCGGGATGACCGGCACCTGTCAGTTAAGAAGCGTACGAAGAATGGCAGCATGATGTTGATGGCATTTACCACAAAAGAGGACCGCCATAGGGCCCAGTGCGGGTTGACGCGGATATTTGACTGGTAACCGGCTTGGCGTGTGAAGGAAGCATTCTCGGGAGTGTACAAGTGGCTACCCATGGGATACTTATGGAATATTTTTTATCAATAAATATTAATTATTAGTTTATTAACTTTTACTTGTAGAAAAGATTCAAATCATAACATTTCTTTTTATTTTTTCTTTCAATCATCATATCAATCTTATAATTTTTTATATTTGCACAAGAGTATTAGGATAATCTTTTCTCCAATGCAGTGATGTTTTCTTCTTCTATTCCAATAAGCTCTTCCGGTGTTGTAGGGTGGGTACCTGCAAAGGGATTTCAATGCTCAATTACGCTATCTTCCCAATGCAGCAAATGAGAGCAATTAATGAGAGAATGTTAATATGCCATTACCCATTAATGAGGTATCAATAGTGACTATGGGTTAGTTTGTTTAAATTCGTTTGTTAAAATAAACACTTAATTTTAATCAAATAAGTAGTTTTCTATATTTTTAGTTTATTTGTTTAAATTGCTTTTGCCTTAAAAAAAACAATTTTCTACTTATTTTAAAAAGCAAATCTTATATGCTTCTTAAAAAAAATGTTTATATAAAAAGTATTTATTTAAATTTTTTTTATAGTTTGAACAAACTCACTTTATATTACCTTTTAAGTTATCTTCTTTTCTTAGTCCTTAATGTTCCTTCTTATATTACCATAGTCGAGAGATACTCGACCTTGATTGAAGGGGTATCGACTAAGGTCTAGGAATATGTATCAAAGTGGAGTTTCTTAAGACCGGGAGGTTTTCATCCTCGACCTAGGGGCTGTTCAACCACACCCAAGGGTAGCTTACTTGAAGATACCTCAACTGCAAGTAGTTGGTTGCCATATAGTGTTTGGTCCCAGTAACTGGGAGAGGGGCATTCGGCTATCGTCAAAGGGGTGCTCGGCCATGCTCTTGGTGATTCATCAATCCCTATGAGAACATCTATATTTTAGGTGTATTAGTTTTAATTAAAATTACAACTTTACTTTAATATTTGCATCATTGAATGCATAAATTAACTAATGTACGATTGTTCTAGTTTAATAAGTGATATTGAATTCGAGTCTTAAATATGTAGTTACATTAAATACCTAGAGGAAAGTTTTGCTACTCAGAGTGATTTTACTCGGTTTGAGTAAGATTGTTTTCAATGGATGATACATATAGTTGAGACCATAAAAAGGGATTTAATACTATAACATCTAGATCAAAACTATTGATGTTTAAAGTAAATGCACACCTTGAAAATTATTACCTCTAGTATTTTATATAAGAAACAAATGGTAATATTTTTTTTTGTCCAATTATAAGAAACATATGACCACTTTCAAGTATATTAATTGTTAATTTTCTTTTATACCCTTCATTTATTGTGAAGTTCATTAATGGAATATCACTCATTTTGCATGAAAATAAATGTATTTATTGAGTTATTCTGATACTTATTGGCTGAAAAAATTATTATCTAGATTATGAGTAATATCATTACATCTAATCACCACTTAAACCAATTACTTCTATAGTATTTCTTAGAATAAAAATTAAAATTTTAAAAATATTAATTAATTTAATTATTTTTTATTGATTTTGATGAATTAGATATTTGTTTCTTATGTATAACACCAAAGGTAGTATTTAATACTACTCAAAATTATTTACTAGTCTAAAATACCCTTCTATGTGATGGGGTATCCCTATGAACTTAATTATAACCAACTAAATAAATGGACTCAAATAAATGCATATTTTAATCACTTTCACCCTATTTAATGATATCATCTCAAACATATCCTTAAACTAATTGAGATTCTAATTTCAATGACTCTATTTTATTTTATTCTTGATATCAAATTCTAATGAAATTTTAATTAATTAATATAATAGTTAATTTTGTTTATATTTTCAAAGGGAGTAAATCATAATATGATCAAAATATGTATTTGATTCAACTAATTTTTAACTATTAAATGTGATCAAAATATGTATTTAAATTATTTCTAACCATAAATTTTATACTAACACATATATCACATTATGTAAAATTAATTAATTATGAACTATAATTAAATAAACACTTAAGGGGTGTTTAGTAATAGATTTTTTTTCATACTTAAGAATCATGAATCCTGTGAATTGTGATTTTTATGAACAATTATAATTTGTTTGGTTTGTGGACTATTTGATTGAGAGGTGAAAAGAGACAATTGAGAAGACAAAAGATACATTAACACCCTCACCTTGTAAGCTTAGTGTTTGGAGGGTTGTGGATCGTTCATTTGAGAGGTGGACAGAAACTACCAAGAAGATGAGAGATCCACAAGCATCCATGCCTTGCAAACTCAATTCTTGAAGCGTTGTGGATCATCAAGCTAGGAGGCTAACTCTCAAGGCTTGGCACATATAAAGTTGACTGGTCAACAAAGAAGCATCCCATTATAGTCCTTGCTTGTTCATACTAAAAGCAAGACAATGACATCGACCAATGACATACGTCAGGAGTCTCGTGTAAGGAATATAATAAATTTTGTAACACTTGGCAGACAAAATATTAGAATGTGGCAACATGGTAGGAGACACACTACATCTCCTAACATGTTAAAAGAGTAGATCGACACATTTGTATGTCTTTGTACATGGTATGAAATCGATAAGATCACATACACAAACATATGACCTTTGAGCCAATCAAGGAGGGACACATGGAAGGTACTGTTGAAGGACATCCAATATAAATAAGGGAAATGTGTGATGCCTACTCTAAGTTTATGGTTAGGCAACGCTAGGGGAACATACAAAGTCTCTAAGCTTGAAGGTGCTTCATCCTTTCTCTATGTGTCCTCTGATGTGAACATTAGCACAATAGCAACCATTGTGGGATCTTCAAAAATACTTTTCCTGATGACCACCACAATAGAAAAGATCAAGAACTCACCACCACTTGGTACCTCATCTAGCCCAAACTTTACACTTTCATGATTTATGATGGTTACTATGAGGATTGTGAATGAGTCAGATGCTAGAGTCAGTACAACTGATGGTATTCTTGATGACAACACTTTTTCAACAACTTCTACAAGCCATAATGAACCTAAGAAGCCAGAATGAAGCTCAATGGAAACTAGACCAAAAAATACGTCAACAATGAATTGATCTATCTACACATAATGAAAAACTTTTGTGAGTCTAATGATATTTAATGATCCTTTTTTCTAATTTTTTGGTTTTCAATGAATTTAACCAATTGAGGAGAATGTATTTTAAAAAGTATACTAAAGAATGTATTTGTAATCCTCATCTTGAAATAAATGTCTCCATTCAATGAATTCCTCACTCACCAAACCTTTTTAATGCTAGCTAGAGATCTTTTAAAACACCATGTTATAGCTAATTTTGTTACACCCATTTACATTCCCACAAAGTTATATCATCTACATTTCCTTTTTCTCTCTGGCAAACCAAGCGGAAGAGTTGGATCATCTTAATGACTGCATTATCAAACACATATGATTTCACCCCCACAATAATTAATGTTGAATTTCATTGCTCTAGATTTCTAATTCTATTTAGTATTTGTACTGTCCAGAGTTCACAAAATTGACATGGCAAGCAATGTGAGGATACGATATACACGTCAGTCCTCATCGTCAACCTTAGTATAGGAGCACAGGCGCAACTATCTTAGTCGTCATGCTATTGGGCCGATAAGCTGGTAATATATTTGAATTTTAATGATAATACTATTATCCCCTTATCAAATTGCATGTACCTTCTTATCTAGTACCAGTGAATTATCTATAAGGTTGTTACGTTACTGTAACAACCCCAACAATCAAGGACCCGAGGCTCCCATCCAAAACTATAAATACCAAATTCTACCTTTCCTTATTCATTCTTAACTCACTCACATACTTACTTGAACGTCAAAGTCTTTTTTTTTGCAGGTCCCCCCCTCGTGTTTTCCAGGCGGAGGACATCTGTAAATCTAACGTGGGAGATCGTGAAACTCATCTTGACTATACCAACCTCGACGTCAGTCTGCTCCAGATTTTGATAAGTATAGTAATAAAACCTTTTAAGGTCTAATTAATAAGGCTATTGTTCTTCAAGCATTCATTTCAAATGTTGTACAACGTCATACGAAAAGTGATTTAGGTCGGTACTCTAATCTATAATTGAGACAACCATTTTAGATTGACAATATTTTTGAGGTCAATCTCAAACCTTACCCTATTTGAAACATGATAAATGAAGACAACTGATTGTATGCAAAGGAAATATTCAAAATTGTCATGATTTAGGGTGAGACTAAAGGGACTCAAAATTCAAATATTGAAGCTTTCTCCATTCATACTATAAGTTTATTTCATATAGTACTCTCATGTATATAAATTGAGAATGTGATTGAAATTATTTTAATTTAATGTATAATTTATAGTTTGAATTTTAGATATACAATTACATTAAATACTTTAACATTTTTTTTATCATTTATAATAATCTTACCTGACTTAAATTTGATTACCTCGCAAGAAAATTACCTATAAATCTCGACAAAAATATGTGAGTATTATGTGAAAGTTAAAGGGAAAAAAATATCAATCAATATATTTCATTATCAATGGTCAAGATTAAATCATATAAGTCATGTAATTTTTCTTTTAAAAAAAAGTTACAGATTTTTTAAGTGATATGTGCCTTTTTAAAAAAAACATTGATCATGTATCTGAATTGATTTTTTTATCCGATGTATCTTAATTGATAAAATCTACTTTTTATACGTATGTCATTTTACTATGTTTGACATCGATATAATATTATTTGGCACTATCTTTATATATGTATACTAAATTTTAAATACTTGAAAATTTCATAAATATAAAATTTAATAGTATTTTTTCATGTTTTATGTTTAAATTAAATATTTTTGAGTATTTAACTACTTTTCTTGTAAATATACTCATTTAAATAATTCAAACGATTGGGTAGTCACAAATCTAGCACATCATTTAAACATAACCAATAAGAATTTTACAACTAATAAAATAAATAAATATAAAATCAGAATGTCAAACTTTTGTATATCATTTTTTATTGTAACAGTTAAACTAAAAAATCATACTTTTGTAATTTTTATTGAATAACTGTATCTCAAAGTCTATCGGTTCAATGTTCTTATCATATAGATTAATCCTAAAAAAATTTAAATTAATCTAAAATTTTTTGATGCTTTATTAATATATATAGATATAAATTAATGTACTTTATAATTTTAAATTATATAAAAAACTATTATTTAAATTTTTATGACCACTTAATATTAGTACAAAGTTTTTTCACCGAAGACAATAACTAATTATTATTTAATTATATGCTTAGAATTATTAAATTTTGATACAAACAATCAATGTAAATATATAGTTTTTTTTTCTTCAACTGTTAGATCGATAAAATCATATTTTATAGAAATATATTGATAATATAATAAGTTATATTTTAATAAATTTTTCAACAAATACTTATAAGAAAAGAAAACAAGAAGATAAAATAAATTAAACTAAATTAAAATAAACTTTTCAACAAGTTAAATGGAAAAACTTTTTAAAATTTATTTATGTATAAATTAATTTTAACTTAAGAAACCAATCATTTTTATCTTCTTAACCTATAACTATTTATTGAGAACTTTTTTTCAAATAAGGTCATAATTGACATAACTTATAGGTGATTCAATTCATCCTCATGTATGTGTATGTGGAAATATTCTAAATTTTTTAATGTATAAATGAAACAATTCCTGATTATGAAGTTTTTAGAACAATTTTTTTATTAAAAGCTAAAAACTATGCATTGTGGCCAAAAAGTAGCCCATATATGTGTGTGTGAGAAAGAGAGATAATATCCATTGACGCCAGATCAATCATAAATCTAGTAGAAGTAATTGATATATAGATTGTTAGCTTTGCTCAGTTTGCCTTTTTGAATTGATAAAAATGATTTGGAAATGAACTTTCTTGACTTCAGTGCAGATTATGGTGACATAACACCCTTGCTTAGTGACAATAAATAAAAATTGCTCTACCTCCTGATGGGAGTTGAATTCTGGGGTTGGATCTCTCCATTTTCATTTCTTTTCATTTTTTTATTAAGTTTTTGAGATAATAAATGTTATATTTCATAAAGTGTGCATTAATATTTTCATTTTATTTATTATCTTAGGTTGAGAAATGGAATAAATGAAGAGAAAAGAAAATGGAGAAGATCCATTTCCCTCCATAGTGAAAAGAAAGAAGAGTCTTGGCTGGTAAAAAGAACATAGGGCAGAAGAGAAAGGAAATAAACAAACTAACAAGGTAAGGGCTCAAGGGGATATGAAAGGGGATTAAGAAAATCACACTCACCTGGCCCATTTTCTATTTTTTGTTTTTATTTGTTTAGTTGGAGTGTTATAAATCATAAGACTAATTTGTATTAACAATTCAAATTTTGTGCCCGTCTTTTATTTATTTATTTAGAAAATAGTTTAAGTCTTTAGAAGATACTTCTAGAATCAGTAGACCCTCCCTCTCTTTTCTTTCTCTACAAACACATAGATATAGAGTGGGGATTAAGTTATTTTAGCAATAATTCTTTAAATATATTTCCTCCCGTCCTATGTATAAAAAATAAATATCAAATTAATTAAGATAAACAAAAACAGTCAAATTAGTTAATTTTGATTTATATATTATCATGAATTTAAATTTTATTTCAAAATACTCACAGAATTAATCAGTTTAAGAGGTGGTTAGATATAATGAGACTATTCATAATCCAAGAAATGATTTTTTAACCATTGAAAATGGATTATATTGTTAATAGCTCAATAAATACATCAATTTTTCATGAGAAATGAATGATATATCATCAATAGACTTTTTCTAAATCAAGAGTATAAAAGAAAACTAGCAACTAATAATACATTTGAAAGTAGTCGTATAATTTATTATACTTAGAAAAAATACTATTGTTTGTTTCTTATATAAAAGATTGAAGATATTATTAATTAGTTTCAACGATTCAATTATAAATATTTTGATATTATCTGAAATGGATATTAAATTTTGATAAATTGAAAAGTCATAGTTAGGCATAGTTAACAATTACTTACATTTTAAAAAGGTATGCTATAAAATATATTAAATTAATTTAATGAAGCATATCAACTACTTTTAAAATTTTGTAAAAAAATTAGATTTGATATGTTCAATAAGAATTTTTAATTTATAATACTTGAATTATCAAAATTTAATACTTCCTTCAATTTTGGATATAAGCAACAAAAGAATCTTTTGTTGATCTCAAATATAAGTAAATTTAAACTAATTTTATATTATTTAATGACATCATTACTAAACTATTCTTTATTTAATTCATGTTTTATTTCCAATAATTCTCTTTTATTCTTGATATAAACTTTCAAGAAATGATAATTTGAACAAAAAATATTTTTAAATGAAATCAATACAATTGAATGATGTTAACTAAATATTGAAATTAGCATAAGTATTTTTATTATTATTATTTGAGACCAAATAAAGTATATACACAAGAGAAGAATCCTAACAACACTCTTTGTAACACTCTCTCCATTATAGACTATTGAATGAATTTTATTGAAAATCACAAATCTTAGTGAATCTCATTTTTAAATTAATATTTGATCATCTCCCTTTAAAATAATTTTGCTACTAGAAAAGAAGTTAATTCTCAATCTTTTGGAGCATTAGTGTTGAAATTTGTAGATATGAAAAACATGATTGAGAGAACAGATCCCACCAAATATGATCTTCTATGGCTATGCTGGAAAGAGAAATATTGGTTTGAATTAGAATGACCTAAATAGTTTTGCCGTTGAACTATTTAATATTCCTTTTTTAAAATACAATTTATAATATAAAAAAATGGCACACCCAAAAATGAAATCCATGACCTGAAAATTGTTCAAGTGGATCAATTAACTACTAAACCACCATGATTAATTAGTAAACTTATGACATAAATAATATATATTTTATATTTTATTTATACTAGTTTGTGCTATTAAACTACTTCTTTGATGATTTAACTAATGACTCATCAACCTAGTACCTTGATCTAGTTGACAACTAATCTAGTTTTTAAACCACTACAGTGAATACCCACACTTATAATATATTAACAGTTCTCTCTTCCTTATTTTTGTTTGTTCCCAAAATATTAGGAGAATTTTAAGAGGAGAAAATATAATTTGTACTTTTAATTGTATCCACTAAATTATCCAAAAATCTTATATTACATATAACCTTGTCTCATGTTTATAAAAATGTAATAGTATATTACTCAACTTTTGCCTCCCTTTACAAACTAAAAAAAAAAACCTATCCTATACTACCTTCTTTTTAAACCAAACCAAATCTTTCTCTCTCGTTCACATTCCTTTCCTTCTTCTCTACTAGTTTTCAAACACAAATCCTGTCCTGTCCTCCCTACTCCACCTTTCAATCACACAAAAAGAGATGACTAAGAATAGTTAGAGCTGTAATTCATCTTAAAGTTTAGATGAATTATTAATTGCATTCTTTTGGTGACAGAACTAAAAAGGCAACATCACCAATATTAGAGGAAAGTGTTCTGGTGGTGGTAACATATTCTAACTCTTAATTTGTGAATAATTGAGAGCCTCATTAATTTTAATTTTGAGAAATTATTTGAACACTCCGACTTTAATGCAAATTTATGTTTTATTAATACTAATATCAGAGCAAATTTTAAGATGTATATAAATGTGTATGAGTCAATAATACATTATTTTGACGCCTTGAGTTGATTGTTTTCTAAAAAATTGTTATTACAAATATATTTTATTAAAATTTATGTATTTAATTTGAATCAATGAAAGTTCACCACTCAGTCGATTTAGCATACAAAATTATTCAATGAAGTTATGTATTTGGCTCCTACGTGTCAAATCGAACGGCTGTTTTGTCTTAAACGACAGCAATTGAAAGGTCATGTTCTTTACGCGGTTTTGGTATATTCTATGATTATTGCTTCTAATTGACGCTAGCTCTTGCAATTTGCAAATCTCGTATATAACTGTAGGTACTCGAAAAAAGGAAAAGCTTAAATCTAGAACTGTATATATATATGATCTCCCACACTCCAACCACAGCGTTGCTACGTGTTCCTCCTTTGCTTTCCTTCGCGAGTGCCTTCGTGTTCTCTCTCTTTACATATTTTGTGGTTTGTTTGATTGTTTTTATCTTATTTTCCTTCCATACCATTCCCTGCATTTTTATTCATTCCGTTCCATCAATGCTCTTTCAACATCACTATTTTAATTGCACGACGGTGATTCCCTTTGTTTCTTTTAAATTGTGAATCGTGTGAATATATTATATGTTTTGACTTGTTGGGATAATATGAGACAATGAAGCGACTATTTAGCATGTCTTTCATCTATTCCTATGTTTTTCCCTTTATATATATAGAAATTAAAAATCCTTATTAATGTACCAATTCTTATTTTTTTTTCCTTTGTGTTTAATTAGATCAGTTTATAATAATAAATTATGAAAGAATAAATTATATGGTCGATTTTTTTTTGCAAAAGAGTACATTAAATTCACAAACTAGAAACAAAACTAAGAGAGTTGGATAAGAAACCCCGCATTCGTTTTTCCGCATGTCAAAATGCCATCATTTTTAACATTGAAAAGAGATGGTTATTGAAGTAGGTCTAAAGATAAAATAATTAAAGTTTAAGTTTTAGATTTGTCATTTTTTTACGAATTTTTATAAAGAAAAAATGAACAAAAAGTTTACGTATGTTAGTAAGAAAAAAGTCTATTATATAATTATCTCATTTAAAATAAAATATTTCTTTTAAAAATTTATTTTAAATTCGCGTCCAGGTTGACTCACTGTAATTAAACCGTGGATATCGTGGTGCATGGATGACATATTACTTAGAAAATAATAAGTGTAGAGGTAGTGGAGACAAACACAATACACGTAATAAACGACGGTACGTAACAGTAGAAAACAAAAGCAAAAACAATTCGATTGAATCATTTGATTTGGTCGTTATGTTCATTGCACATGCTGTTCACGTGCGAGGCGTAGGCCAGTGTTGCGGGCTCTTAGCTGGAGGAGAAGGAAAGCTGCAACGGGTCTCGGCGGCGCTGTCGGTGGTTGTCACCTCATTCTCTCTCTCTCTCTGACTTGTGTTGTGTTGTGTCTAGCATGTGGTGCTGCAGTGGGTTAACCACATTGGAACGAACAACCGACATAAAATCCCAAGGTCGTTTTTGGTGGTTTGAACTTAAACAACCGAGATATCGCCGTCTCGAGGGACGTGATGATTCCACACTCTGCAAAACTGCATGCAGATTGAGAAGTATAATTCACACCTTAATCAACAGTCAAACCTTGTGAATATTTGTTCTTCTTCGATCAATCACGCAAAATACATTTTTTTAACCATGATTTAGATGCACTAAATTAATTATCGATCCAAAATTTAGTCAAAATTAAATTTTTTCTTTGATCCCTAAGAATGTATTCTAGTTTTATTAATTATCGTGATTTTTCTAGTTTAATTATTAATACACTAAGTTTTAAGCTGTGTTAAATATTTGAAGAGATTTTTTTTTAAAATAAAATTATTTTCATTTAAATATATGTAATTTATATTAAAATGGAATCACGCAAATAAAAAAAGAAAAGAAAGAAATAGTTTCAACTTTGTTTCTATATATGTTATTTTATTTTGTTCCCGAGCTTAATCAGTACCATGTTATGTTGTTGGTCCACCATATATCATACGGTTTATTCCCATCTTATGGCGCATGGTATGTTTTGATCATTAAATAAATTTAAAATTATTATAATCTTTATATTCAACCACGTCTACTTCAATACGATCGACATTCTTTTGTAAGCAATCTTCTAATAATTCTCATATGTTTCACAACGGTTTTTTTATCAATTGTATTTTGTAACAAAGTAAATATTTTATGGAATTTTCAATGAAAGTATGTAATTTTAACTAAGATATTAATTAGATGCCTGTCGTTTTATGATTAGAACAAATTTTATATTAAAATTTTGATTTTCGTTGTATAAAAGAAAAGTACATTAAAAAAAGAAAACTCATCGTTAAATATTAAATAAATAGTTTTTTGTGTGTGTGTGTCTGTATTCGCGTGATTGGAGTTAAACATTTTAGCTCTTTTTTCTTTGATATTTCTACCATTTTGATTAATGTTATTTGTGGCTTATATAATGATACAAACTTTTAACCTTATATCATCGAAAAGGCTTTCTCTCAGTTTTATTATTATATTGTTGTCGGTTGGATGAAAGTTGGTATCTAAGATTGATTTCGTCCTATTTAACCAGTTGACCTGCCAATAAAGTATATTTAGCTGGGTTAAAATAATTGCTTTTCAGAACAAAGAGAAGATAAGACAAAAAGGTGTAGAGATTCTCTTTTCTCCATTAATTAATTGCTTTTAGAATTTCTTGTAAGAATCAATTAGGCTCTACCAACTTTTTAGTTTATATACCAATTAAGGGTGTATTTGTTTTGTCGGTAAACATGCAGTAACACAAAATTCAACATGTATTCACTGCAAAAACAAGATATAATTGGTGCTTTTCAGAAATGGAAATCGACCCAATCCCATGTTTGTACCGAAAATCTAAACACACAAAAGTCTAAAACAGCATGCTGCTCAGAATATTGGTTTAGACAATATGATAAATAGCTTCTGTTATATTCCTATTGAATTTTATAAAACCCACTAATATATATTTTAACTGCACGTGTATGAATTTATTAACATTTTTAATTCGTTTCAATATGCACGGCGATTATTGGATGGTTTAGATCCAAGGATACTTCACTCTTTCTTTCTGTATATAGTATCATGTTTTCTGGATTTGCATATTCATCACATTCGTTTTGGTTACAGTATACTTTTAGTGGATATTCTAACTGATACGGTGCAAATAAAAATTTATTCATATAAAAATTAAGCTAAGGTCGTAGAATGATGTTCGATCAAGTTATGTTATTCTAGGAACTATCTATGGATGGAGAGCGGAGTGGAGTCATCTGGAGCTAAGGTCGTCGGTGCGCCCCCAACCTCGGATCCTCCAGATGCGGGTGGAGATAGGAATTTAAAACCTTTAGGGATAAACTGATGCAACATAGAGAGCCTATTCCTAGGATGGAGACTGTCAATCTTATTGGGAAATTACATTGTCGTGCAGACGTTAAGTATAACATTCCTAATTTAACAACATTAGTAATATATAAAATAGAGATTTTTTATGGGATAATCTTTATATTTAATGGTAAAAGGAGACTCTTTAGCAATGATAATTGCCTCATATTAGGAATTGATGAGCATAGGATAACACATGTTTAAGAGGAAAGGGTAGTTAGAGGGAGAAAGAAAAGAAAGAGAGTTAGAGAGAGGAAAAGAAGAGAAGAAGAAAAGGATAAGAGGAAGAAGGAGAAGGAGCAAAGATTTGGAGACTCAATGCCCATAGCTTATTTTCACCCGTTCCCAAATGTGAGTGTTTCTCCTTTTCCCTTTCCCTTGAGCAATTCATTGAGTTTTTTCATGATCCTTCCCCTTTCTCATTTTCGCACACTATTCATGGGGTTTTGAGAGAATGATAATTTTGAGTTGTTTTACTTAGATATAGAGCTTTCATATTGGGGTTTAGTGTTAGAAGCACTAAGGATGATTCTTTGTGTGTTTAATGTGAGTTTTGAAGATTGAGTAGTCATTAATGGTGTTGGAAGCTTGAATTTGCAAGGAACTAGCATTCTTGTAAATCCAGTTTTGACTAGACGACAATTTGCGGTTAAGCTAAATTTGTAACAGAAAGGAATTTTGAAGGAATTTGGTTAAGCAACAATTTGTGGCTAAGCCATATTTGTGGCTAAAAGGAAGTCTGGAGGAATTTGGCTAAGCGATAATTTGTGGTTAAGCCATATTTGTAGCAGAAGGTGTCTGGAGGAATTTGTCTAAGGAACAATTTGTCACTTATCCAAATTTGTGGCAGAATGAAAGTTTGGAGAAATTTGGCTTAGTGAAAATTTGTGGCTAAATCAAATTTTAGACATAATGTTATTTAACCTGAGTATTGTTTTGAGAGTTTCCAAATCAGTTTCAAATGTGTATATACTTTTCTTTTATGAATTATATAGAAAGAGTAAAATTACTTTTATGAGAATTATTCTTTTGTTTTAAATATTACCTTTCAAAGATGAATGGTGATAATTATGAATCTTGTAAACATTGAAATAAATGTAGTAGGGTTGTCTATAAGATAAGTACTTTATTGTTGAGATAATTGGATGATTATTGAAATGCTATATCTTGATAATAAGAACTTGAATGAATTATCTAAATGTAGTATATTATTGATGAGATGATGATATGTATGATGTGAGTGTGGACTTGATGTTGGAATCGACCCTAGATATATTGAATGAATTGTTGTTATTGTCGTTGGTACATGTGTGTGCACAAAAATGTACTCTTGTCGTTAGTACATAATGAGTGCACATAAATTTACTCTTGTTGCTGCTAGTACATAGTGGGTGCACAAAATGTACGATTATGGTTTATATACGACATGTGCACAATTGGTGCACAAACATATGAGTAAGCACATAAGTTGAGGGTGTTATGTGAGCTCTCAACCTAGTGTTGGAGGTTTTCGTGGTGGCTAATAGGAATGAACCTATAGATTAGACGAGTGGACAAATATCTATAAATGTATGTTCTTGCAAACATACAGAGGTAAGCCAATAACCACAATTGTCTATATTCAATAAAATCACACTTTCTCTGTAGGGTCAGCCCAAGAGACTCCCCAATGGTGATAAATTATCTGTTGATAACAAGGGTGCCAGCATGGGAAGTAAACAACCTCTGTAGGTTTGTGAGGTTCTTCCAGGGAAGTTTTTCTATTCCATGGAATCTCTTGAACTGGAGCGTTCTAGCAAGGGGTAGGAGTGGTGGAGGCTATGAGTAGAGGTAAGCTCATGTGAGAGGAGAACATAGAGGTCTCGCATGGGAGGGAGGCCCAAGATGAAGTTATAGGAGCATTTGAGGAGCATAAGACAATCTTTGAAAAAATCTTGGATTTTGATCAGGGACCTTTATCCCTTTAAGTAGCGTGGTGGTGTATTCGACCATAATCAAATTTGCTCAGAATATTGATGATTGTTGCTTAATGGATATGAATTATGTGGGAGGGAAATTGACGTGGCATAGAATAAGGCCATGATATCGTCCAATTCATAAAAGGCTTGATCGTGGCCTTTGTGATGCTCTATGGAGGTTGAAGTTTCCAAAAGCTATTGTTGAGGTCTTGTCGCGGGTTCATTCATACAATAATCCTTTATTGTTGTGGTGTGGGGGTTTTCCCCATCCTAGAGGGGAGCATCTTTTTCACTTTGAGGCTTCGTGGTGTACTCATCAGGATTATAGAATGGTGGTTAAGAATGCTTGGCATAAGGATGAAGGTAATGTGTTGCGCCCAGTGGATAATGTTAAAACTGATTCTCTTAATTTTAATAAAGAGGTATTTTGGATAATTTTTTGAAGAAAGGGAGAGCTTCAAGCGAGGATCAAGGGGCTGGAGAGTTACTTGGAAAGAGTGGACTTGGTTAGATCCTAGGAGTTGTATCAGAATATGAGGAAGGAGTATGAGTTAGTTTTGTTCCAATGGGAGACTCATTAGTTTTAGAAGTCTAAGGAACAATGGATCAAGCTTGAGAGTAATGATACATCCTTTTTCAACCCCAGGCGGTGGTTAGAAGGAAAAGACATAAAATCCATGGTTTGTTTCTTCCTTCTGACGAGTGGTGCATTGATGATGAGACACTTTTCAATCTAAGGTTTTGGACTTTTTTAAAGGTCTTTTTAGGGAGGTGGAGGATGTTCAAGAGGTTTCCTCTGTTTTTAATATGATTACACTGATTGAGGAGGATAGGGTGTTGTTGGGGCATTGTTACTAAAGTGAAGGTGCATAAAGCTTTCATGGGGATGAAGTCCTATAAAGCGTTAGTGCCAGATGGTTTTCAACCTATCTTTTACAAGATGTTTTGAGAGGAGGTTGGAGATGATGTCTGGTTATTTGTGAGGAATGTTGTTGATATAGGTACTTTTGATTCCAAAGAAGTTAGGAAATTAATTGTTCTTATTGAGAAGCATGATAATCCTAAGTGCTTCAAGGACTTTAGACCCATTAGCTTATGCAATGTGTTATATAAGATGATTTCTAAAATGTTGGTTAATTGAATAAGGTTTATGATGAATCACCTTGTTAGCCCTATCCAAAGTAGTTTCATTCCGAGGAGAGGCACCACAAATAATGCGATTAGGAGATTATTCAAACTCTATGTATAAGTCACGAAAAAGGAAAAGGGATATTATTTTTAAGTTGGACCTTGAAAAGGCTTACAATAGAGTTGGTTGGAGGTTTTGATTGATTTGAAGTTCCCAAGTAATATTATTTCTCTAATCCTGCATGGTGTGTTTTCCTTATCCCTTTGCTTGTTGTGGAATGGAAATAGGTCCATTCCTTTCCTCTCTAAGAGAGGGTTGCATTAAGGCGACCTGTTATCTCCGTATCTTTTTATGCTTTGTATAGAGAGAATTGAGTACTTGATTAAAGATGCAATTGAGGATGGGACTTGTGAGCCATATCAGAAGAGAACAACGTCCTCCTTTTTACTAAAGCTAAGCCCTCCAATGTTCGTGTGGTGAAGAATATTCTTGATCAGTTTTGTGCTGAATCAAGGCTAAAAGTTAGTCTTGAGAAATCAAAAGCTTTTGCTTTGAAAGGTGTCTTACAAAATCAAAAGAGGGAAGATCTCCAATATTTCTCATATTAGTTTTACCACTAATATGGGAAAGTAACTTGGTTACCAAATGGTGCATGAGAGGGTTAATGTGGCTTCTTTTCTTCCTTGCTTGATAAAGTCTAGAGAAGGTTATTAGCTTGGAAAAGGGAGATTGTTGAATAGAGTGGGAAAGGTAACCTTAGTTAATTCAGTTGTCACTTTTATCCTCACGTATACAATGCAAATGCAATGGGTTCCTTGATAGCCTTGACATAATTCGGAGAAAGTTTATCTGGAGTGGGAGCATGGAGTGTAGGACACATCATGTGGAGTGTGATTCTTTCATCTAAAAGCATAACAGTGGTGGGTTGGGGGTTAGGGTTGCTAGACTCCAAAACATCTCTTTTTTGGGTAGGCTTGTGTGGGATGTTATTCATAGCCCTCAAAAGTTGTGGGTGCAATTTCTGCGTAATAAGTATTGATAAATGTCAAATTCAGCAAATTTTCATATGTATTTTGTGACATTTATTTGACATTTTAGTTAACTTTTTAGGTCTTGTTTTGAATCTAATTAGCTTTAAATTTAGTTTTTACTTTGTCTTAGGTAGAATTTTATGTTTTATTTATTTTTAATGAATTTTTGATAATTTTTCAGCAAAAACAGGTCATTCTGGCATAAGCCCACTTTAGCGCTAGAGCTCTAGAGGTCCAAAATCAACAAAAAGTTCTGAAAGAAGAAATTAAGAAATTTGAAGATAAAAGCAAGAAAAATTAAGAGCAATATATATTTTTTAAGGATAAATCAACTGAAAAAGAAGATAATTATTTGAATTAATTAGAGATATTATTTGTTTGTAATTTCTTGTTATTATCTCCTTAATTAAATCCAATTGCAATTTTATAAATAGAAGGTTAAACATTCATTATAACAAAGTAGAAGTCCCAAGCAGTTTTTAGAATTATATTTTTGACTCCCACCTACTAGACGCCTTCATTATTCCATTAGACACTCTAGGTTTCATTATATTAATTTTATGGGTGTAATTCCTTCCACCTAGAAGAGGAAAAGATAAACCTTGTTTCGCTTTAATTCTATCAATACAATACTTCATCTTGAGTTCTGTATTTGTTTCCATACTTAATATTTTTTTATTGACCATCTTATAAATGAATTCAGGAATTGACTTACGCTTTGGCAAACATTGTTGAAATCCGAAAACATGAATCAAGTACTTAATTGAAATTATCTCTAGGATAGAATAATCTTGGTTAAGCCTCACTAATTCTTAATCATTAATGTTGATTGATTGTGTTAGTATGTCCAAGGGATTAGGTAACAGACAAGTAGTTTAGAATGTACGACCATGTAGGAGTTGTGATAGAATGTATTAGTGAATTAGAGATGAGTAGAGAATTATGAAGTTACAATGGATCAATCGAATTCCAAGTTCAATCCTAAACATTCATTCATCAAGATCAATTTCACCATCAAAATCTAGTATTTTTATCTTTACTTAATTATTTTATTGTCATTTAATTTTTATTGTAATTTATTTTATGTTATTTATTTTGTGACAATCACAAAACAAAAATATAAAACCTAGTTCTTAGTTAAATAATTACATGAAATTTCTTCTTTATTTTATTGGGAGACGACCTGAATGATAATTCAATTATTACATCATGATTGAGTTACATTTGACTTAAGTTGAATCTAATATAAAATAAAATCCAAACGAGTATCTTGGTGATGATTTAAATGATATCCCATCATAAGGGTTCTTATGTGTTATTGTCCATCCAGCATGCGTATCTTGTTTTGTTTGTTCTCTTCATCCACAAAGAAAAGAAGAAAAAAAAAGATAAGCTACAATTGTCATTTTGATTTTGTGATTTTGCTTAAGTTTTTAATCGAAAATTGAGGCCAAGCACAACCCTTGCAACACCATAGAACACAGTATCGCAGTTTATTGAAAAAAATAGGTGAGTCATCGTAAATTTTCTTACATTATTTTCGATTTTTACAAATAAAAAAAATCAACTAAAACTAGCTCCTATTGAACCGAGGCAAAAGCTTGCTTAGCTAAACAGCTGCAGAATTCCAAGTTCTGCCAAGTTTGTTCACGAACCTATTTTCTCTAAATTATAGTTTTAAATTTATTTGAAAATATATTTAAAAATAAAAATGTATTGGTACACACATGCAAAAGCAAAAAAAAAAAATAGGACACGAGAAATTAAGATTTGCATAGCCGAATAGAGAATATTCCAAAATGCCGCAATCAACGGTTGCCTTGGTCTTGTTTCCTAGTATTTAGATACAGCTTCAGTCAACTAGTTGCCCATTTGCTTTTGAATCCCAAAATATACTTTGTTGACAACTATTTGACTCTTTCAAAACAAAATAAAAAAGATAAACATCTTAATTATTATTAAAGTTTAAAATATATTATTTTAAAAAAGTGTTAGCAATACTTTTTTTTAATATACTAATTCTAATATATTCTTTACTATTGATTAAAATTTATTAAAAATTTAATAAGACTCATTAAATAAAAAATGCCATTCACAATTTTTTATGTTTAATAAATTTTAATTAACAATAAATAACATGTTTAAAAGAAGGTTCTAAAGAGTTTTTTTTAGTAGAAGTTATCATAAGTTAAATAATTCTAAATCTTCATATATTATTCTTCTACTAATTCTCGTATTTTCTTTGTATGATAAGTACAATATTTATTTTATATGCTAAATGTGTATTTACATTTTCATAATTATTGGTTTTTAAAGTAATTTTGTTCAATGTTCAATGGAGTAGATTATGTTTGACGAGCTATTTTAAGATAATTTTTAACTTTTTATTATTATTTGAAAACCTTATTTGATTGTTTAATATATAAAAGTTATTTTAGTATATTCTAGTATTTTGTAAAACGCTATTTAAAGTATCATTTTTTTAAAATCTTAATTTTAATTTTTAACTTTTTACATTTTATTTTATTTTATCTAAAAATATTTATTAAATTTTTTATTACCATTTTTAAATAAAAATAATATTTTATTACTATTTTTAACTCATTCCTCCCTCAAATATTTTATATTACACTATTTATTTTAATTATTTTACTATTTATAATATTTAATCTATTATTTCAAAATTATACTTCACAAAATTAACAATGATAAATGTTAGACTTATTTTATTTATTATTTTTTGAATAATCTTATGTTAGATGATTTATTTTAACTATTACATTAATTAATATAATAAAGGTATAATATCTACTCAAGTGTATGCTTGTTTTACTTTATTTTAAAATTGATTAAAAATATTTTGAAAAGATATAGTATAGGATTAATAGTAAAATATATAATATAAAAAATGTAATAATTGAAACTAAAAATGTAATGAAAATAATTTATTTACAAATAAAAAATTATTAAATTTTAAAATTAACTTAAAAAATAAAATTATACACCTCAAAATATATTTATATTCATAAAATAAAATTGAAATTTATATAAAAGAATCATATATATCTATTTTTGTCATTTCATATTTTTCAGTTACTTTAATAAATTGTTATTAAAAATTTATGATTTAATAAGTCAGATTTTAAATTTGTAACTATCAGCTAATTTTTCTAAATAAAACCTAAATGTGGACAATTTTTTTAGTTACGATTAGAACCTTGGTTGGCTAGATTTTGCGGAATTAGTCCCTTTCACTAAACCTAACTCCTATTGATGCAATATTTATTTGGAAAAAAAAGAGCTAAAAATAGTCACATTTCAAATTTAATCCCTACAAAATTGTCACTTTTCAATATTTGTTGCTAAAAATTTGTCAAGTTTAAACTTTATTTTTTAACAAGACAAGCTCAAACTTTTCATCGACTGTAAACAAAACAATCTTCAACAACCTAATTTTTTTTTCACAAACTAAATCTAAACTTCTAGACTCGATTCTTTTACACTCTTACCCTGAAATTTAGAAATTCATCTTAACCAGGTCAAGGGGAAGAGTGTTATTCACGGGTATCAACAGCATGTAGTTAAGAAGGTTTGGGACAGGGCAATAAATAGGCAAGGCGCAAGGGTCCCGTCTAACAAGGTCAACCATAGCTATACCTTGAAGTGTTCTCTGATAAAGATAAAAGTTTGATAAGTATTGACCTTGCAGATATATTTGAAGGGTACAATAAACCTACCAACTACAAAGAAGCTATTGACAAGATCAAGATGAAGATCAAGACCTTTTCAACTTTGTTACAGTAAAAACTGAAAGCCAGAAAAGTTGGCTTTTAAACTAGAAATAATAGATTATATGGTTAGACACTCGATATGAATTTGGACCGGCATCTGTGGTATGAATTACAATTACCATCTTACAACGCAACTCGAGAACAGTAGTTTAAACTTTCAAAATAATTTAAAATGCTTACCCTTTCATATATTTTATTCTTCCCTGCCAAATACGCTCAACTAGTATAATTTCCAATAGCATGAACGTTATAAAGTCCATGTTCTAGGGTCTACTTAGTTATTTTGATAGAACTAATTTTAGATAAAGTTAATATTTCTTTTTATGTTTAGAAATAATATTAAGAGTTTAAAAGATTTTATTTTATAAACAATAATATAAACCATTTTGTAATATATTAATATAAATATATTTCTAAAAATTGAGTGTGGCAATTCTAGTTGTTAAATATGTCAAATTTTATCTCTTAATCAATTTTACTCTATAAAATCATAATTTTTGACTACAATAAATCAAACACAACCTCTTTAACTTTTTTCCTTATCCGCAAATGTTGTTTGCATGACCAACACATCCTTGGTGAAATGGAATTGAACTCAAACCCTGACATCTGGTA
This sequence comes from Glycine latifolia, assembly GCA_013407115.1. Classification (NCBI taxonomy): domain Eukaryota; kingdom Viridiplantae; phylum Streptophyta; class Magnoliopsida; order Fabales; family Fabaceae; genus Glycine; species Glycine latifolia. The sequence goes on from CM023955.1 coordinate 12,787,324, forward strand.
AACAATGTCTTAAGCTCAAATTTTGCAAATAAAAAAACATTTAAGAGAGAAGTCTCCATTAAAGATAGTCAATTAAATTTTTCAACAAATATTATATAAAGAAAAAACACTCTATTAAATATGGTTAACCAAATTCTTCAACTTAGTTTAGAACTGTTGAATTGGATTATAATTTGTAGCAATAATACAGTGACAAATAAAAACTTTACATATGTATCCATTAACACAGGCTATCTGATAGAGACAGCTGCAATTGCTTCTGCCTAACAAGAAAGGGGACAGTTGCTTCCTGCACCTCTTTTAAGCTTCCCCAACACCTAATCCAAAATGTAAAATTACATTCCGGAAAGATTTCTCTAAAATGTAAAAAATTTCGTTCCGGAATAGGTGTAGGAAACAAATGGGGAGTTTCAGGAAATAATTTACCAAGAAAGGGAAGATCCCATAATTATTGGTTTTTCTGCTTCACACTTTACCTAGGTCATGTATGTTTTGAACGCAGATGATACCCACTATCGTTGTTATGGGTCACCATGTGAAAAATCTATGCCCAAAATATTAATTAGACAGCCAACCGTATGAGTATGAACCTCATGTGAAAGCTTGAAAACAACATAGAGGCCTGTTTTGGCACATGAACGACAGTGCCACCCAACAAAACCCAACCATCCCATTCAAACAAGCAGAACTTCAAGGCAAGATCCTGAATTACCCAGTTTTCTATCATTCCGTTACTTTCACAATCTGTATTAGTAGACCAGTTGACTAGATCATATCATACCAAACCTGGCAGCATTTCATCCTTGACTAATAGTGTTAATTTAATATTCATTAGAAACCGTCCAGATCTACAACTCTTTTGATTGTTATGTCTTGTCTCTTTTTATTCCGCGTAGTTTAACCGACGGATTTCACTCACAACCTTCTGTGGGGCCCTTATGATCATCTCTGTGATCTAGAATTTGGACTTAAAACTCAGCTTACTCAGACAACTAACATTAGCATCAGCAACAGAAATCTTGAACAAGTAAAACCAAATTGCAGAGTAGAATATATCCATATGATCACCCACACCAAACCAAAACTTCCCATCAACCTAATATATGGGCATTTTACAAGAGACCAAGACAGTAACCACCATAAATATATTAAAGAGTTCCTACTTTCTACTGTGGTAAAACCGGAACTTGAGAAAGGGACAGCCCACAATTTTATCTAAATCAGAAATTGGCAAGAGATAAAAATCATATTCAAAAGGTTATGAGTTCTCAATTTTAGATCTAGGCGTGAATAAATTCTCCTTTTTAACTAGTCTTGAGAAGTTGTAGCAACAGCTTGTTGAATTCTCCGTTGATGAACATCCCAATTATACACACGAGCAATTGTAACCTGATAAAATATAGGTAAACTATCAATAACTATAATTAATTATTTTCCAGAACAACCTATGAAAAGATTGGGTGATTACTGATACATGTACTCAACAACATTTATGCAAAATACCAAAAGGAGTGTTGAGGTGTTCTCAAATGCATCCTATATAGATTAAGATGTGCATGGTAGATATGAAATTGAGGGTTGAAAATGCGGAGTAGACATTATTTATGCTTGCTTATTAAGAAAACAAAGGAATGAACGAAACTGTGCCCGTTTGCATTTTAATTGTTTGTTTTTGAGTGTATTATTCCATACTCAATTTAGATCTAAGTAATATCAAATTGCAATATGAAAGTCCAAATTAAATAATTTTCATTCATTCAATTTTCCAAATTAAAAGTTTTAGTTTTCTTTGCCAAAAATTAATTTGTTAAATAATTCTCTCTCTCTCTCAATTTCCACTTCCCTTTTTTTATGTTCTACCTTCCATATTCTATCTAAATAATTTTCATTCATTCATTTTTCCAAATTATAAGTTTTCATTTTCTTTGCCAAAAATTAACTTGAGAGACAATTTTATCTCTCTCTCTCTCTCAATTTTCACTTTCCTTTTTTATGGTCTACCTTCTTACATTCTATCCCTCCTACTAAGAACTTCCCTTGAAGGTATTAAAGGGCTCAAGGGCTTGATGCCTTTTGCCATGCTATACAAGCTCAATGTCCTTGACGTTTATTTACTTTCAATAGGAAGGTGTGGAAAATGCAGGGGGGTATGGAGCCCTTGATAATTAGCAAGCTGACCTGAGTAATTGTCACTTGGTCCCTCAAGAATTGTAGATCAGCAATAAGAACTTCCAAACTGGCTCTAGCATTATCCAGGTTCTTCTGTAGAAGACCAGTAGCCTGCAACAGAAATTTATACTCAAGATATATAGGGAAAAAAATTAAAAGAAATAAACAGAAATAACACCTAAATACTAACATACAAGTACCTCTTCTAAAGAATATTCCAGCATAACATTTGCTCCCAGCCATAAACACACGGAATTGGTTTCTTCTATACGTGCTTGTGAATAGATGCCTTCTGATACTTCAAAATCAGCAATAAGTTCCTGTTTTTAGGGTCAAATATAAATCCTCAGTTTCTAACGTAACTATTGCTTTTCACTTGCAGTAAAAGATTTAACAGATTGCTAGAAAGGTGGCATGATAATAGTTTAACAAATGATCAAAATTAAATCTTTTGGGGCAGCTCTATAGCAACAGCTGAGCCTAAATTTTTTAGAGGGTGGCGGTAGTGTAGGGAGAGTGATATCCCCCAAAAAATTAAAAGGCTCACAAACCTTAGTTTTGACTTTATCTGATGTACAACACTACATGAAATGCATTGAAATATTGTTCATGCCAAAAAAATAATATATTTCAAAATGGTGTTATTTTATTTCTTTATTTTTCTATTTTGCAGGGGATCGGGGAGGGTTTTAGAAAGGAAAACCTCACCCATGACATAAGCACAACCATCTAAGATGTACTACAAATGTAACATCATTTGCAATTCACCTAAACAGAATGCAAATTTGAGATAGACCATAACATTCAAACATTTGAAATTGACTTAACTCTTCATTCAAGATTAAAAAAAAAAAGTATATGGAGACATATTTTAGGTACAAGGAAGATTATGAAATAATCCACTTATAGCTTGTTTGGAACTGTGTTCCCAAACCATGTCAAACGGGATTGGATGCAGAAGAGCTAAAATGAACATATGTAGGTCGCTGTACAATGCAGTACCAAAAAGGCATTTATTAACCTTCATTCTTTATTATTCTGGCTCTTTACTCTTGTGCAACTATATGCAGATATATGGAGTGGTAGATATAGGCGTTCAGAAAACAATCTCACAAATATAAGCGAAAATCTAGCAAAAATGAACTAAAGCTTGCTGTTGTATGAGCATACAATATGAAGGTGATGAAGTGCAAGCACAAATATGAACACTCTTGCTAGTGTATCTAGGACTAGGACTGGTTCAATATATCAGGAAAGAGATTGATCAGTGTATCAGTGTTATAAGATATGAGGGATGAACACAAATCCCAACAGACAAAAGAACTTTTTCACATAGTATAAACTTGACATAAAAACTATACCAAGAAAACAAATCAAAGGCATATATATAATGAGATGCCATATATCTAGAAAATTGAAATAAGCAGCAGCAATGAAGTCTAAGAATTAAACATGGTGACTGAGCCATAAACTTTTCGTGGAAGATAAAATATAGGCAAGAAAACTACATGGTAGTTGCCAACAAGTAAAAAAGGACACATCTAAAAAAGGTCATGAACCATAAAACTAGTGTTTTGCTCGCATATTATTAAGGAATCAGGAAGTCTTGAGGATTTATCAACATCACAAAAAATATGGCAAAAATAGTCAGGACAACTTCATATGTATTAACAGAATAAGATGCATGGAATTTCAGATTTCAGCTGTCTGATAAAAAGTTAACCTGATCATTAATATCTAGACATTTTCATAAGATAATAACTTTTAAGTATCTTTTACCTAAATAATATTTACTACTATAATTTTGTTATAGAAAATCAGGCTCCAGACGAACCTCACCAGTACCCTTCTTAGCTTTCAATGTAGCAACAACGTCTAAGCACTTCTCAATATCTGGTATCTTTGCCTGACAAACACCACAAACAGAAAGTGTCACTCCAATAGGTTGATTAGATATGTAAAGAAAAAGGTATAAGCACCTCAAAGACAGAGAGTAACTTTAGATGAATAATTTTATGTTCAACATTTTTGACAAAAATAGAATAAAAATACAATTTATTTTTCTTGTTTTACTTATTTTAAACTTAGCAATTGGTAATGAATCAATAAGAATGCTGATTTTGCATTCTAAACCAGCATTCTGCTTCAAAGTATGAACCCTAGACAGTTAGGAACATATAACAAGACAACTTTGGATTGGAGTCTAAATCTATTAGCCTACATAACATCAATGCAACTCAAATCAGCCAAGAACCCAACTGTTTGTTCTGGTTGCAGCCCATATATGTTTTTGAAAACTATAATGTGAAACCTCATGACAAAAGTCCCAAGATAAATAATATTCACAAGTTACAGAGAAAATAGTTTGCTTGATCCTGTCGAGCAGGCACCTAAACAGGCACAAAAATGTCAAATTTACCTTGCTCTTTCACAAGTTAAATTTTACTCTGCAATTGATTCTAACTTGAAATATAATAAGACTGTTTTCTTGTATCTCGTCTTTTTAGCCCACAATCAAAATACCAACAAAACAATAATAACATAAAAGTAAATGCATTCCTATTTGCAGCTTCTTATCTAGGATAGATTGTAAAGTGTAATCTATTAAGATATATAAGGAATGAAACCTGAAGATCTCTTTGCTGAGCAAGAAGCTTCATTTCTACTACCTTGTATTGCTGAAGTCTGCACCAAAAATATGATGGGTCATAAGTCATACAAACAGTAATAAAAGTGAAATTTTCATGAAAACTAGAAATAAATTCACAATAAGTGTTTCTTTAAGTGTACAAATGAACTTTGGTTTTGCAATAGTCTGGTAAATGCAACAGCAACTTGTGAAACTTATGTGGCATTTGGTTTGGCAATTTTCTGTTTTAATTTTTAAAGAAAACAGAAAACAAGTAGAAAATATGATTGTTTAAAAATTTGAAAACATTTCTCAAAACAGACCCAAAATAGAAAACAAAAAATCGTTGTTTGCAGTGTTTTCTGTGAAAAATGAAAACACGTAAGCATGATTGTAATTTCCTTTGTAGCACCTCAGATGCATCCCCCACAGGACCCATGCGACTAACTCTCCCTACTTTCTCTTCTCTGCTACTCTCTGTTAACCTAAACCTGCCGCCGTCTCCCTCGTTCTTCTCCACTCCCCCTTTGCTTCGCACACGCATCGCACAAGATTATCTCGTTTTGACTATTCTTCTATTTCTGTAAACTCTATTGTGATTTGATACCCGCTGAGAGCCAAAACAATAAGAGATAATGGCTGAGAGGGAAATTTTTGTTTGGTTGCTTATCCAAAAGAGCCAAATCTCAAATTTTCGTTTTGGGTGCTTGATCTTGTCGTTGCAGATCTGATATCTGCAGCCAACAGATGCACGCTGATATTTGCTTGTTCCCAATAACCTTTTGTTCTGTGATTTAATTCCATCAAGCAAATATTCACGTGTAAAATTATCATTTGGGAATAGTATAATTTGTATTGTAAGCCAAAGGGAAGAAACAATCGGGTATCGTTGAGAGGGAAGGCAAGGAATCCAAATTGATCAAGCACCCGTGAAAGAGAAAGTTACAGTGAACCTATTTGAACTTTGCGGAACTATGAAAGTGAAAGTATTTTTTAGAAAAAGAAAATGAAAATAAAAGTTAAAACAAACAAATTTTCTATTAGTTGAAAATTTGAAAATGAAAATAGAAAACAATCTCTCAAACCAAGTGCCACCTTAGTTTTTCTTAGTAAAATTAACACATTGGTAGCATGTGATGGATGATTTAGAATGGGGACATATAGTTCCTATTCCATGTTTGATGCATTTTAAAAATAAAACAAAACTGGACGTGGGATTAAAAACTGATACATTTTGCGTTTGAGTAGAAAGGTAGAGAACCAAGGAGAGGATAGTTCAGATCAGAACCATACCATTCAATTTAGTTCACATGTCAAACAGTATCATAATGAAATAATGACAATGCAAGTAGGTTCATATGCATAAATTCCATTTAATAAACATAAAAATAAGGAATGACCTAATTATACAAATTGCACTCTAAGTGAATCTAATGAATGGCAATGTAAGCATCATGCATTGATGTGTTCCAAAGTTTTAAAAAGGAATCAGATCATTGCAACCTAAAATTCACACTAAAAGCTGGCTGCCTCATTCATCACTTCCACTATATATACTACAGAAACAAAATTCAAATGAGTAGTTTGGAATAAAAATCCAATCCAAAAGATTCACAGTCCCGTGCTGTAAAATCTAAAAGTCATCCACATTGATCTTCTTCAGCTAACATTCAGCTGAAACAGTTATCCATACTTAGTCCCTACCTCTAAATAAAAAAACCTTCATTTCCCATTCCATCACTTTTAATAATACTGAATGCCGCCACTTATAAACCCACATTAATTTCTGGAACTCTATACAGTCTTTAGAGAAAATCTTACAACATCACACCATATACTACCCTACTTAAATCTCAGCATATTCTCTCGACTCCCATACTCATTCACGAAGGCAACTCTACAAGGCACCACAAATAAATGCAGACTAAAAACCTAGCTGAGAACTACTAACTCAAACCACAATTCGAAGATAATTACCACACTGATGCAATCCGAAAACTCTATGAACAAACAAAAGAAGCTGATTTCTACTATTAACACAGCCAGAGGAAAATAGAAAACAGATCCTTAAAATTTCGGGGTTCGAGAATGTCGAAAATCGGAAAGTGAAGATGAAAACCTTTCTTGGAGAAAAGCGAGGGCTGAACCAACATCGAGACCCGATTGAGTGAGGTAAGTTTGGACATCCTCCACAAACTGAGCCCCTGGTATTCCTCTTCGCTCCGTCACCGCCGAAGCTGAAGCTGAACCCGAACCCGATGCTGAAGACGAAGAAGCCATTGTTGACGCTCACACACTGCAATCGACGACACACGACGACGCTTTATTAGTTGTCGTTTAATATTGGGTCCAACCGAACTCATATTGGGCCACGACTAAGCCCAGGTCCGGGTTTGGTTCTCAGTTGTCGTTTATTTTTTTGTTTTAGTAACTTTATTAAAGGTATATCCATAAAAAAATAAGAGAATGACCAGAAACACTGGGAAACACTTTTTTGAACACTCATTTATTTGAAAATAATTAAAAATCAGTAAATTTTGTGGGTCTTACGTTAAAATTTATGAATTTATATTTTTTATTTTATAATTTTCAATAAATTAATTTTAATTGTGAGAATGAAGATTTGAGAAATAAAGTGAAAAAAATCAACAAACTCATTCTTTTTAGTAATTAGAAAAGTGGAATACCCCTTTTCTTTTTTACACTCTTTTTCCTGACGTACTTTTTTAATATTAGTTAAAATAAAATTATTGTAGGTTTCAAATAATAGAGAAATGAAAACTACTAATAAGAAACACCTACATATTTAATTAAATGCATATAAATCAATAAAATAAATTGTGTTGGAAAATAATATATTACTAACATTTTTTAAAGAATTGGAAAACTGATTCTTGTAGGGGTGTTTGTAAGCTAATTCGATCAAATTTGATCAGTTTAATTTGGTTCGATTTTCATAATTTTTTTGAAACCCAACCCAATTCATTCATGAACTGTTTGATTTGGTTTGGACCAACAGATTATTCATTTAAATTTGATCTTTTTCTTTTAGAACTATTATTTCATATCATGATTTATCCAAATATTCAATACAATTAATACAATATTATCAAATGTCTGAAACTAGTAAAATTGATTCATTTAATATCATCAACATAATATTCTAAAATATACTAATACAAATTAAAATAAAATATTCTTTAACGAAATTTACTATAATAGTTTGAATAACAACTATTTTCTACAAACTAATTTCTTGCAATAAGCTTTCTTGCAACCAAATTTGCTTAAACAAATAAACAAAATATGATCCATTAATATTATAAACATGACAAAAAATGAAAAAAAGTGAAACAAATTACAATATATCTAAAAGTAATATCTTAAGAAATTTCAACACTAGTAGTCTCAACACTTATAGTTTCAATATTTGAAGTCCTAATATTAGCAGTATTTAAAATCAAATCAAAGAACCCTAAAAGTTTTGATCGGTTCGATTCAGTTTTGATTAGATCTATATATCTAAAGTCGTGACTCAACCCATACATAAACGATTTTGATTGGTTCGATTTGATTTTAATCTAAATACATAAATTATCCAACCTAAATTGTTCGAATTGATATAAGTCAATTCGAATTCGTGAGTTACTAATACCCCGTAAACATGCCCTAGATTCCTATTAATGAGCAATGTCACTAATGGGGCGCTTTGGGCTCTCTTTTCACGGACTTAAACAACATCTTGTATACCCATCAAAACCTATACAAAAAATCCAATAAAAGTAAGGCAAAACAACCCAAATACTAAGGACTTTTCTATCCGAGTAACTCTCAAAAGTTACTAAAAATAATTTATATTACTTATCCATAGTATCACATTATTTTCATTATTTAAGTGTGTGTTTATTTATGTTTATTTATGCATTTGAAACTTCACTCTCACTTTCCAATGCACTTCTAACGTAAATCCATGTATCATGGGTCATTGAAGTTAACAGGTATATAAACGCATCCTAAGTAGTTCAACCAATTTTTTTAACCCAACAATTAAACATTGATTTCAAACAGACTCCACAATTTACCCAACATTTTTATATACTTGCCACTTCAATAATTTAATGCTTTAAATTTGTTCCAAAAACTATTAAAAAAATCAGTGGGAATCATTTAAAATGAAAAGGGGAGAGTGGATAATACGAACAACCAGAGTTCTGACTTGGTCAACTCAAATTGCTCTCCAAGAGTTCTTGATTGTTCTCAAGAATGCAATATGAGTTGCTTGTCAAAAAGAAATCAGCATTGTAATTAAATGGCCAAAAAAAGAATGAAGAAATCTTTCGGGTTTTACCTCTCGTTATTAAATAAAAATTATGTGGATCTCATTGGTAATATGAATCTTACTCTCTCCTTAACGAGTTCACTCATTTGATAGATTTATATGACAAATAGTAATGGTAAAAAAGTGTTGAAGTATACTACTAGCATTTCTCCTTAGCATATTAATATCATGGTTGGTGGCTGATGAAAAGATATAAAGATAAAATGAGAAAGGCAGAGGTATGGACCCAATGGCCAATGATAGGATTTACATGAAGTTTATCCAATAAAAGAGTATCGGAAAATAAACATGTGTTGAACAAATTAACATCAGGTCGGTGGCTGATAAAATGAGAAAGGCAGAGGCATGGATCCAAAGAACAGAAACTTCTACTCAAGAAAATGGACCAATGTGAAGAACATTTGGGGTGACTCAACTATTTTAGTTATGTCACCAATTCAATTCCATTTGATTCCTAAATTATATATAAAAAAAAGTCCTTAACTGCTGAACAGTCTGTCTTACGTTCCCTTTCTCATTTCATTTTGATTAGAAAGCCACTCTCAATTCTATATAACTTTTCTCCGTCTTCTGTCTAATCTTAAAGAGGAATATGTGTTAATAGCCACAATTCAGCACCCAAAATTAACCCTCATTATATAAGTTTGATTGTTCCATCATTTGCAGTAAGGTGCCGTCATGATATTGTTGAAAAATGATAAGACTTAAAATTAAAGCATAAATTTGTCCATGCCTTTGCTAGCATAAGGGAATAATCTTATACTCCATTTCCGGTGTTGGATTTGGTTCACACTTGTTTAATGGGCATCCTTTTCTCTTGGACCATGTGCTTAATTCATTGCACAAACGTAGCCTCCAAGAATAGATAGGAAATTAAGGTCCACTCAAGGCAAGGTTGCTTAACCAAGTTATGGGTAAGCGAGCAGGATCATGACCTAATAATTTGACACTTTATGAGTTGACAATGGCAGCTAGTGACACTGCCATATATATACATGAATTCTTCCACCCAAAAAATCAATGTAATTGCCTATATTGGCCACCATATTCTCTATCAAAGATTCCACCAAATTTTCCACTAATTTATTGTGGATGTGATGTGAAGCGAGAAAGAATAAGTGGTTAAAGAATAAATCACGTGGTTAAAGAAGTAGGTGAATACTGAAATGATATATTTAGTGTTGTAGAACATAAATACTAACGTTTTACTATGCTCATGTCAAAGTGCTTGAGGCCACAAATTGTATTATTCTCTTTGCAATTGACTGATTGAGAGTTGTGGTGTGTAGACGAACACGGTTCATTTCCAAAGGGAACGCAAAATTGACTTGCTGTCCACGAAACTTTCCTATTGCTCAAGCAACAGTAAAATATTTTTGAACCAGCATAGAACTGGTGAATCAGCAATGTAAGTCTAGGTAGAGCAATATTTTTTCAATAATGAATTATATATGATATTTGCAACAGGTTAAAGAGTTATATTATCTATACAATTTTATTTCTATGACACTTTCCTATAATTAATTCCTTTTGTCTTTTTTTTTCCTATCAAATTAAATCATCTTCAATCTTATATTACTTTTTCTTGTCTTCCCTGTCCCATTTGTTGTACAAAAAATATAACATAAACATACAATTTCTCAAAGTTAATATGTGGATGAACAACAAAAAAGTGATGTGAGGCCTTGATTTGGTGAATAAAAAGGATAAAGACAGAGATAGAACATAAATAATGGTTAAATTTTTATGTGTTTTGCAATAAGAAAAACGTTTTGTATACCATTTAAAATAAACTTTTGAATATGTTGTAAAAGCTTTTAAAAACGTCATGATCAAGAAGCCATAATGCTTCACGTACAAGACTAAGGCCTTTACACACTTGGGTTAAGTCTTAAAGTGCTTGGTATGTCAAACCATCCTATAGTTTATACCAAATCCATTGCACTTGGGTTTTTCAAGGAAATGGAATTGGTGAAATCACCAACTCACACATTCACACCAATCTGAGCCGTTAGACGAGGATTTTGTAGTATTTCTGTTCATGAGTCAAATCCAATTTCGCTTTTGTTGGGTTGTAGATAGCACAAACAATGATAGTGTTCTCTCTCGAGCTGTCTTAGGCTTAATTATAAAGGATAGCCTTAGCTCTACAACTTGTCGTTGTCCAATTTTTCTTCTGATGTTATATGATGTATCCTCATGCAATCTAATGACAAATTTCAATTTCCTCATTCATTTATTGGACGGTTTTGGGTGGGATCCAAATCTGTAGTGAAGCCTCTAACTAGTAGCATTTGTCCTCGAGGCAAGGCATAAATACCATGCTTGGGGATTTGTATGTTACGTATAGCTTGTGTTAATTTTCAAGACTTTAGAACCACTTCTCTTTGTCTTGTGAAATAGATTCAGTGCAGTCACATTTTTATGCATTCAATGTATTTTATATTTGTTGAATAAAAATTGAATAAATTTGGAATTCATTTTTTAAATTAATTGATCGAAATAAAATGAGTTAATTATTCAATCTTCATTTGATAATTCTAAGTTACTAAATGCATTGAAAAGTGAACGCAGAGGATCTGATCCTCTTCCTCAGTCTTCAGTCAGTGATAATATTCTCACACAACCTTCCAAACTTACTCCAACTTTTGCAAAATGCCTCACTCCTAATGATATTCAATCCTAATAGTATGGTAATTTATTTTATTGCCTTGTATCTCATCTCATCTCTTATCTTTTTTCCACTTAGTGACACTCAACCTTAAATATTCAAACATATTGTTACTAAGGTAATTACTATGCTTCATCAACATTGAAGAATGATTGATCTGCTCCTGGGTTGCAGTTTGTGGGTGCTATATTCCTTTGACAACATGATCCTCGCCCTTTTCCGTTATTTCCATGATGTTTGATCTTTTGAACAGATGACATATATAGGGCCAGAACATAAGTTCTATAATTGAAGTGTTTTTAGATTTTAATATTGTTTTTTATTTACCCTTGTTGGAAAATCGAGGGGGTAAATAACAGGGAGATTTACACCTGAGTAACCATATAAGTGAATTAGACATCACACCTTAACCCAAAATCTTAAGACTCAGGTTTATGAGTCTTCTCCTCACTTATATGGTGTTCAATATTTCTATTTGTATCCGATATGGTTTAACTCACACTTGTACTCCAACAATCTCTCCCTCAAGTGTGAGTCTCTTCCACATGGTAGTCTCCCCCTCGAGCAGAAATCATTTTTCAATTCACAAGTAGTGCCTTGTACCGCCGCAACACTTGCGGGACTTGCTGTCTGGCCTCACCCACTAGGAAGACTTTCGATACAACGAATCTCAATGTTCATGGATCCACAAACGCCTTCTTACTTGTCCGAGCCGATCGCCAGATCAAATCATCGGCTCTGATACCAATTGTTGGGAAATCGATGGGGATAAATAACGGAGAGATTTACACCTGAGTAACCATATAAGTGAATTAGACACCACACCTTAACTCAAAACCTTAAGGTTCAGGTTTATGGGTCTTCTCCTCACTTATATAGTGTTTAACTTTTTTATTTCTATACGATGTGATTTAACTCACACACACTTGTACTCCAACAACCCTAAAAAAATAACACCAAATACACATAATGTATGAAATTTAAGTTTTATCCTATATACAACCTGTAAATGCTCTTCATCACCTGAACATTCACTTGTCCTCATTGTTGCATATTCTCTTCAGCGTCACCTGCACATTCACTTGTCCTCGTTGGAAACTGACAAATTGTACATAATTCTTTCTAACATGTTTATTCCTTTACAAGAGAAATGCTTGAAAGGATAAACAAAAATACTTTAAAAATATTTAATCGAAAAAAACAGGATCCATTATGTCAAATTTCATCATTATTTTGTACCAATTATAGCCATAGATTTAAGAAGTCCAAAACTGAAAACCAAGCATAGGCATGTAAAAATAAGGATAAGAACATATTAGACTAAATTAGTATTTTATTCCTTAAAGTGTATGACGTTCACAAGTTAGTTCCTAAAACTAAAAAAAAATCTATGAAATAGTTATTTCATCTAATTTTTTAAATTTAAACACTATGTTAATTCATCACTTAAGTTACATATTTTTTTTTTAATTTAGACTAATGTCATTGACAAATTATATTTTTAGAAATTTGTTAAAAATTTGGTTAATATTAGAGACTTATGTGGTAACGTTATACACTTTAAAAAATTAAAACATTGGTTTGGTCAAAATATTGATATTGGGAATCTTGAGAGATAAATTGAAAGAACTTTGGGGACAAGCAAAATTGCAAAAACTGTCCATGAAAAATTAATAATCATAATTGAAGAGGTGCAAGCCAACAACTTACATTGTCAATGCACTAGGCACGTCAATTAATTGTAGCCAATACAAACGGCTATTGGATCTATAAAGCAGCTTGGGCACTTAGAAGGATAAGATAGAAAACAGAGGCCAATCAAATTGTTCACAAAATCACAAAACATGCTAATCATGCTCCTATCATCTTTAAGATACAACTCTTATCCTACCCACAGAAAAGGATGTATGACTCCCGACTTTAGTGTCGTCAGTCGATTAATCTATCAGAAATTAATAATATGATACACACGTGAGATTATAAAAAAATTAAGGAGTTATAAAAATTATTTATTGCATTTATAATTTCAAAATTTTGTTGAAAAAATAGATAAAAGACTGTCTTGTCTTAAACCATTAGTAGTAGACATGACAAATAAATATATACCCTAAGTATCATTCTGACTTTCACGGATAATTTTCACTTTGGTAAGGGTTAGAATAGATGTATAAAGACTTAAATTTGATTCTCATTGTTATCTTTGTAAATCATAAAGTAAAATATCGCCTTATATTATATTTTTTTCAAAACAAAAAAGGCTACATTTTATTTTCCTGTATAACTTATTTTAGTTTCGTCCTATATTTTTTGGTTGATGCCGTGATGCAAAGTTGAATAACAGCATTTAAACTAAGTTGAAGATATTTAATTCTGTTTAAGTTTAACAATGAAATAACGCCCCCTTTCTTTTTGTGAATACAATGAAACAACACTTCAATTCAACCTCTTTGACCTCTAACAAGATCCCTCTCAACTGTAACCCGTCAAGTGTCCGTTTAAATAATAACGCAGAACAAAATTGGCTTCGGGGCCTTGAGCATGACGTCCATTTATTAAACAAAATGACTACCTATCTTTTCATTTTAGTCAATTAAGGGTGATCAAATATTAAATATTTTTTCCTTGATTAATTGGCTCATGCTGCGATATCTCTCATAATATATTGAAGAAAAAAAAATACTGTTATTACAATTTGTTTTCAAATATACATGACAATAGTCACTTGCCATTACAAAACTTCTAATATAAGATCGACTTCCAATTTTATATGAACATATTTGTGCAAATAAAATATGGGAGATGCTGGAGTATTTATAAATGAATATGACTCGTTAACTCAGTTTAGTTTAAATTAATTTTGACAAATTTAAATTTTACAAATTAGACTTTACGTACGTGTTTTAGGTATAGGTTAGGTACTATATAATTCCTCGAGAGTCATTCTTAATCCAGTTCGATGACCCATACTTTTTTAATTTATACTTTTAAACAATTATATATTATTATCGATTTTTTTAATTAATAACGTTAATTTTGTATAACATAATAGTATTATGTTTATATTGATATTATTTGGTTTGAAATATATATTATGAAATATATATTTTAATTTTTTATACTTATTTAATAGTATAACTTAACCATATATAAGTTTAAAAATTATACATTACGTTGACTTGTTTTTATCTCATATCATGACTCATGAGAACGAGTTTAAAATTAAATATCCAATTAAATTTTTTAAATAAGAAAGAGTTAGAGGCTACACTAAACTCAACCCAACCCATGTGTCCATAAAATTCCACATCGTGTTTCGCCGTTATTATATGATGAATGCAATATTAGATCTTCTAAACCGGCCTAACCTGTGTAAGAAGAAAATACAACGTATCTTGTTTAGGTGTGAGTGTTTATTGTTACCCTCTAAACGCAAGGCAAGGGCACTACATGAAGAAAAGAGGCTCTCTTATTAAAATTAGAAATATTCTCTTTACTTTTGTTCAATGAAAGGGAAAACTAGGTCTAATTTAAAGTTTGTTTTGAAATGTGGTCATTCTTTTTAAAATATAGCCCGTAATTATTATATTTCTAGTCTTCTCATGTGTGCGAGTGGGACAACGAGTTCGGTGAAAAGGTTATACTGATTGGCCTGAGTTCAGGAGATAGGCCTCCATCTCTTGATAGTGTACGTTCCAAATAAACTTTAATTTAAAGTACCCATCCATTGGCATTTCCTTGTCTATAATAGTATTGATAAAACAAATGCAGGAAAAGAAGAGAATCCACTTTATTAATTATCACCTAAATGATTACTTGCTTAGAGATTAGTTGTCTGCTAGCCAGAAGCTCTATTCACAAGTTCTTGATTATTGGATTGGAAGAATTAGGATTGATAATATACAATGTGGGATATCGTATGAATGACAATGCTTAATTTTTTAAATGCTGAAATGCAGCTGGTGCCACCTATATGTGGCCAAACCTCATCAAATTAATAGAGGAGCAACACTTGGTATAGCAAAAACGAAAAAAATTGACAAAAGGATCTTCGATCTCCAGTGAAGACATATAGGATGGAGAAAAAAAAAAAATCGGAAATGGGTTGTTTCGAGTAGCGAATATAAGTTATATAATGCGATCTAGCTAGCTTTTATTTTTTAAACTTAAATATATTTTTATCTCTTAAATTTGAATCACTTTTATTTTTTATCTTCCAATTTTCAATTTATTTTTTTTAGTCTCTCAATTTTAAAAGATACTTTAACAGTTTTAATACATAATTTGTTAATAATTTTTAATCACAAAATAAACTAAAAAAATATTTACCAAATTTAAGAAACTAAAAATATATTTAAAAATCGTCTTCTTCTTGAAAGCATTCTAGAGGTTAAGTCTTTTGTTTGTCTTATTATACTTACCATCAATATTTTTATTATTTTTTAGGGTAAATTAGACTTATTTCTTCCTTTGAAAAGTATTAGGTACTATCTTATGACTTGAAAATGAAATTAAGTCAAGAATTTATATCTTGTAGATAAATTTTATGTTTCGCAAAATTAGATTACTTAGTTTACATTTATTTTTTTTAGACCTCAATTAATCAATGGGATCCTTGTGTACTGGTTAGGTTGTTGAGCTATGATTTATATATCTCTACCATTTAATTTTGTATTTATCATGGCTCTTTTCATTTCCAGGTGCCTACCACAAACTACCATATCGCAACCCTCCTAGAGACATACTCCAAATTGACCCTAAACCCTATATTATACTACCACATCGTAGCACTCCCTTCACTACCACTATATGACCCTTTAAAGTTGACAAAAGAAAAATCCTAATGACAAAGTCTGGTATACATTTATTTAAATCTTTTTAATTTATAGTGACAATTTTTTATTATAGATATTGGTATTTTTCTTGTAATGTCAATACAAAACAAAATTTCTAATTACCACCATCAGCCCCCCTAACCCGTCCGGCAAACAAACACCAAGATTCAATGACCACATAATAAAATAGTAATCAAAAGATTTTACCTTTAACGTTAACCAGGATCAGCACGCTACAAATTCTACTTCTTGCACAAGAGTTTTACTTCAACCACCTCATTTCTAAAAATGCAACCATTCCTTTTTTTATACATATACACCAAATAATTGCACACCAAACCACATACCATCTTTCTTTTCTTCCTTTTGTTTCCATACAAAGCATATGTTGCAAAAGATGAGACTCTAATGTAGCTGATAGCACTATTTTCAGCACTATTTTCAGATTCACCACTCAGAAAATTTTCTAAATAGTATCCACCTTATTACATGTAAAGAGAACATGTGAACAAGTTTCTTTTTGTACATGCCATAGGGAACACATAAGATGTTGATCAACTAAATGAACATTCATCTTTTTAAGGTTATCCTTTGTACGAAGTCTATTTTTGAAAACCCTCCAAACAAAGTGATTGACCTTCGAGGGAACTTTTAAATCCCACAAAAATAAAAAAATAAGAACAGGTGCTCGTGTTGTAAACCCCAAGAGATAAACCATGTAAAGTCCTATAAGCCGAGCTTAAACTATACTTCCCACTAGGGTCTTCTTCCCACCACCATTCGTCACTCCACCCATATGATTATGCATATTTGCCACCACTTCATTCAATTCTAAACCCATATACCACCCTCCAAAAATGAGAGAGATAGTAATGAATGTGATAGGTGATATGATTAAAAAAAAAAGATGAGAAAAATGGATAAAAATGGACTTAATTATACAATTGATCTCTTAGTTATTTATGAGTGGTGATACGAAAATATCTCATTATTTTAAACACTTCAATAACACTTTTCATATTTCTCTATTTCTCTCCTTATCACATAAAAAACTTTATCATACCTATGTTTTTTTTACTATCTTTCTAGGTCTTGCATACGGATTTGAGTGTTCATTAAACTTTTTTCATTATTTTCGAAAGTTCAGTTAAGTTCTTCAATTCTTAAAACATTCAATCAAACTCTTTAATTATTAAAAATACTATAATCATATCCTTTTTGTCGGATTTGACGTCGTCAAGTTCCAAAAGTTTAAATTTATATCATATTTTGAATTCATAATATTTAAAATGTGATATACGGTTTTTTTTTATTATTAATATTTTTAAGAAACTATTGGAGTCATCTTAAAATATAAAGAAAAGATAGTATATTGAACAGAGTAGCTAGTTAAGAAAATTAATAAATAAGAACAAAAAGAAGGATAATTAATTTGTAGTGATGGAGAGACAATTTTTTATTTAATTTATTACTTACAATATTAATTAGTGTGAAATACACATAAAAGAGAGAAGATCGAGAAACAATACTAGAAATATCTTATTTTTCAAGTTATATATTAATTTATAATACATGAATAAACTATATAAGTCTGCATATGGCCCCAGGAGTTAGGTTCTTTTAATTTTATAGAAAAACGCCAGTTGCAAATTGGAGTATTACATATGATATCAATTTTTAGATATTTAAATAGTGAAACTGTAAAAAAAATGAACAAGATTATATATATTAGGTGAAGTGACACGCATCAAAACCCTACCCTAATCACATTAAAGCTATTCTTCCCGTACACTAATCATCGACCCGTTTGCTATGCCAAAATCTACCCGTGTTATATTATCTGCAGTACCGTTCAATTTATTCTAAACCGGTAATATTCCCAATTTAAATGTAAATAATTTGAATTTTACTAGATTAATGAAATATATACCACTGTATAAAAATATTATTATTATTATAAGGAGGAGAGATCAATTTATTAAGAATAACTCTTTTAAATTTATACTTTATCTTTACTATTTATTTTCTTAAATATAATGGTTGAAATGAGTAATTAATTTTAATCATTAGATTTTTAAAAAATTAATAATTAGAAGAAAAAAAATCTTTTAAAATTATTCTTAAAGTAAATTAATCATATATATATATATATACACACGTGAGGATTGCTAACATATTCTTACTTTTTTTTCAGTTAGAGTATATTAGCAAAAGGTCCAACTAGTTGTATTGTCCAAGTAAATTTATTTAAGGATATTATAGTTATTTGCATTTAATTGTTTTAAAAAAAATAAAAAAAATTATTTTCTCTCTCCATTCTACATTATCTCTTTCATAATTCACTCATCTTTTCTCTCCACGTCCAAGAAGGCCTGACGCCATTGTAGTTGGAGTGTTTCATTAAAAAAAATTCTTCTCACAGTAGAAGAAATCATTCTCCTAATAAATGCATGTGCAGCCACAAAAGAAAAAATTATTATTATTAACAAAGCTATAACTACCGAGTTAGCTTAAAAAATATTAATTGTAGACCTTAAAATAAGAGAAACTTGCTTCCAAAATAGCAAACAAAAGTTGATCATGCTGAAGCCGGAGACGTTACGGTGGCCCTGGTCGCTGATGACAGTATTGGCTGTGGTGCAGGTCAAGCTGCTCTGGATTCCGACATTCATTAATCACACAGAGAGAGAGAGAAATTGGAGATATGTGATTTGCTGGATTCCGATAGTTGGACTTTTTGTCAAAAAATAAATTGATATACATTGTTAACATATTCTAACTCTGAAAAAAGAGTAAAAATAATTAGCAATCTCATTCATATATATATATATATATATCGTGTCGATTAGTCATTGGTTACTTATAGCAAAAAAACCACTACTATTTCTTCCAAAATCTGCAAATTTTGTCGGCATGGAAGAAGACGAATTTTCGAAATTAATGTACAATATTAAGGGGCTAATTGAAAGCCAACTCCTCACATCTGCGTATAGTGGCGATCATATGGGGTTGCCATCTCTGCATGTACACTAGCTTTTTCTTTTTCTCTTTTGCCACTTTTTTAATTTTTTTTCTTGAGTCTTGATGGACAAGGCATGACCCCTCCATGTGATTTAGGGAAAACTTTTTAAATAAATTATGAAGATTTTTCAAATGCTTGTCCTTTTCTTTACCTTAGCTTTTGTTGTACTCACATGGAGCAGGCCATATGAAAAAGCAATTTATATTGTTAAAGTAAAGAGAGAAAGAATAAGAAATTAGGAGAGGGTTGGTTTTGCTCACATGGCAAAGAGAAGTGGGTGGCAACATGGTTTATGGTGTTGGAGTGTGTCTTAACACAGCACATGCATGTCACTATGATTTTTCAACGCCTGTTGTGTACCCCTCATAATTTCATAGCAAAATATATAATATATTATGCTCATCTTCATTTTCAGAGCGCGCGGGCGCGCGCACATATAAGGGGGGAACAAAAGAAAGACCAGGAGGGGGAGGGAACAGATGATGATGATGACCTTGTTTTACCTTCAAAGTGTGTGGCATCATCATCGTGTTTTTTGGTACAACCATTGGTGTTAAGGTAAAACTAAAGAATAGTAAAGTGAAAATAATATAAAGCTTTAGAAAAGAATAATTTGTATGGTTTATTCTTTGATTGATATATATATATATATATATATATATATATATATATATATATACTAACAGTTCAACTATTTATTTTTATATTTAACGTTCTGAATTTTATGATTGTGTTTTAACGAGATAAAAAAAATTAAAAAAGATGCACGTGTTTCTGAAATAAAAATTTATATGATTCGTTAATGTTATGCGTATTGTTTGTAAATTATATATAAAAATACTATCATGCATTGAATAGATTATCATTAAGTACTTTATATAATGTATTACTAATTAAAAATAATCGTTCGTGTAAATTATAGACTACAGTTTTGAATATTTTATTTACTTGTTCATGTTATTTATTTTAGTAATTTAATTTGAATTCCTAATTTCACTCTAGTCATTTCAGAATAAGAGAGACTTAAAATCGTAAAACTTTCTCCTTTCCCACTCATATTTATTTTTTATCGATATTATTTTATTTTTCATCATTTGATATATTTAAAAAAAAACAATTTCATTTTCATCTCCTGTTAATTTACTATTTCTCCTCTTTCATATCTTACTGGATTATATATGCTTTTTGGTGGAACTTCCGATGATATTCAAGGCACATAAGAAATGATGAAGAGTAGAAAATATCAAAGCAATCAAGAACCTTAATGTTTCGGTTACCGGGGACAAAGATTTCTTATCCTCATCACCACCACGTAACATGTTAGCCACCTAAAATTTTACAAGCATGATAAAAATAAACCAAAATGGTTACGCAATCTATTCTTTAATCTGTCTTAAAGCTACTCTAACTTACCTTTAATATATAGTTAGTGTAGTCATAATTCATAAAACACAAACTGATAGCTACTTATTGTAAGTAACGACAATTGCTTTGTGGCACCGTTGTATGTCACAAGCTAAGCACTAATAATCTAATGCTTTGTGGAGGTGGTATATTCCTAATTAATTATCATTATGTTCTCAAGAGTTATTGCTGCGAGTTTGGCTCGGCTCTTTAGTCTTCTTTGAAATTTCGAAATCAAGTTTTTTATAGCATTTTAATGATAGATTTTAACTTAGTATCTTAAACCACTTTTTAATAAACTTCATAATGTTACGTAAGATTGTAAATTTATCAATATTTTTTGAGTATTTTTCTTTAGTAATATATCTCATTTTGAGATATTAGGGAGATAAAAAAATATTCTTTTTTAATATTATAAATATTTTAAAGATTCTTTTATAAGAACTTATTTTTTATGTTAGAAATCTATATATCTCTTTTATTTGGAGATATAATAAAGACCAAATCTTAAACTCAAGATTCTTACTCAATATTTTATATTAAAAATGCCCTAATTGTAGAATAATTAACAGTACATGGCTGGCATGAATGCCAATTTGCAAGTTTCAACAATATATTTATCACTTTTCATTTGATTAATGAAAACTATAAAGAGAGAGATACTCAAATATCTTGGCATCCTTTATTTAATCCATTGGCCCCTTTAAAGGTCAAGTGATATTATTCATTGAAAAATACTAATAGTTGTTTTTAGAGTATTGGTTAAAAAATAAAAAGGAATTATTTTTATTGGAATAAGTAAAATAATGTTATTTACAAAAAAAATTACGCTATTTTATAATTTGATAATAAATATTTTTCTTTTTAATTTTTTAACCAATATTCAAAGGATATTATTTTACAAGTTGTCGTTCATTTTATACTTCTTACGATAATAAGCTCTTATCTTGTGTTTTTTTATTCTATTTTTGAAAAAATAGAATATAAAGTTACTTTTATAATTAAGGAAAAAATAACATTAAACTATTTTCATATAACTTGTAATTTATTTATATAAGTTACCCTGAATAACTTATTTTAATTTTAGCCTTATATATAAGTTACTTTTATAATTAAGGACAAAACAGGATTAAACTATTTTCATATAATTAAATTGTAATTTATTTTCATAAGTTAACCTGAATCACCTATTAAAATAAGTTGAAAATAACTTATTATCCTATCATAAATTATTTTCATAAAATTTCCTAAAAACTTGATTAAGACAAATGTGTTTGTCATAATATAGATTTAAATAAGTTTTAAGTATATTCTTTCCAATAGACTTTTTTCTCGGGAAAAGAAATTTTTTTTCTTGACTTATATATAAGAAAAATAAGTATTTTCACATTAATTAAAAAATTTAATTTACATCATTTAATTTTCTTAATTCAAGTAAAAAATAAAATTATTTCTAAAATATTTTTTATTAAACTTGCTGATTATTTCTAACATATAATATATATTTTTCTTATATACGAATCAGACGAGTATATAATATATAAGAGGTACAAAGAAAGTCTTAAACCCATATACATGAGAATTGTATGACCTATAACTCATATAAAGGTTATATACTATTTTTATCATCAGTAAAAATATATAATAACCTGTCACAAAAGACCTACCTTATACTGTCCACTAACAAAAAAAACTCTATCCACCCCTGTTCCAAAAGAAAACCAAAAAACCTCTGCTACCATACTCACCTTGACCTAAGTTCACATAAGATTATAAAAACATCACGTGAAGGTAAATTTGTGACGCCACTATTTAACAACACACCTCAAAAAGGAAAAAACACATCAGACACTATCCAATTATCCTTTGTGACATTTGGATTAACATAATATAAACAATTATTATTAAAGAGTTTTCACTAAATTAAGAAACATGGATCCAAGTTTAGTAAACGACTATGTCCGAAGATTGTTTTTATAAAGGATACTTAAACCATATATATAAATGACACGAAAAAAAAAAACTAATGTCACACCAACTTTCAAAGATTATAATTAATAAGGGTAGGTTTACTCGTTAGTAAAACAAAAATGGTACTATCATCTATTTTAAAACAGCACAATTATGTAAGACTTTTTTATTTACTGGTATTTTAACTTTTAAGATATATGAAAACTAATGAAAGGATATAAGAAAATTACCAACTGTAAGTATAGAGGCTCATTAAAATCCAAACTCCACATAAGTGTTTCTAAAGAAAATGATGAAATTAGATTATAAGGTCATTTTCAAAATCTATTATTAATTTTGGTAATAATTTATGAGTTAGATTACTTTCACATAATTTTCTCTTACATAACACATGTGACACCAATCATCATAATGATCACATTCATCACATGTAAAATTATGTGAAGCAAAATTAAATGAAACCACAGCACTTCCCAATATTGTATGCTGCTGTTAACTGTATATCTTATCTGTTAAAGACAGTTGAAACCGGAATAAATATTGCTTAATGAGGTTTCTTACCTCTTAAATATTTTTCGGTGGCATCAGACAAATTGCACTCAAGTTGCTTTTCAGTACTATTATATATATTATTATAACAAGCCAATTCCTTTGTCCTTTTTCCTTTACAGCGTTATTATACGAAACCATTTGATCAAAGTTCAAAAGCGACACCCGTAGGATTCGTATATGAAGAGAATTGGGTGGAATAAAGTATTATTGGTTCATTCTTGGGTAAATTAATCGAGAATATCTTTGTCAGAAGAAACATTTTTGGGAGAAACGCATGATCAAAGGAAAGAGGACAACACAAAGGGAATAAATTTGTTAATTTGTTATTCCCTTTTCCTTTCTTGAATCTGTTTTTGCTGTGATGGTAACATTTGTGTTACAAGTTTCGTTAAGCTAACAGTGCCACATTGACCAATGACCATTGTTACTTGTTTGAAAATAGTCATGTTTTTTATTATATGGTGCTGGATGTGGACAGATATACAACCTAGGCCCTCTATTATATATTCCCATATCCATTTCTTCTATAGATTTTTCGTTTTGCTTACAAGTGTCCTAAGGTTAAAGGGAGAAAATATCTATAATCAAATTATATAAGAGTGTAAAAAAATTATGAACAGCATAATTTTATACATCTTAATAAAAATTTCTCATTTTAATTCATTAACCAATGTTTTAATGATATTGATTAGTATTTGTCTAATTTTTTTAGGCTTAAATATAAGTTTTGTCCTTATAATTTTACATATTTTCATTTTCATTCTCACATTTTTTTTCTATTTTAATTCTTGTAAAATGTATTTATTTTATATTTTGTCTTAGTGTTTTAGATAGTGTCTAAAACAATAAAAAAACATTTTAAACAGTAGAAAAAAGTTATCTAAAATATTTTAAAAATAAAAAATAAAAAAATTTATTTTGTAAAGTTAAAATAAGTTTTTTGATAAGAATAAAAAAAATATTAAATTACGTGAAATCACATTTGATTCTTCTTTTTGCATGTGTCTTTGGCTAGGGGTGTTCGCGGGTCAGTTCGGACCAGTTTTGGCCAAATTTAAGATCCAATCCAATTAAAATTGATCGGTTCGGTTCGGTTTCCAGAAAAAAAAATGAAACCCAACCCAACCCAACCCGTTCATGAACAGTTCGGTTCGGTTCGGATCACCGGGTTACCTATTTAATTTTTTTTAAAAACTACTATTTTATATCACGATTCTTTCAAATATCTCATACAATTAACACAATATTATCAAATGTATGAAAATAGTAAAATTGATTCATTTAATACCATCAACATAATATTCTAAAATAGACTTATAATATAAATTAAAACAAAAGATTTTTGAACAAAATTTATTATAATAGTCTGAATCACAACTGTTTCTTACAAACCAAGTTTTATAATAACCAAATTTGTTGCAACCAGATTTGCTGAAACAAATAAATAAATAAATAACATATGATTCATTAATATTATAAACATGGTAAACAAAATATGAAAAAAAAGGTGAAACAAATAACAATATACCTAAAAGTAATATCTTAAGAAGTTTCAGCACTTGCGGTTTCAACACTTGGAGACCCAATATTAGCAGTATTTAAAGCCAAACCAAACAATTCTAAAAATTTAAACACAACTCCGTTAGCACAAAAATTAATTGATATTTTATACAAATATAAAAATGAAATAAGGGATTACACACCTGATTCAATCTTTTCCGCTTCATTTATTTCAACTTGCAAATCATTAACATTTTGCTTAGTAGATCTAAGCCAATTTTGGGCACAAATGAGAGCTTCAACAGTAGTAGGACTCAAGGAACTACGAAATGTATAGGCGAGAGAATCAAAGGGCAGATGATATGTCTTTCTATCCATCCTGATTGTTGGATAGAAATTGAAATCTGACTTTATGGGAGCAAGGTTCAAAACAATATAATCCGTCCTTCTATAAATCGAGAAAAAATATTTATCCAAAAGATTTATTCATTACTACTACATAAAACACTACATTACATAAACAACCACATATGCCTTTCCTAGAGAACCAGAGCTTTAAAATCATCATGTTATGCTAACTACATTAATGATTTTCGAAACAGAAATAAGTCAAAGGGTAGGCCTGAACAGGTAGAAAGAAGATAAAAGAACTACTTTTTTTTTCTTTTTTCTAGTCTCTTAGAAACAATTAAATGATGGAATTTTTGAAAAATAATTAAAATGAATAAATTAATTTTGATACATGCAACAAGTTTAATATATTTTAATTTATAGCAAATAGTAGCTAAAAATTATATCAAATTTGATTGTTAATAATAATTAGGAATGTGTTTAAAACGCTACTAATTAGAATTTATCATCTATATAATATTCAAGCTACATTATTCATGACTCACGAGCATATATATCAAATCCAGACAAATAGTTACCTCACAAATTCTTTTTTAAAGGCAAAGCTTTTGGGTAATATAGCAATATAGCATTTGGGTACTATTCAATATTAATCGCAATATAGCAACGAAGAATCACACTTACCCACGACGGAGTTTCAATGGCGAACAAAAATGCCTCAAGCGGAGTGATTGGTAGCCAAAGTCAGACGATAAGTACGAACCCAAAGGGATTCTAATGAGAATCCAGACAAAGGATTCTAATGCAGTTGCAGAGAAGGAGATGAGATGAAAGGGTAACAGAAATGCAGAGAAAGAGATGAGATGAAAGGGTAACAGAAGTGCAGAGAAGGATGAGAGAATAAAAAGAAACATAAATTCTAAAGATAAGATAAGATAAGATGATTATGGATTGAGCTTCATTGAGCCCACACATTTAAAATACTACACCTTTTTTATTGTCAATTTTTTTTAATTTTTAATATATATATATATATATATATAATAAAATTTATATTATTATTACGGATTAACAGATCGGGTCATCGGGTCAACGGATCTGTAAATCTAAACCCGTGACCCAACTCGTATATGAACGATTTTGATCGGTTCGGTTCGATTTTGATCCAAATACATAAATGACCCAACCCAAACTGTTCGGATCGATTCGGATCAGTTCGGGTTCACAGATAACCCGTACCCGTGAACACCCCTATCTTTGGCTATCGTCAGAATCCCCAATTGGGTGACCCTGGCATGGTGTAAAAAGCAAAATTCAATAGCCACATGGGGTGGTATTGAATTCTGGTCACTGATTACTGAAAATCTTGAAATAAATAAGTGCAAACATCACGTGAGAAACTTTAAAGGCACGTACTAGTAAATAAATGCTAAGGCTTTTGATTTAGGTGGTCCTATTTTTCAATAATTAATTGCCTTTGGTGGTAAATTAACCCATCCCCTCCTTTTTCTAAGCCATTTTTCTTCATGAATCATGATCCTGAAATGGGGTCTAGAAGGGAAGAGGCACTACTTTTGATAGCGATGAACCTAAGGCACTCGTGCGCTCTCTCTGCCACCGAAAATGAGAGGCAGCTTTTTGTTTGAGCCTGAAAAAACAGCGTGGCCGTGTGGATACGTGTCAACTCATTAGTGGTTCAACTCATTTGCCCCATGTGGAAGACCATGTGAAGTTTTAGCCTCACTTTCTCAGATACTCCCAAATTCAGTCTCTGTTTTTTTTCTTTTTTGGGGTGGGAGGGCGGGATGGTGGGGTTGTGTGTTTTGTGATGGTGGCTTTGGCTAGTAGAGTTTGGAGGACGTTAACGTTAGTAGGGTTATACAAGAGAAGAAGAAGAAGAAGAAGAAGAAGAAGAAAGAGGGTGATGTAAAAATGTCAGCAGTGTCGTACGAGGTGGGGGCGACAAGCCACATGGGACCATAGTAATGTGTCGAATAAGCATGTCTTTGGCACTTTCGGTAAAACTTTAGAGAAGTGGAGTTAGCTATGCAATTTCAATGACACAAACTTGCTTTCCCCAACAGTACCCTAACCGGGTAACCTTATCCTTCTCCATGCTTACTGAGATAAAGACCAATAAATTCCCAGCATTCAGCCCTTTGTTGATAGTATAAAACTCTTTCTAGAAATTCAGTACCACAAAACCGGATCAATTAAGAAAAAGCTGTTGTGCCCAATTTGAGTTTTCTATCATTAAGACCGAAGATGTGTATGATTTAATATTAGATTAAACCAACAACATCTGTATATATATTTTATGAAAAATAAAAATTTAAAACTTTTGGTTCAATGAATTTGAAAATCTCCAACATGTAAACCAAACATACACATAGAAGACTTAAACAATAAAAGTGCCCAAATATACGCAACCTAGCAAAAGTGACCTATTTGTAGATCTCTATACCAATTATAACCCTACTCAGCAAGATTTTTAAAAACTGTTTGTAACATAATTTTAGTGGTAATATATAAATAAAAAAATCTGCAATTATATCATGATCCCAATTTTACTCTGGCGTATTTATCTAGAGAATACTATTGATTAGGTAAATCAATTGGCACTAGTTTTGGACATGTAATTATATTATATTCGTATATTCTAAAGGAGAGTTTTCTCGTATCCTATCAGACTAGAAAAGGTTTATCTTAAATTTTGCTGCTCACAGTCGCTGTGCAAACCATAAATAATGAATTCTTTACCTTAACAAGGACATACACACATTATTAGTCATTACCCTCAAGATTGGATAGTTTCGTTTGCAGGCTTCTTAACTCTAGCTTACAGCTACTTCATCATCACCACAGTTTCTTCTTTAATCAATCTACCACTTAATTTGGACAAAAATTGAATGTTAAAACTTCTTTCTTTCTTTATTTTTATTTTTTTTTCAAAATCAAAACAGATCCACAACCTAAATTCACATACCCCCGCCCCGCCCGAAAAAGAAAATTACTTATAATTGATGTTACATTACATAAACCATCCTTGATTGAGTATTTTTTTTTATAAATAGGAATCGAAAACATGATCAAAGAATTTATAATAATTCATACTAGCTAGAACTAATCTGCTCAACGAAATCAGAACCCCTTGACCCTTGATTGAGGAAGTTAAAATTAAAAGACAATATTCTGATAAACGTTCCAAGCTAATTAAGTATGACATTCTTTGGCTCAAAAGGTAATTTTTTTAATAAAAAAAGAAAGAAGAAGAGAAAATAGAAGATATAATATGTATGTACTGGACAATTAACATAAACCGAGTCGAGTGAAGGTGAAAACGAGGCAAATAATAACAAAAATCAAGAAGAGGAAAAAAAATATATGACACGTGGCATATTCGCCGGAAAGTGAGATCAACTCGGCGGCGCGGCGGCGGAGGTGGAGGCGGAGGAAGAGCCTAAAAGTAAGTCAGCGAGAGCTTGCATGGCGCGAACCTGCATCTCGAGCGCGGGTATGTAATCGATGGCCTCTTCGAGAATCACGGGAAGCGGTTCTTTTCTGCAACCGGGAACCAACCGGCCCAGAACCCTAACTTTCCTCTGGACCGCGGGCAGGGTTTTCCCCTTGAGCCGGAGAACGCTGAACCGGGCCTTCTTGGGCCGGCCCGGCACAACAACAACCTTCTGCCTCTTGTGAATCGGCTTCCTGAACTTCAGCTTGAGCCGGTTCGTCAGGATGGCGCGGCTCCACCGCGTCCTCCCCTTCGCGGCGACGGCGAGCACCCTGTCGGCCGCCTCACGCACCGCCCTGCCGCGTCGCGGCGCGTCGCCGGAGATGTTGACACGCGCCAGAGCCTGGTGGAGCTTGGAGGAGTATAGCTGTTGCTGCCCGTGGGATTTCCATTTGGCGTGGCTCTGCTCATGCTGTTGTTGGTGTTGCTTAAGGGTTTTCTTCTTCTTCTTTGTGCGGTGAGAGTCACGCGACCGATCCGCAGTTGGATTCGTGATCAGAGATGACGACATGGTACAACAACGTTGGGGAAATTAAAACTTAAAAAGGGTTGTGTTTTTGGGGGGGTTCTAACTTTCTATTTGCGGGAAAATTTGTTGGATTCAGATGGATACGGTATAGAGATTCCGGTGAAATAGGGAAATTTATGATTTTTATGGCTAGATTCCAGAAGTGAGGGAGTGGGGTTTGAAGAGAGATGTGTATGTATATATAGTTGGAAGAGCTTCACTCTTCTGAGATAATCTAACAGAGAATGGAAATTAAGGGTTTGAGAGAGAGGGTGGTGGCTGAGAATGAATGATTTTTATGAATGAAAGAAATGAGAATGGATGGTGTTTCGGGTTGGGGTTGGTGTCCCTTCAACTTCACTAGGAGGTTGAGTTGAAGGGAGAGAGAAAGGGTGGAGGAGGCTTATATAAAGGAATCGCGACACACCACCCATCCGTTTCCTTAACCTAATTAATTCATTGTTAACTACTAGTAAACTCCTTCTTAATCATGCTTTTCTTTTTTGGGTTTTGTTTGGAACCTTGCATGTTCGGATGTTGGGCCTTTCAACACTTGCTGGCTATGTTGGTTTGGTTTGGTTGCTTCAGTTTGGCAGGTGAACAGCTCGATCCATTTTCTGCACTAGCCAGTGTTATTTACAACTTGTAAATAAGATCATTTTTTTTCCGCACATGTATCTTCGTTTCATGAAAATCTTATTCAAGATACAATGGATGAACATTAAATATGGATACTTCTTTTTAATAAATATTTAGACCTTGATTCATTGCATTACAGAGTACTAATCTCTTCTACTAAGCCAACTTTTTTCATTGGATAGATTCAATTTGTTACAATAACATTGTTTGATGAATATGTACATAGAGTTGGATATGAATCAAGGTCGGCTTATCTCATTAACATATAGTTTAACTTCTAACTCAACTCGAATTTGACACGAACTTACTTTTTAACTTAAACTATATTTGTTTAAACTTTGACTAGTTTGATTCAACTTGTTAGCTCGAATAACATAAATCAAGAGTAAAAAAATTTAAATCTTATACATTTTTAATTTTTAATTTATTAGTAGATTTTAGGTAAAATGATTGTTTAATTTTGTTTAAAAATGTAAAAATAAACTTATTTTATTAGCTTTATAGGACCACAAAGTATGACAAAAAAAATATAATTATAACTAAAGTCCATATAAATAAAAACGATTTCATCCTACATATATAAAAGAATATAAAATCTAATCAATTATATAAATTTAATATGTATATATATAGCAGATTTATGAACCAAAGGGGTTGACCTATATGCAACTCAAGTTTGACTTATTTATTTAATGAATTAAATTTTTAGTTTAAATTCAACTTATTTAATTCATGAACTAAATTTAACAAACTGATTATTGAATTGAGTTTCAAACTATTTTTGAGTTGGTTCAATTCATTAACACCCTTAAACTCTTTCATGTGATAAATATTTGTTGATCAAATTAATTATAAAAATTAAAAATGATTGTATTTTTAGTTTAGTCATGCATATGTTATTCAATATACTCTTACAAATTGGTTGGTTTTAGTGAAAAAGAGAACAAGGAAAAAGATTAAAAAGATGTTTTCTTCTATTGTTTGGTTATATATGAAAAAGAAGGGAAAGAAAAATAATGTAAGTCACACCTATGTTCTTTCTTACTATTTTGTAAAGAAAAAAAAAGTGACTTATAAAGATTTAAAGACAAAAGTGTCTTTATTTATCATACTCCTATTTTTTTTGTCATTTGTGTTATTTGATATATATCTCTTTTTTCTTTCATTTACATATCTAAATAACTTAAAAAATTATCTCACTTTATATTCTTTTCTTTTCTTTTTCACTTTTTTTTTTCAAAATCAAACGTATTATTAATATTAGAATATAAAATAATTGAATTTTTTATTCAATAAATATTTTTTACATAAGAGTTTATATTTAATAAATTGTGCCTTAAATTTATTGAAATCAAAGAAGAATTTGTAAAAATTTAACAAATTCAAAATTGATTATTTGTTAAGGACAAAAATATATTTAACCCATAAAATAATTTATTTTTTCAATCGGACTTATTTTCAATTTAATTTTAGAATTCATCATCATCAGTGTATTATTATTTAGTAAAAGTAATTTTGAAATTTGGTGTAAACTATACCATTTTGCTTTGTGAAAAATAATAATTAACATCAATCTAATCTTTTAACGATAATGAAGATTGATTTATCATTTGAGGCATGAAAAAGTGGCATCACATTGATTCTTTTGTTATATATTGTTTTAAAGTATTACAATCCATTTAAGTGCTGTTGTTGTAACAGATTATTGACCTTCTGCTTTCACGTTGCATTGTCTGTACTTTTTTTTTTATTCGTTTCCTATCTCGCTTTCCCTTCCTTCCTATCTCCAAACTAGAGTATTTAAAGTCTCGTTACTGGAACTGTTTTCGTACACAAGCAATTTGATTTGCTAAATATTCCTTAAATCACGTGTTAAATATTTTTATTGATAAGATATCCTTTCCTCCTTGGTCCCATTTTCATCTTTGTCCTATTTTAGTATTTTTTATATAAATATTTGTAGGAGAAAAACATTAAATAATAAAATAAATTAATTTTTTAAGTTAAAATTAATTAATACATTTGGACTTTTTAAAAAATTAAATGAGAGAATGTCTATAAAAGTTGGAGTATATAAGTTAGTCGTAGATGACAATGGAGTATGCAGGGATGGACTAGCGTTGACATTTGGGGGGCTTGGCCCCTGACTTTTAATAATTTTAATTTTTAATATATACTATATCATTATTATAAATTTTATTTGTATTTTGGAATTAAATAATGGTATTTTAAGTCTCATTTATTTTATCTTATTTTCTGATAAAATATTATATTCTCCTTTTATTTTTATGTTTGTGAAGATGATGGCATTCTTTCACTTTTTATTATAGAGATAATTATTTTCTTTTCTTTTTAATTTTTACAAAAAAAATTGAATATCACCTTTTAATGGTATTTTCCTTTTATCATCTGTTATTTTAAGAGCTATGAATAACTATATTTATAATACTTTATTAGTCTTTTCTTTATATCAGTATATAATTTGAGAATTAATGACTTATAATTATAATTTATATAATAGAATATAATTTATATAAATAGTTTTAGAGTTAATGACTTGTAATTATATATAATATATAACAAAAATACGTAATTTGAAATATAATTCATATATTAGAATATATATATATATATTTTTTTTTTTGAATTGTAATTATAATATATTTATGTATTAAAAATATCTATTATCAATTTAATTATATAAAATAAACATTTATCATGGGCAATATACACGTTAAAATACTAAAAAACATAATAAATAATAAAAACTTATAAAAGCTTGTTTTTATTCAACGTTTTCTATTTTTAAATTCTTAATAAATACTTAAAAATCGTTAGTAGTGTTTGCTTTTCTAGAAATACGAGAGGAAGACCCATTTTAAAATTTAGGGTTGTTTTTATGCTGAAATTTAGGGTTGTTCAGATTGGAAGATTGACCACTTCAACTTCATATAGGACTTTCATATGGCCTCCACAATGAATTAAACTTGCCACCAAAGTGTTTAATGGATCGTAATATAAGTATTTAACTTAATATCAAACTTTTCAAAAGATCAAATTAATATCACACTTTTATTTTATGTGACCGAAATAATTGTACATCTTGAATTTTTTGTGTGAGAAAACTTCGTAAAACTTGGGTACACATATATTTGAAGAACTTGATATAAAACCTACCAATTATTATTTTTTGTTCTTGTAACTTCCCTAATAGGTACGGTAGCACACATGCAAGTTCGGCTTCCCTGTAAATAGCTACCAATAATGGACCGTACCGTATCCTCCAAATCACATCCAAAGGATATATGTCTTCATAAAGCTATTATGAAATTCCACTCACTCATCTAATTTTTGAGGGCCAAATTAAGGAGTATTTTTTTTTTATCATTTGGAATAAATTTTAAATGTTTATTTAAAAGGAGATAGATGATTAAGACTTTTGAATTTGAAGTCGTAACACGGTTTATAATTTCTATTTTTTTTATTTTTTAAGCAGTAATATTTTTTTACGACCTCATTATAATTTTTTTTAACACACGACATAGAAGTTGTAATATTTTTTTTTTACTTTATTAATTGAATTATGTAATATTTTTTACAACTTCACTTAAATTTTTTTATTTTAAAAAAAATAAAAATAATGTTACGACTTCAAACTATAAAGAATTTTACAACTTTGTTAACTTTTTTTAATGGTAAATTTTGTCTTTTCATTTTAAAAAATTGTAAATAATTTTTTAATTTAATTATTTAATAAATAAATACATTTTATTTTTTAATTTTATTTAATATTTTGTATATATTTTGTATTGATTTTATTTAATATTTTCTATATTTTTTAATATTATTTTATTTAATATTTCTTAAATTTTGGTATGTTTATTTTTAAATGTATTTTTTATTTAATATATAATGAGATGGAGGAATCAATTTTTAATATATACAAAAAATGCTCATTGTAGAATTGAAGGACATAATCGTAATAACTGTACGAAATAATTTTTAAAATAAAATTAATTAGTTTACTGTACCAAATTATTAATTTCCTTAATGATAATTATAAAAATTAATTAAGAAAATTTTAATACTATTTGATAATTATAAGTTAATATTAGAAATAAAATATTTTATTATTTTCATTTAAATTTAAGTCTTTTTTTTAATTTTTTAATTTATAAAATAAATAATAATCTTAACATTGGTAAAAAATAAAGAAAATATATTAAATAAAAAATATACCAAAAATTAAAAAATATTAAATAAAATCATATAAAAATATAGAAAATATATTAGATAAAACAATATTAAAAAATAGGAAAATATTAAATAAAATCTTATAAAAAATATATGCAAAATATTAAATAAAACAAAAAAAGAAAAATACATTTATTTATTAAATAATTGAATTAAAAAGTTATTTACAATTTTTTTTAAAAAAATTGAAAAAATCAAATTTGACCTCTTTTTATCTTAAAAATACACTTTATGACTTTGAAATCGTAAAGTAAAAAAAAAATTAACTAAAATTGTAAAATATTGTACAATTTTAGTTAAAAAAAAATTTCTTACAACTTTAAAATCGTAAAATTTTTAAAAAAATTAACTGAAGTCATAAATTTTACGACTTTAGTTAAAAAAATAAACAAATTAGAAGTCTCTAACGTTTAGATATAACTTTTAATTCAAAAGTCATCACATATATTACTACTTATCCATCTTTTAGTATTAATTCAAATCAATTTTCAAAACTATAATTAAAAAAGAAAAATACCCCAATTGATTATTTACCTCCATGTGCTTTCTTTTGTGGGTTGTGTTGTTGCACTTTTCTATCCTCGGCATTGGTTTTGTATTTTGGTTGGGGATTTGGATTTTTACTCCTTTGAGGTTGTGGATGGTTATGACTCCCCAATATACCTGAAAATTGAAATGGACCCAGTACCCTTTGCAATAAATACTTTTATCAATATGATCCTCAATTATTGCTTTGTTAGCTCTTCAGAACCAAGCAGCAGAGAACAATCTATATGGTGTCTCGTCTTGCTTTTTAATTCTTGTTTCAGAGCTTGCTTCCCACCTAGCTCCCATTCCCACATTGTGCTAGAATAATGCGTGGTGCAAATTCAGGCCAATATCGTGTCCCTACATTGGACTAAGCTCAGCACTCAAGAGACACCACAGCAGAAACTAGAAAGCTACTCATCTAAGTGAGGGATTAAAGATATAAATAATATTTATTTATTTTCATCTAACGAACGACGTGATATGGTAAAAAAGGAAGTTAAAAAATGAAACGAAAAGGTGTTAGAACGTTTTTTATATTTTAACAATCTTATAATCAGTGATTTAGAAATCTACTATAGGGGCTACTTTTTTTGTAATTATTTAAATATATGACTTTTAACCAGTAATTATTTAAAAAAATTAGCAAATAATTATATATATTACATGATATATAATTTATTTTGATTTATTTTTAAAAAATATTACAGTAAGTACAAAACAAAAATTTATACTCCACTAGTTAAATTTTTTTTAGAAGATTATATTCGTTTTCAAATACATTCATTGCTTGTAAAATATTATTCACAATACTTGTAATTATTGTTATTACTGAAAGTAGTTTTTTTAAATTAAAATTACTCAAATATTATTTGATATTAACTATATTAAATAATTTATTGATTAAATTTTTATTTTATATATTGATAATGAAGTATTAGAAATACTTAATTATAAAAAAATTGGTTAAAAACTTTGTATTAATTAAAATAAAATGTCATAAAAAATCTTATGAAAAACCAATTCTTTAATGAAAGTGCTATAATCTTATATTCTTATCACCATAACCTCAGCCAAGCTTGTTTGGATAGTATCTAAGTTATATCTTTAGTAAAAATAATTTTTATAAATTTTTATTTATCTATTGATCAAATTTCAAATTAGTCAAATAGAAGGTTAGAAAAAGAAAACAAACTCGGCGAGGCCCGCTGCTATAAGAAGAAAAGCCCAACAGAGAGTACCGAAAATGAAAACCCAATCAGTTGGCCCAGTACATTTGAGTTGTGCTACAGTAAGGCTCCATCAAAGATGGTTTTGGTTTTAAAAATCTTCACAACAAATTTAGAGCTGTCAAGATAATACAATTATATCCTACTCCAGCCAACTGATTCTAAATGAAAAGTTAATTAATTAAACGCCACGAATCCATGATTGTTAACTACTTGGTGTTTGTGTTGTGTGGACTCCATCGTTGACACACTTGCTGAATAACTTAATTCTATTGTTCCACCTTAAAACGTGCTTAATACTATTGTTAGATATATATTCTTTTGCATGCATTGGAACTTTTACAGATTAGGCAAGTATATAATCATATTTTTGGGTAAATTTATATGTTATCCTACAAGTTTGGTTACCCCAAAGAGAAATCTCCGTACAGGTACCGGAACGATACAAGAGTTACATAACTTCCATGCAAAACTGTTTATTCACCATTTGAACTCTAGTTCATGTTCCATGTTAATCACTATGGGTGGCATGCATGTGAACATAGAATCATGAATGTGCACTAAATTCGATGTAGTGCTAGGGAATCAAATTTGCTTTTCCTACATGATGATACTCCAAGCTAGCACGAGCCAGTGAAGCGGATATAGACACACTTGATGTCTCACAGGCTCAAAAACTCTTAATAAGATAGTACGTGTTTTAGTGAAAATTTTGCTGAGGCCAATGCACCAAATCTTACTTAATTTTAAGTAAAGTTAGTTCTGATTGTCTTACTCTCACATGCATTGGCTTAAAAAGTACATTCATGGATTACATCAAAACTATAGCAATGTTATTTACTGTAATTGTGTGTCAAAGGAGGACAAATCTGATGTGGTGATCCCGGGTACCATATAATTTCTCCAAAGAGACCACATCTCATGCTGTTTATAATATGAAAAAAAAACAATATTGATTACAACATCAATCAATTACTAATTAATAGGAAACAAAATATGCTAATAATAAATACAATATCAGGATAATGTCAAGATGTAATCTCACAAAAACTTTCACTTTTTTTAACTACCGTGTCTTCTCTTTCTGAATGAGTGGAGCTATCTTCTAATCGAAGAGCATGTTTCTGCTCGTCAAAATTTCAGCGATCAAAGAATTTAAGATGATTGCTAAAAACAACCACTAGAGGTTCGGAACATTTTCAGTGATGAATTCGAATTTAAGGCTGAAATGTCCTGGTCTTACAGGTATAGTGCAGATATTTATGCATGTTATTATTGTCATTCTTAAATTTTGGCATAACGAATTTTTGTGTTATACATTGATTTAAGTATGCATTTGATACACTTTCAAAATGACATTAGGACAGTCTTGTTGATAGTTAAAATGGACTGCCAGTATTTTTGGTGACATCAAATCTGATTATGCCTTCAAGCATCAGATGGCACACCCCACCGCCCTTCATATAACAAGCCTATTATAATGAAAATATACAATTGAAAAGACCATGGTTTGGATTCATTACTCGGCACCATTTACTAGATATTGAAATTATATATCCATAATGCAAATAGTTATACGTGAGACATCCTTTTTTCTTTTGTATTTTAGGGCACTCAGCTCTTCATGGATTGTACCCCAAAACTGAAGAAGCAAGAGCAGGGGCAGAAATCAGTCTAATCATTGATCAAAAGCCCATAAGAGATTAACAAATTGAAAGAAAAATGGGTAGACGTAGATATACCAGTTGGGTCTCCCAGCAGAATAAGTATAATCATTGATAAAAATAAATACAGAATAGATTGTCAAATTGAAAGGGAAACGGGTAGATATGTATATGCTAACTGGCCTCCCTGAAGTTTCAGACAGACTGGATAGAACATCAATCAGGGTGAACTATGCTAGCAATGATGTCTTCGGACTCAAGGTGATGTGTCAATATGTGGTAGATGAACTTACTTATATCAGGATTTATTAAATACAATTAAGAATCAGTATTCGCAGGTCTAGACATTGACAAGAGTATTTTGGTAGGAAGTGACAACCACTAGGGAAAATTATTGAAGAAGTTATAAATACCACTTCCTTTTTATGTTTGAGTAAAATGTTAACCTTAAATGTATGCTATTATCTCAAGCTATGGGTCTTATCATTAAATTTAATGGTGTAAATTATCTTGGAACATGAAAATTGTTGCGCAGGATTTTCCAAATGTTGTTAATGTGTCAGCACAGGACCTACATTTACTGGGGGCACTGATATTCGTCCACTCCAATTTGGGGTGGATTGGGATAAAAAGAAGAGAGATAGAGAGAAGAGAAAAAAGAAAAGGTAGGAGAGAAAGTGTTAAATGTAATAGGTGTTATGGTGAAAAGG
Organism: Glycine latifolia; assembly: GCA_013407115.1. Taxonomy (NCBI): domain Eukaryota; kingdom Viridiplantae; phylum Streptophyta; class Magnoliopsida; order Fabales; family Fabaceae; genus Glycine; species Glycine latifolia. The sequence continues at coordinate 12,825,810 of CM023955.1, forward strand.
GGAGAGATAGAAAGCACATGATGTGGAAGTGGGATGAAAGAGAAAGTGGATGGATGATAAAATATTTCCTTTGCTGTGCTAGGGGGATAGGAAATGGCCTAGTGAGGTATTGAGAAACTGATTCTACACTTCCATCAATCAAAGGAATTTAGGACCTTAAAAACAAGAAAATGAAAAAGAAATGGAAGAGAGAGGGAATGAAGACATGAACTATAAGCAGCAATCAAAATATCATCCTGTGTGTTTGGATAGAAGGTTGCAAACGACATTTGAGGCAATCGTACGTTTGCAGAAGCATCATCACCCCTACTTTTATTTTCAACATACTTTTATTGGATTTGCATAGAATCGTGCACACCATTTCCAACTTAAATCCAAACACACACATCCTCGTGTTAGAATTCAAAATTGATTTTGCTTTCACTTCCATTGAAGAATTCAAATTCAAATTGATTTCCTCCACCACCAAAGAAAGTTATGGAACCTTGAAGAATTGTTTAGAAACTTATGGAATTTTATGGAAGCTTATAGAATTGCGTGGATACTTATAGAAGCTTGTTGAAGATTATAAAAAAAAAACTTGAAGAATTTAGAAGATTTTTATTCTTATCCATTCAAGTCATTTTGAGTTGTCATTCTTATTTACATATGTGTTGTATGACTATTAGAGTTTGTCAAGTTCAACTTGAAATCTTCAAAGTCATATAGTCAAAAGTTGCAACTTGTAATTATTATAGGTTGACAAGTTTAGCTTGAATTCTTCTATGTTTACCTATATATATGGATTGAATGTTAAGTATTTGAATGCATGTAGTGAAAGTAAGGAAGTGAAGAGAAAAGTGTGTAGAAAAGTGAGAAAGAAAGTGTTGAAACACTTATGTGAGGAAAGAAAGAGAGATTTGAGAGAAATACAAAGTTTGAGTGAGTGTTATAACACTTGTATTTTGTCATTGTAATATTTTGTTCTTGAGTGAAATTTTAATTTAGTATAAGCTCTTCTTCTATCTTTGTCATTCCATTTTCAACAATTGGTATCAGGACAAGGAATTGAAATTCCAACACCTCAAAGAAAACAACGGTGTTTGAATACACATTGTCAAGACCACTAAAAGCAGAAAAGAAAAGAATACGCTTTACAGAAAACAAAAAACTGTTATAGTTAAGGTGGGTAAGAACAAATGCAATTGACCAGCATGTCAAATCCTGATCATTTTGTTCTTTGTGAATATTGTGATTTTTTCTCTGAAATACATGCAGTTCTTTGTGAACAAGCACGTTACAGGATTTTTTTCTTTGTGAATATTGATATTAATGTTGAAATACTAGCTTATGACATGCTCAATGTGAAATACATGTCAAATGTTGCTAGCATTTCTCTTGCTCATAAATGCAAAGACAATACATTCCAGCTTAAGTGAACCAACAAAACCTTTATAACGCATCAACAGTTCAAGTGTTCAACACAAACCACATACGCAATTAATATTGCTTTATAAGGACCGTTTGATGTAAACCTGATAGTTTGATACATATCTTCTGCTAACAGCAGTAATCAACCACATCATACAAGTACTCAGATATGTATACCAACTTCAATAGCAAACAATGAAAGTTCAGCCCAATTCTAAGTACCTCAAGTCAAGTGTAAGACTAAGAACGAGTTATTCCAAGAATTTTCAGTTGAAGAGATATATTTACAAACTATATAACTGAGGATCTTACCTCTTCTCCCGTAGTCTAAAAGCATATGAACCTTAGTGGAATCGTTCAGGTTGGCGTCGGTCCTCTGTAAGGGCCACGAGCATCCGAAGTGAAGAAAAGAAGAACTGATACTCCAATTACCCATATGAAGGTACACAGAAACAACATTCGACTTTTCATCGAAAGCAAATAAGCAAACTGATCTCTCTCCTCTGGCAAGGTATAGGTTTGGAGATCACTTATAACATACTCAACTATTCCATCCATAAGCTCTCTTCTACATTGGGGAGCAGCATTAACCGAATTGAGGACATCAGCTTTAACATTTCTGAGAAAATTCACAGTAATCTCAGCTTCCACAGAATTAAACTTAGAACTATCTAATTCATCGTTGCTAATAGAATTAGTGGAGCTAATAATTTCCGTCGCGTCGGTGATTTTTTTAGGAGTTAAATCAGATGGAACCAAAGTGACCGAGGAAGGTTCTTCCAACAAGAAGGTCTGAAACATATATAAAACATTTGATTAAATCAGATGAAGTCTCCACTATCAATTACCCTATCAGTACAAAATGCCTAATAAGTCCAGTATCCAATTGATTTTTGCAATTACAACCAGAATCGCATTGAAAAATTGAACACATACCAGCAATTAATCAATACATGTAAGAATTGTGTCCGACACATAAGCAATAAAAATAAAAAGATAATTTGCACATCGAAGATTTTCGTTTTTCTGTAGCTTAAATTAAAAATACGGTTAACACAATTTCCAAGCTGCGACGCATTTTCGGCAGCGTATTACTGTGTTATCTCACATGACTCATATGAATTGAAGGTGACAGAGAAACGTCACAAAAACGCATCGGAAGAAACAAAACAGTGAGAGTCGAACTAACCGTGAAATCTTCGTTGTGATTTGCATATGAGATCTCGGAGATCGGTGATAAATCCACGAAATCTTCAGAAACGGATGCAAATGCCGCATTCAAGCTCTTTTCTTTGCTCTGGCGAAAGAGAATAAAAGGAACACGAAAAATTGAATCTAAATGTAAAAAGCGAAAAAAGAAAGAGTGAGAAATAAACGCTGATGAATTGTAGTGTGCCTTGTTAGACTTCTTAGACGGAAAATCCTTGAATCTGCCATGGCGATTCTCTGCGGAGCGTGCGAACACTTTGTGTGGTGTTTGGTGTTCTTTCATTGGCGTTTGGCGGGAGTTGAACGGTATTCTGTGAAATTTCAATTTTTAACTATATATAGGTCGAGATTTCGAAATGGTGTTACATGTAAGGATAATATTTTTTTTATGTGATACATAAATTCTTATATATTTATTATTTATCATTAAATGATTTTTCCTATTTGAATTTTATATTATTTTTATTTAAGAATTATATTTGTCGTACTTTATTTTATTTTAACAAGTGAATAGTAGTGCCTCTTTTTTTTTTTATATAAAAATTAAAGATCAATTGATTTAATTATGTCCATTAAAAAATATATTATTACTGATGAAAATAATATCACCTACATTAAAATAAAAACACATGGATCTTTAATTTTCATGTCCATCTGTTAGTAATTTGTATCTTTACTTATTAGGCACTTAACTGTTCATACTTCATATTGGTATTTTGTCACTTACACTTTAATTAACGCTGAAAAATCAATGAATATAAAACATTGATTAAAATACAACTATAACTTAATTAAAATACTATTTAAAGATATTTAATAAAACGTTAACATGTTGGCATAAAGTGAAATTCACTTCGGATATTTTATATAACTTCTCAAATTTAAGTCTTATAAATAAATAAAATATTATTAAAACAAGAGAACTTATTAAAAATGATAACTTTCTAGCGAAATTGATTATGAACAAAGTTATTGATTCACACCGATAAACACAATCATAAATAAAAATGAACTATGAAACATTTTTAGAGACTAATTAAAAACATATATTACCTTTATAAATATTACATAAACTTTCACAACAATAAATAGTAAACTTAGCTGACAAATTTATAAACACATGGCTATTTTAGAAAAATATATCTAAGTCTCGAGTTTTTTTTTGCAAAATACTATGTTCAAGGATGAGTTAAGAGTTATTACAATAAGAAAAATGCTATAAATATATTATTTGACACATTCTTTTGAATTCATTATCTTTTATATTTGTTCAAATTTATTAAAAATAACACAATTTTTTTAATCTTAAGTCATATTTAACAAATTTTTCTCTTGATTTTGCCACTTTAAATAAATTTTAACCCATTAAAAAATATATTTTAAAAAATATATTAAAAACTATATTTCTAACACTTCTTGTTCCAACAATGAAACAAACAAGACATACATATATACAAACTGTAGCTTGTGAGGTGGGATTAACCAACATAAATTTCTAGTAATTCCCACCATAAACCATAAAGCAGCGGAAGTATACAAATCGCACGAACAATGCACAGTAAAATGATGCTCTGAATATTATCTCTAGCCAAAGAAAATCATTTAACTGTAAACGAATTTTTTATTTTAAATCAGCAATATTATTTAGTAAGAATGACTTTTTTATGAAAAGTGTTGATGACTTTTTAGCCAATAAGAGAGAAACGAGCAGATGAATAGAAAAAAAAGTTATTTTATAAGAAAAAACCATTTCCCCATACTTCAAACAAAACCTATTTTTTTATCTATTCAATATTTTTCAATTTAAAATAACCAAATATTCTTACGATTTCAGTTCATTTGATTCACCCACATAATAAAACGTCTGCTGCTTTACCTAAAACTATGCATGGAATATATATAATAATCTTTTCTTTAAGATTGTGTTATAAATAATAGCAATTTTTTCTCTTCAAACCTGGTATTATAAAATAAATATTTTTCTTGAAATAAACTTATTCAAATACGCATATTTAATTGCTTTTCACCCTTTCACAGCAAGAAAGCCAAGAATCATGCGTGGCCTTACCCACGAAAGCTGCTTCAATAGCTTTTATGGTTAATCATGAGAGACTTTGAACTCTTCTACAAATACAACATTCAATCACAAAAACGTATGCTAAGTGTCAACTTCTGCTGTTACGAGTAAATATCTACACTCCTTATCGTCATCGATCAGATAGTAAAGTTTTAGTCCATTTACATCAGTTGGTCGATTAAAAAGCAGAGGATAAACTCTAAATCCATATAAAAAAATTATAGGTTTATTATAAAAACATTATTACACATAGATTTGAAGTAGCCCAAAATTAATTCACGGCTCAATAGATAGATATAGGTTGTGAAATCTATAAAGAGTTCGATGTTTAATGTTTAAGTTCATATATACATCAAGTAATGAAACTATTAAAGTAACAATATGTATTAGAACTAACAAAACACCTTAATTACCTGATCGTGACAAAAAGTTTGCATAGGTTAGGTGCGAGATATGCTTGTTAAGGTACATGCAGGTATTCTCTCTCTCGATCAGTCGTCTCATGTCGCCATGAAAAATGGGGATTCCTCAGAGATGTCTTCAAGCTTGAACTTGAAAATTAAGAGAATGGAGAATAGAAATAAACATTATTTTATTTGCAAGAGTTAAAAATATATTTAAACCTAAAAATTAATATGGATTAAGACTGCTTTTATAAAATTATACTGTTGGTTTAAAAAAAGTATATTTTTTCAAGACTTTAGATAACTTATAATTGCAATATTGGTTAATGAATAAAGTTGTATTTGGAAAATTAGGCCATTTCTATTTTAGTTAAACAAGAGTTAATAAGCTATATAAACTTTACCTAATGATCGACTTGCTAGCTATATATGTACTAACTGGAAAAAAGTTTAATTTCTTGATTATATATTTAATAATTTATTTTATATAATTAAAACCAAAAATGAATGATTGCAAATATATATATATATATATATATATATATATATATATATATATTTCATATTATAAAAAGAAACCCTACATAAAATTTGTATATAGGGTTTCAACTCTCAAGCACCTGAGTCAACCGTATGTGCGAGTATAATTAAAAGGTACTGTTGGCATCACATGCAGGTAGCCCCGAAGATATGTATTCCAACTTTCTTTATCATCCCAAGGTCTAGAAGAATATCTGTGTGGTATGGAACATAGTTTTAAAAAAGATAACCGATCCGATTATAATATTGGGTTATTAAGTT
>CM023955.1:12831720-12893842 GCA_013407115.1 Glycine latifolia
AATGATCAAATTGATAAATTATTAATTGATTTATATGACTTGATTTGTAATAAAAAAAATATTTTTTATATATATTCACAAATGATCAAATTGATAAATTATTAATTGATTTATATGACTTGATTTGTAATAAAAAAAATATTTTTTATATATATTCACAAAACACAAATAAAATATAAAAAATACAAGTTAAAAAATAACTATTATTTTTAACTTTTAATATCAAAGACATCAACGACAATATATATTAATATTCACACTAAAATAAAATATAGTTGTATCACATCAGCGATTATAAAATATAATAAATCAATCCAAAGTTCCAAATCATAGTTTAAAAAAATGATCTAAGACTACAATTTCACCTACAACTCAATTATAATTGCGGTCACTTCTAAATCAATTTAACTCAATAAAAAATACAATTGTGATCACAAAAAATGCTCAACAATGAATGAAAAGATCAATTTTACTCAAAATCACACACAAAAAAACTAAAATAAAACTAAATGAAAAATAAAAAAATAAATTTAGTTGGACTTACGACTCTGGACAACGTTGCAGATGAATTGAGTGAGTCTAACAAGGTTGCGGCAGCACGACGCCACAATGAGAGGAAGGAAGGAGAGGTTGGCAAGTACAGCGACGGCGTAGAGCGACTGAGCGAGAGGAAGGATAATAGGTTGATAGGGTTTCTAAAATTAAAAATGGATTCAAATTAAAACTACATCGTTTCAATTATAACCAGAAAAAGAAGAAGATAAGTGACTTGGTCCAGATCGATGGGTCATCGATTTGACCACAAATTCGATTGGGTTAATCCAGATAGTTCCAAATCAAAAATTCACTTAATCAAACTTGTAACTTAACCTAATCCAATCATCGAATCACAGTTCAAATGGTTGAATCGGTCCAAATCTTAAAACTTTTGTGTCAATAATGGATGAACAAAACATAATGGACAAATCCTGGCTAAATCTAATGCTTTTTATGCTAACCAGTCAAAATTAATATCTTCCCAAGAGAGACTTTATCGATTGTCAATGTAATTTGTATAGTTCTATAGGGTGGAAAAGACTAGCTAAATAGGTAGGAGCAGCTTTCTCCTCTTCCTTCATTATGTTATGCCAGTGGAGTATCATTTTACATAAGAATTTCTTTAAAATGTTGCCTATATTTGATTACATATCTATAAATATTCAATTTATCTAAAACGATCATTAACAAATGATATTATATGAATCGACGGTTTAATTTACAAATTTCATATTTTATAAAAATTATTTAAGGAGAAGAAATATAAAAAAAAATGATCGTGTGTAAGGCACTACTAGAAAACATGCATTTTACGACAGCCATTCTACGTCGGTTGTCGCGGAACCGCTGTAGTTTGGAGGGCGGTGGCAATTCCGTAATTAAATCAACATTTCGAAGACGGTTGTTAACACAACCCGTCTTTGTATGGGCTAAACTACGACGGTTATAATTTAACCGTCTTCGTTTCCTGAGTGTCTTGGAAATTTTTTAAGAAAACGATGACGTTTTGCTTGGCTCCCTGTCCTAGTCTTCGTTTTACTTTGTATTAATTGGCACTTTTACAAACTCATTTTCAGTGGTGCCCTAGCTACACACTCCTCCAAAGATACCACACCGGTGTTCTCCCTTTCCGGCAAGCGCACTCAATCTCTCCCTCTCGTGGCCTCCGTGTTGTTGTTGAAGTGTGCCTCCGTGTGACGTTCGACGCCTTTGCTCCGCCGTAGCTTCGAGTTGGTGCCGACATTTTGGCTTGGGTTATTCAGGTAATGGGGTATTACTAATCTAAGAAATGCAAAAGCTTGACTTTCTTTTTGTACTAGTGTTTCTCCTCGCATGTTTTGTTGTGACAAGTAGGTTCCTTCTGCCAGTTATTTGTCACTGATTTTCGTCCCTCCAGGTTTTGGTCTGACAAGATTCCCGAATCCTTCACTGGCCTCTGCAAGCCCTTCCATTCAAGGGTTCCCACTTCCATCCCCTTCTTCCTTCTTCCACTGCAGAAGACCCAAGTTCTTTGTCAGGGCCACAGTGAGTGTTTCTTCCTCACCCTCTTCTCCCATTGCTGTAAAGTTTTTATTTTTTTTATTTTATGGTTTGTTAGAAGCTGCCAAATTGTGCCCGAGAATACTCAAGTTTTGATTTTTGTTGCTGGGTCTATGGTCAATGATTCTTAAGATTCGGTTTTTCTTTCTGGGTCTATGCTTATTTGTGTCATGAACTTGCTGGTTGTCCTTGGCATGATTGGGAGATGTTTTTAGATTTGGATGTTACTGTTTAATGAATTCCATTGTGTCCTTTTCCCCTTGAATGGATATATATTTTATTTTATTTTAATTGGGGGGCTTTTTGTTTGTGGAAACTTTTGTTGCCTTTTACGTTGTCAATGTATTTTACCAAAGTAGAAATTGCTGGTAATGTTATATGAAGTTCGGATGGTATTCAGCAGAGGAGAAGTTTTGTATTATTTAGGATTTAGCTGTCTTTTGATTGAAAATTTAGTTTAAGTTGTTACATGGTTTTGGTTATTGGTTATTGGTTATATTTTGAACAATATAGTTACTTCTTACTTAGAAGTGAAGTACTAAGTGTTGTCTATTTTGTGTGCATTTGATAGTTGTTAAAGACCTCATTTTAATATGCTTGATGATTCCTGCGCATCAGGGTAGATACATGGTACCTAAAGTCACACCCATGTGACTGCATGTGGATAACATTTGTAGAGAATGAAAGTGGTCCTGCAACAAAAATAGGTAATATTTGTCCCTCAATTAATTTGGTTAGCATTACTTTTGACAGGACCTGTTATACCCTAGCTCAACCTCAAATACGTTCATATACTCTTCATTTTGTAAGATCTTTAATATCTAGGGAAATGAAACTTATAATACCTTGTAGCTTCCTTTTCTCGACGCTTAGAATCAAACTCCTTGCTTGGTGAAAACTTGGGTAAACTTGAGGGATTACAGGGTAAGGGGGTTTGTCGTGAAGAACTGACAAATACCCAACATGAACAGTAATAAGGTAAGTAGAATACCCAAAACAGTTCTTGTAAATAGAACATCATCATCAGTTTGAAAAACTAGTGAAAAAAAAGCCTAAAAGAATATAAGGGAAAAAAAGGCAGTTGGGGATCTTAGACAAATTCAAAACTTTTAAATATTTAGTTCTTTTAAGAGGCAAAGAAAAGTGATTAAGAGTTCCAATTTTAAAATGCACTTTTCTTTTTCTTTTTTATGGTGACGACAACTGTCAAGCTGCAATTTCAGGGAAGTTAACTTTTGTGAAGGGACAAGACTTGAGTACTATTTTATATGTGATTTTGATGTTGTTCTTCATTGAAAACAAAGATGTGTTGTTAGTCATTACACAAGTTGTATTTTCATTGATGAATGAACTGTTACATCTGTTGTTTTTAATTAGTGTTACACATGTATTTTCATTTAATAACAACATTAGAAGCACTTTATTGAACAACACCTAAGTCTTGCCCTTTTCTAGATTTTAAGCATTATAATGGAATTATTTTCCCTGAAAGTATGCTTGGAAAAAGGATGAAAGACTGCTCAGAATTACCTGACTCTCGAGTGCGGAAGTTGCTGATCCTCGATCTTGTGGTTCCATTTTAAACAAATCCCTAATAAATGTTTGATAGGCTACCATCTCACCCACTAATAAAACTCCATTATTTCGAGAAGAATATCAACCTCTGGGACTCTCAACCGTATGCATCACTAACTAAAAAAATATTTGGATAAGTTTATCTAAAAATAATAGTAAAAGGAAAAATAAAGAAAAAATTGAGTTTTGCAAGTTATTTAATTTATTTATAAACTAATTTAAATTTATAGAAAAACTCATTTCATTTTTTCTTTATTTCAAAATTGTTTCCAAAAAATTTATCCCAACAAGTGTTATATATATATACTGTGATCTATTAGAATCACATGGATGTCATTCAAATAATTCGTACAGTGATCGATATTCCAGGTCTCTGCTGCTTGGGGAGTAGGTTTAGTACTTGGCCCAGCATTGGGAGGTTATTTGGCCCAGGTAACTTTTTGTTTTTTATTTGTTCATTCCATTAGTGAAATACACCTTCAGAAAAACCATGGATTTTTCACATGGAAATAATAAGACATGTGAGTTTCCCTTCCATTTTTGTCCCTTAGAAATTTTAAAATTAGAAAATTAGGAATAGAAAATTTAGAAACACTTATCCCATGCTCTTTCAACATATGTGACCTGTTTCTCTGATATTTTATGATTTTTTGACAGCCAGTAGAAAAATACCCATATTTATTTTCAAAGGGTTCCTTTTGGGATAGGTAAGTCTAGATTTTGTTTTGGTATTGCTATAGCTTTTGTAATAGCACCTCTCTTGTCCTGTCTTGTTAGTGTTACTGCATGTTTTGGTAAGGGAGTCTTATGTACCGGATTCTGTGTGCTAAATATTGTGATCATTTCTTATGATATTGCTCAGCTATATTCTTTTAATCTTAATGAATTTCAATTTATATACTTGTAAGAAGAAGAAAAAAAATGTAACTGAAGCATGTGCTTATATAGGGTTTATAAAGTGAGATATATATATCTTATTGTTATATAAATTGAAAACTATAAATGTGAACGATATAACTATTTATGAATGATGAAAATTAATTAAGAGTTAATGATCATATGACTTTCTTTGCTTTTTTGTTCTATTGTCCTGACTTTCGTATTGGTCAACATAAATCTGTTTCTAGGTTTCCCTACTTCTTGCCATGCTTGGTGATATCAACTTTTGCATTTTCAGTAGCAATTGCTTGCATTTGGCTTCCGGTATGTATTTTTAGTTCTAACACATATTCATTAGTCAAAGATGTTTGTTCCTTTAATATTATTTTGTGCTTCTATTCTGACATAAATATAACTACACATATGAATATACATATATAGCAGCATTTTTTCCCCAAAGTTGAGAATATAACACGCTTTTTATTCTCAATTTTTTATTTTTTGGCAGTTTTTGAACCCAATTTATTTAATTTTAAAAATTTTATTTCTAATTTTTATTGACAAATTTAGCTCTTACTTTTGCACTTATTTTATTAATAGATAAATGACAGATGATAAAATTTGTAAATTTTTTAAAAGTTGAGAATAAAATGTGTTAAATTAAAAAGTTACAGATAAAATTTGCTAAAAATTAAAAAATTAAACTTTCTTAAGTTCATTTCAATATGATAGCGTAATGAAATTTTAATATGACACTTGTCAAATAGTTCTTTCTCCTTAAGTTCATTTCTTCTCTTTTATTTGATAAAACCTTCTTTTTTCTGGTCAGTCCACTGTCCACACATACTCGCAGGTTTGAAGAATAAATTTGGTCTCTCTGTGTGCTAAGTCTGTTGCATACATTGGAGACTTTTTATGATAGATTATACTTGGCATTTGGGTCCTTGTTAGTGTTCTTTTATATAAAAATTATTAATCACAAAAATTTAACTGCACAACAAATTCATACTTTACGTAACTAAATGTTTAAAGAAATCTTTAAAATAGTTAGTTAGTTTATACTTATTAATTTTTTATGATGGTTACAATTAATATATAACAATATTTGTATATATTTTTATAAATAAATTAATAATAAATTGAATTTAATATTATTAAGGATATATAAATAAATTTTTATTTTAAAGTTATTCATTAATAAAGCTAATTATATCTTATATTATTTTAAACTATATACTTAATATTACTTTTTAATTTTTCATCAAAAATTGGTTAAACCAAACACATTTTTAATATTTTTGTTTCTTCATATTATAATAGAGAATAAGAAGTAAAAAAAACTAAAGATATTTTATAAATTTTAAAATCTGAAAATAAAAATTATTTTCAAAAAAGTAAAACAGAAAATATAAATAGAAGAGTGTATAGTTCTAGGTGGTAGTTCCAGATTTCATTTGATGTGTAAGGTTTTATTTTAGTAACAAAAGATGACATTAGCCACTGGACTGTGACCAACTTTTAGCAGACACAGCTGATGCTTACACCACTTCGTATGGCCATTACAATTTATTCTCTTATGTTGTAGATCTGAGCAACTTAAGGAACGTGAACAGGAAGCTGTGTCAGAGGTTGTGGGTCCTGGTGATTTCTCTGAACTTTGTTGCACCTTAAAAAAGGTATATTATGTACATGTTAGAAATTATGTGACTTGACCTTGCCTTTTGTTTATAAAGCTCTTACATTGTTTACATCTATATGTTTCCACTCAAATGTTGTGTCTGTTTAGACTTGGGATATATGTTGTGTTAATGATTAGGTGACATTGATGAGTTATTTGTTATTGGCAAAATACCCTGGGTCTGGTTTGTTAGTTTTGCCACTAACATGACTTTAAAAGGATTGGAGCATAATAATATTCCATTTAAGTCTCTCCTTTTGTCAACCTTTTGATCAAGCTATTTCTAATATATAACTCTTCTAAAGAAATTAACCTCGATATAAGATTATGTGGATTCATGTCCACTATGGAACAATTGCTGATGTCAAGTAGTTGTAACTTATCTGAGCAGCATAACTCAGCTGGCAAATTTTTAAGTTGAGATCCAGAAAAATTGAGAATTCTTAATTTTTTCAGCTCTCCTATGAAGGATAAGTTGCCATCTAAAATGCATTGCTCCAAACAAAGTAATCTGAGGTTTGATAGGCATTTAATTGAAGGTGGTCAGCTTTCTAGATGAATACCAGTCAATATTGATACCCTGAGTTTTTTCATTTCATTAAAAAAACTCTTGGGTATTTTTACAGATGGATCATCGCTGTTAATTTGGAAAAATTTAAGTTGAGGACAATTTATAACATTAGGAAGCTCATCAATGATATCACTATTGCATATAGAAATAGAAGTGCACCTCTCAAGTTCAGGCCAATCATCAAGTTTGCCATTTCTCAGAGTAAAAACATTTTGCTCCTTGTGTGCTATAGATAAAGCAGCATCTCCAACCATGTCATGCATATTGAAGTGAATGCTAGAACTTTTGTCCAATATCACCAAACCCTAGTGTTTTAGCTTTTGGATCCATATATATATTTTGTCCCAAGCTTCCCTAAGCGAGTAGACCCCTTCAAGTATACCCAAACCAAAGCAATACTTCACCAAGTCCATAATTAGGGGTTGATGACCCATTTGAGCACAAAGTAAGAAAATGGACTTGAGCTCCTCATTTTCTAGATGGTCGTAACTCATCTTTACAGAAATCTCCATAGAGTTTTGCGCTCCCACCAATTCTTGCCTTTTAAGTTTATCTAGCATAGCTTCCCACACTGACTCGTTCTTGTCTCTTAATGCCCTTCCAACTGTAACAATAGCCATGGGTATCCCTGCACAGTACTTCTTAACAATTCCTTGTTTAGAGTGGGACATTTGGTCAGGTATTCCAGTCACCTTCTTTAACAACGTCATAGCTTCTACGAGTCATCTAATTCCTTTACCCAGAAAATTGACTTAACAGCCATCTTCTCAGACAATACAGTTGTATCCGTTGAAGTTAGCAGAATTTTGCAGTTTAGTTAATATCACCAAGAGATTTTTCTTTTTTCACTTCATCTGGCATTCTAGCCCCCTTCATTAGACCATCCATGTCATCATCAACTGGAATCCCTACCTTATTCAAGTCTAATCTGTCCCAAAGGTCATCCAAGATTATAAGGGTATTCTCCTTCTCTTGCTTTAACCTCCTCCTTAGACAATCAGCTCTCACATTCTCACCTTCCCCATCCAATGTCAATCCTAACACGTGAGCAATATCTTCCTGGATTTTTTTATATTGGGATTGGCTGTTATTTCTGAAAAAGCCACCACATAAAAATGTTACGTTTCCCCGATAAGCAATTTCACCAGACTCGGGGCAATCATCGAATAGCTTTTTACCCTCCACTGTCTTCTTCTTTGCTAGTCTGCCTAGTGTATGCCTAAAGTAAGGAAATAAACAATTGGAAAACCCTGTGTTACTGTGGCCTTCGTCATTCTTATACTTCTCCACTTCTGTCTTAAATTCACCCACTTTCTGTGACCATTCTGTAGCCTTAACTTCAATGTTGAGTCCTACCATGCGTTGTAGCCCTATACACCTGCTGTATAGATGGTCTAACAATGCTCCCCCGCAAAAAAGCCACCTTGTCCTCAAGGTGAAAAGTAGGAAACTGTTGCTTTAAAGCTTCCATTTCTTCCCAGGTAGCTTCAAACTCACGGAGATCCTTCCACTGAACCAACACTTCAATTTTACCAAATGTTTAACCATGAAATTAATTTACCATCTTGTTGTCATTTGGCAGGTTATGTGATAGTTTTTCTCCATCAAACTTAAGATGAGATATCATTTTCAAAAAATATAATGCAATTATAGAGGACATCTCAATAGATTTTCATACTTGAAGAAGATTGCTAGAAATTCACAACTTTCTTGTTAACTTTTTGACCAGGCAACCTTACAGTTAATGGCAGAGCTAACCATAAAAAAAAAAAAAACATCATTGTTTTTTTTTACTCATGAAAGCATCACTGTTTATGGCATGTTTAAAAAATCTCAAAAAATAATAATTTAAAATAAAAACAAGAATAGCAAGGAATTTGATTTTCTTTAAATAAAATCTCAAGTTAAGATCCTAATTAGAAAAAATAAGGTTTGGATTATATGACTAGGAACTAGAGTAAAAGGAATTAAGGATATGATACAAGCATTAATTCTTAGTTCTTCTGTTTGAGATACATTAAAAGGTAAAGAATTGTATACGCATAAAACAGAAAAAGCACTACTATGTCAAATTTTGCAAAAAGTTATTCCTTTTGGTACTAACATACACACACTTTTTTTTTTTTTTGATCAGCAAAGATAAATATGTGTATATATATAATAAAAAGGTATGATACCAAGAGTATCATTACGAAATACCTAAACCCAAGACACGCCTATGGCTTCCTAATACATGAAGAGTATGAATTAACAAGCCATAAAACTGTAAAGGGTGTAGGTTAGCCCCAAAAACAGGGAGAAAATTAAAAAGAGACCCCTCCCCTAATTACAAAAGCCTCCCTCAAATTGCTAGACCAAAAATGAAAGGCTTTGTCAAATCCTTTCTCCAAACTCTTAAGCCATGTCCAACATGTGAAAAGTGCATCATCCATCAATCTGCTATGATTGAAGCTGTCATTATGAAAAATAATTCTGTTTCTATGACGCCAAGTGGACCATGTGAGGGCTGTCCACCAAATAAGCCACCTATGGGAGGTAAATCCGACGTCACAGAAAAAACCGTTTTGGCAGAAATGCTGTTTCGGATTTTCAGAGAATGGACCCGAAATGTTTGCCCACAACATGGACTCCCACCAAAAAGATTTAATTTTGTCGCAACTAAAAAATAGATGAGCTGCCTCCTCAGCGGTGTCCCTGCAAAAAGGACAATGGGTGTCACTGAGATCTATACTCCTTCTGGTTAAATTCATCACTGAGATCTATACTACTAACATACACACACTTAAATGTTGAAGCTCCTATTCTAGCAATTACACATACGCAGACTTTATTCTTTACTCTTAGAGAAGAGTGTAAAGGTTATACTAAAACACAAGCAGAACACAGAAACATGTAAGTGTAACTTAACAGAAACAACATCATTCTTTTTGCTCATTCCTCTTATATACATTATATAACATACACACACTTTTTATTTTACTTGTATGTTAATTGGCATCCTGTGTATGACAATGAGTATGTAATTAGTACAATGTAGTTTTGTTATATTTGTGTGGCTATTGTGTGTGCCTCTGTGTATGGAAACTGTTAAATTTTGAACACATGATCGCAAGTAATGGTTAAAATGATATACAAAGTCTTTACATGGGATATGCTGTTTATCGTCCAGAAAGTTTCAAATTCTTGTACATGTACTACAAGGTCAATGTAGTGAACAGTTTCAGATGTTGTATGCACCAACAACAACAACAACAGGGCTAGGCTCGGGGATAGGTGTAGGCCTAGAACAAGGAACAGCCTACTTATACAACATTGTATACCAAGCAAATTTAGGTTTTACTTTGTTTTACCTTCTTTCCCTCCGTGTTTTTTTCCTTCCACAGGGATGATCTTCTTCAAGGTTGATCCTCAGTTAAACGCTGGGTAAGTTTATGCTTGGTTTCTTACTTTCTTTTTATTTGTAATTTGTAACTGAATATTTCACCGGACCAGGTCCTTTTTGTGTTGTTCTTGCAGTGTTTGGTCCAATGTCTGGGTTCTTCATATAAATGTGATTCTGGGTGGCATGTTGGGTATGTTGTGAGCCCCAGATGGATTTTGACCTGTTTTGGTCTTTTGATTTGCATGCTAGGCAATGAAGCATATTGTGAGCCCCAGATGTTGCCTGTACATGAAGCTATAGGATAAGACTCTATTAATTATATTTAAATTGATTAATTGTTTGTTATTAAGCTAAATAATTCATGCATATTGCAGTTGTTTCAATAATTACATTGTGAAGTTGATGGATTAATTGGTTCATACCAAAATTGTCTTATCATGACAAGTAATGATGATGTCCAATATCTTTATTTCAAATTTCATTTTGTCTCTCTTTTACACCGTTGTGTATAATCTCTCTATACTGCAAAAAAGACATTTGTTTTTTTATTTATGTTCATTCCATTGCTGTAGTAGAAATGTGGGGTTAGCTCAATTTATTACCCAACTATTAACTATTAGTCTGGTGCTTAAGTGTGTCTATGAATGTTGCATGATCGTAATTTGTTTGTTTTCAGCCTGCTCTGTCAATTGGCAATGTGGGGCAGCTAGTTGCAGATCTTTTGATTTCATCAATGGGTTCTGAGAGAGTTGGGTATCTGGATGATCCTAACGTTTTACCCTGTGTTGGCAATGATGTTTATGGACCCTTTCCTCAAGGAGACCTTGCTCTTCCTCTTGAAGGTGGTCCTTTGCTTTCTGTCATTTTATCATTTGTCTCTGTTTTTAAACTCAAATTCTCTGCTCCTAAAATTTTCTGCTCTTTCTTATCACTTCTCTGCAGCTTATGATTCCCCTTCTAATGCTCTCACTATCATCCAACAGAGATCATTGGTGGTTAAGGTATCACCTGAGGCAGCATCTACTTTGTTCTCTTAATTTGAAATTGCTTGCCTGAGTCTAATATATATGCTGGTTTTCTGGCTAGTGTATCATTAAGTCATTTGCAATGTATGGATTGTTCGTTATAAGCTTAATTGTTGGTACTTGGTATTAAATATGGAGAAGCTGAGATTTCAGTGTCACACTGTTACCTCTTTTATTTTTATTTTTTCTGTGCATGAGCATTAATTTCAGGCCCCTTTCTTCGTACCTAAAGTTTGTGAAATTGAGTGATTCTGCTGGTTGTTGCCTAGTTATTATTACCTTCAATAGATTGTCATTGGTTATTAATAGATGGATAGTTATATTGCTAGAGTACTGCTTTACTGCTTTTGTATATTTTTATGTTGAACATTTAGCCAGTTGCCCTTCTAATCAGAAACTTCCCAAGGCTGTGCATATTTCTTCTATGGTTGGTTTGCTGCTCCCTTCAAAAATGGAGAGGGAAAATTCAAGGATGTGCTTTATATGAACAAGTCTTTTCTGAAATCTGAAATCTGAAATTGACACTTGAATTTTAAAGGATATGCATGCCAAATACGTGATTGATTCTTAGTGTAATTTGAAAGAGTGATATGTATAATTACTTCCTAATTTATGAATCAACAGTAACATAGAATTGTGGGTATTTGACTAGTCATTTGGCTGGAATAACTTACACTTTACTGTGCATGCTACTTGTTAATATTAATCTTCTTGATTCTTTTGCACTATGTACCTTACCTTAATGTTAGTTCGAAGCTAAATGTTTTATATTAACTTCCATGGTGGAATTAACATAAGTAATTCTGGAATCTTTTAGAAGAAATTGCACTAATTCATGATCACTTGAATAAGGTATGATGATTGAGTTTGCAAAAAACATGGCTGATTTTCTTGCTGGTAGTGGAAAGAAGCATATTGTTGTTCTCTCCAGCTTAGATTTTGGAAAATGGCAAAAAGTTGACATGTCAAGGTGAGGCAGTATATTTCTAAATAGCACTTATTTGTAATTAAGATATTTCCTTCTTGATTTCTATGATTGTCCGGTTTAGGAAATTGAACTGCGATACTTCCCATTCTGATATATCTATTGGCTATAAATATTAGTGGTTTGCAGATTTATTACCTTTCTAGTTCTAACAGAAATGGAACAGATGAAAATTGTGAACAGCTCGGGTGGAAGAAACTTCAAGAGTATGACCCTTCTCAAAAGCATTGGAAATATCTTGTTTG
Source organism: Glycine latifolia (assembly GCA_013407115.1). Taxonomy (NCBI): domain Eukaryota; kingdom Viridiplantae; phylum Streptophyta; class Magnoliopsida; order Fabales; family Fabaceae; genus Glycine; species Glycine latifolia. Next base: position 12,844,137 of record CM023955.1, read on the forward strand.
TGCTTACAGAAGCTATCAATCAAAAATTGTACAGGATATGGCAGTATATATCTTGTTTTGTAGACAGGCTTTTAACCATTGTAATTAGCATAACAAAATGTTATAGATGTGTTATTTAATCTTATGTATATTGTTTGTGAAACTTTGAGATTAATGTTGTTAATGAAATGATATTTATGTTTTTTTATATACTTCGTATGGTCCATTAATGAAATCATATCACCGCAGCTGCTAATATTTTCGCGTAAAAAAATTATTTAAAATAAATAGAAAAAAAAAACGACGAAACTACATCGGTTATCAACAAAAAACCGTCTTAGAAAGTAACATTCTAAGACGGTTTTTAGTTAAGAACCGTCTTAGAAAAACACATTCTAAGACGGTTGTGAACTAAGAACCGTCTTAGAATGATATTTTTTAAGACGGTTGTTCTTTAAGAACCGTCTTAGAATGCCACTTTTTAAGACGGTTGTGAAGTAAGAACCGTCTTAGAATGATATCTTTTAAGACGGTTGTTATTTAAGAACCGTCTTAGAATGACATTTTTTAAGACGGTTATTACGTAGAAACCGTCTTAGAATAGCATATTCTAAGACGGTTGTCAAATAACAACCGTCTTAAAAAGCGGAATTCTAAGACGGTTCTTCCATAACAACCGTCTTAGAATGTGCCATTCTAAGACAGTTCCATAATAAGAACCGTCTTAGAATGGCACGTTCTAAGACGGTTGTTATCTAATAACCGTCTTAGAATTACATTTTTTAAGACGGTTCTTACGTAGCAACCGTCTTAGAATATCATATTCTAAGACGGTTCTTAAATAACAACCGTCTTAGAAAGTGGAATTCTAAGACGGTTGTTAGCTAACAACCGTCGTAGAAAGTCCTTTTTTAAGACGGTTGCCAACCGACTTTAAAAATGTGATTTTTTCCACGACACCAGTAACTACGACGGTTCATGAACCGACGTAAAAAGCGCTAAAGAACCGATGTAAAAAGGCTATTTTGTAGTAGTGAGGAGTGGGTATTATTAGTGTACTTTACAACACTTTTTTTTTTGTTGAATTTATAACATGCGCACTTCTTCTAATACATTTATTGGAAAAAATTTATTAAAACTACAAAATTATTTGTAAATTCCATTAAATAAAAAGTGAAACTCATAAAATTTCATAATTATTTTAGTAAATTTTAACTAATAATAAAAAATGTATCATAATAACATTTCTCATAATCTTAGAAGACATGTGGGTTGGTCATTAAGTCGCTATTAATTTGATTACTTTTTTATTCGTAAGAATAAGATATATATAACAGAAAATTTATAATAACTTACATATTATGTTTAATTAGTTATGTTAAATTCTCATAATTATTAATTTTAAATATTGATGTATGATTATATTTATGGTTTTCGTTTCACACAACAAGAAGATTTCTTAATATGTGTGTGTTCATATGATACAAAATCAATTGTTAACTATCAAACAATTGCATAATTTACATCACTTAATAATTTTTATATAATACAAAATTAACCAATGTAACTATTGATTGATTTGATATTATTTTCTGACCTTGTATTCACTTGCTTGTATTTTATCTAATAATGATCATTAACATATACTTTAAATAACGCATTATCCTTTTAAAAAAACAGTTAAAATTAAGTAATATGTTGAAGTATCAATTATTTTTTTATTTGCAATTTTTTTTAACTTAGTGTAATTTACAAGAATTTCAGCTTAACGGTTAAATTGGTTAATTTTGTATTTGCAAAAATGTATTAAATAACACACAAACACACATATGTAATGAGAAAAAGTTTCATTAATTTTAAAAATGTAGATTATATGTGTAATTATATATGGAAAGTTATAAAATTAAAAATTAGTCAATAATTATCACTTAGGAAATAATGCCATGCGCATTTATTTTATAATATTATCCATTGCAATGGATAATGGTGTATATTCTTGGTTCTTATTCTCAAAATATTAACAAAATAATTAATATCCTATGTGGTCTAGTATATTAATTATGTACGTAAAGGAAAGCTCATTGAATAAATGAGATTGAATATATAGTGGAAATGCTTAGTCACTCACAATGTAACGAATCAGATTTGGATTTTTATTGAAAAACGTTTCTTAAAATCATATTTTCAACAAATTTATTCAAACAATTTTTTTTTATTATGATCTATAATAATAATAATTAATTAATTATTAAATAATTTAATTTTTACAGTTGTATCTAAAAAATATATCCTTAATATTTTATTATATCTCAAACAAGATTATTTCGTTTCTTGAAGAAGATATCTAAATGAGGGGTAAAAAAAAACTGAGGAGAGCTCACTGATAGAATAAATAAATTTCTCAAACTACGATAATATCCAAAACCAGAATCTAATCTTGATGAGTACCAACATCCTCTTCAATTCCACTTGTTCGTTGAAAATTATGTCATTCCTATCAAGACCAAATAGCAACCAACCAAATTATCATCCAAATTCTCCTAGCTAAGAGTTGTACCTTTTACTAGACCCAAATGATCAGTGAAGTGAGTTTTCCCTAATTCAGTGCTACTATCAAAGCCTGACCAGGAATAAAAAATTGACCCAACCTCTATCGATAAATCACGAGAAAATAGGTGTTTAGGCTCTTGAATATCATTGCAAAATGGACAAAACATTGAGGAAGGATATTTTTCTTTTGTCTAAATTCATCTTAATAGGAATCCTATCCAGAATCAGCTACAATGTGAAGGCTATAAGATCTTGGGAGGTGCCAAGCATAGCCAAAAGTCATTCAAAAATTAGAGTTTACCCATCACATCATTCTTTTGCCTCCTTAAACTCTTTCAGCTATTACAAACCTGTTATGTTGGCCGCATGGATTAACATGTTATTATTATGCTTTCGTGATTCAAGTGGATGATATTTTAATTACACTAATTTACAATTACGTACTATTAACGTACGATAGTTGTAGCACGTTATTATAACATGTTAAAATTCATGACTAAACATTGTTACCACAATTGTTAGTGAAAACTGGCAGTCAACTAGTCACAGTGGCTCGAACAATAAAAATATAGCAAATTGTCTCCCATTATTAAATCACGAAGCGGAAATTTTGCCTTTAATCATTGAATAATTGAACATAAACCATGAAACTGCATTACTTACCGATGATAATAATAATAATTTCATTTTTGGTGGCCTTGCCAAGTGATCATACAATGGTATATAGCGCATCATGAATATTTTAATTAATTAGTAGCAATCCCACTCAAATTCCTTGCCATCGATAGTGCTACTCTGGGGCTACTCTACCTCTTTCCAACAGTACTGTCACACATTAATCGCTTCTATAAATTTGTCACATTTTGCATCACAATCGTCATAGCCTTCAAACAATTAGCATATAATTAACTTGGTACTAGCTAGTATACATGTCTATAAAATCATATTTCTATATCTTAGTTTTCTATGTTCTTTATTTATCTAGTCTTGTTAATTAGTAGGTGATATATATCAGTAACATATTAATCTCTGATAACTCACACACTTAACTCCGTTAAATTTTTCTACGAACTATATGACTTTAAGCTTGCCATAAGCAACAAGTATAGTTGAAGATATATATATATACACAAATAACTCACGTAGCTAATTATATACTTCAGTTCATTAATATTTTTGCTGATTTACTATGTATTTATTCCTTTCACAGGTTGTGGCAAATTGTGAAGCATGAGGACCTTACTTGCAGTACTCTTGTTTTTCTTCATGATGATGGTGACCATGCTGCATGTTGGTGCAGTCATCGTGGAGCATGAGCCCAAAACAAAAACAAAACGCAATCTACTGAGCGAAACTTCTCTTGGACGAAAGGGCATGGGAACCGAGACAAATAACCAACAAACCATGAAAGTTTCTGCAAGTAGTTCAGATACCAACACTGCTGATTCTGTCAGCAATAGCAAAGCGAAAAAGAACGACGACAACAACAATGGTGGCGACAAGGACGACAAAAATGATAGCTATCAGAACTACGGTTCAGGACCTATCCTTAACAGCCACCACTATTTCCATATTCGCACTCCACCCATTCACGGCTAGCTCTATATATCTAGTGGGAGACGAAAAAGCTTCATAAATATATATATATATATATATATATATATATATATATATATATGCATGGTGTTACATGTATTTAGCGCACCGGTTAAATAAAGTGCAACTAGCATGTGTCTATATATGTGTGTGTGTAAGTGTGCATGTTAGTTTTAGTAAGAACATATATAAAGCTATCAGTCTCTCCTCCATGTGTTTTTTTACTATGTGTAAGTATGTGTGCCTTGTTACTAGGGCAACTGCATGTACGCATGTTTTTCTATTTTTGGCTGATTTTATTGGTAAACAAGACTATAAGCAACTAAAAACAAATAGTTCTTCAGTTTAATCTTTTAATTTCGTTATATTTGCTTATCTGATTGATTTGGAAAGCCTGAATGAATTAAGTAACTAAAAACTTGACCAAATATAGATGATAGATCATTCAAATTCCCCTATCCCAAGCTTATATTAGGGTGACCGGACCTGACTCAAGCCAATCTAAATTAACAAAAAAAAGTGAATTAGTTTGGATATTCAAGTTTAAGTCAAAATGAGTGCAACTGCAACCTGGTTCTTATCGATTAGGTGGTGAGTTTAGGGTTTCACTACCAATTTTATGTTTTTAAATCCCGCAATTAGCCTTATAATTAAGCACCTCAATTTATGAAAGAGCAATGCTATATTACTCGAAAAACTCCTGCACGAAATCACACGAATTTCAAATAGACCGGTGAGTACATGTATAACCATTCAAAGGGGAGGTAATAAAATATGTTTTCCAAAAAAAAAATACGCAAGTGTTCGTAACTTTCGTGCTATAATGTTTTTGTACTATTTAGTAATTTCCGTTAAAAAAAGACTACCTGTATTCGAACCATTTTAAAATTTTATTGTATGACCGTTTGAATGTCAAGTAAATATAAGCTCGAGGTAATTCTGCTTCTATCTAGATCAGTGACACTGTAAAATTTTGTTTCTTGGATTTTGAGGCAATTATATAAAATAGGCTTATAAGGTTTAACTCAACCATAATATATTTTGATCTCTTAAAAAATTCAAACCAAACTATAGTATAAAATTAATAATTGATTGTTTATTATTTATTTCTCACTCAAGGTATTTTTGCAATTAATTCAATAATTGATAGTTGTATCAAATACATCGCAAGTTCATACATATAAATATGTAAAATTGTAAATAGATAACATTTATAGTTTTCTAAATTATCCTTAATTAAGTTTGGATATAGTCATTTCTAAAAAAAAAAAAGAGTTTATTATTTTAGTTTCTCACAACAACTAATACTCATCTGATCCACGCCATATATGCACACACATGCAATTTAAGATAAGAATACAAATAATAAAATGTTGTGGTAATTGATAGTATAAAAAACTGTGGTAACTCGAGCCTTTGCGGTTTTTCTTTTTTTCCTCTCTGTTTTTCAAAAATTGTTTTTGAGATATAGAAATATTAGTGAGAGAGAGGAATAAGCAATGTTTTTTTTTTCTCTAAAAGAAAAGAAAGCAAAACTACAATCACGGAAGGAAGTTTGCAATAGCATCACCAAATAGCTAAATCTTAAGGACAACAAAAAGGACATACAAACCAATAGATGTTAAATGGAGAGTTTGACCTTAACATTTCACATGAATTTCATTAATGTTTCACATGCATAACAGGACATCTCAATTCCTATAGACAAGAGTCTGATGTCCTCAATGATTATCCTGGTCGGAAACCTCTGAACTTCAGATTTCTGGTGATAAAAATGTGAACGTACAGCAAAGTGGGCGTTTCGGTAATTTTACCCGCTCATCAAAATTAATTTTGAGATGAGTACATTTAATTTAAATAAATAAAATATTATATTTGTTTTAAATAAATAAAAAAAATTCAATGTTTTTAGTAAATTCTATCTTAAGTATATATGCATAGGACTAACAAAATATATTTATACCTATACTTTATAAATAATTTTACTTTACCAAAATAAAATTAAATCTGTTAAATTCATTTCCAAATTATTATTTCTAAATATAAATGAACAGAGCTGATACCGATTAGTGTATTAATAACATTATATATCTATAGATGTTATTTTGAATTTTTTAAGTACTTAATTATGGAGGTAATTTTACAATGTTCCAATTACTATTGCATCGTTATTACATTATTAATTTTGTTTACCAATCCTTATAATTTTCTTTTCCTTAATTTTCCACTTTTTTATTTAAAAAAATTGAGTATGTTATCATCATTGTGTTATTCTTTTCTAATCAACACTCAAACAGTCTTTCTTAACTTTGGTATTTCATTTTTTTTCTTAAATAAAAGATGCTTTACGATGTTATTAAATGCTTATTTTACCACATAAAGATGTAGATTATCAAGCATCAGCCTTTGCGTTAAAAAAAAACAATCAAGCATCAGCCAAGATGTTTATCTAAAATTTTAAAATGATCCATAACCATATATATAGTTAAAAGTTATCTCTAACAATGACAAGCCTTTATTTGTAAATTTTTTGAACGATTGAAAAGTAAATTTTAAATTAATAAATTTTTCTTTTCTAAAGAGAATATTTTTCGTCCTTAAGGCAATAAATCCTTAAAACATTAATAATATGACCACTTCATACGGTAAGTGCTTCAACTTCTATTGAAAAAGACATCATAAACCTCATTTCGCTTTGATGCTTAATTATATATGAAAATTAACATTTCTTCTGATTAAATAATTGAATTCATTCAATCAACAAGCTGATTGAGGATTATCCATGAACTCGTACATACATGATACAACCTTGCTCGTGCACGAAATTTACACGGAGAATAGATCAAGCACTTCCTTCTAATAACAGCATTATGTAAATATAGGCAAGGGATTTGACAAATTGCTAATCAAAAGTTACTTTTCTGATTTTTTTTTCTTTTTCTCTTTTTTCCATTTTCATGGATAAATTTCTAACAAAAAGTGTTAACAAGTTCGTGCTCATCAATAAGTTGTCTCGGTATCGGTAACCATACGTGGCAGCACTATGAATGGTATATTCTAGCAACGTACCAATGGTGTATTTTCTGGTACTGGCACAGTTGCCAGAACACCCGTATAAGAGAAGCATGTTTACAAATCATGAAGAGTCAGTGATCGAGAGCACTTCGAATTGTAAGTGGTTTATTTAGAACTGCACCCCTGGATATAAGGTCGTGGTTTAAGAATAAAACAATAACAGTTATATCGTCGTGAAAATGGCGACGAACCTTCTTGTCAATCTTGTAAAGGTCTGAATATCGCATTTCACGTTTTCTTGCTGCTTCTTGTAGTGCCGCCTTGACAAGTTTCTTCGCACTACCCTGCATTCACACAATTTGTAAGCACCAATGGATTCAAGATAGGCAAGAGAATGGCATGACAGTAAAGAAAAAAAAAAATCAACAGCCAGCTGAGAAAATAAAATTAACCCCTCAATTTAAATTATTGTGGAAAAAATAAAATGCAAAAACATATCATGAAATTGTATTTCTAGAACTTCATGGTTCTGGAGTATTTTGCATCATACCCTTTGAGGAGTGAGGACTAGCAATATAGGTTGCAAGAGTTTCACAACTCATTGACAAAGTTAAAGCACCAGGAGGGGTTATAAGGTTGGCTTGGTGGTGAAGGGAAAAGGGAGGCCGGAGAGAGGTTGTGAGTTTGAATCCCCCCCTCCCCCCAGGCAAGCAGTTGAGAAGTTGACTGTGAAGATGTATAACTTGTCAAGCCTATGACTATTCTATTCACTGTAATATTGCAAAATAGTAGTAGTTGCACTCAGATAATACAGGCAACAATAGATGTAATCAATGTGTTAAATCAAGTTCAAAACAAATAAAACCAAAGCATTCTGTAGTCATATTTAGATGATGGAAAGAAACCATGAACCAAGTGATGTCCAGTACACAACTAAGTACTATTAAGAAAATCAAAAGGTGGAAAAGAATCTTACCGCGCATGGACTGCTGTGAACAATATCCACTGCTTGATCATTACTCAGGTGCTCCCATAAACCATCTGATGCAAATATAAGGAAGGAATCATTTGGTTGGAGAGGATGAGAAAGAATAGTTGGATTAGCAGACAAGAAAGGCATGTTCATTGGTTCGGGGAGTCTGAATTTTGCATTAATGGGTTCTCGGTTAAACTGTGCATGTTTCATATATACGTCACCTATAGATCTAGAAACCTGCACCAAATATCATGAAAGTGGTGATATGTATCCCCATTAATTCGAGTGGAAAGTAACACTGTAAAATAAGATAATGGTTGCAGGAGTTACTTGGAAAAACATGAACCATTAATATCATAAACTGATTAAAAAAAAAAAAGCAGCGGAAGATTGAATGGGAAAAGCATATTACAGTTTGTGCTTACTGCTTTCATTGTTCTCATACATAACCATGATAATAACCCAAATGATTTTTCACAGAATTTATACTTGAAAATTAAGTTAACCAACAAACTTAATAGACACTATTGCGGTTCATTTTTAAGTGTCTTTTAAGATTTTTATACATGAACCAAGAAATACAATAAATTTTCTTGTTTCTAATAAAATAGTTATGAAATTTTTTATTGTATCCTTTTTCACTTATACTCCATAATAAATGTTTACAAGTTTTTTTTATTTTATCTTTCATGATAAATGTGCAAACTAAGAATTAGGTGGGAGGTAAAAGTATAATTAACGAAAAATAATGTTACCTTCAAACTCGAAAACAACAAATGGGAACAAAAATCTAAAAATTTGACACTTAAAGGAAACAGAGGGGATATAAACAAAAACAACAGCAAGATGAGTAGAAGCAGAATTTTGTGAAATATAAAAGTGTTTAAGTTTTCTAAAGTACCGAATATTTTACATTAGTAAACAATCAACTTAAAATACTACTCTCCAGTCCCTGCACCTACCTCATCTTTCTTTTTCATATTACAATTACCATAATCATAATATTTTTCTAATACTTTTACATTTTTTTTAATTTTTTATAACTTCAAATGTGTGATGTGGGATAACGAACCCCCTCATGCAAAATATAGGAGACAACGTTGTTTCATTCAAACTTTTGGCCTATAACCTAATCTTTCTTTTGTTGTGTTTCTTGGTATGTGGCTGTATCATTTCCTGTGTACTTAATCAAAGCACAAAAACACTAGATTTACATTGATAGTATCATAATAGACAACTCTGGAATCTGAAAATACAAGCAAATCAATTTATGTTTTATTATGTAGGTGGTCTAAGATTATCACTTCTAAACTCACGGAGATGCTCAATGGTATATACCAATTATATGCTGCAAAACAGAAGACCAAGTGAACACTTTCACCTGATATATGTGTTATGCATAGCATTAGACAGGCATCAGCATTTGACAGTTCATTACTTCATTTGTTATTACATTGTCCTATGGCCACTTGGATCTGAAGTAGGTTACTTCATGCCATTGGGGAATCAGGAATCCAGGGCTGGGAATAATCTCTCAACTTGGACCAACTCCATTCAAGTTTCAACTACTTTTAAGGAATTTGGTATAACTACGGAAGATAAACTTTATGCTATTCTGCTTGTATTTGCATTTACTGTGATGATCATATCTTTAAAAATTCTTCTCAGACCTCGCATCTCATATGGCAGGATTCCTTTTCTGGCCTATTTTTGGTGTTTAGCCCATGGAACTGTTAGCATGCTGACAAATAGTCAGATCAGATATACAAAGGGTGTATTGAGTTTTATTGTCTTGATTTCCTTGATCTGTGTCTTTTATAATAATAATATAACTTAAAGATAAATTACAAAACATGCAGTAAAATAACAACTATACCCTGAGGCTATGGCTTTACATATCTTATGTTGGTTTACATATATGGTTTTCATAAACTACGGATCATCAAATGCAGCATGTATGGACACAGATGTTTTTTTTATTCCTCTTCTTTTTTAGAAGCCTGAGGACAAAGGTTTGGTTGCTTCCAACCCAATTTTCCTATTATCAAGACTCAATACTCAAGTTCCTTCCGCTCAGAACTTCAAGAAGAAAACACAATAGAGAATTCAAACAAATATTAATTAGCAAGTAAGGAGGGTTTTTGAGAGGACGCAAGCATATAAAATTACCTGAATAATGCCCTTTACTCTCCACACTCCATGTTTGAGGACAACAATCTGGGGGTCATTCGGGTGCAATTCCTTAAGCTCCTGCCTGATAGCCTCAAAATTCGCATTGTGCTCCGTAGACAACTGAATGGCGGCCATCCCACTGGTGTTGCCAACTCTCCTACCCAACACAGCACGGGAATCTCCAAGACTTGCCACAAAGAGTGTCTGCCGACAAATAATCCCACCCAAACAACACGTCCCAGTAGTCGCAATCTGCGGCCGAGAGCTCCACAGCTCCGAAACAAGCACCGTAAACCCCTCCTCTGTCCGCCGGAACGCCTGTTGAATGGCCTCAGATGTCACAACACTCTGTGACTCGGCCAATATCGCTGCAGCACAAACAACAACTACATAACAATGGCTCCTAAATACCTAAACACCAGCAACATCTATTGCCCTTCGACACATATACATAACAATATATATTTTTTAAAAGAAAGAGGTCGATTGTGACATAGCTCCAACACAATTACACAATACGCATTTTTCAACTGTTCATGATTCCTGTGAAAAGTGCAACTACTTTTAGGTGGTGAAATTAAAATCAAAAAGCAAAAATTTCACGAAAAGCGAAGATACGAAAATCACTTACAACCAAAAACAGTTCCAACTCACGATCGAGAATTGGAATCACTGTATTTATATATAAGGAAAGAGATTGAATCGTGAAGTTGCTAACCTTGGAGATTGCGGAACAAGTTATCGCAAACGTAGCGAGAGCAATCGGGGCCGCCGTGGCCGTCGTAGACGCCGACGAAGGTGCCGAAGGCGCCGGACTCGATCTGGCACTGGTCCTCGAGGACCTGGTTGGCCTGGACGACGGCCATGGAGAAATCGCCGGCGGCAAACTTTCCGATGTCGCGGAACCAGAGGAGGCCGTCCTTGCATTCTCTTCCGGCGGCGGCATTACCGGCGTCGTCACCGCGCCCAAACGGCTTCCAACAGCGCGCGATAAGGCTCATCAATGCATGGAGCATCCCACATCTCTCAGAAACACTAACCCTAGGCCCCCAGCACCTGAACCTCTTTTCCCAATGGGGGCGTGCGCGGTGCTCCGAATCCGAGGAAAGAATTGGATAAAGAAGGGGTGCGCAGGATAAGCAGGGGGGCACAGGTTAGCGCGAGATGAGGAAGGAAGCAAAGGGCGTGTGTGTGTGTTCGGTGGTGGAGGAACAGGAAATCAGGGATCGGCTAGTTCGCTCTCTTGTTCGGAGAGGATGGCGTGGGGAAGCCCCTGTTGCGTGCTTTTCTTTTCAGTGTCTTTTTTATTAACAATATTTGGGGTGTGCTTCATACACCAGAGATTTTTCTCATACACCATTATGAATTTTCATAATACCCAAAATAGCCTTAATGAAAGAAAATAATATATAAACGTTAAGTGTAAAGCAAACGCGAGAAAGGGAGAAAGCTGTGAGCTGCTGTAGTTTTGGATCCATTGTTTGAGCTTGTGGCATTGGTTGGAATCGCCATTGGTGAGGTTTTTGGAGGTGTGCGAGCTGCAGTTGGAGGTTTTGTGTCGCCGGAGAGGAAGCGTGGAGGCTGCGGTTGAGGTGAGTCTTTTTTTTTTCCATACGGATCCGATAATCCGTGGAAAGTTGGCGGATTCTGCAATCCGTGCCATATGGTGCATGTACGTACGGATTATGTAATCCGCAGGACCTATACGGATTGTACAATCCGTATAGGTCCTGCGGATTACATAATCCGTACGCTCTATTTCAATTTTAAATATTTTTAAAACTTAGTTTCCTATACGGATTGGTCAATCCGTATAGGTCCTGTGGATTGTGTAATCCGTATGACCTATACGGATTGTCCAATCCGTCTAGGAAACTAAGTTTTAAAAAATATTTAAAATTGAAAATTTAAATTGATCAGTATAAATTTAAATATAAATAAGGTCATTTTAATTTAAAAAAATAATTTATTATGTCATTTTACACTTTCAGAGGCTTTTGTATTAATTGTTTAATGAATATGATTTTTGTATGGGATTATAATGTTAGTAAATGTTATTATTTAGCGTGTATGTCCTTTTACAAGCTATGTTAAATTGTTTTTTATTTTATTAGAATGGACAGCGATGAATGGATGTACGAGAGTATAATGGATGAAGATATTTACATGAATGAAGACATTGGACCAGACCCTGCTGACGTTGAGGACAATGAATGTTTTATTGATTGTTCTGCAGCGTTCGAAACAGATGAGGTGATTATGTTGATGACTTAAACTTAAAGAATAAGACTGTAATTAAAGTTGTTAAATGAGTATGTTTGGAACATTAAATATGAATTATTCTTTTGTGTAGGTGTTTGAATCGCGTGATGCCGTATTGAAATGGGCTCGTAATGTGGCGTCTGAGAATGGCTTTGTGGCGGTCATCATGAGGAGTGACACCAAGACCGGACAACTAGGAAGAACGTCATTTGTGTTAATTGGTTGTGAAAGAAGTGGAAAGTATAGAGCATGGAAAAAAGGTTTCACACCAACAATCACAAGTAGTAGAAAATGCGAGTGTCCTTTTAAGCTCCGGGCTAAACCAATCGCGCGAGGTGAAGGGTGGATGGTGAAGGTAATATGTGGTAATCATAATCATACACTGGCCAAGTCATTTTGTGGACACCCATACGCTGGTCGAATGAATGATGAGGAGAAGAGTATTGTTGCTGATATGACAAGGGTGATGGTGAAGCCCAAAAGTATTTTGCTAACATTGAAGGAGCACGATGAAGATAATGTAACAAGTTTGAAGCAAATTTACAATGCAAGATATGCATACCGGACGCGTATAAGAGGCGCTAATACTGAAATGCAACAGCTGATGAAGCTTCTTGAGCGTGACATGTATATCCATTGGCATCGATTGAAGGATGAAAATGTTGTGCGTGACTTGTTTTGGGCACATCCGGATGCAGTACAATTGAGCAATGCATATCATATGGTGTTCTTGATAGACAGCACTTACAAAACAAACAGGTATAAGTTACCTTTGCTTGACATTGTTGGTGTCACACCAACTGGGTTGACATTCTCTGCTGCATTTGCATATTTAGAGGCTGAACGTACGAACAATATTATGTGGGCCCTTGAACGGTTTAGAAGGATTTTTCTGAAGAGTGAATTTTTTCCTAAGGTCATTGTTACAGACAGAGATTTAACATTGATGAGTGCAGTTGAAACCGTTTTTCCAGAGGCCACCAATTTATTGTGTAGGTTTCACATTGACAAGAATGTGAAGGCCAAATGCAAAACTTATATTCGCCAGCAGAATGCATGGGATTATGTGATGGACGCATGGGGAAGTGTTGTGGACTGTGCTAAGGAGAATGAATTTGATGATCATGTTATGAAGTTTGAGGTTGCATGTGCTCCGTGGCCAACGTTCGTTGATTACGTTAAGAACACCTGGTTGATTCCCCACAAAGAAAAATTTGTGACAGCTTGGACAAACAAAGTCATGCATTTTGGGAACACAACCACAAACAGGTGACTTTCGCTGTCTTAAATTATCATTCGCACATGTTTAAAGTCCTTAAAATTAATTGATAATATTGTAAATTGCAGGGTTGAGTCTGCCCATTGGACCTTGAAGAGGTTGCTGCGGAATAGTCTTGGTGATTTATGCACGGTTTGGGATGCGATGAACAATATGATAACCTTGCAACATACTGAAATAAAGACATCTTTGGAAAGAAGTACACATGTGGTTGGACATGTTTTTAAAGTGACGTTATACAAGAGACTCATTGGCATGGTGTCCAGGTATGCATTAAATAAAATTGCGGATGAGTATGAGAGGGTGAATTATGCGGGGAAAAACCCATCTCGTTGTGGATGTATGCTTAGGACAGCATATGGTTTGCCTTGTGCATGTGAGTTATATAAGTATGTTATTGGAAGCATTCCAATTAACAGCGTTCATGTGTTTTGGCGGAGATTAAACTTTTCAGAAAATGGTGAACATGAAAACCAAGTGTCCATAACAGATGAGATGGAAGCCATATCTAATCGTTTTGATAAGCTTGATTTGTGTGGCAAAATAACACTAAAGTCAAAGCTTAAAGAAATAGCGTTTCCTGATTTGAATTCCATGTGCCCTCCACCAGCTAAGGTCAGAACTAAAGGTGCTCAAAAGAAAAACATCTCGAAGCACGAACGTTCGACAAGAAGGGACCCGTCTTACTTCGAGTATGTGGATGAGTTACATTCTGTGCAGAACAGTTGCTCTACTCCCATACAGTGCAGCTCCTCATCTGATGTTCTTATGAAAAATCGGATGTTGCCTATGCTCGATCAATTTCTTCCGTTTATGCACAAATTTATTGTTGACATTACTGATGTAAAAGCTGATGGAAATTGCGGATATCGAGTTATTGCTTCGTTATTAGGTTACGGTGAAGAGGGTTGGTCATTAGTGCGCAATCATCTTCTTAAGGAACTTGCACAATGGACCGATCAGTATATAGCATTGTTTGGTGGGATACATAGGTTTGAAATGTTAAAGCGCTCCCTATTAGTTGATGGATTATCTAAGGTGAAACTTCGTTTTTATTATTTTAACATTATTTGCCATGTGAGTTATATTTGTAATGCATGTTTTATTAACTGATGATGTGCAGGTAACGATGGAGAAGTGGATGGATATCACAGACATGGGTCATGTCATTGCATCGAGATATAACGTCATCCTAGTATCGCTATCACGACAGCAAAGTATGACCTTTTTTCCTCTGAGGGGCCAACCTCCCACAGATCCACGAGTTCATCGAGTTTTATGCATTGGCCATGTGTTTGGAAACCATTTTGTTCAGGTAAGACACAAACTATTTAATTAGATGCGTGCGTCAAGTTTAATTTATTAGAATCATGATTTGTGTAACAATTTATTTGAAACAGGTAACTCTGACCGACAATTGTCCATTACCATTGACTGCATGTTTGTGGGCTAGTCACTGTACCACCGAAGCTCAGCAGTGGCCTTACCATTACATTAATCGAATGCAGTTGTATACCAAATCGATGAAGTTACGCACAGAATATGTTGATTTGGGAAATGTTTAGAGACTCATTTGACAATTGAAATGTATGCCTGTAGTTGTTTAATGCATGTGAATCATTAAAATCATGTTGTGTGTCTTAATTAAGTAAACAACGAACTAAGTGCAACATCATGAACTATACTTCAATATCGAACAAAATATATATCGATCAGTGTCAAATAAATAACTGTCAATAACTCATATGTCAAACGACATCACATAATTGTACTGAAAAATGTTATTACAAATACAATAATCAATGTACAATAAAATATATATCAAAAACTAGGCTAATCAAGACGCCTCCTCCGTGGTCGGAAACTCCGTCTAGCTCGGGTGTATACAAGCCCATCCTCAGTCACGCCTCGAACATGGTGCAGCAGCTGCTCTACCATGGAGTATGCATCTGTGCCCTGTGTCACCATCCTCATGTCAATCATATGCTGGAGGCCCTCTGCAACACGCTGGCACGCATGCTACAAATAAACAATACAATCTGGTTAACAAATAGAATATGTGAAATGTAAACTTAAATACTTATGAAATAAACAATAAATACCAAGGCATGAATCTGAAGTCTCTGGCCATGTCCATCAGTGGGTGGCTGAGAAGAAGGACCATGTCCGTCTGTAGCTGGATCAGAAGAAGGACCATGTCCGTCTGTGGCTGCATCAGAAGGACCATGGGAATGGGTATGTGACGGTGCACACTGTGGCACTGGTGGAATCTGGGAAGTCGCCTCCTCATACCCAGATGGGGTCATGAATGGATGAGAAATGCGGAAGAACCACCCCATGTATGCAGGACCACAGTGACCTAGGTAATCAACCAAGTCTCCGGTGTCCACCATGTGCTCCGCAAAGTGAACCCACCTGTCATCAATGTCCTCCACAGATGGAACATCTGGCACAGGCTGGGGTGGAATATGCTGAACACGGCCAAACTGGCGAAGCACCCTCTCAGGTAGATACCTAGTCACCTGAGGACCCCATCTGAGGAACCCGGAGAATAAACTGATGAGCTGAAACTCCCTATGCGGGCGATGGTCAACGTACGGTGTCCAACAAATATCAGATGGTGTCAACCTATCCATACGTCTACGATAGGTTGCCACCGGTAACGCCTTCGCACTCGTCCATCTACAGGATCGAGGCTGCCTCTCGTCGTAATGCTGGTCAGCAGGAACATTTCCTATCGTAGGAAAATGCTCGTATATCCAGCACTACAAATTTAAAACCATGCAAATCAGCAAATAATGGAAACAAAAGACATAAAATAAGGTTTTCTAATTATACACATCAAACGATATTAGTACCTGTAAAAGAGTGATGTATCCTGCAAGATGCTTCCCGTGATGCTGACAGGCGTAGCTCAAGTTCTGATACATGTGTACCAGAGCAGCCGCACCCCAGGCGAATCCCGCACATCGGTCGAAGTCTCGAAACGCCTCCAAGAATACCACGGCTATATGTGTGGCACTCTTGTTGGTGAACAGTGTGCAACCAACAAGGTGAAGTAGATATGCTCTGGCGGCCAAAATCCACTGCCTCGCATCGACCTTCGCGTAATATGTGTCCCGGAGCCATGATAGTCTGACATAAGGCCCATGACACTGCGATGTCTCTGCTGCAGCCTCCTCTACAGTGATCTCAAGTAGGTCCACCAGCAGTGTCATCGCCTCTCCAACCTCCAGCTGCTCGAACGAGTCGAATGTCCCCATAACGGGGAGATGCAGCAGTGATGACACGTCGTCAAGTGTCAATGTCATCTCACCCACGGGCAAGTGAAATGAACATGTCTCAGGGTGCCACCGCTCAACAAATGCGGATAGCAACCCCCTATCACCTGTCTCCACTGAGCATCCAATCAATGGACTGAGGCCAGTGGCAGCCACAAAGCCCTCTATCTCAGGCACAGGCTTCCCAAATTTAATGACCTTACGGCCATGGGAAGCAAGCTTCAACTCTGCACGATCCTGCATTTAACATATTATTTAAGGTAAAACATTCATGGATAACCAAATGTATGACGACATTCGACTATGTGATTCAATATATGAATACCTCTCCGGCCCAGACGCGTACGGCCACATGATCGCGAAACCCGGTAAGCACAGATGAGTCTGAAGGCCCTCCAGGGAATGATTCAGACACTATGTCCATATCCTCGGTCACCGGATCAGTCTCCTCGGTGACCGGATCAACCGTCTCCACGTGTGGTTCCTGCACGGCAGGAACATCATCAATGGCAACACCCGCCCTACGACGACGTGCTGATGCAGTCGGCCTACGCCGCTCCGGGGCATCATGCTCATAACCTCTGCCATGTGTACTCTCGGAATCATCAGGACGGTGTCCAACAGGCCGACGCACTCCTCCTCTCGTCCTAGCCATGTCTAATCTATATCCGCATAGTGTATTTCAGACATAAACAAAAAGTGTCAACACTTTGTCAAAAAGTGTTGGACACTCAAATCTACATAACTTGTCCAGCTTCATCCTTTACTTTCAAATTTACTTCTTTTATTCAATCAAACTACTATTTGGATGAAAATGTGGACATACAAAGCATGTTCACATGCTTTCAAACCATACCTAATGAACTTAGATGTCTTGGTAAATATTAACAAAACAATGATCATATTGAAAAAATTTGAACAAATTTGTGTAAACAATGGAAACCACAAGTAACTATGCAAACACCATCAAAGTTTTCAAAATAGCGATCTATGTCAGCTACCTGCAATAACAAGTTCTCATAACAGCTTTCAAAGTTTCAGCCTTGCAATTACATTATCGTATTACCACATGTTACACAAAATTATGTTAATTGGAAGTATGACACAAGTAGATTAAGGGCATATTAAGTTTAATATACTTCTAGTTGCCATCATGTCAATGAGTAACAGCATATTCAGCTTTCTAGTTGCCATCATGTCAATGAGTAACAGCATATTCAGGTTTAAACCAGTGGAATTCAGAAACTTCCTACATATTCTTAAGCATAAGGGTAATGTAAGCAGAACCATTTGTAGGAGATTTAAGCATATACCTCCTAAGTACTATATATATGTAATGACTTTGTAGACTTTCTTAAGTCTATCCTGTATCTATTGTGAAACGCTCTCTCGTATGTTAGTATGTGTCCTAATTAATAGTATGAAGAAGACACCTAGCTTGGCATGTTTTTAAACCTTTGTTCCCTTTGTATATCATAGGCTTGCACATCTATTCATGAATTGTATTTCTCAACCAAACTTTAAAAATACCTCTTAATTCACAATTAAAACTCTTGGTCTTGTAATTACAAGTTGTTAATATTCTGGAGAACGATTACGTCATAATAGGCCAGTCCCAACTTATAATTCCCCAGGCTAGTTTACAGGAACTGTTAAGCATAAAATTTTCTATGCTTGCAGCATCTAACTGAAACTCATGGTCATGATATTTAATTTTTGGCGTAAATTTGCAATTTCAATATACACAAATGCAACTATATTAGCTATCAAGTTTGAAACCAATGATCATTATTCAGGATAGTGGTAAAGTGGTAATGTATTGTAGTTCATACTTATGAGGTATCAACTAAGGATCTAATGAAGATAAACCGAGTTATAATTTTTTTTTGAAGACAAACCAAAATGTATAAATGGAAAAGGTCCTCTACATTCTACAACAACAATTAGTTCCCCTTCCCCCAAATCGATGACCTCACAATTAATTCATTCATTTAACTGATAATATTTCAATACTAACTCTGATTTAACCTAAATAACCTCTCATATCATGAGCCAATCCTCAAATCCCATTCATTTCGTTTCCTTTTTAATACTAAGCATCCGCATAAATTCAGCAGGTTGATCACGCCCTAATAGTCTACTGCATTATTTGAAAAGGTCAAGGTTCAAGTCCTTGTACATCAAAACTAAATAAAGAAACAACAAAAATTATGACAGGAACATAGAAGCTGCACATTCTAAACAACACACACACAAATACAATATACTAGGAAAGTATTACATTCTAAACAACACACACACAAATTATGACAGGAACATAGAAGCTGCATCACATTCTTTTTTTTTTTTCCTGAAAAACCCTTTTTTTTTGCAAAAAGGCACTTCACGGATTGGTTGATCCGTTGGAATGGTACGGATTGCACAATCCGGAAGCTGTACACGGATTCGTCAATCCGCAGGACTTGCACGGATCCGAGAATCCGTGTACAGCTTCCGGTCATCCAAGCCTCCGTTCCGCCATTGCCGACCACCACATACCACCCAAGCACAGCCATTAATCACAAACAACCCACCACACACCCACACGACGCGCACAAAAGCCTCCTTACACAAATACACCCATTAAAACACGAGGGACTTACCTCACAATGTCGAGCCCACCAAACGGAGAAGACGATGTATCAACGGTCACCACCAGCTGTTCAACACTTCCAATGCAGCTGGTATCAACACTTGCAGCAATGGCGGCGCAGGGAGAGACCAACAAACGGTGCGGGTGCGTGAACGGAGCAAATGGTGCGGGAAGTGAACAGCCTGTTTTTTAAAATTAAAAGTGAAAGTGGGAAGGGTAATTAAGGAAATCCACTGTTTTATAATGGTGTATGAGAAAAAAATATGGTGCAGGAAGCTCACCCCACAATATTTTTGGTATCTATCATCACCTCTTTTCTTTTCCACATTTTATTTTATTTTATTTTATTTTTCTCACATTTTTTTTAATAGAACTATTATGTCTCTGTCAAACCTTCACTATTTATTAAACTTCAAACTCGAGAGATGTGATTAAAATGAAATAATTTTATATTAATTAATTTAAATATTTCATGACTATTTTTTCACATATACATATTATATATCTCCTTTTTTAAAAATAATCATGTTCAAGATATATAAAATTGGATATTAAACATAAATATCTCTTTTAATAATAGTTTAAATCTTAACTTATCATGTTATTAATCTCTTTTAATAAGAATTTGATTTTTTTTCTATGAAAGAATTTGAATATTAGTTCATCACTTTATAAAGACTATTGTTTTCATCAAATTTAATTTTATTCATCATAGTGTTTTTTTAATTATGTGCTTATATAAACAACAAATTTCTCTCACCAAAAATAATTTTATTTGAATTGAATAGAACAAACTTGTCAAAACTTAAATTTGAGACTATTAATCTGACTAGAATGACTTTATGCTAGTTGATCAAATGTTTGATTTTATTTCAAGTATGTTACATGAATTTTTAAATTTTTTACAATAATTAAATTTCTTACTAAACTTTATTATTTTGTCTGATTTAGATTTTAGAGGAAACTTTTACAACAAATTAAGTGAGAAGTTTTTAGTATAGAGATTAGGAAAAGATGATGTTATCCGTGCAAGTTCATGGGCAACACCATTAACTTATCTCTTAGCAAGTCGAATAACATATGATATGATGGACTATTAACTACCAACCTCCTACAATCTTGAATAACGTTACCCAACTCAAACTTGTCCATGGTTGTGCTCTTGATTCTATCCACTAGCATCTTGCAATCAACTTCAAAAATTATACTGTGAAGTCTAAGTGTGCTTGAGAAAGTGATTGTTGAAGCAAGAGTTCACACTTCACCCTCTAGTACAAGTAAACAAGGGTGACGAAAATTTGTTATGATAGCAACAATTCTTCCAATATAATCTCGAATACACAATCCCATACCAATTAAATTTGCTTACTGACGGAAGCTTGCATCAGGGTCGTCTAAAGGATAAAGTAACTAAAGTCATTGTTTTAGCGTCCAAAAAATATATATTAATAATTGTAAGACTAGTATTTTCTTATAATATCCATAAAAATATAAAAGACATATAATTTTAAGTTCCGATAAGATCTATAATTTTATTGTTTAGTTTTCACTTAAAATTAATTACTCACTAATTCTCATTAATTAATTTGTCTTGATTGACTATATCAAATGTTTCTCAATATAAATATATCAATTTTCATTAAAATTAATATGAAATCTCTTTTCTTATTTTATTTAATTATCGAAAGTAATTCAAAAGTTACTATCTATTTTCTTTCAAATTAGCTAAAATATTACTCTCATTCTCATTTACACTCTATGTGACTCTCTCATCATTTCTTCTTTTATGCTTATTTGATTAAGTATGTTTATTATTTTTTTCTCAATATTCCTTATTTTGTTTTTTATTTGTGGTTTGACTTTGCTGATCCTATTCTATTCACATGTAAGGTATTAAAATATTATTTTAATAATTTTCTATCCATTTTGTGAAATCATTTGAATTCTTTATGCTCTTTTTCCCTTTTTGAAATACGATTGTAATTTTTATAATTTAATTATGGTATTATTTTTGTATAATTTCTTGAAATTATATTTTTTTTTTGTTTTATATTTATTAGTTTCAAAGTTGAGAGAGCATTACAGTGAAGTATCTCAACTCAAAGAAGTATATTAAGCAATCCATTTGTAAGTTGACCATCAGATTTTATTGTTTTAACATTTTTTTTTTCATAATCTTGATTTATAATTTTTATTTATTTATTTATACATTAATTACTTTATTTCAAAATGTCAACTCGAAAATTTGAAGCTAATTATCAAAAACTTAAAAAAAAAGAAAAGAATTGATATTTTAATTGAATCACATAAAGGGGTTCTAGATAGTTTATCAAAATAGATAAAAATAAATATAAAAACATAGGTAATTGCTCATTGAATGAACACATTAACAATGTATAAATTGCTGAAAATGAAAATAGAGAAGAAATATTAGTTAATGAACAAGTTAACAATGTAATAATTGATGAAAATGAAGATAATGAAGAAGTATTATTAGTTAGTGAACAAGATTATATTGGTTCTCAAACTCAAAATGAAAAACAAGAAGAAATTAATAAATTAAAAGAAACAACTATTAAAAATATATATGATTCAAATTAATGAACAAATATTAGTACAAATTTGAGAGATTTATTAGTAGAAAAAATTCCTATTAAAATTACTAATATAGATTTTCCTAAGGATGAATTCTCAAGGCACTTTTGTTTCATTGCAAATTGTTTAATCTTGTTCTTAATACAACTAAATTAGCTATTGAAGGTAGTAGGGATTGGAGAAAATATTAGTCATAAGTTGAGGAATCATGAGATAAGTAATGAGTACATTGCTAGTATGAATTTATGGATTGACTTAGAAATAAGATTACTAAAAAATAAAATAATTGACAAACATACATGTTTAAGAACAAATAAATAGAGATAGAGAACATTGGGGTAATGTTTTATTTAGAATT
Source organism: Glycine latifolia (assembly GCA_013407115.1). NCBI lineage: Eukaryota > Viridiplantae > Streptophyta > Magnoliopsida > Fabales > Fabaceae > Glycine > Glycine latifolia. The sequence goes on from CM023955.1 coordinate 12,866,832, forward strand.
ATTGTGATTGTTAAAAGTCTTAGAAAAAATAACTTAGCATTTCATGGAACAAATGAAAGAATTTACAAAGAAAGTAATGAAATTTTTTTAAGTATAATTGAAATGGTTGCAGAATTTGATCTTATAATACAAGAACATATTCGTCAATTTAAAGATAATAAAATTCATAATTATTACTTTGGATATAGGATACAAGATGAATTGATAAATTTGTTAGCAAGTGAAATTAAAATAAATATTATAAAAAAAATTAAGAATGAAAAATATTTTTCAATCATACTTGATTGTACTCTTGATGTAAATCATTAAAAACAAAATGTCTTTTGTATTACGGTGCGTAGATATTTCTTCAACTCAAATACAAGTTTTTGAATATTTTTTAGAATTTTTAAAAGTAGATGATACAACTAAAAAATGTCTTTTTGATGTTATTATGAATGAAATAAATAATATTAGACTTGATATTAGTACCTTAAAATGACAAAGCTATGATAATGGATCAAATATGAAAGGAAAACATCAAAGTGTGTAAAAAAGAATTTTAGACATTAATCCTCGATCATTTTATACTCTATGTGATTATCATAGCCTAAATTTGATACTTTGTTATAGTAGTATAACACATATATACTCTATTTTCTTCTTCAACAAAAACATGAAAAATTCTACAAGATGATATTCCTAGTCTAACTCTCAAACCATTGTTACAAACACGATGAAAAAGTTGTATTGAAAGTATAAAAGTTTTAATATTTCAAACTCCACAAATAAGAAATGTTTTATTAAAATTAGGTAAAATTAATGATGATCTTAAAATAAAAAAGTGAACCTGATTGATTAACAATTTATCAGCTTGAATTTTTTAGTTTTGTTAAGTATGATTATTTGGTACAATATATTATTTGTTATAAGTTTCATTAGGATTAACATACTTAATTATATAAAAAATTTGATTCTTTTTCAAATGCTTTTATTGCTTATAGAATAATGTTAACAATTTCAATAAGTGTTATTTTGACAAAAAGAAAATTTTCAAAACTAAAATTAATTAAATCTTATTTAAGATCAATAATGTTTCAAGAAAGATTGAATGAATTAATTTTAATATATATATAAAATATTAAAGGAAATTGATTATGATAAATTAAAAATAATGTTACATCCATAAAAGTTTAAAAAATAAATTTTTAATAAAAATATTATTTTTTGTTAAAAAAATTATTAGACTAAAAAAGATATTATTTTAAAATTCGTTTTAAGCTTCTAAATAATTCGGGCGTACCCTGACTTGCATCGGCGTTACACTTCATGAACCCTTGAGGCGGAGGCTAGGACTCCATGTTTCTCTATTACTGGCAGCCTCCAAAGCATGGTTGTGCCATTGCACCTCCTTAGCACGAAACCAATCTTGGTAATCTCTTGTGAACAACCTCATTAAACTCACATTATCTTCATATGATATTTTGAGAGCCATCTTCTGTATAACAAGATCATAAATCCCTTCATTGCCAGAAAAAGATCTTCAAAATAATCAAACATTAGGGAACATATCTCCTCTTGGCTCTCCACTCTTATACCCTCCTCATCCTCCAATCAACCAATATATTTTATTTTCTTTCAGAAAGAAGCTGATGCATGGAAATATTTTGTGTTCATGTCACCTTCCTTCAGCCAGAGCATTTTAGATTGTTATTTCCAAAAGCTTTCTTCCTGTAACAGGAGTTTAGTAAGTAAATCCTTTTCCGTATTACACTCCTCAATCAAGTCATCCTCCACTGAACCCCTAAGGACCTACAGGTTGTGTTTACTTTTGGAAATATCATCTTTGAATCTACCAAGCCTCCAAATTTCCCTGACACCCATGAATCTTGCTCAACAAGTCAACTCTTAAAGAACGGTGCCAACTTCCCTTGAACAACCTCATCATTATCCTCCTCAAAGAGCCAGGAGTTCTCAAATTTAAACTTTTTCATGAACCTCCTTTGATTTTCAGTATCAATGTTTAGGATAATCGGGCTATGATCAGAAATAGAAGCCAACGAATTCTTCAACTCAACATTACTAACAATTGCCAACCATTCAGATGTCGCCATCGCACAGTCTAGGCGTTTCTCTATAGCATTAGGAGAACCTTTACTGTGAGAACAAGTGAAAGGATACCCACAATAGAGATATCAATCAACCCACTATCCAAAATTGCTTCCCTGAACCCATTTATGAGTCAAGAGGGACGCTCAACTCTACTATTTTTGTCCTCATTCGATAGAATATCACTGAAATCAATAATATATAGAAGAAAAATTTCTGAGCAAATCCCAAGAATCTTTCTCCTACTCTGATCAGGAAAACCATAGAAACAAGTAAGGCGCCAGCCAATATTATTATCACCATAAAAGTTTACATTAATAAAATTATTGGAAAAACTAGAAATATGACAACTACCACTTTTAAATTAACCACCACTTCTGCCCTCTGTGTTAACAACAAAACAAAATTAAAATCCAATGTCTCCTTATTTCCTCCACTTTATTTGCATGAACTAGTGTCTTAGATTAAAAAAAACAATGTCTTGTCTATAATTCCGAACGAGGTTTTTTAAGACAAGAACTGCACGCAGGTTACCTAGACCTCGGCAGTTCCAAGTGATGATGATCATTGCTCCTGGCAAATCTGGGAACCAGGTCCTGCCAATAAAAAATACTCTTGTTCAATCTGTTGAGACTTCCCCATGAGATTAGCCAATTTACTTTCTCCCTCCAACATCTCCACATCTTTAGGAGTAATAATGTCATTCATGCGACGCCTTTTCTCCCCTTGGTGCACTGCTCCTTTGCCAATTACTACAATTGATTTGTTGGATCCACTCTCCACAACAACTATACTATTAGCAATAAAATTTCCTGCCTTCACGGAATTATTTGCACCATTAATTATAGGAGTAACAACCATTTCATCGCTGGCACTTGATTGGCCCTCCTCATCAGTTGTCATCGTAATTACTATCTCATTCCAATCTTTTTTGTCCCGCATTTCCCTTTTTTTCACCTGCCATATTATTTTGATTGCATTCATAATTGCTCTGATCCCATGATTTCCTCCTTCCACATTATTGCGGTTGTTTTCTCCTCCACCCTTTTCTCTCAACCACTTCTTACCCACAGAGCCATCGTAATGTCTAGTGTCAGCTCTCAGATCCACCCTTCCATCCATTAGCACCATCGTTCTCCTGACTTCAAACAAACTAGGACATAACTTATCTGAATGCCCAATGATACCGCAAAAGAAACAGAACGTACCAAGCTTTTCGTACTTGAATGTCACCACCTTCCAATCACCACCCGGCTTCTTCACCTATTTCAGAGGAGTACGGACATCAACGTTCACACGAATCTGCATGTACAATCTCCAAAAACCATTGTTGTTCTTTGGGTCGTACTCAAGAAAGCCACCAATATAGTTTGCTAGATGCTTCCCAACCATCTCTTTCATGAATCCAATGGGTAAGTTATGGACCTGAACCCAGAATGGCATACGAAATAAGTTAACTTGATTTGGTACATCGCCCACCTTCAGTTCCCCGAGCATCAATAATTGATTATAGAAGAACCACGACCTTCTTCCATCACACTTTGAACATCCATCTTATGAAAAAATTGGAACAAGAAAACTCCTCCTCCTTCCACCTCCTTGATCACAACGCCTTTCAATGGTCTCCATAATATTGTTCCCATACGGTCCTTCATGATGGGTACTCGTATTGGCTTTTCTGTCAAAAATCTTCCAACCAAACATAGATTTGGGTCGTAACTCTGATCCCCAGTTTCTCCCATGTTGAAAACAAAACAATCCTCCTCATCTTCCATCATTCAGACCCCTTCCATTCCTTGTTGAACCTTATCCTCCGTAGTGCAAGATACTCGATCACTCTCATTGTATGAAACACTCTAAATCTCACAAAGAAGAAGCCACAGAACGATAAATCACACTCTCAACGAAAGGAGAGAAACTAATTTACATATTTTTTTCTTTGGGAATTAATAAAATTAAGTGCGAAGTTCTTAGTCTTAACCTACTATATGGTACCAAATAAATCTTTTTTTTACAGGGATAAGAATATGTCTTGTACTTATTATGAATTTACGATCTAGCGTAGTTTATTTATTAGCAAGTAATGTTAAGACTTTTAATGGAAAGCAGAATTCAAGTACGTTGACATATATAGAAGTGTGTCTCTTGAAATCATTGCATTATTAATTTATTAGTATGTAGACATTTGGTCTTCATTAAAATCCTGCAATAAGCAACTTATCCAAATCTATTGTTGCTTTGAAGTATATGAAAATCCTACTATACCTAATAATGGTTTATCATGATGTAAGTGCATTGCACTGTAATATTCATAGTTTGATTTTTTTTCAAATCATATTTATAGTTTTTTTTTATGAATCAGTCTCACAACAACAATTTTAAGGATAATAGTTAAAAAAATAAAATTAACCCAACCTCAAATCGTGTCTTCTTTTACACTTTAATGGTGAAGAGAGAATTAAATAGAATGAATGGAAATTAAAAAGAGATAATTCGAATAAAAAAATATAGTGGAAATAAAATTGAATGTTGGGTTGTTTGATTTTAAAAAATAAGTGAAAAATAGAATGAAAATAAAATGATAAAGTTGTTTGGTTTGAATAAAGAGAGAGAGAAAAAAAATAATAAACGTGAAAATCATGCTTACACCTTGGCAAATTGGAAAGTGGGTCAACTTAGTTACCGAAAGAAATCAAACAGGATACAAATTAAGGTAAAAACATACAGTGATCAATGTTTGCTCACATATGAAATTGCTTCAAACAAGGGAGAGAAAGTTTATGGTAAGAATTTGACTAATATATTATAAGGATTTGAGTTTGAATTTTGTTATTGATGTAAAATCTTGTTACCCGTGCCAAGTCAATTTTTTTATTTTAATCTTGAAACCATTTTATTCCGGCAGCCATTCTTTTATTAGTCCAGCAGCCAATTATTATCTCAATTGTATATTAAATCACCATCATCTATCTTCTACGTCTCTTCTCCTTTTTATCAATGCCACAAAACTAACAATTTTATAATTATTGGTGAAGTAATTCTCAAATTAAAATTAATTATTATATTTCATCATGTCACTGTCGGTTTTTATCCAAAGGTAGAGTGAATATCTTTACTTCTTACCTTTTAACCGTGAAAGAAAATATAACAATTCACAGCTGCTAATAATCACTAGCGTTTCTTCTTCCTTTTTTATGCGTGAAACTGTTATTAAATTCATTTTCTAGCAAAATAAAGTTTATCCATTCAAAAACTTATCTTACTAATCAAATGCTATGTCAAGTTTCTAAGCTTGAGAAGTTTTACTCTTCTCTTAAATAATATTTAGCATGACCAGTTGACCACGTTGAAAAAACTCAATTTTTTTTAATTATATACCTGCATTTTTTTAATCAAATAAATTTCCTTTCTCCATTTTTAATAAGATGTTGTCGACCACGGCAAGTTTGGACAGAACAATTTGATTGGAACATCGGTAAAATTCTTAGAATGTGGATTTTTTTATCGTAGAATTGAATATATCATAAGAAGATTTATAATAACTCACACGTATACATTCTATTTAATCAACTGAATTAAATTATCTTAATAGAATGTGAATGTTATATGGTAAAAATTTCTTACATACATTTAAGAATTTATACTCACTGACGACACTTTGTATTTTTGCAATAAAATTATGAGCATTTTAGCTTCATGGATGATCTTGACCTATCCATACATTTTACACATATCTAGTTAATAATTACATCTTTTTGTTTTAAAATAAGTGAAGTTTAAGGTTATTTCTCATGAAGATGAGAGCAAGTTACATTTGTAGCTCCCGAGTTATTTTTTAAATTAAACATAACATTACTTTTTTTTATACACGGTTTATCATTAGGTTCATTTATAACCGACTGTAATTAATTTGGATTAAAAGTATCGTTGATGTTGATAACTTTTATTTTTTATTTTTATTTATATATTAACTTCATTTATGTTTAAAAATATTACAGTGAAGTTTCCTTATATATTATACTAACATCTCTTTAATGTTTGAAAACATTATACTTATATTTCTTATATATATTACACTAATACCCCTACAAGAAAAGTTATTATATAATTTCATGAAACCCAGGGATGTTTAATGTAATATGCTCTAAAGATTAAGAAACAATAAATTACTTAATTAGTATAATAATTTTACTAAATTATCCAAGTATCATGACATTGATTATTTATTCAGGGGAAATATTTAAATAAAACTTAATATTTCATTAAAAACTTAAAACGTCACTTAACATGAAATTTATATCTTGTGTTAACAAATTCCCTTTTTTTATTCGTAAAGTAGGAATAATTTACTCTAAAAGATTAAGAAACAATAAATTACTTAATTACTATAATAATTTTACTAAATTATCCAAAAGTATCATCACCCCATTTATTATTTATTTAGGGGAAAATTCAAATAAAAACTTAATATTTCATTAAGAAATTAAAACGGCACTTAATATGAAATTTATATTTTGTGTTAACAAAGTCACTTTTTTTTTATCTGTAAAGTAGGAATAAAAAATAGTGTTAATAATTTATAATAATTAACTCATCCTTGCTTAATAAACTGAACTAACCTCCCGATTAACAAAGTCACTTATTTTGAAAAAGAAGGAATATAATACATCAAAATCAAAATTTTAACGTGCATATATTATTATATATTAAATAATTATAATAAATTTCATTGTCATAACATTTTATACTTGGCCTCAAAAAAACTATTTTATACTTAAGTAATAATAAACCAATTATTTATTGATGTATACTATAATCAGAGTAATATTAAACTTTAAAATAATAAATAAAAGCTCAATATACTAAAATCAAGAAAATTAAGAATTCTTTTTTAAGGTTAAATAAAATTAATCTTGTAAAAAAAATTAATTTTGAAATATGGACTGTAACTGGAATATATATTTAAATTAATTTTAACTATAAGTTTTACATTAATACGTGTCCTATAGTAAATTAAAATAATTCTAAATATTTCCCAAGCATGCACAGAGTTGTACGGTAATTTTTACATTAAGATTTTTTAAAGCGAGTTTATGTCTGATGTAAAGTGCATAAACTATATCTACCTTTAACTAATTTATACTTCATCACGATTCACGAATGAGTACACTTTCACTGTGCATTTTACTAATAAATGAGTTTTTCTATCCTAATTTCCCACAAAATTTCCAATTCACGAATCCATTGGATTAAGCTTTGGAAAGTTGACAAATGTTTATAGGTAAAATGTCATTAGTATTACCATTTATGAGACGCTCAGCGATAACAGCATTGGCAGCATCACTAGGATGGTAGGTATCCCAGAAAACATACTTGGACCGATCCTCACAAACTTTTGAATTACGATTGCATGGAATCAAGCCTCCAAATCGACCAGCCAAGTGACAGCATGCACTATTTGGATTCTCAAAACCTGTTGCACATTGAAATGGTACATTCTTACTCACAATGGACCATGCAATTTTGGGTACTTAATAAAAAAATAATATGATTTTAGTCCTCAAAAATATGAAAATGTTTGATTTTCATTCTTACGAAATTTTTGATTTAATTTTCTTCCTCATATCTTATAAATGTGTCATTTTTTTCTCAGAGTCAAATTCGATTATATCCAATCCTAAGTGACATTATTTTCATTTTAAAATTTAAAATACTAATTATGGGGGTTAGAAATGACAAATTATCTTCAATGAGGGTAGTGTCGGTGTTGGCGACAGGGGGAGTGAGTGGGGCAGCGATGACAACATGGTGTGGTGGAAGTGTGGCGACAATGATGACAATGTAGGTGGTTTTGACGACGGGGGAGAGGAATGAGTTTAGGGTTTGGAGGAGTGAGGGTCGTTTTTGAAGAAGAAGAAGAAGAAGAAGAAGAAGAAGAAGAGTTTTTAATACATTTCAATGGGCTAGCTTACTTGTATAGTTAATGCACACGTACGTTTCGAGTTGACCGACCCTAACTGCTGGCCAAAAAATAATACATTTATAAAATATGAAAATGAAAAACAAACCAAAAAAATCACAGGGATGGAAATCGGGTGTTTTCATATTTTTGAGGACTAAAACATATTTTTACCAAAAAATAAAAGCACAAACATATGATTTAGTCCTTGTATACGTGCGGATTCTCAATTTGGTCATATGCCAAAAAGCTTATTAAATCAGCTCCTATACGTGCAAACTTAGTGCATGTTTGATTTTCCATTCAACTTGTTATTGCATGAATTCCGAGACAAAGTCAATGGTCCCGTGCAAACTGAACATAGAAGGAAGGATGTAGATGTTTTTGCAAGCGTCCTTTTACTACCGATGTCCGTTTTGAAACGGATACACAAACATGTTCTTACTGATTTTTATATATAGGGACCAAATTGAAAATGTGCAACATATATGTGTTTAGCCAAAGTAAATTGTAACACACCGTAGTCATTATAATTCTGTAGGATATCTTCCATGATATGGTAAACATCTGCATAAACTAATAATGACCCCTCCAGTTTTGTCCTCAGCTCTTCAACAAGGCTCTTCAATTGGGTGTTAAATAACTGAGCTATCTCATTTGGTAACGTGACACATCCATCTCCAGCAAATGGGGTAAAATCCCTCACATATGGTGTACACCCAATAGGCCCTACATTTACCACAACAATTTTTCTGGCCCCTAGACTGAATAGCCGCTGCCAATAGTAAATTGCACGTGATCAACTAGGAAAATAGAAACATTCTTTTAAACAAAGCTTTCTAGGTTTTTAGCAAAATTACAGTGAGTTGTAGTCTGAGTCTTGATACCAATGTGGCCACAAATGATTCCGGAGATACCAACACCCTCTCTGGAATTGAGAATATGGGTGTCAAATAGTTATCCAAGAAATCATTTGAGCCTAATGCTACTGTAAAGAGGGCCTTCTTAAACAAATTAAGAGCCGCAGGAACACCAATTAAGGAGATGATTTCTTCCCTCGTATTTGCAAAGTTATCAATCTGTGCATCGAAGTTGATTCGACCCCCCTGTTATTGACATGAAGATTCTGCCTATCATCACTATTTTACATATTAATGGTACACAAATTATGAGTTTATTTTTCATATCATGCAATCAATTAGAAACGAGCTTAAATACGATTTTCAAAGTAATCATTACAAAATTTAACAATCTTATTATATATAATAGTGTATGATTGAATCACATCGTAAAAAGTATATTCTAATTAAATTCTAAAGTATATCATAAGCAATTATTCTAACTAAGGAGTCTGACAGGACTAGGAGTAAGGATAAGGCTGTTTTGTACGGTTCAAAATTGAAATTTGAAGTTTAATACTCCCAACTATTGTACATAGAACTTAACCAAACATTAGTCAAAGAAAAAACTCACAAAAATTTCGCCAGAGTTGTTAAGAATTCCACCTGCACCAGAGGCATAATTGACACCCTTTAGAACCACTGATCCAGTAGTAGTGGGAGACAAGTAAGGAGGAGAAAAGCCAAGACCCAGTTTCTGATCTAGTGCCACACATCACACCATGCTCAAAAAAGAGAGATAATAATCGATACAATAATTTGAACAAGGAAATAAAGAACCTAATGAAAATTAGTGTCTCTTACTTATAACATCCGCAACTGTTCTTCCATTGCTGAAACGACCAGTGGCCATTCCAAAATCAATTCCATAAGGGTCATGGTTTGCTTTGGCCAGTGAAACAATATAGTTGTTGTTCCCCACATCGAGCAGGGAATCCCCGAAAACAAAAGACGCTGGTATATAATTTGAGAGGCTAATCTTGAACAAGAGCAAGACCATAAAAACTCGAAACACTACCCCAAAAATGACTCTTCTATTCAAACAAGTAGCCATAAAAAAGGACATTATTATAGAAAATGTCTGTTTTGTTCTCTGCTCAAGGATGGGACATACAATGAGTTTTATAATGTGCCAATGATTAAGGTGAAATACACAATAATTGCCACTAACTGTTACTCTTGTTGAAGCACATAGTAGACCCACCAAGGAATTTTTATAATATTGTGTGGAAAATGAGCTTAATTATTTAGTAGGCTAGAAAACCAGTTTTGCTTCTAATAAAACATAGCTCGTGTTTTCATTCTATGGCATCAAAATCGCTAGTGTCACACATCGTAAGTATAAAGACATTGCCCGTGAGGGAAATGATTACTCAATAAATTAATAAGGGGTGGCAGCGCAGTTATGAATCAGGGAAGGAACAAAAGGCGCTCATTTTTGCTTCAACAATGACAAAATCAGTAGCCATATTGGTACTAGAGTTAGGCTTCTTTCTCTACACAATTACTGTAGTCTCCTTACCAACAGGGTTTAGTATAATTGGTAGGCGGCTGAATTTTTTAAGTATATTGATAGGGGTTTGATTTTCTTGTCGTGCATATGGAGAAGATTTTGTTGGCAGAGACAAAATCTGCTTTGATGATTTTTACACCTTGAGGGTTAGTCGGCTATAAAAATACCTTACTTCCAACAAAAAATAACTATCCTAATATCGGTCTACATATTGGGTCTTAAATTATATTAGATAATGATAAGTTGAATAAGAAATTTCATTTTTAGTTAAATAACAGGGGAAGAAAAACCTTATATAAAGAGTGATGGAAAGCTTGTGCTTTCACATTTAATTAAGATTAGTTAGATTAAATAATTTTTAATTTAATTATTTCTTAATCTTAAAAGTATATATATAATTTATTATATAATTAAAAATATTCTACAAAACAAAATTATTCTAAAACCAAATAGAAAAAAAAATCGACAAAACTAGTTCAAAAACTAAATGCTGAAAAACTAGCTAAAAGCTTAGCTAATTGTATTTGGAAGTTGAAAAATTAGTTTATTCAATTATAAGCGTTCAATCAAATTAGTTGTTGAAATAGTTAAAAAATATAAAATGAAAAAAATATAATAAAATCATGATTTATTTAAAAATGAATAATTATATTGATGATAAAAATAGAAGAAAATATAAAAAAATAGAAGTTAACCTTTTAAAAAACACTATTTTAAGTAGCATTTTAAAATATGTTAGAAACTATTAGAAAAAATTTATTTACTGAACAGTCATATAATTTTTTTCAACTATTAAAAAAATTAAAAATCAATTAAAATATTTTATCGAATATATAACCTTAATATTAATGTGCGTGTCAGATTGTTAATTTATTGACGAATTTAAACAAGCTTTTGTAGCATTAGCATTTCCATGAGTTTTAGCTTTCTTTGCATTAATGAATGGATGAAATAATTATTTTATTTACAATGGCGACGAGGATCAAACTAATTTGATAGATGGAATTCGTTAATAAAAAAAAGTTGATAGCTGGAATTCAATTTTTAAAAATTATTTGTCATTTTTTGAACTTCGCGGGGTGCTGTAACAACACAATTACAAAGACCAAATGAGAGTTTACTCAATTATCAATTATTATAAAATGATTAAAACCGTGTAGGATCCATCCTTTTGGTGGATTTGATATATGGTACCTACAAATACACTTTAGGAACTTTTGAGGCTTTGACACTGTAATAAGCTGAAACTTTGTTACTAGAAACGGCTCTAAATAAGCTTCGTCCTGGTTAGACAAGAGTTTACACTAAGGAAGATGGTATTGCTATGATACAAGCCAATCATTAGTGAGACATGTTGATTGTTGCACAATGGATAATAGAGATAGAATGAATGACATCGGTAGTCATTTGGTTCAATATTCTCATCTTTTGTATTGGTAGTCTAATCTTTTGTAATTTAATGGTGTGTCTAGTCTAGTGATTCATTAACATAAGTTGTGTTGTAATTACTTTCTATTTTTCTATTGTAATCGTTTTTAATTAGACAGTTAATTGTTGTCTCATTTATAAGAGTTTTGTATTTTGGATTTAAAGAGCTTGAAAGCGCATTGAACCCCTTTATTGTAAATTCTATTATTCAAATAAACTTAACAATTTTTTGTGATATCTCTCTTCTCCTTCTATCATTGGAGCATCCATATCTAAATAGAATTTCTTGAATCTTTTCCAACAAATTGGTATCTAGATGTTAGTTTCAAAATCAGTTCTGCATTTGTTTCATGACAATTCATCAGTGATCAACCATTTTGTTTGTTATTTGTTCGTGTTGCATCTTTAAAATTTTATCAAGAAGATGTCAACACAATCAAGATTGAGAAGTTCACATGGAAGAATAGTTTCGACCTATGGCTTTGATATAGTGTCTTATGTGCTATAGGTAGTAGAAGAAATCAATTCATTCGAACCAACCACTTATCAAGAAACAATTTCCTATTGTGAAGTTGAGGAGTGAATGATGGCTATGAATGAAGAGATGCAATCCCTTCAGAAGAACCATACTTGAGATTTAGTAAAGTTACCTGAAGGCAGACGAGTAGTGAGGTAAAAGTGGATCTTCAAGAAGATATTTGGATCCTCCATGGAAGAAGTCATTTGCTATAAAGCACGTTTGGTAGCTAAAGGCTATAGTCAAAAGGAAGGAGTGGACTACAACAACATATTCTCTTTAGTAGTTCGATACACCTCCATACGTGTTTTGTTGGCCCTAGTAGCAACTCTGGATATGAAGTTAGAGCAACTCGATGTCAAAACTTCTTTCTCCACGGAAGACTGGAAGAAGACATTCTGATGCAACAACCTAAAGGTTTTGAGGTATAAGGAAAGGAAAATTTTGTTTGTAGATTGAAGAAGTCTCTTTATAGGTTGAAACAATCATCAAGGCAGTGGTACAAGAGATTCAATGATTTCATTGTCTCTCATGGGTACATCAGAAGTCCATATGACTCATGTGTTTATCATAGCAAGGTGGAGGATGGTTCTCACATCCATCTACTACTCTATGTGGACGTTAGGCTCATAGCATCTCAAAATTTATTGGTAATTCAAAAGCTAAAGTCACTACTCAATAGTGAATTTGAGATGAAGGACATGGGAGCTGCTGAAAATATTTTGGGCATGAAGATCAAGAAGGACTGAGTCCAGAAGAAAATATTTCTAGTTAGAAGGAATACATTCAGAAAATGCTAAATTGTTTTGGGATGACATTTGCAAAACCAATATGTGCTCATCAAACAATGTACATTCATTTATCTAAATTCAATACTACTCAGTCAGAATCAGAGAAGGAATACATGTCTCATGTTCCTTATGTAAGCGTTGCAAGCAATCTTATGTATGCTATGGTATGCACTAGACCAGACCTAGCACAAGCAGTCAATGTTGTGAGTAGGTATATGGGTAATCCTGGGAAGGAACATTTGCAGGTCATGAAACGTATATTTAGATACCTTAAGGGTACAACTGGTGTTGAACTCGTCTGCCATGGAGACACGTCCTGTGCTTTCGCTTGTTACTCTAATTCTGACTATGTTGCAGATTTGGATGCAATGAGATCTTTGACTAGGTATGCATTCGTGATTGATAACTGGCTTGTCAGTTGGAAGGCAACTCTTCAGCCCATCATGGCTTTATCCACTATAGAGGCAGAGTACATGGCTTTAGTAAAAGCAACAAAGGAAGGGATCTGGCTGAAAGGTCTGATTAGCAATCTTGGATTTTCACTCGAAAAGACTATCATTTTCTGCAATAGTCTGAGTGAAATCTACTTAGCCAATGATCAAGTCCATCATAAGAGGATTAGGCACATTGACGTCAGATACCACTTCATCCGTTTTGAGAAAATGGTCAAAGTCCAGAAAGTTGATATAAGGAAGAATCCAACTAATATGTTCACGAAGTCTGTTCCAAGAAACAAGTGCATTGTTTGGATCTACTTAACGTAGATTGCTGGAAATGAATCAGAATACTTGTAATTTAGAAATGTTATTAAACCATGGTGGAGATTGTTGATTGTTGGACGATAGAGATAGGATGAACAACAACTTTGGTCTTCTGATCCAGTACTCTTGTCTTTTGTACTGGTCATCCAATTTTCTATAATCCGATGGAGCTTCAAGCCACGTAGAAAGGAATGTTCAATCTGGTAGTTCATTAGCATATGTTATGTTGTAATTGTATATCTCCTTTATAAAGATAATTGTTTTATGGGTTTAGAGAGCTTGAGAGTGTTTTGAACTCTTTCATTCTAAATTATGTTATTTGCAATATACTTAACAATTTTGCATGATATCTCTCTTTTCCTTTTATCATCTAAGCTTTCCCATTTGAATAAAATTTCTTCAATCTTACCCAACAAGGCAGTAAACTAGTCAATCATAATGAGATTCCTTACACTATCCATGTGAATATTACTGAATGTTACTCCTGATACTCATCCACCTTGCCACGTCTTGATTCTTACCTCATTATTTGACACTTTGATCACTGAGTCCCTCAAAGTAATGTTTGAAACATAGGCTCAGGAGTTGTGAAAAAAGTTCATATGAAATGATGGGTTAAAATTAAAAAGAAAAAATTGTTTCTATTTCTTTATGTGATATTTGAATCCTAAATCAACCTAACTAAAAAAGGACTACGATTTTGGTGAAAAAAGATTAACCTTCTTATTAAAGGTTATTCAAATGGTGTTGCATCGTCATTGATTCAGTAGATTAGATACCTAATCTATTATTAAAATGGACTAAACATAAATAATCTTATAATTTAAGAAGAACAATAAGGCTATGCTATTCATATTTTCAGTTGAACAAAATGAGACATATGGTTCCTTTTATGGTTATTTACTTTTGGATTAAACATTGAAAAGTTCGGTTCCTAAGCCATGCTTTAGCTGCATCTGTTGATTGAGTACTTAGATGTCTTAATTCAGAAGATATGCTCGTGCTTGAATCCACCAAAGGTAATGCAAGTAGACTTGGATTATAAAAATGCATGCTTTTCATTGTTAATCACGAGTTTCACTGTGCATTAATCACTAGTAAGGCACACATTCGACATTTCCTAGCTGAAGGGGTACCCTGCACTAACAACCACATCAATCAACAAACATATTCCCTACTCTCAACACAAAATGTAGGATATCTCATAATAGTATATCCAAAGCAACCCTCAAATACTCATATTAGCAGAAGAATCAGGTCAAATATTGAATGAGTTGGCGAACATTCATTGGAAAAATGTCGTTATTATCACCATCCAAGAGGCGCTTAGCGATGATAACATTTGCAGCATCAGTAGGATGCCAAGGGTCCCAGAACACATACTTGGATCTGTCCCAGCAAATGCTCGAAGTAGGACAACAGGGAATCAAACCTCCAAATCGCCCAGCCATGGAACAACAAGAGGAATATGGGTTCTCAAAACCTGCCACATTAAAAAAAATGTCTAATTAGTTCAAAACTCATTGCAAAAGAAGAAATTATTATATGATCAGGAATTATCACGATCTTAATCAATTTCCACATGACATGTAATTAATTATTATTTACTCTTTCTTTTTAATTGAAAAATTCGAGTATATATTACATAAAGATAAAGATTGATTAGAGCTAAACATGTGATGATAAGACTATTTAAATTTTTCTCCATTCAAAGTTAAGGAACTATTAGATTAGTTATCTCGTCAGACACACACCATATGCTTCGTAATTGTTGAGTATGTCTCCTAAAATATTGTAGACATCTGCATAAACAAACATTGCACCCTTCAGATTTGAATTGAGCTCTGCTATGAGGCCCTTCAACTGGATATTAAATAACTGTGCTAGCTGATTCGGGAAAGTGACACAGCCATCGCCCGCAGCTGGGTTCATATCCCTCTGACTTGGTATACACCCAATAGGCCCCACATTTGTCACAATAATTTTCCTGGCACCTAGATTGAATAGCCTCTGCAGATATTAATGTTAATAAGCATAACAATAATAAACACCAAACTTTATAAAAGAACAATGATATAGTCATCAATATCCTACTAATCCTTCTATTACTTTAAAAAAAAATTATATATTGTTAATTTAAAAAGTTTTAAATCATTAATCAATCAAAAATCATGGTAAAAATGATTTTTAAGATAATTATTATGAAAGTCAACAAACTTATTATAATACATGTTAATTTGTAATTAGTAAAAAATGTTCAAAATCATTTACACAGTTAATATATGGACTATTTACTCTAAAAAGAAAGTATTATCTTAAAAAGATTCAATATTTTCCTTATTTTAGTAAGTCTGATGATTACTAGAAAGATAGTGTAGGAATGAATTATGAAGAAACAAGGTCTAGTGAGAAATATTACAATGAGCTGTTCTCTGAACCTTGACACTAAGGTGGTAACAAAGAGTTCTGGAGATGCCAAATTCTTCTCGTAAATTAAGACTGCTGGTGCTAAATAGTTATTTATGAAATCGTTGGAACCCATTGCTACTGAAAATATAGACCTTGTGAATAGATTGAGAGCCGCAGGAACACCAATGTTGGAGATGATGTCTCGCCTTGTATTAGCAAAATTATCTAACTGTGCATCAAAGTTGATTCGGTCTCCCTACAAAATCACATGCACCTTGTTACTGTTTGATTCAACTAAGAGTTGGAGCTTAAACAATAGCTATTGAAGCAGAAAACTTACAAAGAGTTTTCCAGTGAGATTGAGGATTCCACCTGCACCAGAAGCATAGTTGACACCTTTCAAAATCACTGGTCCAACTGTAGTGGGTGCCAAGTAAGGTGGCGTAAAACCAAAACCCATTTCTTGACCTGATTGCACATGATAAAGCTATTAGATAGGTGGATACATAAGTGAAATACAACAACAACATCAACAACAACAACAACAAAGCTTTATCCCATTAGGTAAGGTCGGCTAAATGATCATAGCACGCCATAAGTGAAATAAGAAGAAGAAAATCTTGCCTATGATGTCAACAATGGTTCTTCCATTTGTGAACCTCCCTGTTGGTCTTCCAAAGTCAATTCCAAAAGGAACATAATTAGCCTTTGAGAGGGAAGCAATGTAATTGTTGTTCCCCACATCGACAAGAGAATCTCCAAAGACAAAATTTGCTGGTAGTAAAACCGAAGTTGTAATCCTAAACAAGGATAGGACTATAAAAACTTGAAACAAAATCTCAACAGTGACTGGTCTATTCAACTTGATACCCATTAGAAAATATAGAACAAACAACTATACAATGAAATTTTGAAGCAGGGTCCCTCTGGTTTTTTGTCTATAACTAACTGCTAGAAGGTGCACAACAGCACAAGTGACAAGAACATGATTGGTATTTGATAATGCTGATGGGGTCAGGTTAATTTATAGAGCAGTTCCATGAGGAAAGAGAAATTTGTATCCTTTAGTGTTAGTAAGAAACATGATAATGTCATGCTATAAGATAAAAAACAAAAAATAACTATAATACGATGTATCATTATTTGTGTAGAGTTTATTAATGTAAGTTGTCTTTTCCCCCTTTAATATGACATTTCATGTTTCTTATTTTAGTATTGAAGGAAAAGAAAGGAGGGACAAATTTTTTATTTTATGATTAAGAGAATTATATAATCTTTACAAAAATAAAGAAAAATCGTATATTACTAACTTTGTACTGATTTATTACTTTATTTCTTTAATTTCATTAAAAAAATTTATCAAAGTAAAAAATAAATAAATTAATCTCTACCTCCTTTAATTTTAAAAAACTCAACTTCCAAACATACTGTTAAAGTATGGAGAGAGTCAACATTGATGGCTCTTCATGTCCAGCAACCAGTCATGAATGCAAATCAAAGTATGGAGTAATAAGAAAAGTATTTTTAATAATATCTATTTTTTAAAAAATGTTAATACTTTTTCACAGTGTTTTCAAAACCGACTCGGTGACTGAACCGATCAGGGTATTGGGTCAATGGTCTAACTAGTGGATCATTGGTTGACCCGCATGACCCGGTCAGTGGTCAAATCGGTGGATCACTGATTGACTCGCATGATCTGATCAGTGGTCGAACCGGTGGGTCACTGATTGACCCGCATGACAATATCTTAAAATATTTTAAAAAAAATCACAAATTAATATTGTCTTTATAACATAGATAATTAAATATTAAAATGTTTAAAAAAATATCATTGTCTAAATTCAAAAAACAAATAATAAATATCACAAACATAAACTAAATAAAATAAGTGTAACTTCAACATATATTTCTAACAATGAGATTTAATAATAAGTGTGGATGGTTATTTATACTACCTTCATAATTAACAAAATTTAACAGTAAACTTATTTGATTCTTTCAATTCAAATATTCAATTATAGCATAAAAAAAAAAGAAGAATTGAGAAAACATAATATTTATTATTTAATGAATTTTGGTTCCAATAAATCAAGTAGTTTTGCTTTTCTCTTTCCAAAGTAATACTTTGAATTAAAAGTTTCTATTTTTATAGCAAATAACCCCAACACGGCAACACCAACACGAGTTCTCTTTTTCCTAAGAGAAAACTTATTTCTTGTTTTTAGTAATAAAACTCAATATGAATTTTTGAATATTTTTTCTCTCAAATGTCAAACCAAAAACACAGCACAGTATTTCACTTCCCCCTTCTTTCTTTCTCTCCTCACGCCCACTGCAGTCTGCTCTTCTCTTCTTCCTCTCACGCTTTCTTTTCTTCTTTCTCTCCCCTTCCCTTTCACCTTCCTTGGTCGGTCCATGGTTGTCGTTGACGGCCACCGCACTCGTAACCGCCACACCTCCCTCTTCGTTACAGATCTGGCCCTCCATGGACGCCGCATTCGAAGTCGTCTGGCTTCCCTCTTTGTTCTTTTCTCCTTTTTTATGAATTGGCCAGGGAGTGTGGATCTTGCTGTCGGCGCAGGCGTTGTCGTCATCGAAGGAGTGGACGGTGGTGATGGAGCGGTAGTTGCTGAGGCGGTGCTCGCCGTCGATGATGCTAAAGCCGGTGACGCGGCGGACGTCGTCGAGGAGCTCGGTCCTGGTGGAGAGCGGCACCATTCGTAAATGACGTGAAACGGCGCCGTTTCGAGTGGTGGAAACTGAAAGTGTTAACCCGGTCCGAGTTGGCGGGTTAGCGGGTCGACCACAACCCGACCGGGTCGAACGGGTTGGAACGGTCTGATAGCATGGATGACCAATTAAGCACCCGACCCGGTCCAGTACCCGGTTCCCGGTCGGACCGGCCGGGTCGGTCCGAGTCTGAAAACTATGAGTTAAAAGAAAAGTAACTTTGGAAGAAAAAAACTATAAAAATAATTTAAAAAAATTAAAATCTGTCTCAAAAACTGATAAAAATAAATATGTTTTTATTAAATTGATTTTTATTTTCTAAAAAATACTAACATTCACTCTTAATTAGGTCATTGATTAAAAAATTAAAAATATACTTTTTTTAGAGCAAAGGACATATACACTAATGTAAAGATGTAAAGAGATTTTATATTGTCATTTTAGATGATACTTAATTAACCACCACTTGTTCATGATCCTAAGTCCTACCCAATATTTATATTACATATTCAAAATTCAAAATTTAGAGAAAGAAATAATAACACTTAATTAGATGTCATAAAAAGATTAGCAACTGACAAAGGCAATCTAATAATTTATATGCATCTAATTATCACAGATTGTATTGTATAGTATATTTGTTGTCTTATAAAGATTAACTAAGATCATGGTAGTTGAAGACAATTAATAATTAATTATCTTAAAAGTCATACTAATAATGATGTATAATTGATAGTTAGTGTAAAAAAATTAACATTGACATTGATAGTGTTACTAATTAATATACTTTCATCATAATTTTTGATATACTTTCACTATAGTTTTCAATAGAAATTTTTTTATTTATTAATTTCTCAACTGATGACCCAGACACTCATTAATGCAACTTGTTTTGTTAACCGATCATGTTTTCTAACTATGAGATTCTTCAACTATGTGCCAAAGTTATGTGCAACGCAATGAAATACGTGCATGGTGCAGCAATCTTTCGTTTTAAAAATATTCTTCAACTATCAACAAAATGCAGGAGGCTAAGTAAAAATTCAAAATCAATGGATTGTCACGTCTCCCCAATTAAATGTGCTCCTGCCTCTTGCAAAAGAAGAGTATGAAACAACGTGCATGATACTTGACAGAAACTGTCCCCATCTAGTAATGTCATCACTGCTTTAAATTTAAGAACCTGTCAACTTGCCACTCTTCTTTTCAGTTTCTTTAAGGTGCATAATGCACAACATATGAAAGCATTACAAAGCTTTTCATCAAATTGGATCTATCAGGTTTGAGGAATGATCAATTAGGATTCATTGCATTATATATATACTTATTTTACAATTTGGAATTGGCTTAACTAAATCCAAAATTTAAGAACGATATTAGAATCTATTCTAATTAGGGACAATTTTCATGTTATACGTATGTTGTTAGAGTTGAATTAGATTTAAATTCAAATTATAGTCAAAACTTATATCTTAACGATTATTATTAGGACCACCAGTTATAAGGTCCCTTACCCGAACATTCATAAATGTTATACAATCTTGTTAGAAATGTTCAATTGTCGGCGTGAGGGGATTTTACTATTGACTAGTGATGATCAAATTACAGTATATTATAAATGTAAAATATATAACTCTTACCTTTAAACCGATTTTGATGAATTGAGTTTGATCTAAATTAGAAGAACTAATATTGTGTTCAACATGTCCAACTGTAGCATCATATGCATAAACGCGTAAACACTAGTGTTGGTGGCAATTGACTTCTATTTTTAACTATACAAAAATAACATGTTGGAGTAGGACTTCCATGCCAAGTTCCAAAGTCCGTGAAACTTTGTTATATATCTCACTCTCATTGTTTAGGCATAGTATGACAGTAAAGTATGGGCGTTCAGTGTTGTGGCTACAGAATAAATAATGGTGGGTAGGTTGTCTTTAATGCTGCAAAAAAAATGAGTTTATGTCCGAAGTTTAATTAGCAATTAACAACGCACTACAGACTGGTGAATGTATGCGTGAAGCAAGTACTTTACAGTTTTGTACTAATACAGATAAGATCTCGTTCGCACTCACCAATATTTCACGTTCTTCATTCAATTTGTTCAGTTATGATTTGATGGAGCAAATAGGGATTAGATAAATAAACTTGGATACTTTATATGGAGCACTAGTAATTGTCATCATTATACATAAAAAAACTTGAAGTTTTCTTTTATCAGTCATAAAACAAATCAACAACGCAGAAGAAACAATATGACTAATTGTGAGGAGCAACTCCATCAATATATGGTTAGTTAGATGTTTTTAGTGGAGATTATTTTTTATAAAATCAATTTATATATTGTACAATATATATTTTGTATCAATAATAGGTAATAAAAAATACATTCTTTTTATTGTTAAGAGTGTGAATCAACTAGTATATAATTTTGTAGTTTAATCAAAGATCTTAAGTTTAAGTCATATGTAGACAATTAATTTGTTAAATATTCAAAATAAAATTTTTATTGGTCATAATGTTAATTGACTCAAGTAGAATTATTTTCTCTCTCTATATATATATATATATAAAGATATCAAATTGCATCGATGTAATATTGACAATTATTACATCATTTCATAATTTTCAATTGAATAATATTTTTTTAAAATTAACAATTAAATTAAAAGTTATTTTCACATAGATTGTATATGTAAAATTTCATATTAATTCAAAATCATTTGCTACCTCATTTATCTATATTAAAATCGATGTAATATAATCATTTTAAAATATATTAAAATCTGAATCATTTGATTACTTTTTTATTATTATTCCATTTGACATAAATAATATTGATAATATGTAGATATAATTAATCGGTAGAATAAATAAAAATCACATTTTATATTAAATTATAAAAATAATATAATAATTATTAAACTTACACCAATATAATTTGATCATCATTAATATATTAATAAAGTATATACTTAATTTTTCTCTCTCTCTTTGGCAATACATCAAGTTAGTTCCTAAACTAAATTCAACATCAATAATTGATGAATAAAAAATCTTCTCTATATGAGGCTGTTCGATTTAAAAAGAAATATTCTCAAATTCTCTTGAAAATATTTTTTAAAGTTAGTAATGACATAAAACTGTTGTCTTAGCGAAAATGTAGTCTATACCGTAGCAATGGTTAGAAATTTTTCTACGGCACTACTTTTACTCAATAAAAGTATAAAACCATTATCGTAATTCGTAAAAATAGGCAATAAAATAGGAAAATCATGTTTGAGAGGAAAATCACTTTGGAATAATATTTGGTTACCTCTAAAAGCATCTTTAAGAGTAAATTTTTATTTAAAAAGATTTAGAAAAACAAGATTTAAATACTTTTGCAAATTCATTATGCAATAAATTTAAGTTTAACTCAAATTTAAATTTATAAACATTAATCCAAATACACATTTAAACTATCGTAACTTGAAAATTGTTGCACAAGAAAAATGCAATATATTATTTTTTTACATTGAACTAGAATTTTCATGTATATATAATTGTAGACCAATAATGTTCTGATACATTTATCCTCTAATATTGTAAAGAATAGTTGTAGACCATATATATATAAGCAGGATAGCTCTATATAAGGTAATAGAATGAATTGAAAATGTAAAAAAAGAAGAGGAAGAAGTAAATTCTTATTTAGGATAATAATTATATTACTACATTTAAAAGATTTAAGAATTAGTATATATATATATATATATATATATATATATATATATATATATTAGTTATATAACTTACATCTAAATAATCATTTTGAAATTAAACTTAGAAATTATATGTCTAATTCTTTACACAATTCAAATACAAAATATATAATTCTAAGCTAATTTAAATTATAACAAAATTAAAATTACGTTTAAAATTCAAAATTATAATTGTAATTTATCATCTAAATAGACCTCGAGTTGTTGCCTTTATTAAATCAATGATAATCAAATAAAACACTACATTTAGAGTTACTATTTCATATGTCGCTGTAAAAAATTAAATATTTATAAAATTATCGAAATTATACTCAATATAAATCTATTTTGCTAATTTATAATAAAATTAAAAAGAATTGAAACATATATGATAACTTTTTTTGTTGTAGTTTAAATTAACCCTTCTTAATTATAAGCAATGGTGCTGGTAGGAAGATATTTTGGTAAAAAGTTTTATGAATGAATATTTAACCAATAAGGAGGGAGAATAAATTGTTTGAAGACAGAAAAAAAAGGTTATTAAAAGAAAAAGAAAAATACTTTCTTACATATATTATTACCAAAATTTTTTAAGATTTTTCTTCATTGCTATACTTAAATCATCATCTAGGGATGACGAACAACATTAATCATAAAATCAAGTGCAAGTCATCTTTAGTGACATATATAATCTTAACTTCATTCGTTTTCTCAAATGATTTTTCATGTGAAATTATATTTGATAGGATTTTGCTAAGTACATTCCTATTTAATTTTTCGATTTTTTATTATAATATATAATTTTGTTTTTTTAACATTTTGGAAAGTATTTTCCAAAATACTATTTTGTGTTTTGGAAGTATTTTTCAAATGTTAAGAAAATAATGTTAAAAAAATTTAAGCAGCTAGGACCATTAAAAATCTCATATAAAGAAAACCTTTACATAATTGAAGTGAAAAAAACATGTAATATCAGTCCTTAATCTGGACGATTCGTTGCTACAATATGGAGTTTGGAGGATAAAAAAATCTCAATGCTAAAGCAAGAGACCAAGCAAGAGAGGAATAAAAGGAGATGATAAGAGATCAAAAGTGATGGAGTGAAAGAGGAGAGAAAGTGTGATGAAAGAGAAGAGAATATATTGTTGCTATGAAAAAGGGATGGTGGTGTTGTGTTGAAAAGGGGGTATGGGGGGAGAAAAGATGGTTTGAAAGAGAAAGGTTATTTAAATAATTTGATTTTTTTTTAAATAGAGTGTACTTACAAAAAAGGGGAGTTGATATAGCAAAATCCCAGTCTGGTTACCATATTCTATACATGAAACTTCTATTTGACACTTAATGAAACTTCTTTCACCTGGCTCATTTTAAGGTAGAATGTTAAATAATGGAATGCACTGCTGTTGGTGAATGCATTTCAATTTATATACATAAACTTATCAATACCAATTATTTAGGAATAAGTATTTAAATTATAATCACAAAATATTTAATTTGTGCCAATAAATATAGGGGTAAATAATATTATGAAGAAACTGGCGTTAACAGATGCGATGTAATCAATTTTAATCCTTCCTTTAGTACCAGAAAGCCAAAAAGTATTGACATGAACCATCTGTCCTTTAATATAGTGACGCTCAATTGTACCTTCCTAACATCTTAACTCTAAAAAGCCATACTGATGCCTCACACAAAAGCCACAAAACACAAATTCTAACTTCACATCCTCACCCCCCAAGACATGGCTTCTCCTCCTTCGCGGTTGTCTTTTCATGCTTCATCATTCATAGTGGCAATTCTCATTTTTTGCATGCCACATTGTGCTCTTGGCATTGATGGACAAACGGTCATAGACTCTCCTCTATTAACAGAAAAGTTAGGAATCAATCGCACCATCAAAGTAGATATCAATGGAAATGGGGAGTTCAAATCTATCCAAGCTGCCATAGATTATTCCATTCCTGAAGGAAATTTCAATGGGGTTATCGTCCATGTTAGAAAAGGAATATACAGGTACAAAATATCTTATTTATAATAACCTAGCCTTAACAAGTTAATTAATTATACGAGGGACTTAACGTGCTAAATTTTATTTATTTTCATTTTTATTTTGATTATGTGAAGAGAAAAGGTGCACATACCGGAGAATAAGCCTTATATATTCATGAGAGGAAATGGGAAAGGAAAAACTGCCATAGTTTGGTCTCAAAGCTCTGAAGACAATGTGGCTTCTGCCACCTTTAAAGTCGAGGCACACGACTTCATTGCCTTTGGAATTAGCTTCAAGGTCTATATTCTCTATATAGTTAAAACTTTGCAACCTTATGCTGGAAAAGAGGGTTGGAAATTAAATAAAATTTATCATGAGCAAATATTTTGTAATAAAATTTAAAGATTATCATGCATTGTAATTTGAATATTTTTTACTTTTATCCACATCAAGCTAAAAATTTGAACAAAGTTGTGATAATTATTTTGTTGTTCTTTTCATTGCAGAGTTAGGCACCTACGGGGGTTGCGTATACCTCGCAAAACCAATCAGTGGCAGCAGACAAAGTAGCATTTTATCATTGCGCATTTTACAACACTCATAACACTCTCTTCGATTACAAAGGTAGACATTACTACGATAGTTGCTACATTCAAGGCTCAATTGATTTCATATTTGGCCGTGGCAGATAGATCTTCCATGTAAGTAATTACTTGTGTCTTTTCATGCATGTTTTTCCTAATGTTAATTATTATGAGTGAACCACGCACTAAATACATTTTCATGCAGAAAGCGGATATATTTGTGGTGGATGACAAAAGGGTAACGATTAAGGTTCAGTCGCTGCTCAAAATAGGGAAAGTGAAGGTGAGATGATGAGCGGGTTTATCTTCATCAAAGGCAAGGTTTATGGCATTGGTGGGGTGTAACTAGGAAGAGCAAAGGGTCCTTATTCTAGGGTGATTTTTGCAGAGACGTATCTATCCATGACCATTGTCCCAGAAGGGTAAACCAATTGGAGCTATGATGGTAGCAAAGTAAGAAAAATCACCAATTGAACTTCCTCTTATATTTGTACATAGTATAATTATTTATTTATGTTCATGAGAATATTAATTGATTAACTGTGTGGTAATTGATTAAAATTATAGAAATCTATACCATGCGGATTACAAATGCTATGGACCTGGAGCTTTAACAACGGGGCGTACCTGCTCCTTGGTCGAGGCAACTAAGGAAGAAGTTGATCCCTTCATATCTATTGATTACATTGATGACAAGAATTGGTTGCCAGCGTAGGTATAATTGTGTTGTGTTCGCATGCAAATTAAAGCTTTTAAATATGGAAAATGAAGGATGTGGATATTAAAGAGACTCTTGAATATGCAGTTGTATTGTTTAGCAGAAGCTAAATTGTGTAGCCACTTTGTCATGGCACAGTTGGTACGTTATAGTAGTAACTTTAGATTTATGCCTAGCTAGCAGTTTAGATAGAATTTAAACTATCTGCAAAGATCTGTTTTTAAGAGTAGGTATTGTTATTGTTGAATAACAGTTATTGCCTTCTACTTTTTCTTCTTTGGTTCTTGTTAATGCTATGCAAAATGATTTGTGTTAAACCAGAAACATGCCACTTCAAGTGTGTTATTTATTTTATAGATTGCTTTACATTCACAAGTTAAATATTGTGGTAATGGATGTTCATGTCAATTAAGTAAGCAAAAACTAGAACACTAGCTCCACATAAATAAAAGGAAATTAATAATAATAATATCATTAATATTATGCCAAAACTTAAGATTATATCAAGAATTCACATTTATTCATTAATTTATATTATCTTATATTTGCATCCATATATGGATGAGCATGATAAAATTCAATAATTTATTTAATTAATGTATATTATTGCATGCTACATCCATGCAAGATAGCGTAAGATCATGTTTTTAGGAATATTTATTTATATTAAAAGTCATCGCCACCAGCACTCCCACTTGCATGACCACCAGCTACTCCTCCAAAGCCACCACCAACTCCACCTTTTCCACCTCCATAGCCACCACCAACTCCTCCTCCAGTGCCGCCACCAACACCACCTCCTCCAGCTCCACCATTTCCTCCTCCAGTGCCACCACCAGCACCACCTCCTACACCTCCTCCTGAGCCTCCACCAGCAC
>CM023955.1:12897057-13067274 GCA_013407115.1 Glycine latifolia
TATTATTATTATTATTATTATTATTATTATTATTATTATTATTATTATTATTATTATTCACTAGTCTTCTTTTAAATAAAAATGAAAAAATTAAGTTGTTCCATTTAAAAGTTTGTACATTCAAATTTGATGTCATTTTAGTTGGTAAAAATTTAAATGCTCGAGGTAACATGTCATGATCAATAGATACAACTTTACTACTAATATTTAACTTGACTCTAATTTTCAAGTTATGTTAAAAATACCTAAAAATTTATCTTTTGAAAGTTCAATTTGACTTTCCTCTCTCTCTCTCCCTCTCTGTTTTTTACTGGTGACATTATCCTCACTTTTAATCATTTAATGGAAATTAATTTACGTTGAATATAAACATTTTACTATGTAAATTTATATAGTCTTCGCTAATTTTCGTTATATTTTAGGTCTAAATAAGAATTAGTGCAGTTATACATGTCCATGTGTATGATTTGATCAAAAAGGCCAAGACGTGCTTGCCGCCTCTACTGTAAGATTAGGGTGTAATCAGCACACCACCTTGACCTTGTGCGCTACTTGTCCTTCGTAAATCGTAACAGGCAAACCTGTGTGTGTCCCATCACTAAGTAGTTAGTACACCAAAAGAAAAAACACTTGAGTAGCATTATTAATTAATTAATTAATCCATAACCATTTATGAAATTAGTGCGAGCTAGCTTTTCATACATGCATCAAAAACTATATACTTGGAAGTTTAAAACTTCAAGAGTGATAAGTTTATTTTGGAAACTTAGAACTCATGCTTAGTAGATTTTACCTGCTCTAGTAGATTATTTTGGACGTTTTTTTTATAGATATTTGGAAAGAAAGAACACGTATGTAAAAGATTTTATCACGTCATAAGTCATTAAGTTGAAACTAGTGAAGAGAATGAATAATCTAGTTCACTAAAAACCATACAAAATTACCAACTTACATAATGTTTACATCTAGATTTCAAAATTCTTTAAAGTCCTCAACGAACAATAGATGTGTTTAAACTTAAGGTGACAAAAAAAATCACCCTTATTTATGAAATGTAGTTAGACCAAAGGTCCAAGTATTAATATTAGAGACCAATTATCTCATTATGATCAATCCACTATTCTTGATTGGCTTATCTAAATAGATGATCCACAATCCCTTAAGTCTTGAGTCTAAAAGGTGTGGAGTGTGGAATTTAGTCGAACGGTACTCCACAACCCTTCAAGCGTTGAATTTGAAAGGTGTGAACTCTTGTTATGCTAGATCAGTCTATCTAGTCGGACAATCCAAAACCCCTTCTTAATCGTTGAGCCTAAAAGGTGAGAGCAATTGCTATGCTCGATCGACCTATCGGGTCGATCCATAACCCCTCAAATGTTGAGCCCAAAAAGCATTTCTTGTTAAGTAAAATACATAGTGAAATCAAATTTTACACAACAGAAACACAATTCGTTAATGTATTTGGACTGCACCCATATTACGTAGCACAAATGCATTTTCGTTGTGCATTTTGAGTCACAAAAATGTGTTTTCATGAGGGGTACTTTTGGACATCAGAAAATCAAACAAATAAAGAGGTTAGAATAGCAAAGGCCTTTGTAAAGGCGACTAGGAGGAAAGCCCATGGGTCGAAGGCCCATTCGAATGAGTGAAGAAGGTCCACTCCAGTGCAGCGGCATCATCATGATTGATTCGAATTGTGAAGGTTAGGGCATAGAAAGAAAGAAAGACAGTGAGTGGTGTGTTTGGGAAAGCGTAAGAGTAAGAATGGAGGGCGGAGAGGAAGGATTGGAGATGATGGTGGACTCAAAGGACTTACAGCAACAGAGCAAAGCGTTGGACAAACTCACTGACCGTGTCGAGGATCGCCAACTCGATTCCACTCGCGTCCAAGAGGCCATGGCTTCCATCGCTGCTTCTGCCGAAGCTGATCGCAATGCCATGCGCATCAGGTCACTATTTTCAATCATTTTTCCTTATAACTCTGCTCACTACTTAACTTTGTCTTGCTGAATCATAATTGAATATTTCAGCACCTAAAGATTTACAATCTTAGATGACGTGACATGATATGATGATCCTCGTAACGTTGTAAGATTGCTTCGTAAATTTAGATAAGCCAGGAGAGAGCTTCTACAAACTAGCTTATACGATAAACTATACGAGAGAGATTCTACAAATTACTCGTTTCGTTTTTTTTCTTCTTATTTTCTTTTTCTAGAAGTGTTTCTCAAGAAGTTTAGCCAAACAGGTCAATGTCTGTTGGGTTGTGAGGGGAGCCAAAACACCCAATAGATCTTTGGCAACGGGCCAAGTGAGTTGACCCGAATGCTGCATCATCCCAAAACTTTTTAAGACATTATATGCCTATTTGAGACTTTTCCCTCACTTTTGACATTCCAACAATGTTCCCCTCAATTCAAATGTGAGTCTCTTCATCTAGGATGTTTAGGAAGACTTTCAATGCAAGGAGCTGGATGGAGATATACCACCAATTTTGCTGCACCCTCAATTTTACTTGTTCAAGCTGTCACACCATGGCTACCCATTGTTGGGTCATGAAGGAAGCCAAAACATCGGATTGATTTCCATCAATAGACTAAGTAAGAACAATGCAAGTGGACTTGAGAGCTCATCCAACAAAAACCTTAAGGCATTAGGTGAATGGGTCCCTGTCGTTTATACGTTGCTCAACTTGTCCATTATAATCCATCGTGGGACACTAGGACTTCCCCGTCACGCTTGACACTCCAACAATGCTACCCCTCTTCCTCATTAAATTTAGTGTTTGTCATTTTTCCATTGAAATTGCAGACAACTGACACAAGTGTTTGTGTTATTTTCTTCCAAGGAGGCATTGTTTCCACCTTCATTCAGTTCGGTTACTATCCCATGAGGTCTGTGATGATCCTCAAACTTACTTGCCATTACTAGAATTACTGAGAAGTGAGAACAAACAGACAAGTGAGAACCACTATATCAAAGAAATGAGTGAGGAGAGGACTCTTAATACAAGCAAATGAAAAGGAGAGAGCAAACAGAAACAATCAATCGAAGGGTAAATAATGGCTGTAGAAAACAAGGACTCAAATGGAATGTAGAGAAATAGAAAAGAAGTCGAGAGGAAAGATAATAAAGTAAAACCAAGAAGCAGAGAAAGAAAGAACAAAAAGGTTACATTACAAAATCCAGTGGGTTCATTGGACATGGTGTACATCATTAATTTGTTTATAACAAATGTAGTAGTCATGGAGTGGAATGCTAATAGGCTTTGCTTGTGCATGGAGGTTATTCAAGTCCCTTTTGTTTAAAACAGGCTAGTTGTTGAATGGTCAAGACTAATCAGATTTTTAAAAATAAAATAAAATAAAAAGGCCTTAATATACTTTTTTCTGCCATGGCCACCATGTCAAAGGAAGCTGCCATAGGTTGCAATGCAAACTGACAATGACATTAAACATTTGATGACAATCTGTTAGAATGTTGCAGCCAATAACACTGGCCACCATTTGACAGCACTAGGCGCAGGGGTTATTTGCTTGGTAAATAAATAGGTGTTCCCTTCCTTAATTCAAGGTCACAAAACATCAATAAAAAAACGTTGAAGATAGGGTGCAGGGTTGAAATTTACCCTTGAACTTTCACAAATCACAGATTTAGTCAAATTTACCCCTCACTTTCTCTCTCTCAACCTCCAGTGTGGTAAGTAACAAAAAAACTCGGATGGTCTTTAACCTGAAAAATCTGAAAGTATAGGTGTTTTTGTTCCCAGTTTCATAATTCAGGATATGGATATGGCTTCTATAAAGCGACCAACTCACTTTAGAAGATAAAGTAATTTCAGCTATTAAGGAGAAAATCGAAGTTGTTGATATTACGTGTAAATGCATAACAAGTCATGTATGTTTTGGAATATCTACAGTTGATTTTCTCATCAACAATTGAAATTACTTTACCCTTACTCACTTTAGAAGAGCCAAATCATATAATTCATACATGCTGCAAAGATGGATAATTGTAGTTGTTTACATATGTTTAATATCTAAGCTTTCCTTCACCTGGTATTGTTGTACTTCTTTTGTATATTTTCGTATATGAATTGAAATATCAAGTTGCATTACTAATAGAAATATAAAGTGAAGTGCTTGTTTATTTCTGAAGTCATAATTTAAACATTAATGAAACATGACTATCAGACTATGTAACTTTAAAAAATCCTATAGAAGTTGTATCTAAATTCTTCATCTTCCCTCTTGTCTGGTCTGAATTAATGATTTGTTTACCTTTTATCTCTAAACTGTAGTATTCATTTTTATCCAATTACAGGGAGAAAGAATTAGCTGCTGTTAAGATAAATGCAGCAGATGTTGATATAATTGCAAACGAACTAGAGGTAACTTCTTCAACAGATTGTTCGTTGTTCATCAATCCATCTAGAAGTTTTTATCCCAATGAATAGAATATTGATACATTTTCTTATTGATACCAACAGTTGGACAAAAAGGTTGCTGAAAGAACTTTGCGTGAGCATAAGGGTGATGCAGTTGCTGCTATTCGGCACTTGCTTCACTAGAGAGGTGGGAACGAACAAGGGTGATTGCTTTAGAAAGTTATATTTATATGTATGAGCTTATATTGTTTTTCGTTGAAATTGAATCTCAAATGTAACTCTGACCAATTCATTCAGAAATCATAACTGTGTTATTGATTGACAGTTTACCAACCCTCCCCCTAAACTTTTCTCAGTTTCTGTGTTAAGAAAAGGACCCGTTATCTATTGGTGTTGATCTAATCATTGAGTTAAGTGCTTCATGAGGACCTCCACGTGTCAAACCATGCATATGCTTGCTAGTTAAGCATAGATAGAATTTGCCATCTTCAAGCTTAGCATGTGTTTGTTTCAAACTCAAATAGAAATCTTTGCTTTTTACATGCTCTTGTAGATTGTGCTCTGTGATGCTTGTGCAAGTAGCATCTTCTATTTTGTTTGCTTCATCCAAGTTGATAAAGCTAGATTTCAGATTTTTTGCCAGTGTATCTTGAAATGGACATTGATGGGATAGAAGTGTCCACACTCTTACTAACTTTTGCTTATTCAAGAAAGATTATGTTGCTGGCTCCATCTCCATGCAATGCTAGTCCCCCACTCTGGTGCATTTTCTTTCATTGACCAGACACCATAATAGTGTCTTGCAGAGTTAATTATTGCCAGTTTGTAACTTCCACAGTTCCTCATCTGAAAGGGGACTCTACTTCCACTTTATGAGTAATAAAATCTCAAACGAGGTAAATTCAATATCTTGAGAAAGTTGGATGTATCTCCTTTGTTATCCTCTCCACGAGATCTTATTCGACGCGTTGCACTCTCACTCCCACACTCCCACTTGGAAAACAAACTCAGCAACAAGATAGAATAAAAACAATATTTTAGATATATTGGAGATTTATTAAGACTTTAATTTAAATACATTAATATTGTAAAGACTTTTTATACTATCATTAAAGACATTGTCATACTGATTTATGTATGATAATTATCAAGAAAGTCATAATTTGTATGATTTTTTTATTGGTTTACAGTATAAAATTTGTATGATTTTTTATAGGTAGTTTTCACTTTTCAATCTTAATCTGTTCAAGTTGTATAGTCAGAATGTGTTCTTATTTTCGAAAAGTAGCTGAATAAATCGACAAATGAATCTATTAAGAATATGACGTTACCCATTTTATTCGAAGATGAAGATTGCTCTCAATCTTTATGAAAGTGCAATCTATCCGTCAAATTCATTTTCATGTTAATCACATAAGTTGATTATTAATACGGGATGCACATAAGTTAGATGTACTCATGTAATTAATAATTTCTTCTTTCTTCTCCTTCACACTTTAAACATCTCTGAGGTGAAAATAAGGTGTTTTTTTTTTCCCTTCCCAATTTCTTCCACAAAAGAAACTTAACCTATATCTTCAGGGATTAAAAATATATTCATCATTGTTGTAAAAAAGTTTGTGTTCACAAGATACTTAAATTCGAATTAATATAAAATATATCCTTGCTTTTCTCATTTTACACATTTATTCATTTTAAAAGAATGAAATATATCTTTCAAAATACAAATACTCCAATTGATATATCCTCTTAACTGTCTAGCTGTTATAGGTCTAAAAGATTAGTGATATCCCTACAACTATATATAGTTTTTCATGTAATCAATAAACTCATGTCAAATAGACAACTAGAATTTATTTCTCATTCTCAAATTCTCTCTCTGAACTTACTCTGTTTCTATTATTTTCCTTCCTACACTGATTTCTTTTGTTCTTATTCAGTTTTTCCTGACTTTCTATACAACTAAAAGTGGTACAAACATTTTCCATAAAAAATTACAATGATGATAGTGGAAACCTATTCACACAAAAAAAAAATTAATAAAGCATCACTAGTAAGTTTAAGAACTTCTATGGTGCAATCAAGAAAATATCAAATGACTAAACTAATTTGGTAACCATTTTCCTACTTATAGGATGATAGCTGGACAAATATGATGATGAAACCAGCAACACAACAGGACTCCAAGCCCAGCTATTTGTAACACATCTACTCATCAGGAATGTTTTGTATTGTATATCTGAATATTCCTTATGCACCAGCCAGTTAGTGATAAAATAGAAACAAGCTCAAAGATTGCGGCCACTCGCTAGAATTCCTTTTGAGTGCCTTCCTCAACAGCAGGTCGGGCTGCCTGGAATTGAATTGTGTACCGTCTCTGCAGTTCTTTAAGCCTTTCCAACAGTTCCTGGAATGTTGGTCAGCAAGCTGGATCGCTGGTAGTCATGGACAAAATTGTAAGTTAGCAAGTGAGTGTTGGTAATTGTACCACACTTTTGTTTCAAAATAACAAAGTGTTGCTGATAACCAATGATGTTTAATATGAAAACTTTAACACAAGCTATGAACAAAGTGCTCTTAATATATCATAGCATGTGTTAATAGATCATATTAACTTATCTATGTTTAATATCAAAAGTTAATAGATTATGGCTTGTGTTTGGTTAACTTGAAAAATTCATGTTAACCAAACACAAGCTTCATGTTAACCAAACACAAGCTGTGATCTATTAACTGTTTCGGTTTGAGTAAAAAACCCGTGTACCCTACATATGCAAGCTTCAAGTTAGCTATATGAATTAATCAAAATTCATCCCACAGGCTTTCAGCTTGTAACTCATCTAGATATAGTGTAGATATTAAGCAGGGAAGTCTCACAAATACCAATAAAGAAGAATAAGAAGGAATATGGGAGAATTAGTGTTGCTACGAGCAGGACTCCACCAAAAGACCATTTCACTCGTGTATGATTTTTAAACATGATACTTAGCATATAGTCATTCTATACAAATGATCTTCATTAGTTTTAAGATTTTTTTTTTCTGAAATAGTGCAATAGCATATATTTTTTTGAAAGTGTGATAATAATTGTTTATGGATATTAGAGTTGTGGGAAAGAAAAAATAATAATGAGTGACAAAAAATGTACACCTGTGCCAGCAGCTCTCATTTATAGAAGCCCACTGGATCAACATCTTCTGGAATTTCTAGCCGATGGTTCATAAACCCTACAGCTCCAACAACCTGCAAGAATCCAAGAGAAACTGTTGTTCATATATGTACTCACTGAGCATGAGTAGACAGTGAAAATAAGAACAGGCATTGGTGCAAATAAAAAACTAAGTACTCTATTGTTCGGAGGCTCCATGCTATACGCATGTAAGGAGGAGGAATATTATACGCAGTTTTATCCTTGCATATGCAAAGAGGTTGTTTCTAGATTTGAATCCATAACCAACAAGTTATCAAGACACAACAAATTATTGGTACAAATAATGATGATAAAAACTGTCTCACTATTGTCTTCCAAGACTATTTGTAAATTAAAAATTAGATTATTGATAACATGAAGAAACAATTCAAAGTTCAAACACCTAATTTGCATACTCTATGGTAAAATTATTTATCTCCAAGCACTATAATTAGTGGAATAACAAATCTAAAAACATTAAATGTTTCAACCAAGAAAATAGCCGGGTTTTTTTTTTTCCATTCAACAAGCTTAACTGTCACATCACTTTTTATAGGTAAATGTTAAGAAAGTAAAAGTAGAATGGGATGCATAAAAATACACTCCCCTATGATTTTTAAATGTGCTCTCATGATTTTTAATTAAAACTTTTTTCTTTAAATTTCTTAACCAATACCCTTAAAGGAGTTAGTAAGCAAGGCACCTTTGTATATATGTTCACTTCCATAAATTTCCATAGTTCATGTACACATTAAAACTATACCTGCATTGGGTTGAGAGTATCCCAAGGGATCTTTTCAGTCATAAGTTCCCACAATATCACCCCAAAACTGTAAACATCAGACCAAATGGCCCCATGAAGCAGCAAAAGATAATTAAAAGTGGGATTTTAGTAAGAATATTACGGAAGACAAAAAGAGAGAGTAATAGAGAGCATAAAGCACACATACTTCTAATCTGACAGTTCATTACGAAGAACTTCTGGTGCCATCTATTGAGGCTACAAAGCAGAATAAGAACTGGAGAATCATAAACATATTCTGACACTGAAGAAGCAGAAAACAAATCAAACATCTAAGGAACCACAACAAATGAGAGCTTACCGTGCCCTTTCCTCTCTTGGTAGTGAGATATGTTTCATGTTTAAGACGGGAAAGACCAAAATCACCAACCTGTTTTGCCAACACAAAATTCACATATATTGTCTGGCTAAATAGCATAAAAAATATGCTGTAATTCCTTAAGCACTCAATTGAATGAATACAGCTCAACATACAGAGAATAAAAAGAAAAGTGAGAAGTGGCACACCTTCACAGTCCAATTCTTATCAACTAGAATATTTGAAGACTTCAAATCTTTACGGATGATAGGGGGGTTGCAATGATGAAGATAATTTACACCTCGTGCCTACAGAAAGACTAACCATTGCTTCAATCACAGAGATAGAGATCCTTTCTAAGATAACAAATTGATGTTGAAGTCAAATTTACTAGTAGTGCTCCAATAATAGATGTCTGAAATGATTAATAATATTGAGAGGAGAAGAGAGGTAAACAAAAAGTGAACATGTCGCAATTCCTCAACAAACATCACCATCATTAAAATAAGATGTAATTACTTAAAAAGGTTAAAATATGTTTTCGTTCCCTAATAAATACCTAAATTTAGTTTGTCCTTGATAAAAAAAATCGTTTTTGCTGTGATAAAACAAAAATTTTGTTTTTAGTTCTTGAGACTTCTTTAAGTTCATCATAAATTAGCAAAGTTTGTATTTGTTCCCTAATAAACAGATCATCACTTAACTAACGACAAGGATCTAAAACAAAATTTTTAAAATATTAGGAAAAGGATTTAAAAGAAAAATTTATCAAGAATGAAACGCAAAAATTGGATATATATCACATATTCAAAACATATTTAAGTCATATATATACAGATATATCTATCTATATAGATACGAAAAATAGATCATTTTACATGTTAAATTCTTTGGTTTGAAGAGTAACACACAAGCGATCAATTTTATCTATTTCTTTATTTCTGCGTGAATTGTATGTTTGCAACAACGAGACAAAATTGTATCAATTCCAATCTATTATTAAAATAAAAGCAAAAAATAATCAAAGGGGAAAGTTTGAGGAAGTGGAAGAACAAGCTCTTGCACATACAGGTTTATATCAGCTACATTCTAAGATGGTACATCGATATCTAATCCTGATATACCTGATAGCTATGACTCCACTATTACCCATTAGGTTCCAGTATTCCAATTACGAGTTTTGCCAATTCTTTTAATTGACATAAAACATTTTTAATTCATTATTAAGAATTGCAAAAATATACCAATAAAATAGAATCCCAGTTATATAACACTGATATCATGCATCATTGTTGTCAAGGTAAATTGGAGTATAATTTAGTTATTATCACTGAGCATGATATAGGGTTCCACAAGAACCTGCAAAGCAACAACAGAAAGGTAACTCAAACAGATATAGCATACAAATGAACAATAACCATTGATCACTACTAGATAATTCAGCCTTCCTGATTGTTTGCTCTCCATGGCCATGATGTCGTCTTCTTCATCTGGTCAGCTAGAACACAGTCCGAGAAACTATGCTCAGAATGATGACTTTCTCCGCTCCCACCTTCACGATTGGCGTGATTTTCTCCTGTCCGGATTCTAGACTTAACTTTGTTACTCACCTTCGAAGCCTGCTCCAACCAAAAGCACAACACTAACCAAATTTCAAAATTTCAACGCAAGAGCAACTTGAAGTGGCTGCTGAGAGTCAAGGCCAAGCTTATCCTTCAACCATTGAAACCCGAATCCGGTTCCGCATTCTCTACCCCTGAAAAGGGAATTCTAGTCTCAAGAAATGGCCTCGAATCACATTTTATGTTTTAGGAATCGTGACACCTTAGAATATTAAAGAAGAATAAATAAATAAATATTAGATTAGATTATACAGAGGATAAATATGCATGAATCTTTTAAGTCGAGTTTTTATTTTTCATTTAGATCACATTTATCTATCTCTTATGGGATAAGTGTTATTCAAGTCAAAGTATGACATTATTAACAGAGGATCAAATTTATGATAATAAAAATGTTCGTCTGGTATTTCATATTTTACACGATTATATATTCAAATTTTAAACTTAATATTACTAATTAAACAATGACAACCCATGTTAATTGATTTACATGATTAATAGTTCTTTTTGGGCAAAAAAATTAATATATTGTTTTTTTTAAAAAAAATTACGAATTTGTTGTTGTTTCAAAACTATTTACGCTTCTATGGTTGTTAAACGCGCCCCAGAAAAACGCAACCGAACACGCTTTGTTCAGGCGCAACCCGTGCTCAGTCGCGCCCCCACCAGGCGTGACCGGTCGCGTCCCACCCAGGCGCGACTGTGCTACCTGTTGCGCCTCCCCCAGGCGCGACTGCGCAGTCCCTATAAATGCCCCAAATTAGCGTTTTTACCTTCAATTTTCAACTTCTGCTTCTCTCTAGCTTGACATTTTTCTTTGCTCTGACTTCTCTCTACATCTTGTTGCTCTGACTTCTCTCTACATCTCTAGCCCCAAATTATATAAATATGTCTGCAGATGCTGATTTTGTTCGTCTTGTTATATATTATAATGGTAGGAAAATTGAGGGCCGATGTGGTGTTGTTTTTGAAGGTGATAAAAGGGCAACACGTATCAAGCGCAACTCAACTATTGATGAATTGCATCAGAAAATCAGTCAAAAGTTAGTTCTCGAAGGTAATCAATCTATCACTATGGTCACTGCAAGAATATGGTGCGATGATAAATATATCAGCATGAAAGTAATAGACGATGAAGACCTAGAATTTGTAATAGGAGAATTCTTCAACCAATCAAGGAAAAATTTCTTAGAGTTGTACGTGGATAATGCTGAATCAGAGGATGTGGCTTTACCAATGAGGTCAGTTGCTTTCAATTATTCTCGTAATGCATCAGCATCTGCTACTCCAGTTGTTAATTTGTCTATGGAAGATGAAAATGACCCTACTTGGGTTATGGATGACGACATTGACGATGACGATGATGCAAATATCGCAATGGAAGATCTTCTTCTTGCCGAGAATGCTAGTGCTTTGGACAATGATGAGGATGATGGTCGAAGCGCAAGTCAAAGGCAAATACATTCCCCAGTGGTGGGGGAGTCTGAAATCCAACCACAAGAGGATGCAGGGGAGTCTCATTTACCACAACAATCTCAAGGTGTGTTACCAAACAATAGTGATTTACATATATGTCTGGTTTAATAGTGATTTACATATATGTCTGATTTTTGTTTATGTTTTTTTTTGTAATCAATATGGGAAATTGCACATGTAGGCGAAAGTAATAATACTTTTTGGGATGGAATCCCACATTACACATACATTGATTGGGATTATCCAAGGGAACAAGATTCTGGCAGTGGTTCAGGTTCAGTTGAGGGTCCATGGATATTAGGGAATAAGTTGTTTGTGAAACAGGAATTCGCATCAAAACAGGATGTGCAAATGGCAATCAAGCGAAACCTCATGAAGGAGCATCAGGAAGCTGTTGTGGTTGAAAGTACGCCGACAATAATAAGCATTAGATGTCGTGCGCATGACCAGAATTGTCCGTGGAGGGTTAGGGCAATAAAACCAACATACAGTGAAAGATGGGTGGTTACCAAATGGGGTGGCAACCACAATTGCTTAAATGATCACATTTCTCAGGACCACAAACAACTTGATCCTGATGTTATTGTTTCACTCGTACTAGGTACGTTACTGGATGACATGATAATGATGAGAATTAATGATTTTATTATTATTTTTAATGTTAACGTGACATTTTTTATTATTAGGGATGATAAAGCATGACCCATCGTGTTCAATTGGACTAGTCCAGGAGAGGATAACGCATTCCTATGGATACAAAGTTTCAGTAAATACATTATTTCCAGTAAATGACTTACACAACGTCCTAATTTGGCAGCCCGCTTTGTGACAT
This sequence comes from Glycine latifolia, assembly GCA_013407115.1. Lineage (NCBI taxonomy): Eukaryota > Viridiplantae > Streptophyta > Magnoliopsida > Fabales > Fabaceae > Glycine > Glycine latifolia. Next base: position 12,909,668 of record CM023955.1, read on the forward strand.
AACGCTTGCCAGACAGTCTATACCAAGCCATGTACTCATGGTTGGGTGACATAAGACTATGTATTTCAGGAGGCACTTCAACATGATCAGCTCGCCTATTCCATCTCTGTATAAATTTCCTTAGTCTGCGAGGCCAATTTTCTTGGGGTTTACCCCGAAGGGTATAATCATGCACTCCTTTCAATTTTCCAGGGTTGTGAGGTATCGGTTGATCCCGCCCAAATTGCCTCATGCATCTATCAGGCTGAGAATACTCAGCAATGTGAAAACAAATAATAGGTGTCCTAGCCATCCACAAATACTTTGTCTCAGCAGATGCACCCAAGAATTCGTAATCTCCATAAGGTTGCCAGACCACCTAAAAGATTAAAACATAAATTAACTCAACAGCATATTGACGATAGTTTAAATATATGAAATTTGATTAAAATAACATACCTCATCTCTGCATAAGGTGTCTAGTCTATCTCGATACCAACTTAGTGAATTAATTCTGAACCGACCTACACCATTAAACCTAGTTTCCAGGTTCAACTTTCAAATGTTAATCGCAGTACACATTAAAAATTGTGATTTAGGTAATACAAAATAAACATACCTGTGTCCAAAGTGCCTATCCACCTCATGCGAATCAGGCAAAGGGGGGGCGATGGGTGGAAATCTGAGCCACGCCCAAATCTGCAGCAAAATAGTGCAACCACCAATGTCTTTTCTATCCGGGTCTGTACACTCGCACAACTGTCTAAACAAATTTGCCAGAACTGCAGACCCCCAGCTATATGAACCAATGTCAGCAAAATCACCACCAAGTAAGGCGATGTAGCGACATCCTACTAAGCTCCCCCCCGATCTGTTGCATAGGATCTAAGATCCTAACATCCGTGCAATGTGAGCCTTCGTGAAGTATATCACATTCTGAGGATGACCAGCAACTGCATCCCATGTTGGATATACTCTGTCGAAATATGAGAGCTTCAAATTGCCGGAGGATAACTCAGTGGCCGCATCAGGCCCGTTACCAAAAACCTCATTACAAACTTCTGCCCAATCCATGCAAGTCTGCCCGGTAACGACTTGTCCATCAGTAGGCAATCCTAATATACCTGCGACATCTTCCAAGGTAATTGTCATCTCACCCTGTGGCATATGGAAGGTGTGTGTCTCTGGCCTCCACCGCTCAACCATAGCGCTGATAAGGCTAGCATCAATCTGAAAAATATAGGTAACTTATAAATTTATAAGTTCAAAATACGCTAATTTCAACATATGACACATAACAATATTGTAAGTGCTTACCTGCATATATTGCATGCGAGCAACATGTAAGAACCCAGCCTGAGTCAAATACTGTGCGACTAGGTCTGGAATATCGTCGGGTCGGGGTCCACCACTCAGTCGACCTCCGCGGCGAATCTTTAGCTCTCTTCGTGTTTCATTGTTCCAAACAGCCTGTGAAATATGCGTGCGTTGTCTGCGTCTCCTAAGTGCATCCCATCTATATGGTCTGGGAATAACATGTGTTGTGGGATCGGTAGGCTCAGCCTCATGGTCAGGTCCAGAACGAGGTGACTCAGATGATGATGACTCAGCCATAATAATATTCTAAGACAATAATTTGAAACAAATTACTAACTATATCGCTAGAATTTAATAATCATATTGTCATAATTTAAAAAAAATTTGAAATACAACTAATTTTCAAAAAAGTAACCTAGGTCACTAACTAATAATAATCTAAGACAATCATTTGCTCAACAGATACCTAACTATCTCGCTAGAATTTAATAAAAATATTATCATAATTTTTCAAAAAATTGAAATAGAAATAATTTTCAAGAACAACGTAGGTCACTAACTAATAATAATCTAAGTCAAAAATTTTCTCAACAAATAACTAACTATATCGCTACAATTTAATAATCGTATTCTCATAATTTTTTAAAAATTTGAAATACAACTAATTTTCAAAAATAACCTAGGTCACTAACAAATAATATTCTAAGCCAAAAATTTCCTCAACAAATAACTAACTATATCGCTAATTTAATAATCATATTATCATGATATTCTAATCATATTATTTTAAATTTGAAATACAACTAATTTTCAAAAATAACCTAGGTCTAATATTCTAAGCGAATAATTTAAAATAAATTACTAACTATATCGCTAGAATTTAATTTAATAATCATATTATCATAATTTATTTAATTTGATCATGCAAACAATTTTCATGAATTCATTAGATATATCTTAGGTAGCTATGTCCTTAATCATAACCTACATCACTAACTAATTATTCTTTAAGCCAACAAAAATGTTACAACTAACTAACTTAGGTACGTATGTCCTTAATCATAACCTAGGTCACCAACTAATAATATTCTAAGCCAACAAATATGTTACAACTAACTAACTTAGATACGTATGTCCTTAATCATAACCTAGGTCACATAACTATTTATAATACAAGTCACTAGCAATTTCATATATCAATAACAATTTTTAAAGACAATAATATAATACATTTTTCATGTTATATAAAAAAATAAATATTCGAGCACTTACTTGATTGACAGAGTTTCACTGCGCAAAGCCTCAAATTACCACAGAAAGCTAGAGAGAAGTCAGAGCAAAATTTTAGAGAGAGGGTAAAAGTAAAAAAGTGAAACAAAATAGTGAGTTTGGGGTATATATAGTGGGCGCAACAGGGAGCGTAGTCGCGCCTGGGGGAGGCGCAACAGGGAGCACAGTCGCGCCTGGGTGGGGCGCGACCGGTCACGCCTGGTGGGGGCGCGACTGAGCACGGGTTGCGCCTGAACAAAGCGTGTTCGGTTGCGTTTTTCTGGGGCGCGTTTAACAACCATAGAAGCGTAAATAGTTTTGAAACAACAGCAAATTCGTAATTTTTTTTTAAAAAAACAATATATTAATTTTTTTGCCTAAGAATATGATATTTAAGTTTAACTTAATCTTGATGAATATTACTTTTCACTTATATATTTTATAAATTATCTCTTTGCACATAACTAATTACTTTCACAATTAACATGGATTAAAAGTGACCATAATTTAATGCTTTTCCAACAATTTATAATGAGTATATTGAAATCTCTTTGTTATTAATAATTACATGTGTTTGATCCTCCTCTTCTTTAGTTTAAATAAAACTACTCTTTTTAAGAGTATTTATCTCCTCAACAAGGTTATCTTGATTATTTATCAATTTTCTCTCTCCAAGAGTTTTGTCCTTTTGGAACCGAGTAATCTACCATGTTTTATTGTTTTATATGTTTAGACTTATTAGTATACTTGGGGAAAAAGACACTTAGAGGATTAAAAAAAATTAAACTTAAACTTTTTGAAATTATTAAACTTCATGATTACAAGGAAAAATAATAACGGGTGCTACATCCTATGCTCATGAATGCTATTTGCTAAATATACATTGAACGGCTTTTTCACCCAATGGGGCAAGAAAAAAGTTAATTATCATTTGAAGATATTTAGAAGTCGTAAGTCTAAGTATGATTTTTAACTTTTTTTGTTTTTTGTTTTTTGCTTTTTTGGTTTTTTTAAGTAGTAATTTAATTATTTAAAAATATAAGTAATTTTAATTTTTGTAATTTCATTTAATATTTTGTATGTATTTTTATATTATTTTATTTAATATTTTAGTAATTTATGTTATAAATAATTTTTTTATATTTATTTTTAATTTTCTATATTTTTTTAGTAATGTTAAGATTTATATTTCAAAAGACTTTTTCTTATATGAAAATATTTTGTTATTAATATTAACTTATAATGTATCAAATTCAGATTTTTTTATTTATGTTTTTGTTAATTATTTTATACAATTATCATTATCTTAATTAAGCATTTGCCATGGTAATATTAATTAATTTTTTAACAATTATTTTAATATTAACAATAGATTTTATTTAAATAATAAAGGTAGTTAAGATGCATTTCATTATAAGTGTAATGAATATGAAATGAATATTAGAAAGTAAAAAAAGTAGAAATAATATTAGTTATTATTTTTCTTGTATGAACAGTTACGACGATTATGTCATTCAATTTTACACTTTTTTTCCCCTAAAAAATATAGAAAATTAATTAAATAAATAAATATAAAAAAATTATTTATAACATAAATTACTAAAATATTAAATAAAATGATATAAAAAATACATACAAAATATTAAATGAAATTACAAAAATTAACATTACTTACATTTTTAAATAATTAAATTATAACTTAAAAAAGGAAAAAAAAGGCAGAAGTCAAATAGACAAAAAAAAAGTAAAAAAAAAAAGTCAGAAGTTGCACTTAGAGACGACTTCTAAGAAAAAAAATAAAACAAGTCATAAATAGTAAATATAATTAAAAAAAATCCAAAAATAAAAATAAAAATCGTAATAGGTGTTACGACTCCTAAATCAAAAGTCGTAATACGTTATAAACCGTACTATCTATTATGACTTACCTCCATTTAGTAATTTTTTTAAAAATTACCACTAATTAACTTTTTTTCCCCATTGCGTCAAAAAGCCTACATTAAACCTATATATACATGGATATAAACTGATTAATATCCTTATTTCCAACTAGTATCAATGAATTGTTCTACTAGGACGTCATTCTAAATAGGAGCATATGTTTGGTATATAAGATTTAGTTACCTTTGATCAGAATCCGTCCTTAAAACTTACATTGCTTCGCAAGAATGTTGATACATTCATGTAACTTGATTTTCAAAATGCTTACTCTCTCTCTCTCTCTCATGCTAGCAGATAACAATAAACAAAAATGTTGTAAAAATATATTCTTGCCATCACTTAAAATAATTATAAAAGAAAGTACATAAATAACATATATTTCTGACATTTGTGAACTCTTTATCTTAATGCATTGGGAAGAAACGTTAGCCAAAAACACTAGCACCTCAAGAGCAGAACACTTGGGAGCAAATATCGTTTCGGTGTTCAAACATTGGCTTCCTACCTAACGCTCAAGCTTAATGCCGTCCATAAAAAATATCACTAATTGTAATTGTGGCGGAAAACAAAAGGAAGAAAGGATACTTTGCACATGTGAAGCATTTGAAGTACACCTTTCCTTATCAACTCATTAATAAAGTGACTGTGTTCTTTATTTCTTTTCTCTTTTCATTATTTTGTCATGATTTATCACTAAATCCCTAATTACTGAATTAGGATGTTGATGTACTTGAATTTAGATTATGTAATCGATGAATGCTTATTCCCTTGCGTCATGCTTCTTTAATGTGGCAAACAATAGTCTTCTTTATTTCCATTTATTTGTTGAATTTAAGATATATTTAATTGATGGGTGCGGTTATCCATGAATCCCTTCCTTTATTATCTTCTGAGCAATGACGAAGGAGTTAATAATCTTGTTTATAAAAAGAGATTTAACTAACTACAGAATTAGTTGTTTCCTTAGAAGACTTAGGTATCAAATCTGTCATTAGATGATTGGCTTATAATTGAGTTATATTGCATATGAACCATTGAATGAGATGATCATCCTAAACTATTTCTCTTGATTGTTGAAAAACCCAAAACCAAGTTGTTAGCTATGTTGAACTTAAGTGCATTTACTTTCAAGATTATGTTCATTTCCATTAGAACATCCTCAATCCCTTATTTGATCCGTTCAACTAGTGTTATTTAGTAAATAGTAACTGGTCGTGTTCATTCCCAGGATCAACACAAACATAAAAATAAACCATTCCCATACTTATGATGTTTGAATGGTGAACTCAAGATACAAGAAAGAAACACTTCAAAGGCTTTCAAGCTCATCAAACCATTCACTCGCTCCCTAATGTGTTGAGGAATAAGATAAATCTCAGAAACAGACTCAAAAATAAAGATAAGTGAATTTCATTTTTTTATTGAAGAAAAGCTGGCTTTCACGAAATTTCAAAAATTACAGGATAAATAACCCATCTTTTATTAGAGTAGGAAGGGATTTACAGGCAATGATGAAAAAAAAAGGGTGGAGAGCTGGAAAGCAACATTGCAGAGGGCAAACCTTGTTGGAGACTGGGATTTTGCCAACTTGGGAACGCATTTGGTATAAGAAGTTACTATCAGAACAGACAACAGTGCAGGAGATGGATGCATTTCAATCCAACTATAGATTGGAGTTCACTGCAGCTGCTAATGATGTAAGCATTTGCTTGAAATTTTTCACAGGAGACTCCACTTGTGTGCATATTGGCAAAACTTCATTTCATCTTCTCTGCCATAACTCTATCAGTAAGATTTAAGGTTCCATTTAGCTACATATTAATTAGCCACTCTAGCTGTACCGAACAAGTTTTGTCAAGGTCCAAAACAACAGTCCAATTTGGTAGAGTTACATGTGACTGGGATAGCTTGCCAAATCAGCTTGTTCAAGCGCTTGTCCCTTAAGTTGCTTTGTAGGTGAGAGCATAATCTATGACAACAAACTATCTAATGGTCAGCATGAGGGGCAGTGCCAGGGCTTTAAACTTAATCTTACAGCTACAGAATACATATTTAACACTTTTTAGAGCTTCTCCGTGTCACAGGTAGTTCAAGAAGAACATAGAAGTAGCACCGTTGGGCCTCCCTGATATACTGCACTTCTCCGTTCATTAGCTTTAGAATCTTCCTGCTCATGCTCAGCCCTAAACCTTCTTGAGTCCCCCACCCACTGTTATTGAACATGTTTTGAATCAATTCAGGAGGAACACCTTCACCAGGACATACCATTCTTCATAAAAGAAAAAATATAACACAAGCGATTAAATATTATCCACTCAAAAATAATAATAGCCAAGTAAAAATTAAATATATAGAAAAGCACCATCAGGTTAGTACTGCAAGTTGCTAAATATACATCCAAGAAGTGGAATTATAGAATGTATTTGGCTAATAATCAGCACTCGCAATTTTATTTTTTTTCCTTTCATAGGGTAAGAACAGTCATTTCTTCTATTGCGTAATCTCTTTTCAAGAAATTATGTGGAATGACGAAATCGTGACAGTAGTCAATAAAAATGAAACACCTATCTCCAGGGTCTTCCTGAGAGACTTATAAATTAAGCACACTCTGTTGAGGATGAGTTCAGGTGGGAAACTAAGATTTTTCAACAAGGTTCAGAATATTCAATTGTTATATTGTCATATTCTGACGGATGTATACCTGAGGATCTTAAAAACACTTATTTGAGGTTTTGATTATCTTCCATAGACACTTACTTGAAGACAATAATAATGAAAAATGCTTGGAAGATCTTGCCACAGTACCTAAATTCAGCATGGAGAAGAGTGAGCCCATCTGAGATTTGTTTTATTCTTGGATGTACATGAATCTCTACCCAGCCATCTGGAGATGGTGCATAGCGCACTATATTCAATAAGAAATCAGACAACACTTGTTGAATCCTCAATTGATCACCATAAACAGCCAATGTCTTGATTTCTTCAGGAATATCACGAATCAACTGTAAATTTCTTTCTCTTAACAGTAACATTACTTGGCTAACAACTGCATTTATGACATTTCCCAGCAAGAATTCCCCCTTTTCAAGCTCCAGGGACCTAACCCCAAAAAGAAAACAAAACATGAATCTTGCCTTTCTCAAAAGAAAATCAATGCAGTAAGTTTATAGGGACGAAAGCATACTAACGGCAACTAACAAAGGAACCAAATCATGAAATGAAAATATCAACCCACTAGCAAAGTAAGGTATATTGAGATAGAATTGATTATTGATATTCACAGATACCAACTAATTCCCCAAATTTGCATATCCTAGTGAGATGGTAGTGTATAATTTTACATGAGTGACATGTGCTTTGTCTGACTTAGTCTATTTAGGAGCACCTAGAAGACAAGTGAAATCGATACACATAATTGGCAAACATGTAAAACAGGGCATTTGACAAACTACTAGATGCTTCCATATGTTATCAGATCAAAGCAAAAATTAAAAATTTCATGAAACATTGAAACATAGATATGGTCATTGGTCAAAGCCAACTAGAAAACAATTTTTTTAAATTATTTTCATTGTTTTTTGTACAAAACTTTTAAAACAGAAAACAAAAGTGCAACTTTTGTAACTAAAAGTGGAACAAGAAACAAAAATAGAAAATATTTTCTCAAAAGTAAACAAACCTTAAGATATTTGGCCACTCCATCAATACCAGATATTAAGTAAGTCTCATGTTCTCATTCTTTAGCATCAAACAGTCAACGGTATCTAACAGTATCAGGATTCAGGACTATCTTATGACTTATCTGAAGGGGAAAAAAACTATATAATGAACTTAATAACTATATTAGGTTTATATTTTAGCATTACTATAGAAGTTAATTTGACATAAAACCATCAAATACCCTGATTGACAAGTGCAAATTCAATACTCAATTTGCACAACAGGATGCCTTTATGAATCATATCACAAGTGAAAAAGCCCATTGACCTTTCAGATAGCTTTTAGAATTCAAACATTCCTTACATATGAAAGCCTGCAAGGCCTTAAATATATATGGATATCAGACTACAGGCAAAAAGTTTGGAGGTACAGACAACTTAACATTGACATTTTAGTTACATTACTTTGGAGTAACAATAGTGAACCCTAGTCCCATGTCAAAATACCATTTGTTCTAAAAACTTGGCTATTGCATTTCAATACTATACAGCTTTCAATTGTTAATCTGTAATTCATCACATTTCAAAACTAGCAAGCTTTCACGTGACATGAGGGATGTTGGATTTATATAGCCAAATTCTATAACCTTAACCCTGTCTTCCAAGACAACCAAAAGTTTTTAAAGGATTAATTAGAAAACTTACCCATCCTCAATGCTTTCAAGATCAACATCGTGTATTATCTTTAACATTTGCTTCTCACAAGCAGCACTAGTCTCAAGAAACTGCTTTTGCTCATTGGACAAGCTTGTAGCCTCCAAAAGAGAGTTTGTAAAGCGAATGCCACTCAAAGGATTCTTAACTCCTTGACAAATATAAGCTAACTCTTTCATCCTAGCAAGTGAATTCTTCTCTTGTTGTCTCTGTGCATTCAGAGCCTGTTGAAGTTCCGGACTCACAATTTGCAAAAAGCAAAAAGCCCCAATGATCTGACCATCCATGTTAACCCTCTTATTTGCAGTCAGGAAAGTTTGCACATACTTTCCATGCCGATCAAGAAATGAAAAAGGGAATCTATCTGTATCATGTCCACCAAGCGCATTGTGTAAGACAATCATGAACTTTGTTATTGAATCTGAACCCTTCAACTGACAGCAACCACCGAAAACCTCTCTCACCAACATTTTTCCAATGACATCCGCACGGCCCCAACCAGTAAGCTTTTCCATTGCAGTGTTCCACTCTAAGCAACATGTGTTATCGTCCGATGCAAAAATGGGAGGGATCAAAGGATTTGGATTATGTACAATAGCCTTGTAGTCACCTTGTATGTTGATGAATTTGTCCATCACAATTTTTTGACCAGTAACATCCTGACCAACAAAGCACACTCCAACTACATTATTTGTACAATCCTTGCTGGAGCAAGCATTCATCACTACAAAAACTGCCTTATTTTGATGTTCTGGGCCAAACGTCCTCATTTTTATCTCAACATTCTTATCTTCTTCACCTGTACTAATTAAATTTAAGTTATGTCATTGTACAACCAATTATCAATACCCTATTTCTCCTAAAGCCAAACTAGATGTAGTTTGTAGCAGTAGGCAACAATTTACTTCTAAGTTCATTGACATACAGTCTGCCTGATTGAGCAGTTGGAATATAGGAAAGCACAAAAGTGAAACTGAGTACATTTTATTTTCTAAAACATCACACCTTTTTTATATCAAGCAAGAGTAAAGTGATATTTATTCCAGACTCTCCACCTTCATACTAGTAGCCCCTTACTCCAATCAAGCAGACCCTAGATCCTAAATGACATGACTGCCAACCAACATAGGATGAAACTGGATTGGACTGTAAATATTTTTTTTGTCTTTTTCCCTTTTACAAGCTTTGCATTGTTACATAATTGAATTTTATGCCTATGTTGAGGTTTTTGTTGAATTACTAATGACTGAACCATTAATTGCATAGTTGTGTACAGCATCGGCTAATTTGGAAAAGGTAGTTATTTATCATGCTATGAACTATTATTACTGTCCAGTTGACTAGCCATCATGTTTACAAGTAAAATTTGCCAAAAAAAATTGGTTAGATTGGCATGCTCTTCAAAATGGCAAAGGGTTCTCCTACCTAATATACCCATTGAATTGACCAGAACGCCAGAGTGTTAGAACGGATACCTTTTAAAGCACGAGAAAGAAGCTTGTCCACAGTTTCTTCAGACTCCTTAAACACAAGATCGTGAACCAAGGACTTCCCCATAGCCTCCTCAACTGGGAGTCCTGTCAATTCTGAAACCTTTGCATTCCACCCATTTATGCGGCCATCAACATCAACAGCAAATATTGGAGCAGTGGCTGTTTCGATTAATCTAACCATCTCTCTGGCCACAGAACTTAGTTCATCGACCCCTTGCAACTCTAGTTCCAACATACGGGGATCCAAAACAGCCTTAGAATTGCTATGCTCAGCATCTTTAATCGAGTCACGCAGAATAAGCTGCAAAGAGTGAATTGCATCCATTTCCGCATTCTCCCATGGCAAGCTACGGCTTTTCACCACTTCTAAAAATGCCTTGAAGGAAGAACGGGGATGCATTCTCTGCCCATCATCCTTGTCCTCAGGATGATGCTTTGCACCACCCCATTTGATCTCTTTCGCCGTGTGCGACCTGAACCAGAAAAGAAAATCCTTCTCTGTAATATAAGCAACCGCCATCCCACAAACTGCATCCCCAAGCGAGGCAGCCCCAGGATAGCCAGCATCAGCCAGACTATCAGTACTCAAACCGGTCGAATCTCCATGAAAGGCCAACAACCACTCAATAATATCCCTTATCTGAGCCTCAGTTGGAGTCACACCCAACGGATAATAGTTCCCTTGGTAATAAAGAGCAGCTCCATCACACTTCACCAAGTCCATAATACTAGGACTCTGAGTAACAATGCCAGTAGGAGAGTCCCGAAGAAGCATATCACACAACAGAGTCTGTGTCCTCAAAACCCGCTTCTCCAACGACTGTGCCGCCAACTGAAGCTCCATGTTCAACTGCAGCCCAAACGCCTGCATCAGAAACTCACAAGCATACCTCAAGGGAAAAGGAATACACCTAGCAGAGGTATGGTGGCAAACAACAAGCCCCCACAACCTCATCGAACTGCGGCCACCAACACCTTCCTCATCATTCCCATTGATAATAACAGCCATCACCAACGACGCAATCGAGCCCATGTTAGCCATATACTGAGCATGGCAACCGTGAGGCGCCCTGAGCGTGGACCCAACCAAACACAGAGGCTGCACAAGAGCCTCATCCTGCACCACCCCCACAGCAGAAGCATGACAATCCACAATCATCCTAACCCTATTCTGCTTAAACAAAAACCTAGAAGCCTGAGGAATATCAGTAGCGGGATAATGCAATCCAATGTAAGGCTCCAAATCAGGCCTCTTAGACTCAGCAACAACCTCCCCATGCTCATCCTCATGAAACCTATAAACCATAACCCTATCATACCCAGTCAATTTCCTGACACTCTCAACCACAGTATCACAAAGAAGCTTAACATCGCCACCGGGGAGAGATTGAAGCTGCGAAATCGCGCGAACAGCGAGCTTCTGAGACTGGACAGCTCCGGCGATGGAGAGGGCAGGATCCTCCGTCCGCGCAGGCTCCAAATCGATGACAATTCCGACGTCAATTCGGTGGAGGATTCCATAGAAAGGCTTCCCGGAGGTTCTGGAGTGGATCCAGATAGGGTTCATGAGGCTAATTTCGCGCGCGGAGAAGGCCTTTTCGAGCTGAACGGCGCTGGAGTGAGTGAAGATGGTTCGGACATCGGTTCCGAGCGCGAAGGCAGCGTCGTTCTTGTCGTCGAGAGAAGGGACAGACTGCGAAGTAATGCCGAGCATGTCACAGGCGTTGTCGGAGTAGGCAAGGATGCGGAAGGAGGGCTCGTCGACAGCGATCATGGAGCCGAAGGGCTGGATGAAGCCGCTGCGCTGGATTTTGAGAAGGTAAGCCGTTATCTGCTGCTCCGGGACGGATTCCGGTGTGACGCGGATTGATTGGGAGTAGTCGAAGGACCTCCCGGACTCGCCGGACTGCTCGAAGACGGCGTGGAGCCGCGCGTCCTCAGTGTACTGCGCGATGGCCTTGCTCGTGGAGTCGATGTTGTTGTTGTTGTCGTGGTGGCTCAGCTTCGTCCGCAAGCTGTGGATTTTCGGCGGCGGCGGGACGGAGGAATTCGCCGCTCCGCTTGCTGAAGCCATTGAAATTTAATTACCACCACCACTACAGAGAAAAGAGAAAAAGTTGGTTCTATCACTTCATCTTCTTCTTCTCTTTCTTTTTTGTTAAAACTTTTTCATGAGGTTATGATTATTGTTGTGTGAAATTTTGGAGAGGGGGGAAGAGCTAAATTGGTAAGAGTGAAAATAAAAAAGAGAGAGAAGAGAAGAAAGACAGAGTGACGGTGGCAGGTGCAGCAGCAATTTCAGCAAAGTAACGCTGCGGTTGCTTTTGTTGTTTGGCGTTTCTCTCGCACGCGACGTGATTGCTCGATGGCTTCTTGTGGCTATGTGGTCTGAAACTAAAGTGAACTTTTTTAAATAATGTAAATGAAAATCCTTGTTAAATTTTTTCTTTATGATCGGTAAAAGTATAAGTAGTTAGTAATAGAGTGTATTTAGGATCAACCGCGGTTGTGTAAGCCGAAGATAGTGTATTGTAACCAAACTTCGAATTTTCACTGCGACAGATTTGAGACTTCTAGGAAACCAAATAAATAATGTGTATTTAGGAAGTATTTTCAAATCAATACTCTTATTTCACCCACTAGTAGAAACACATACGCTATCATTTTTGTATTCGTATTTTTATTTTATATTTTTTATTAAAATTAAAATATCTTTATTGGTATTTCATAATATATTGGCATATGTATACTAATATTAGTTTAATATGATTTTTGTATATAGTTTGCATGCCAATGGTATAAAGAAGTGTAATTAATATATACACAAACACAAATAATTGAGTAAATTATACTCACATTTTCAGTGTTTTATTTTTTTCAAATTACATTTTATACCTCTCCATTTTTATACATTACTTTTATCTTATTCTATTAACTATTAACGTTATTAATTAATATCAATTAAAATATTTGAGTAGACAAAATTGTATGTTAGACTAAATTACACACACCTCCTTTGTGTTTTCTCAAATTATACTCAATACCCCTCTCTTTTTATAAACTACTTCTACCCGACGACTTTAGTTTTCAAGGAACCAAACGTAGAAGTGGTGACAGGTTATAGTGGAGGCATTGCAGTGGCTATGATGCTAGTGGTTGCTCTGATTGGAGTGAGTGTACTCAGACGTTGTGTTAATGGATGAGGACGACAATGAGAAAAAAGATATGATGATGTTGTGGAAGAGGGAGAAGGAGGTGATAGTGGTAAGTGAAGAGAGATTCTTAAAGAAGATAAAAGTTTATAAAATCCAAAATGTGATTTTGAGTAAGCAGTGAAGGTATTTTAGACATAAATTTTCATTAAAAGTTATGTGATCAGCATATGTCTATTTTCTTTTAAAGTATCAAATGATGTTTAGGAGGGAAAAAGTCTGTATGTAATATGAGCAAAATAATTAAGGTGTTTCTTGTAGGGTAAAAAAATAAAGAATATCGAGTGCAATTTGAAAAAAAAAACAAAGATACAAATATAATTTACTCTAAATAATATATGATAAAAATTACTCAAGAGCATTATTCATACTCAAAATCAACCTAAAGAAATAATGTAAAATTTGGGGATAATGTAAAAAATAAAAAATGATTCAGATATGTAAAAAAGTATAATTAAGCTTTTAATGTAAAACAATAGTAACAATATAGAGAGAGAGGACATTGTAAAAAAAAAATGTCTCACTTGTAGTCACTAGCTTAGAATTATAAAAAATATTACACATGTGATTCAAATTATTATAGCCACATTTCAATGCCTCGATGAAGTGGCAATAAATGAATTATGAAATGCACTCATAAACAAAAATGAAGGACAGGGAACTAAAGCAGAGAAAGCGAGAGACGAGACTGATTAGAAAATAAAAAATTGCAGTTACAATGTGCGATTGTGCTGCACATTCCTGAGAAGAAAATGAGAATGCAAACTTGGGTCCTGCAACATTAAAAAAGAAAAAGAAAAAAACATTAGATTTTGAAGAAATGCATTTGGTGTAAGATATGCCATGTTGAAGAATAAGCCATATATAATCACAACCATTTTAAAATGCTTAAGAGTGTATTTAGATAGAGAATTTTAATTGGGGAAAGTAATTTATTAGGGAATTTAAAATTCTTTAATTTAAAATTTATTGTTTTGATATATTTATAAGAAGAATTTAAATTTTTAGAATTTTAAAACAGAATTTTAAACAACTAAAAATGTGAAATTTGAATTTCCTTCTAAAATGTGAGAATTTGAAATTCTATTCTTCTATAGAAGCTGCATCACTCTTTGTTTCATCTCCATCGTCAATGAATACTCTGACCTCCGCTACTCCCACGGCACCCACTTCCATGCATGAGGTTTAAAATTTTAAAAATGAAGAAATTTAATTTTTTTATCTAAATACAAAAATTTGAAAATGAAAAAATTTAATTTCTTTATCCAAACACAGAATTTTGAAAATAAAAGAATTTTTAATTGATGCATTTTAATTTTCCTAAATTTTAAATTCCCTAAAATTTTAAAATACTTCATCCAAACATACTCTAAACTAATTCTCCAAAGTAAATGAAACACAAAAGCGTTAATGTTGTCATTTACTCTCCATTGTACTAACCATTTCCACCAATATAAATTGCCACCATTAGTGGTTGTTGCACTACTAACCAAGTAAAATGACAGAAATAAATGAATGAGGTTGAATATAAAATGGGAAAATGGGGTGGGTTAGCAACTAAAATGGGTAAAAAAAATATGCAGTTGAAACTTGAAGGAATGTTGCGATTTTATTTTTCAATAACCTAATAATGAAACAAAATATTGGTTCTGTAGAGAAAGGGCAGTTACTTAATTTTAGAGAGAGCAATGCCTCTTCCCAGTTCAAGTATATATCTGCACATAGAAAAAACAATTAGACGGATATGTAGATGCAAATAAATAGAAATTTTAGTAACTATGCTAGCTTGTGATGATGTTTATGAAAATTTCAATAAGCAGAGGAAAAAGTAAAAAGATGCAATTCGGCTTGTCCCTATTCTAGGCATTTCACATTTGGCATATGCTTCTGTCCTTTGCAGCCTCTCTTCCACATGAGATCATCCTTCATCCTACAAATGAGTAGTTACAACGATATGAATGAGAAAGAACGAATGAGTTGGTTATATAGAAAAGGAAAAGTGTGGCCGTTTTACGAAAGATAAAACGTGGAACACTCACTACTCGGAATAGAGTGGGCAGATAACTTTACATCAATTTAATTTGTGTTTTACATTTTTTATTATTTTATCATTTAACTGATGAGTGTTACAGTTGAAGTTGAAAGAGAATATCAGATTCAGTATACTTAAAGGGTAAAAGTGTCTATGTAAATGTGGACACCAAAAAAGAAATATTTTTTTTATATATTTTTATAGATTAATAAGAATTTGAGGTTAATTATATTATTATCCATATAATATTATGTTTTTGTCAAACTTATAAAAAAAATTAGTATGTTAAAGAAAAGTAATTATCTCAGCTTATAAACTCTCTTATTTGAGTCACAATGACATTTTACATAATAAAGTAAGCCCCAACTTGCATTAAGTAAACACATAATCAAACATGTTAGGGCATATTTGAGTTTTCATTCATTATGTTATGAATATGTTTTTAGACCGATCTATCTGATCAATACAAAAGATACTCTTTGGTCCTCTTGAAAACGTTGCCTTGAACCGCACAGACAGATATTCAAACATACACTTAATATACTTTCTTGTATAGTCAAGTATTTTCCATAGAGTTTAACACTATCGAATATGTTTAAAGTAATCGATTAATTATCTAACAATTATCTTGAGTTTTCTTTTCATCTTATTTTTTATATATTTTTTTAATGAAAGATCTAATTTTATTTGCTTTCGCTTTCTTTGTTTGTATTTTCCTCTGGTAAGAACATATTTAGTGGTAGATTCTAAATTATGATTTTATAGCACTTTTTGCTAGATTTTATAGTGTCATGTAAGATTGAAGATTTCTCACATTTTTTTCTTTAGTGGTAGATTTTATTTTGAGATCTTAGGGAGAGAGATAGAGGAAAAAAATTTATTATTTTTTGAACAATGTACAAATCTTAAGGGTTTTTCTACAATACCTCATTCTCCATGTTAAAGATTTATTCACCTCTTTTATTGGGAGATCTAGTGAAAACCAAATCTTAAGCTCAAGATATTGCACTAAAAATAATGGATTGTTTTTTTGTTGGGATTTTTTTATTTTAGTTTTGGTGAGGTGGAATTTGTAGTGGCAAGGATTCGGTGGTGCAAACATAATTGAATAGGGTGGTCAGTCAAAGTGACTGGTGCACGATGAAGTTTTGCCACATTGGAGGATCGTGATGGCTATAAATTAGATTAGCAAGTTTAATAATCTATTATATCTATATCAAAGGAAATCACCACCAAAATTATAAAATTAGACAGCTTATATTGTTGACAGTTGGCAAAATATAGGGATAAATTGGTTATTTTACACCTATTTGGTTTTTCCCATTTTTATAGAACGACTTTTATTTAGAAAGAAAAATAAAGCTTTTGAAACATTGCAACCCCTTTGTTAATAGTCTCACTCTCACAACTTTTAGAAAGAAAAAACACAGCTTCTAGAGCATTGTAGTCCCTTTGTTGCAGAACGTCTCACTCTCACTCAATCCTTTATCCCCTTCTCTACTCTCACTCAATCCTTCACCGCCTTCTCTTCAATTCTATGTTGAGGGTAATGTAAGTTACTCCCATTGGTCTCTTCCCTCTGCACTTCAGATTCACAATCCCACACTCTTACAGTGTCATCTCTCATCATCTTCGCAATTGCACCTTCTCATATACTCCACATTCTGTCTTCACTTTTTTTCTCCCTCTCTCTTCCCTTTTAACCAATTCCTTAATCTTTGCAAATGGGCAATGCCTATCTTATGTTAACAGTTCCGACATAAGACGATAATTCCAACTTGGAGATTGAAGTGGAGTGATCATTTTTTTGGTTTTGGGTCTTTAGGGTTTTCGTTAATTTGTAAGCTCTGTTGTGGATTATTTGTTTTTTTATAGGAGACTATTTTGTTTTTACGGGTTCAACTTCTTTTTTTCTTGCTGGTAATGCCTCCTCCGTATAAAGAAAAAATGTGAACAATGTGTGTTTTTCGTCATCCTGCATATTTGTCTAGTAGCTCTAATATCAATCTTTAAGATATTGCTTATATACATACTGTATGGTTCAACTTCTCTTCTTTTTTTTTTTGCAATTTGGTAATGTATTTGAGTGCATGTCTTCTTTTGTTTGACTGTTGCTTACATTATTTGAAGGAAATGTGAAAACACATCTTTGCAATACGTGAATGACTTATTGCCACTCTGGGATTGTAGGAAAAGTTAATTAAGGGAAAAAGAGTGCGAATGATCATATAAGCTCTTTGTCATATCAAATTTATTATTTATCAGTATTGATATAGTTAGACCATGCTCATGGAAATTCCATGTCTTTTTTCGTTTGACTGTTGCTTCCATTGTTTTAAGGAAATGTGGAAACAAAAAAAATCCAAGATTAATTAAATTAATGAGAATCAGTCAACAGGAAAAAAAATGTCAAGTGAAAAAATAAAGAATTTATGCATTGTGACAATCGAAAAATTAGTAGTAGTTGAGAGTTGTAGATAACATAAGTCAGTTATTATACTCTACATTTTATAATTATTTATTTAAAGATGTTAATTTTACATTCACTTTTGTATGTGGTTTTATAATGGTATCATGCTCTAGAATTTTGTATTCGCGAGGATGTCTTAGCAAAGAGATAACTCTCCAATCCTTTCATTACTTTATTGATGTTGTATTGTACAATGCCGCGATAAAACTTCAAAAATTCAAAGCATCTACATGTCAAAACTCAGAACCAAACCAATAATTTTCATATTTATTTAAGGTTGTCAGAAGCTGGATTTTGATTTATGAATGTGCTTCTAAAAGTAACCCAGAGGGGTGGGGCTTTTGTTCTTATTGGAAGAAATACTATATTGTTTGAATCACTAGTGAATATTGAATGTTGCTAGAGCAGAATTTGTTTCCATTGTTGCGGTTCAGACTGTCAACCAATCTATCATGTGACTGTAACCAAAAGTCTATAATGTGAATGCATCGTTTGAATTTAACTAAATTAACAGAACATATGCACAAACCTATACTATATATGCTGACAAAAATAAAAACTGTACTGTCACATATCCTGTTGGCCACTCAAAATGGCTTGGATATCTTTTCTCTATCTTCAATTAATTAAGCAATTTGGGACTATGGGAATAAAAAAACGTCTGTTTCTATAACTAGTATATTAGTCTACGGAATTACAGAATAAAATTTATTTTATGTAACTAAATTTATAATAAAAAATTTAATATATAAATTATATTATGATTAAAGTATATATTTTTATCATATAAATTATATTTTAGATCTATAATAAACAATTTATATTTTGATATACAAAATTAATTTTAAATATTGATCTTTTATTATAAAAAAATACTGAAATTTAATCTAGAAATAATTATGAAAAGGATATATTAAAAGAAATAGAAAGTTAAGAAAATTTTCTAAAAACACTCTTATTTGAACAAAAAATCATATCATGTCAATGTTGAAGAATAAATTCTAAAAAGCATTCTTATTCAAGATGTGAATTCAAATTTATAATATAGGAGTATATTTTAGCAACTATATATGAACATTTTGATTGATAGTAAATAAAGGTATGTAGTTTTGCATATTATTATTTTTCCGTTTCTTTCTAACTATCGTAATGATATGAAAATTAACAAATATAATTATATTTTTAAATTTCTTAATCCACCCTTTTAATTAGTATACCATTTCCCTTATGTTGTGTTTGTTTTAAGGTATTATATTCAAATTATTTTTATTAATGTGAACATGAAAATATCACATTCTCGTGTTTGTGATAATCTTAAAAAAATATTCTCAAGCATTGATGAATTCCATGAATATGACATACTCATATTTGTCTCACTTCTTATTACCATGATGAAGGTGTTGAAGATGAGGGAAAAAACACATATTTTAAAAAGCAAATGAGAAAAATAAAAGAAAATCTTATTAATTAGTCAATCCATTGTATTCATTGTATTATACATAGACATTTATACACAAGTCACTTGTATTTTATAACAGAAACCATCCAATTAACTACTCTAACAAATAATATTAATCACTTATTAATAAAATTGTACTTAACCGTATGCTTAATAGAGATAACTACTAAAATATATGTGAGTTAATGTTTTGAATTACTTTAACATAACTACATAAGGATGAGTATCTATATTCCCATAAGAATGAAATTTACTTTCTATAATAACTACACATTCCCACTGTCTTTTTCCCCATATTTTCTTTTATTTTGATTTTTTAATTAACTAATTTTTTGAAATGATCAAATACCAACCAAACATGTTCATGGGAATAATATTTTGAGTCATAGTATTTCAATGAATGTAATTTAATATTAAACTTTGAAACAAACACCCCCTTAATAATTATAGTGTTTTTTTCTTCTTATAGGAGGTAAATTATAGGTATCATTAATGTATTGAAATATCCAACTAAATAGATTTAGCTTAGTTGGTTTAACATGATACACAAATTATTGTAAATCTATTGGCATATCTCCCATTCTTACAAATAAATTTTTTTATTGAAATATCCAAAATATGTGAAATATAAATGTTGAAACTTGGTAAAAGAACAATTCTTACATTGACCCTTTTAATGTATATTTTATTATTTGATTTTATGGTAAATATATAAAAATAAGGATATAATTTTAAAAGTTAATGTTACCTTAAATTTTTTAAATACTGAATATATAAGTAAAAAAATTCTTATTAAACAAGGATAAAAAATGAGAGAGCAATTTTTTTTTATTGTAGTGATTAGACGGTGGTGGTTGAAATATTACCACCAAGGAGACAAGAAAGTCAAGTTATTTATAAACTAAATCAAACATGCCGGAATGGACTCAAGGAAGGAAACACATGGAGTCTGGTCCTCCCTCTTTTTTTTTTTTTTAAAATAAAATAAAATAAAATCTATAGTACATTCTTATCTTTCATAAAAAAATTCTATAATTTTATAATTTAGTAATATAATTATTTTTTTTATTTATCAATGTTATATTAATTTTTGTTAATGAAAATAATTCCAGCTCATAGTCTCTCTTTTCAATCAAATCAATCTTATAACTTCTTTAATAATATAATTATGTACCTTTTTTTATTGATATAATTATGTACGTTAAAATTTGTTCAACTTTAATCTCTCCCTCGAATTAATTTTTAGATTCGTTCCTACAAGCCAATTTGTATGGCTAGTTTGAGAAAATTTGAAGCAGTTTTGAAAAGGCACAAAAACAATAGTCCAACTATTCGTAAAGAAATATACTTAAGTTTTTCTTCGCAGTGAAAATGTTACTAAAGTGAAGACTGAAGAGTATGTTTTTAATTTTTTTTAACTTGTGCTAATATTGTTAATTCATATATATGTTCAAATAAATAGAAAACAAAACTTTATGCAAAAAAAAAAAAAAACAGAAAATACTGTGTGTAACGTGCTCCATATAGAGCCCAAACGCGATGTAGAGCCCATAATGTCAGCTGCGTTAGGATCAGTAAACTTGATTAAATATTGATTAATACGACAAACGTTAAAGTGTACGGTAAATTTAAATTAAAAAAATTAAATATTTCTAAAATAAATATAATGAATCTTTCAAAATAACAATAAAGTTTACAACTATTAATTAACAAATGATTTTTTTTTTGTTCATGTGTCAAAATCAAAGTCGAAATAACAAAATCAACAAAACTTTTATATGGAATATGGATTGTGAGAAAAGGATATTAGAAAGTAGAATATTATTCTTTTAACCTTTTCTTCTGAGGGTCAGGGTGGCATTATGGTGAGTCGGTGACAACTGATAAGAGAAATTTCATGTTTTTAAAACCATTTTATTACTTCTTTCGCCCATTTCATATGAAACAATAAGTGCTTAGATGTATTTTTATTAAGAGATGTACATTAGGACAAGTTCTTAACGAGCACTCATGAAACAGTAAGTGCTTAATACAAGTATTGGTTTTTGAAAAATTTGTGAAATCCATATACATGTATTTTTATGAAAAAGTAATAAAATATAAAAATGTAGAGTTATTCATTGGATTTGGACCCATTTAATAAATATTGGAGCTACTGGATTTGGGAGGTGATTTACGAAAATGATATAAAAACAATTAAAAAGTAGGTTATCAATATGTTGGAAAAAACTAGTTAAAATAGTTAAAAGGTGGAAGATAAAAAACTAATTGAATAAATTATAAATGTTAATAAAACTAGTGAAATAGTTGAAAAGTGTAAAATGAAAAAAAAAAATTCTAATTTATTAGAAAGGATAACTAGGAAATTGGATGAAAATATTACAAATAAAAACGAAAGAAAATATAAAAACTAGAAGTTAGAAACTAGCGTTTTAAAAAATACTACTTTAATAACATTTCAAAAAAAAAGTATAAGCTACTAAAAAAATTGTTTATCAAATAATTAAATAAATTTTTCAACTAATAAAAAAAGTTAGAAATTAACTGAAATATCTTGCTGATATAATCTAAGTTCGTAACTAAAAAGCTAGAAAAATAGCTAGTAACTAAAAACTTAACAACTATCTTATTAAATTACAAGTGTTTGATAAAATTAGTTATTAAAATAATTGAAAAGTATAAAATGATAAAAATAATAAAATAATGATTTATTTAAAAATGGTAACTAAAAAATTAGATAGATATATTGAAAATAAAAATAAATGAAAATATAAAAAAAATAGAAGCTTGTGTTTAAAAAAGATACTTTAAGTAATGTATTAAAAAACACTAAAAATAATTATAAAAAAATACTAAAAATACTTATTTACTAAACAATCAAACAAAATTATAACCAGTAAATAAAAGTTACAAACTAAATAAAATGTATTTCCGAATACAGTATTAATGTACAATGATAAAACTCATTTAAGAACTTTAGTGGAAAAAATGAGTTACCAGAATGAAGATTGTTAACAATATTTTTTGAATAAAAAAATTAAGGATTAGAAATTGTAATATGACAAACTATAAAAATTTCTGTAAGAAAGAAACAAACTATAAAAAAAAATTTAACCCCACTGTTGGGTCAACCTAGTAATTTAGTGAGCATATGCTCTAGAACTTATGGATTTCATTTCAAAGTCAAAAGAGTACAGCGATGACAATATTCATGAAGAGAAATATAGTTTTAAAAATACTATAAGGAGGCCTTTATTTCTAAGTTATAAAATTATATTCCTAACAATTATATTCTTAGAAATATTGTGCTTGAGAATAGTATTTTCATAAACATGTTTAGTTGTTATTAGGAATTTTAGAAAATAAAATAAAATATATTTAATTAGAAATTTTAAAATTAAAATGTAAAGAAAGAAATAGAAATAGATAATTATTGTAGAAAATAACTACTATTCCTATGGAAATTCAATATATCCACCTCTTAGCATGATAGCATGATAATAAGAAGAAATAAAAACATGTGTATTTTCATATTCCTGATAATCAATTATTTTAGAAATATTTTTCCAGAACTTGTAGCAAACATAAAAATGTGATATTTCCAACTCTAAATTACCAGACATCTTTTATAATAACTTGAAACAAACGTACCCTAATTTTTTTTTTATGAAAGTTAATACATGTTATGATTGGAAGACGCCTTTTCACCAATAATGGATCGTACAACACTAGTCTAACAGATAAAAAATTCCTCCAGTTTATTACAGATGCATGATTTCCCAATTTGAAGCATGGCAAAGTTCTTACAGTCACACTAAATTTCCTCACTTTGTGTAGAGAACATCTTCCCATGGGTGACGGTAAAGTGGTTGCTTCAATCGCTTTTGGTCAAAAGTGTGCCTGAAATTTTAAAAAATAACGAATGAGTTGAGACCAAGCCAATGAAACCATGCATAATTAGTATATTTTTTTTGTTTGGAGGTGAATTTAGATTCTGTGTTCAATTGATTCCCAAAAGACATGCAATATTGTGCACATCTAGTAGCAGTGGCTATGAGGACCACCCATGAGGCCATGACCCAAGTGAAAGTGGGAACTATTTGGACCATAAGAGAATTGTGGATAAAAAAGCCACAAAGGTCCAAAACGTGATGTTCGCATGAAATATGTAAAAGAAACTCACCCAATCAGACCAATGCAGCGTGCCAGCACAAAGAAGCCATTCAAATAGCCAATCTCCACAATTTCATCAATCTCTTGTTTGCTGAACAGTCCACTGCCAGCAAAAAGATCCAAGAAAAGAGATGCAATTGCACCATCCACGTTGAGAATTAAATTATTTGCCTTTGAGAGGGTGTAGTCTTCAACTTGAATAGCATATTCCATGTACTTCACGCAAGGGAAATGTGTGCGTGCAAACTTTTGTAGCAGCTCAACTCTCTTATCTTTGTTGTCCTTATTCTTTACCCTTTTACACAAAGCAAAACCAAGCCTCAGATATTTTTATTTTTATAACACTAGAGGTAGAGCAAGAGCAAGAGCAAGGGAAATAGCAGAATGCTTTATTGCTTAATCAAATGAACAGAAGCAATACGTTACCGGTGTCCTATTCCTGGCACACGAATTCCCTTCTTTTTCATACCTTCAACAAACTCATAAGGCGTAAGCCCCTGTGACAAGACACAGTAAGTAGTACACCTACATATGTTAGAAGTTTCATGAGTTATTGGTTCTTGAGATTAATTTTTAGCAACTTGAAATCCCTAAAAAATGACAATTTATGATGATTTTAAAAATCTTAGAGATTCAATTAATTAGAAAAATTACATAATGAAGGACTGAATTTTTTAAAAAAATTGTTTGATAATTCTCAAATAATTTGTTTTTATTCTTGTTATCATTTTATAGATATGAAATATCTATCGATCTTGTTTGTGACTAATTTTGTTAGGTGATTTGATTTATCTTGATTATTTTTTGGTAGAGTCTCTCCTCCTTTAGTAACTAGGAATTTAACCTTTATTTTATAAAAATAATTCTTTAACCTATTAGGATTTCATTCAACCTCTCCCCAACGTTTGTTTTAATTCTAGTTCCAACCAGCTTCACAGGAAAAGTACAAATCATATACCCTGTCATGAGCATCCTTGAAGTAGCGAGCAGCATCATCAATGGCACCCCCAAATCGAGGACCAATTGTAAGCATACCTGTTTCAGAAGCTCATTATTCATTACTAACTATTTTATGGCATTATTATTATTAGCATACAAAGTTTTGGTCACCCCATCAGATACATACTATGCCTACATCAATAATTGACAGATTAAAGGCATGTATTTACCTGATACAATACTGGAAATTAGGTCCTTCCCGGCCCTTGCTGTCACGATAGCATTGTGAGCACCTGAGGCACAAGGACCATGGTCGGCACATAGCATGATGCACATCTAAGCAATGTAATGCATCAGAAATATAGAATGTGGAAGATGATGTCAATAGTTTGCTATAAAAAATGGTTTAATTACTCATTTAATCTTTATACCATAGTTCCTATATATATACCTTTTAATATGTTTTAGTTCCTATAATTTTGGACGGCAAGGACTAAAACAAATTAAAGTGTATAGACTAAAACGTATAAGATTATTATACGATAAGGATTAAATCTCTAGAAGAGGAATTAACTTATATCATAAGTAACTCTTCATTTTCATCATTCATTTTCTTAGAGTTTAATGGATAAGATTAGTGACTTTTACAACTATTAGATTTAAAAAAAAATGATGAAAATGAGAAGTAACCTAAAAAAAAGTTATTCTTGATATAAGTTAATCCCTCATCAAATGAGTAATTAAAAAGAAAAAAATGTAAAAGGAAAATTGACAGCATAAAAGAAGTTTGACTATAGAGTGTTGAAGTATAACATTCTCACATACTCAAGACAAACACAGTGAAAGAAAAGGAGGAAAATATTCTATGAAAGCTCTGTACTATTGAAT
Source organism: Glycine latifolia (assembly GCA_013407115.1). Taxonomy (NCBI): domain Eukaryota; kingdom Viridiplantae; phylum Streptophyta; class Magnoliopsida; order Fabales; family Fabaceae; genus Glycine; species Glycine latifolia. The sequence continues at coordinate 12,935,213 of CM023955.1, forward strand.
AACCTACCTCAATAAATTGAGTACAGTAATGGGGAAGGCTGCGTTTAAACCACAAAAGAGAGACCACACCACCAATACCATAACCTTCTTCAATAATGGAAGACATTGATACACCAGCATAGCATTGCTCCTCACCTTCAGCAAAATATTGGAAGAAAACCTTAGTTTAACAATCAAATTTGAGTGTCTCATCCAGAAAATGAAATGCAGAGCCCATATCGGTGTGTTTTTGAATGAGATTTTGATTAAAATTGACTTTGAAGTGGTGACTTATGTTTAGATATTTTTATTAGAAAAACAAGTTAGTAGTAGAACTTGGCATAAATTTTTTATCCAACACAAAATTTTCTTAAAGTTATTTCAACTCAGAATCAATATGTTGGACCCAAAATTAATCCCTCGATGTGAAATCAAAATGAGAAAATTTATAATCCTACATGAAACCAAATATACACTCATTAGATTTCAACAAACCTCTCTCATCAGAAATGGTGGAAATAATATGAGTTGGAGCACGGACTTTTCCACTCTTAATTGCAGAGTTAAGGTCTTCAGGGATTGGTGGAGGAGTGGTTTCCTTGACCGGTGTGATATTCCCTTCTTCAACCTAACAAAGATAAGCCAATTATGAATTATACAACTAATTAAGGAAACGAAAGAGACTTATTATAAAGATAAGGAAAATTTCAATATACATGCATACTAACCAACTTGTCAAATGCTTCCTTAATTGCAGCTTCAAAAGTTTCATATGATGTGGGAACAACAGCTCCAGCGTCCCTTAGTGCCTGATTCTTTGCTTGAGCAGACTCCAACTCACTGCCACTTATAGCTCCCTAATTTATGTAAAAGAACCAATAATGCACATAAGAATGCTGTCCCTCTATGATGAAGGCTTTAATTGAGAACTTTGTTAAAGTTAAAGGAGCCTAGATATACTTCATGATCAACCCAGGCCACAACCGGTTTTGATACTTTCCCTTGTTTTAGGGCGTCCACTAAGGAATACTCATCACGCCCACCAAGTTCTCCAAGTACTACCATCATTTTAATCTGAGGAGTCAATAACAAAATATTGATGAGCGATGCTAACGACACTCTCTTTATGATTGATTGATATTTATTGAAAATAATCAATTTTGGGGTGTCACACCTCTCATTCAATGAGAATGTTAAAAAATGGTGATTTTCGATAAAATTCAATCAATCATAAAAAGGATGTTAAAAAGAGTGTTACAGAGAGTGTCACTAACATTTTTCAAATACTGATATGCTGTTGTATATTGGATGCACAAATGTTAGGTAGCTCTACAAGAAGAAAGCAAAAATTTACCTGTGGTATGTTGTTAAACCGTAAAACATGGTCAGAAAGTGTGGAGCCTGGGAAAACATCTCCTCCAATGGCAATGCCTACAGTGAAACAAGATATAACTAAATACTAGTCTTACAAAAAAAAAGAAGATAAAATCAGCATATAAATACCTTCATAAATCCCATCAGTTACGCGGGCAATAGTGTTGTATAATTCATTGGACATCCCACCCTGTAATTCGAAAATTTGTCTTCTCTCAGAACCATCTATTCATACATTATATCATCATCATGCCATAAAAATAAAGCTCAAATTCTAAATTTCTATAAAAGCAGTTTCATTGATCATGTGATATTAGCTAAGAAGCAATTGCCAATATTTAGATATAGAGAGAGAAAGGGGAGGGGAACAATGATTATTAATGTTCACAGTAACCTTATCATGCAAGCAAAGTTGTGTCTTGGTGACCTGTTGGTCATGGGTTCGAATCCAGAAACAGCCTCTTTGCATATGCAAGGGTAAGGTTGCGTACAATATCTCTCCCCCTTACCTGCGCATAGCGTGGAGCCTCCGGGCAATGGGGTTACGTGGTTTTTACGTGGTTTAACCTTATCATGCAAGCAAACTTACCAATTTATGCTGTGTTAATGTTTATATTAAGTTGTGCCCTTCTCTAGTTATATTTGATACATCAGTGTTCCACCATAAATATTATCATCTCACCATCTACTCTGAAGCTACTAGGAAGATTGAGTTCAATCTTCACAAAAATATATAAAGACAATGTCTTTGGTTTTTTCAGAAAGGAGAAACAAAATTGCAAGTAGCCATTCAGTCTGTGAAGCAGGCAAGGATTCTCAAAAGCTTTTAGAGTGGTGGGTACTAGAAGAAAAGATGTATCCTCAATGTGAAAAAGATGACATCAACATAAGCATAAAGTGAATAACTACATACAGATTTAGATACAAATCCAACAGATCCAGGCCTATAGAGCTTGCAGTGAATTATATTGTCAATTGTTCCAGCTGTGTCACCAATTTTAAAAGCACCTGCTTGAATGCCTCCATCAGTGGCTGGACCAATAACAACCTATCAAATCAAGAGCACTAAAATAAGTTTTTCTCCATGTTATTATATAACTATTAAGCCAATTAATATCTATTTCAACTCCCACCTTATTGTTTGCCCGGGCATACGCAACCAATTGCTTAGTGTCTGACTCAGGTACTCCTTCAGCAATAATAGCAACAACTCTGATCGTTGGCTGCTTCAAAGCAGCCATGGATGCTGCTGCAGCGCTGCATGTAGATCAATTTGTACATTTTAAAATCATAAGGATTTAGGTAGGGGAAAAAGGAAAGGGAAAAAAATAGGGACTGAATAATTGAAATTGACATTGATTTTTTTTTATTCGTGAGAATCGGAGACAGTATCAAAGAGTTTACAACCTGCTAAGTTATATCTCATGGACAATTTGACATTGATTTGATGTGACATGATATGATAAAAATGAAATTAAAGACTAAGTACTAAAAATTAAAAAAAAAAAAAAATATATATATATATATATATATATATATATATATATAAATGAGAGCGAACAATGACATAGCAGTAGAGTTGTGTCTTGATGATTTGGTTATCATGAATTCGAATCCGGAAACAGTCTCTTTACATATGCAAGGTAAGGCTGCGTATAATATTTCTCCCACTTATCTTCGCATAGCGAGGAATCTATGTACAATGGGATACATAGTTTTTTTTTATATATATAAGTAAATACTATACTCATAATAATCCTAACTAAATAAGGGAATAAGTCATGAAATATGTAGCCACTCCTAAAACATCATATAAGATACTTTAAAATATTTTATGATGCAAAATTGATATCATGAAACTTTTTCTGGATATGCTAATGGTTTTCATGTATTATTGTGCAACAAGATACCATAGACTCGGAATAATAGTTAAATACTATACCGACCTTCTAAATGAAGCAAAGTTGATGAAGACATCAGCAGTAGGATGTGCAGCACAAGCTGCTTCAATGCTGGAAAATAAGTCAACATTGAGACAAATCACCCCACAGAAAAACTAGAATGTCATGCACTAAAGTTGGTTACTTTGTATTCCATTGGTATGCTGAAGAAGTTAAAATAAAGAAAAATCTCCCCTTGGCTACAACTACAACCAACCAAATCCTAAATTCAAGCATAAAAAGGAAATTGAGTATAGTAATGAATGAGCAACACATACGTAGCATGAACTGGGATGGCAATTTCCTCCTGACCAAAAAAAAGTTTCTGAAATCCCTCAGAACCAGGGTTAATTATTCCAGAAACTGATGGTGTTTCCCTGCCTAAGAACACAAAATTGGAGCTTCCATTAGTATTAAGAACAAATATTAATGTCAAATGTATCATTTTCTGTAATCCGCCCAGAAGAAAATCAAGATGATAGAGCCTATACAAACCACATAGGAAGTCAAAATCAAGCATCCTCTGGATGGAAAGTTGCTTGTAGTTGTAAAATAAAGCTTGTGTAGTACGGGAGAATAGTTGTCCAGTGGCCATGGCAAAGATAAAGATAGATCTGATGACAAATAATTAAGTGCATTACCTTCTAAATTGCAGAATATTTGAGACATTAATTGTCATACAAAATGTTGGTCGGCCTCCACAAGTATTAGGCCAACCACTTTAATAAATAATAATAAAAAAATAGATGCTATATCTGTGATCTAATAAAGACTGAAAGCGCTTCACTCTTTTCTCAATTTCTTTTCTTCAGCCCTTGTCAACCAGAGAAAGAATAAGGAGGTATTTTGCCCTCTATTTATTTGTGTAATTTTTCTGCTGTGCATACGTGTCTTTCCCAACACAAAACTTATATTTAAAACGCACGTAATATAAGTGAAAATGAAAAGGATGCAAAATAATTAATAATGTGCTATATCCATAACAGTTGAAATAATCAAACATGAACGGCAAAGAATAAACAGAAACACAATATTAAACCAGAAGATAGTCTGGTATACACGGAGAGAATGAAATTAATTATTATGCATGTTAATGTGTGTTCACCTTTAATATCCCTAAAATATTTTCAAGATCCGTTCCTACAAACAAGTAGAATATTACCAGTGGCGATTGTATGAATTTGGGTGAAGAGTTTGAAAATATTTTGGAAAAGCAAACAAAAAAGTCCAGCTATAATTGTGAAGTACGTACCAAAGTGAAGACTGAAGAGTATGTTCTGAATTTGTGGTAATATGATTCGTTAGTTCACATGGTTAAATAATAATAGAGAGCCGTAATGCTACGTGACCCCTATTAATTATTCTTTTTTGGTGAACCTGTTGATAGCATTGGATAAAAAAGAAAACGTTTCCTCCCACTCAAAATATACCTGTAGCGTCCACCCAAAGTATGTGGTTAACGAATATAAATATGATTAATTCTGTTTCACAAATGATTAACTACGCCTCGGAGTAACTATAAAGCGGAAAAGTCACCATGACTTTCTTTATATCACTCTTCATGTGAAATCAAATTAGTTATAAAACATGTATTTTTCTCAGTTTTATTTTTCTCACTAGGTGTAATCTATTCGCATATGAGGTATTCATTAATATTTTTTCTTACATGATTAATACCACTGTTCTGACTTCTAACAAACTCCGAACTATACATAATTAATTTTATTAATTTTCTAAAATTAAACAATTGAACCTTGTATCATCTAAAAATTGCCCAAAATCAACGACTTTGTGGAGGAAAGGTCACTCATTTTACATCATTGGATTAATTTGATGGTCATTTTCCACTTGTTTTAAACGATCTTTTTAATTGAATTATCAATTACATTTTTATATTTTAATACTTTAACACCATAAAAAAATATTATTAAGCATGTAGATTAATTATTATATAGTTATTTCAGTTTAATCGATAGTCTCTAGAGAAAATTTTATGGTTCATAATAGTCTTTAGCTTGAACAATATTGTCATTAACGAAGATGATATGTATAAAAAAAACTGTAATTTTTTTTTATATAGTTCTTGAACTGCCGTAAATTTATTTATCGGTAAAAGATTTCTTACAATTGAATAACTGTAAGAAATTTGTAAACAATCTGAATAATATTGGTGATTGTATGTTAAACTAAAATAATTCTGTATTAATTAATCTACAAGTTCAATAGTATTTTTTTAAAGAATTTAAAATCAAAATAAAATATACAAATCAAATTAATAATTAAATTAAAATTATTTTTAAAATAAATAGTAAAATCTAAATCATTAAAAATTAATCTAATGACATGAAAAGAACGAAAGTCACCCAGTCTGTTTCTAGAAATAATGGATATTTATTAGGTGTTTAAAGAATATATTCATGTATGATCACTCACTGTGTAAAATGCTGTGGGCACGTGAAAGTTTGTGTACGCACTACAACTACCTAGTATTGTACGGGAGAATATTAGCACAGTGGCCATGTCGAAGAAAACAAATCATCTGATAACAAATCTGTAAGTTTATTACTGTTTTTTTCTTCTTAACGAAAATTTAGTTGCGTTAGATTTAGAAGACTCCCCAGGCACAAATATATTTACCATATCAGTTGAAAATCAGAAATATAGATTGATATCTCTTCATGTACAAGAATATCATTGATTGATATATAATCAGAATAATTTGTGTTTTTTAATTAAATAATTTAAAATTAAATTTTAATTAATTTTTTATATATGAAATAAATGATATTAAAAAGAGATATTTACTCATGATTCCAACGAAAATTAGTCAATAATTTCCATGTAACTACATTGTACTAGTATCAGAAAAAAAAAAAAACCTTAAGCAATTATAGATTTAACACGATTAACATATATATTGCATTCACCACTGTAGCCATGTGCTCATCATGATTCAAATAAGGGGAAGAAAAATTTGCTTTTGAGGAGAATGAAATTACGTACGCTCCCAATGAGAAAGCAAGCCACAATATTTTGAAATATCCTATGAAACTGAACAAGGAAGACAACAACACGCATGCACATCCAACAAAATCAGAATTAACCATTTCATTTGATTCACCATAAAAAAATGACACGTCGTCACCACAACACAAGAACGTTAATAACGATTTACATTACATTATTTGATTTGAAAATTAAAAGAGCCGAGGGGAAACTAATGAACAAAGCAGATCCACAACAGGGACAAAAGTATTAATTTCCAGCAACACACTTTAAGTCCGAACCAAATGCACCAAACTTGAACACCAAACAATGAACGGAAACACAAAGCAGAAGATTCTCCAATACGCTGCGAGAGTTCTCCTAAAATATTCCGGTCCTCAACTGGGAAAGTGAACATTGGATTGGGACATATTCAAAACCGGTTTCTGCATCTTCAATCGTAGCCAAAGGAAAAGGAACGCTCTTAGGAGAACCATGGTGGCAAATAACAAGACCCCAAAGCTTCATCTTCTTAGAACTCTCGTCGTCACCAACACCTTCCTCATGCATCCATCTCATTAACAATAACAATCATCACTATTGAAAATTCCTCCACTCTTATAACATTTATTGATAATACCTTGATTTTAATCATGTCACTATAGACTATAGTCCTTATTAATATTTTTTTGTTGAATTTATAATTATTGATTTATTTTTTTAGTGTAAAGATAGCTGTAATCATAGTCACAGAAAATTATAAGAATTTAGGCGCGTATAAATTTAATTTTATGTGATCTTAATTTTGTAAAAAGGAAATAGTTAAAATGATTTACAGAAAAAAATATTTAGTAACTTTTTATTTCAAAAATGATTTTAGCATATTAATGAAAAATACACACACAAAAAATCATCTCAACTTATCATAAAGGCTTTAGTTTTTTGTTTCTACTTACCCTCTCATTTGTCATGAACTCTCATTGATATTTTTAGACAGGAATGATGCGCAGAGGACCACCTAATAATTTCTTCTAAAACCCTTTGGAGCAAACATACATAATCAAATATTTTAATTATTTCTTATTTAATAAAGTATTCTCTTATAAATGATTGATCAGAGTTTAATTCTGAAGAGACGAAGATGTTTAAAGTATTTAACTAGTTACCAATTATACTGAGACATTCTTTTTTCATCTTTCCATTATCTATAAATGTTTTATTTTGGCTGATGTAAATAACTTTTTTCCCGTATGAATATATCAACACAGATTTTAACTGTAACAAAAATGTTATTTAATAATCCTATTTTCATTTCCTCCCGTGATTTTTTTTCCTTGAGATTTTCTTCATTTCTGGTTTTTGGTCTGCTGGATTTTCTTGTGGTAGGACTTCGGTCGTGAGAACATAATTGAGCTAGAGCAGGGTGTTCAGTCGAGGAGGAGATAGATGCAAAAAAAAAACACTGCAAAAGCACGTGCGAAGTGGTCTCCTTGGATTCGAAGCTTTGAAGTTTCGATAGATTATGAAGATATTTGGTCCTTATATTATAAGTTTGTCTAAATTTTACTTTTGATAAATTATGTTTTATTATTTTTTATTTTGATAAATTACATTTTAAATTTTTTATTTTGATCTTTATGTTTTTAATTTTTTTATTTTGGTATATTAATTTTAAAAAGTTTTATTTTGATTCTTTATATTATTTAAATTTTCATTTTGAACCTTTATGTATTTGAAAGTTTTATTTTAATTTTTTTTCAGGTTTTAGTTAGCAAATATTAGTGTTTTGTTAATTTTTAAATAATTAATTTAAATTAGTGCAACTAAAAATTGAAGTAAGATCAAAAATTACCACGCAAAGTTAGATTTAAAAGTTCTCATCATTATCAGGATCCAACATTTCTTATTTATGTTGACGTTGAGTTGTGGTTCGTCACAATGCTATTGTTTGATGGATGAATATTACATATTTGATTTATTTGTTGATTATGGTTAAGAGGTTGTAGCAGATTTGACTGGATGGTGATTGCATTAATTATGTTGTGGTGGTTATGAAACTTACATAAGAACACAAAGGAAACCAGAGAAGTAGGTGGTTGAATGTATTTTAAAAAGATAATGAATTTTTTGCTATCACTATTTTAAATTAATTATTTCAATATTTAAAGTTAATGACACATTAACAGTTGCTAACAAAAATAAAAAATGACATAAATGAAACTTTCAAAAACATAAAGAATCAAAATGAAACTTTCAAAAACATAAAAAAATAAAATAAAAATTTTAAACTTAATGTATCAAAATGAAACGTTTGAAACATAAAAGATCAAAATGAAAAAAATTTAAAAAGTAAAAAATTAAAATAAAATTTTTAAAATTTAATATACCAAAAAATATAATAAATCAAAAGTAATATTTAGTCTATAAGTTTTAGTGCATATTTGGTATGATAGTAAAATTATGATAAATTACAGTGAGTTGAGTTAAACTTGATTTGACTAAAAAAATTAAAAATTACTTTTCTATTATATGTTATCCAAACAAAATTTCTATTATTTTAAAATCAATTTTAATCAGATAATAAATTTTATAAAATTATGATGATCTAAAATTAATTCTATCTAACATTCAAACACACACCTGCAGAATTTTTTTTGACCGTTGTTAAAATGCTACAAATTTATTACTAAACTTATGCTGGTTTAACAAAAATATCATTATGCGTGCATTCTAAAACTTATTATATTCTAATGTTTATATAAGATTAATTTTACTAAAATAGAAAACAAACCGGTTCTAAATAAATGTGTGAAATGGCAATTCTCATTTTTCATAACTAGATTAAGTTAATCTCACTAACACACAACACACATTATTTCATAGTTTTTATAATTTGATTATAGTTAAAGTTTATAATATCTGATTCATAACACTAACTTAAGTTTGTATGATGAGAAATGTCAAGATTTTTTTTTAGTATCGCTCACTGGATTTTCTCGGAAACTAGAAAGGAAAATGAACAAAAAAGTGAAACGAAAAGAAAATTAAAAAGAAAGAATGGAATGCAGCATAGGAGGGTGCTGATTTATTTGGTATATGAATTATGGGAAATATTAAATACGAAGTAAGGTTTGCATGAGAAAATAGGCCACCAACGCATTCAAATGCCTACCTAACTCACCACAGATGTTTTAGTCTCAAAAATATGCCACCAACGTATTCAAACCGGGTATGTTCTTTTGGTTATATAACAAAGCATTTCATTCACCGGCAATAAAATTGTTGTTTCCATGAACATATACCATACTGCAGAATAAATGCGCTCGAACTTATGTGATAATTTCCTATTGAAGTCAAAACAGTAAAGAGATCAGAATATTCATCAAGAGAGATATAATTTAAAAAATGACCAAGTTCTTTCTTTATGAAATTTAATAAATGTTACAAATGGAAGATGACTTTTTCACCAATAGATCGTACAACACTAGTCTAACAGCTACAACATCACTCCAGCATATATCAGTTGCATGATTTCCCAAAAGATTGCTAATTTGAAGCATGGGAAAGTTCTTACAGTCGCACAAAATTTCCTCACTTTGTGTAGAGAACATCCTCCCATGGGTGACGGTAAAGTGGTTGCTTCAATCGCTTTTGGTCAAAGGTGTGCCTGAAATTTTAAGTAACAATGAATGAGACCAAGCCATAATTTTTTATTTTGGAGGTGGATGAAGATTCTCTGTTTAATTGATTCACAAAAGACATGCAAGGTGCATATCCAGGACAGTAGAAGCGGCTATGAGGACCACCTAACTGAAAGTAGAACTCTTCGGATCGTAAGTCCATTAGACAATTGTGGATAAAATAGCCACAAAAGGTCCAAAACTACAACAATGTCCAAAAAGTGCAGTTCACATGAAATACGTATAATTTAAACTTACCCAATCAGACCAATGGAGCGTGCCAGCACAAAGAGGCCATTCAGATAGCCAATCTCCACAATTTCATCAATCTCTTGTTTGGTGAACATTCCACTGCCAGCAAGAAGATCCAAGAAAAGAGATCCAATTGCACCATCTACGTTAAGAACTAAATTATTTGCCTTTGTGAGTGTGTAGGTCTCAACTTGAACAGCATAGTCCATGTATTTCACGGAAGGAAAATGTGTTCGCGCAAACTTCTGTAGCAGCTCAACTCTCTTATCTTTGTTGTCCCTATTCTTGATCCTGTTTCACAAGGCAAAACAAAGCCTCAGATTTATTATAACACTACAGCAATAGCAAGGGAATTAGAATATTTATTGCTTAATAAAATGAAAAGATGGAATGTGTTACCTGTGCCCTATTCCTGGCACACGAATTCCCTTCTTTTTCATACCTTCAACGAACTCATAAGGAGTAAGCGCCTGTGACAAGACACAGTACCACATGTTAGGTGAAGACGAAGTTTGTGGTGTGTTCGTTGTATTTTTGGGGGGGCAGAAACTAAGAATTTTGAATTTTCCCTGGTTTCAAGTTTATTGTATAAAATAATTCTTTAACCCATTAGGTTCATTCCACCAGTCCCGGATGTTTCTATTCTAGTTCCCACTAGCTTCACAGGAAAGAACTAATCATACCCTGTCGTGAGCATCCTTGAAATAGCGGGCAGCATCATCAATGGCACCCCCAAATCGAGGACCAATTGTAAGCAAACCTGATTCAGAAGCTCGTTACTGGCCGTTTATGGCATTATTAGCATACAAAGTTTTGGTCACCCCATCAGATACAATACCTACACCAGTAGTTGACAGATTAAAGGCATGTATTTACCTGATACAAGACTGGAAACTAGGTCCTTCCCAGCCCTTGCTGTCACAATAGTATTGTGAGCACCAGATACACAAGGACCATGGTCGGCACATAGCATGATGCATATCTGACCAATGTAACGTATCAGCAAGATAGAAGTTGGAAGATGATATGAATAGTTTGCTTTTGAAAAAAAAATATCTAAAAGGAAAACAGACAGCATAAATAGAAGTTTGCTGTAGACTGTAGAACATTTTCACAGACTACAGACAAACACAGCGAATAGAAAGTATTCAGTGAAAGCTCTGTGCTACTGAATTTCCTACCTCAATAAATTGAGTACAGTAACGGGGAAGGCTTCGTTTAAACCACAAAAGAGAGATAACATCACCAACACCATAACCTTTTTCAATAATGGAAGACATGGGCACACCAGCATAGCATGGCTCCTCTCCTTCAGAAAATATAGGAAGAAAACTTTAGTTTAACACTTTAACTATCAAATTTGAGTGTCTCATCCAGATAATGAAAGGCATCCTGGAAGATTTGGAAAAGCTGCCAAGCAATCAAGCAATAAAAGAAAGCGAGCATAACAAATATGAGGACATGAATGCAGAGTTGATTGTACTTCATTCCCCCTTGACTATACTTCCACTCGATCCGAGCAGCTCTGGAGTCAGCTCAGGACAGACATAAAAAGGTAATTTCTTGAAAAATTGGACTTGTTCTAAATTACAACATCAGTGGATTCCAACATACCTCTGTCATCAGAAATGGTGGAAATAACATGAGTTGGAGCACGGACTTTTCCACTCTTAATTGCAGTACTAAGGTCTTCAGGGATTGGTGGAGGTTGGATTTCCTTGATTGGTGTGATCTTCCCTTCTTCAACCTATCAAAGATAAGACAACTATGAATATTACAACTTATTAAGGAAATTAAAGAGATTTCTTTAACCATTGTGTGTTTCCAGGATTAGGAGATGGGAGAAAACTCAATTAAACATAAGGAAAATTTCAATATTCATGCATACTAACCATTTTATCAAATGTTTCCTTAATTGCAGCTTCAAAAGCTTCATATGATGTGGGAACAACAGCTCCAGCGTCCCTTAGTGCCTGATTCTTTGCTTGAGCAGACTCCAACTCACCACCACTTTTGGCTCCCTGATTTATGCAGGAGCCAACAGACATTAAGAATGTTGTCCTTTTATGATGAATGCTTTAATTGAGAATTTAGTCAAATTTAAAGGAGCTGAGACATACTGCATGACCAAATTGTACTTCAGATTTGAAGAGTCTTGCACATGTCCCACTGACCCAGGCAACAACCGGTTTGGATACCTTTCCTTGTTTTAAGGCCTCCACTAAGGAATACTCATCACGCCCACCAAGTTCCCCAAGTACTACCATCATTTTAACCTGAGGTTTAATGTAAACCAAGACAGTAAATAACCAAAAAAAACTGATATGCTCTAGATTCTTTTTTGATGCAAATATTTTAGGTAGCTCCCCAAGAAGAAGGCAAAAATTTACCTGAGGCATGTTATTAAACCGTAAAACATGGTCAGAAAGTGTGGAACCAGGGAAAACATCTCCTCCAATAGCAATGCCTACAGTGAAATAAGACATAACTCAATACTGTAATTGACAAAACAGAAAAGATAACGTCAGAATATAAATACCTTCATAAATCCCATCAGTTACGCGGGCAATAGTGTTGTAGAGTTCATTGGACATCCCACCCTGTAAATTAAAAAGTTGTCTTCCCTCAGAACCATCCATTCACATTAAATCACGCAAATAACAATAAAGCTCAAGTTTTAAATTTCTATAAAACACTAGTTGGTACCAAATGTTAAATAAAAGCAATTTCATTCAACATGTGATATTAATAGTAGCTAAAGAAGCTATTACCGTTATTTAGCAATAGAGAGAAAGGGGAGGAGAAGAGTGATTATTAATGTTCAAAAACCTTATCATGCGAGTAAACTACCAATTCATGCTATGTTGCCATTAAGCTGTGTCATTATCTACTTATAATTTGATTTATCTGTGTTCCACCATAACTATTATCATCTCACCATCCACTCTGAAATCTAATATAAAGATTGAGTTCAATCTTCACAAAAGTATATAAAAGCAATCTCTTTGGTTCTTTCAGAAAGGAGAAACAAAATTTAAATGATAGAAAAATAAATTCAAAGATAAGGATGTGAGCTCAAGAAAATTGTAATTAGCAATTTCACTCTGTCCTATCGCACCAGCATACTATCTACACAACAAGCTAGTAAATAAATAAGGTATTCAAGAGACAGCCTAGTAACTAGTAAAGTAACTATACTAGTTTTTTCAAGATTCTAGATGAACTAAGCTATGATGGCCAAGTATAAACAGCAAAAGGCATGATTCATAGTCATCTCTACTAGGATTATTCTTAAATTTCTTGAAGCTGCTATTTGGAACTTGAATTAGGTCTTGTTGGTGGAATCTTTCTCTGGGTACAAGATAGGTATACATAACAAAGTATCATATTTAAATTCAAAAAGTAAAATGCATGCATTTGCTAAGACCTTGAAAACATCCTGCACCTTCTTAATATAAAAGCAGGTTGGGATTATCAAAAGCTTTATAGTGGTACTACAAGAAAAAGTGTATCCCCAATGTGAAGATGACATAAACATGAGCAAGAAGTTAATAACTACATACAGATTTAGAAACAAATCCAACAGATCCAGGCCTGTAGAGCTTGCACTGAATTATATTGTCAATTGTTCCAGCTGTGTCACCAATTTTAAAAGCACCTGCTTGAATGCCTCCAACAGTGGCTGGACCAATAACAACCTATCAAATCAAGAGCATTAAAATCAGTTTTTACATATTGTTATATAGCTATTAAGTCAATCAATATCTATTTCAACTCCCACCTTATTGTTTGATCGGGCATATGCAATCAATTGCTTAGTGTCTGACTCGGGTACTCCTTCAGCAATAATAGCAACAACTCTGATCGTTGGCTGCTTCAAAGCAGCCATGGATGATGCTGCAGCACTGCATGTAGATCAATTTGTACATGTTGAAATCATAAAGATTTAGGTATGGAAACAAGGAAAAAAAAATAGGGACTGAATAATTGAAATTGATATTGATTTGATGTGACATGACATGAACGAGAGACTAAGTATATATATATATATATATATATATATATATATATATATATATACACTAGACTCCTAATCCCAATTAAATAAGGAAATAACTCATGAAATATGTAGCCACTCCTAAAAGATCATATAAGATACTCTAAAATATTCGATTATACAAAATTGATATTATGAAATCTTTTCTGGATATGCTAATGGTACTCATGTATTATTGTGCAAAAAGATACCATAGACTCAAAATAATAATAAATAATTTGCTGACCTTCTAAATGAAGCAAAGTTGATGAAGACATCAGCAGTAGGATGTGCAGCACAAGCTGCTTCAATGCTGCAAAACAAGTCAACATAGGGCCAAGACAAATCACCCCTCAGACAAACAAGAATGTAATGCACTAAAGTTGGTTACTTTGTATGCAATAGCTAAAAAAAAAAAAAAAAAATCTCCCCTTGGCTACAACTACAACCAACCAAATCCCAAATTCAAGCAAAAAAAGGCAAGTTTTAGTATAGAAATGAATGAGCAACATACGTGGCATGAACTGGGATGGCAATTCCCTCCTGACCAAAAAAAAGTTTTTGAAATCCCTCAGAACCAGGGTTAATTATTCCAGCAACTGATGGTGTTTCCCTGCCTGCGAACACCAAATTAGAGCTTCCATTAGTATTAAAAGCAAATATTAATGTCAAAGTATCATTTTCTGTAATCCGCCTAGAAGAAAATGAAGATGATAGAGCCAGCACAAACCGCAAAGGAAGTCAAAATCAAGCATCCGCTGTATGGGAAGTTGCTTGTAGTTGTAAAACAAAGCCTGTGTAGTGCGGGAGAATAGTTGTCCGGTGGCCATGACGAAGAGGCAGATAGATCTAGCAACAAACAAGTGCATTACTTTTTATATTGCAGAAAAAGAGATACATAGGAATATTTGCAACATTACAATACCAAAAGTTGCATTTAAAATGTAATAGAATACGAAATCAATTAAGTAATAATGTAATATATTCTCCATGGGGAGGGAGACTATGAAGTTATAGGAAAGAGTTATTGAACATTGCTTGAGGAGGGAGACCAAGGTTTCTATAAATCAATTTGGATTTATGTCAGGAAGACGTACCATGGAAGCTAATTTTTTTATGCGACAATTAATGGAAAGATATCGAGAAAAGAAGAAAGATTTACATATGGTGTTCATAGATCTTGAGAAAGCATACGATAAATTCCCAAGAAAAGTTCTATGGTGGACTCTTGGGAAGAAAAAAGTATCATTAAAATATGTTAATGCAATCAAGGATATGTATGATGGACCTACCACGTGTGAAAGCTTGTAATGGAACATCAAAGGATTTTCCTATCACGGTAGGTGTACACCAAGGTTCGGCTCTTAGTCCTTATCCCTTTGTCTTAGTGATGGATGAACTATCAAAAGATATTCAAAAGAAAGTGTCGTGGTGTATGCCTTTTGCATATGACATTGTACTTCTTGATGAGACCAAAGAAAATGTTAATAGAAAACTTGAATTATGGAAAAATACTTTGGAGTCTAAAGAATTCACGATAAATCAGAGTAAGACTGAGTATATGAAGTGTGAGTTTTCGCTAGAAAGAGATGATGATCAAGACCCTGTACATCTACTTAGTAAAGAGGTACCCAAGAAAGATGTTTTTAGATACTTGGGATCAATTTTGCGAAAAAGGTTGAGAGATTGATGAGGATGTAAATCATAGAATCAGAACAGGATGGATGAAATACTGGAGTGCACCTGGGTTTTTGTGTGACCGCAAAATTCCCCTTAAGTTAAAAGGACAATTCTATAGAACAGTTGTAAGATCTGCAATGTTATATGGAGCTGAGTGTTTTGGTCAACACATACGCAACATGAGCATAAAATAAGGGTAGCAGAAATGAGGATGTTAAAGTAAATATGTGGTTATACGAAGATGGATAAGATAAAAAATGAAAATATTCGATAAAAGGTAGCAATAATATCGATAAGTGAAAAGATGAGGGAACATAAATTGAAGTGGTTTGTACACGTAATGAGACGACCCGTGGATACTCATATAAGAACAAGAGTTTGTTACCAAGAGCTAGTCACAAAGAGCGATAGAGATAGACCGAAACTTACCTGGAAAAAGGCAATTAAACAAGACTTAATGAAATGAGATATAGATTGGCGGAAAGTGTGTCTTAGGATAGAATAGAGAAAAGATATAAGTTTGATGGAGCGTTAGACCCGTTATTATCTCTATGTTTCATATAGTCATTTTTTAGTTCCTTTCCTTTTCAATTGCCCTACTCCATCTTTCATCCTTTTTTTCTTTTATCTTATTTTTCTTTTCTCTTGTCTTATTTCTCCTTTTTCTTAGCTTTTTTTTTTAATTTCTTCGTTTCTATCATTGGATTCATCTACCGACCCAAATTAACTTGGATTAAAGGTGTTGTTGATATTGATACTGTGTTGAAATATATTCTCCCCATATCAGAAATCACAGATAGAGATTAATATCTCTCTCCAAGTAAAAACATTAGTAAGCTATCTCAAGCAACCACAGATTCAGCAAGATTAAAAAAATAAGTCATTCACAAGTATAGCCACGTGATCTTCATGATCCAAATAAGGAGGAAAAAAACATCAAACATGAAACAGTAGTCAATAAGGATGATTTAAAAATTAACTAAAAAAGATGCGTAAACTAGTAACGCAGCAAAACAGAGTAGATTAACGACCGAAACGTTGCGTTTGGAGAATGAAGCAGAATTTGAAATTTCTGTAACTATAAATGGAAGAGAACGAAACCGGAATCGATCATTTCATGCGTCAATAAAAAACGAAACACGTCATCCATCACCAGAAGAACGGAAATGAACATTTACGTTATTTGATTTGGAAAAAAATTAAACGACGGAAAGAAGCGAAGGAAGCAGATCCACAACCGGAACAAGTTTTAGCAACGATCAATCATCCAACTCACAGAAACCAAAGCAGCAACTAACTATAACTACCAGCACAAGTTCAAACCAAATGCACGAAAACTTGAACGCGAAACAATGGAAAAAGAGAGAGAGAATGCAGCGAGAGTATCCCTAAAATCACGCAGATTTGAAATTAGGAAGAAAATTGGAAATTAAAATAGAAAGAGAATCAGAGATCAAGAATTGCGAATGAGGAAAGGGAAGGTTTGGTTGGTGGAGGTTAGTTAGAGAGTACCTGATTCACTCGCCTCGTTGGCGGAATCGGACAAGGAAGTGAGTCGAGGGCGAGTTGGAAGGTGAGAGACTGAAAGATGCAGAGAAGGTGGAGAGGGGGTTTATATAGTGATGGAGAGAGTGTGCGTGAGTTGAATTGCGCGAGTCACGTGGAGGGTGGTAGTTAGCTTCTTCGCTGTACAATTTTTACTCCAATTCTCATTTCTCTGTCCTGGGTGTGTTAGTTAGATCGAAGGAAGGAAAAAAAATGCACAAAACCGTACTCGAGTTAGGTGGTAGTGTTAAGGTGGCTATTGCCAATTTCATTTCACTTTATAAAATAATAAATAATTAATTAAATAAAGCAACTTCTTTTTTGAGACGAGATACAAATGATAGATTTTAAATTGGGATCTTAGATCATTTTTTAATAGATCTTATAGTACCAAATAGGATTTAAGATTTCTTAATATCTCTTTCATTTTGTTATTTAGTGGTATATCTCATTTTGAGATGTAAAGGAGAGAGAAAAAAAAAATTATTCTTTTTTAAACAATGTGCATATCTTAAAAGTTCTTCTACAAGAACTCATTCTCTATGTTGGAGATCTTTCTACCTCTTTTAGTGATAGATCTAGTAAAAACCAGATCTTGAGTTCAAGATCCTTACTCAAGATCTTGTACTAAAGTTACTCTAAGTAATAATACACACTTTAATATATTTCTCTCGGCATCCTCTTTATTGTTAATTAAATTTTATTAAAAATCATAAAATTATAAATACAAATCATTAAATAAGAAATATGATTTACAAAATTTTATCATTTTTTAATAATTTTAATTAATAATAATAGAGATTCTTTTTAAAAGAATACGTTGTTAACATTTTCTTTTTTATTTATTTATGTATCTTTGCATTAAACGATATCTATTCAATATCTTAAATTATTAGAAAAAGTAAAATGTAATAATTAATGATGTAACTATTAATATATCAAGTGTTTTTTTTATATTTTAATGTAACTATTCAATATATTAATTTTTTTTATTTTAATGTAACAGTTAAATTTTCAATACAAAATATTTTTATTTTTATATATATAAATTCACAATAGACAATTTCATAAAAAAAAACATGCATTATTATTCATAAAAAAACACCCATAATTTTATTTTTAAAATTTCTCGTGAGTTTTTCTCGAATTATTGATAATTTAAAATTGGATAAAACTTAAGTATGATAGCTTAAATATTCTTTACATTCCGGTCAAAAAAATATTATTTACATTAATTTTTAATTAAAATCAGTTTACCTTAGTAAATCTTAACATTAAGGTTAAGATTTTTCTATATAGATTGTAATAAAATTTCAACCTAAAACTATTCAACTTTCACTTAAGGATAATCTCCCGTTAGTTGATAATTGTTGTGTATGTTTAGTTTTTGCACTTAATTTTCATAATAATTGTCTTAATTCTTCTCATTTATTATTTAGTTTGATCTCAATAATTTAGTATTTAGTGTTTTTTCTTCGTTAGATTTTTAGCTTAATGAAGTTAATTTTAGTGAATTCATTAGTTTTAGTTGTCTTTTGTAAAGTTTTGGTGCATCAAAAAGAAAATAAATTTGTTTGGGTTGATGAAGCAGCTCGCTTAGTGCGTCAAAGTCAGTTTGAAAGCTCACGTGACAAGCATCTGGTGGCTGTTGGAGAGAAATTTAAAGTTTGGTTCACACTTAGCATGAAGTGTGCACCGAACGAATTGTTCTCACTACCAAAAATTTGGACTAAGTGCACACCTCAAGTTCAACGCACAATCATTTAACCAAGTGTTGCTTTTGTATGCGCGCTTAATGCAAATCCTGAGCTGAGCGCGCAAGCCATTTTGTAGAAACGACGGTGCAACCTTTTTGAACTTATTTAAACCTTGTTTTCATTGGGATTGAGGTAGCATCGACCTAGGGTTATGTGTGGCGACTGAGGAGCTCCCATCTTCCATTTTCCTTCTTTTTCCTCCATTTTCCTTCATCTTCTCCCTTTTTATTTTGTAAATTTGAGGTCTCTCATGACAATGAGAGACTACGTCATCTATTTTGATTGGTGTGCCAAGTTATTTTTATGTAATTAATTTTTATATTTATTCAATGTTATTGTTTCTTTTCATTTTGATTGCTTGTTTTTTGGTTCGATTACCTTAGCTTTAATTCTTTGTTTTTATTGTCATTGGAAAATGCTTGAAAACTAAGTTTTGAATAGAGCATCTAATGAATGTCTCATCCAGAGATGGAGGGATGTTCGTTGGTATCATTAGTGATCAACCCTATGAACATGTTTAATAGTTAAAATGTCAATGAGAAATGATATTTGACTAATATTTGAAAGTAGTATATCATAGGTGTTATGTCTAGGGATGAAATAACATTTGTTAGCCTTGATAAACCCCTGTTCTTGAATTCAAGTGGTTTAGCTTGACTTGCTAATGGATTAGGGGTTGAGTTAAACTACTTAGACTCTTTCACATGAGGGATTATGGTTAGAGCACCATAATTGGTTAATGTAGCATTAGAGTAAACATTGTATAAAGAAAACTCTTATAGCTACTGAGATTGTTAGCTTAGTGTAGCCAAATCCCCAACATTTCGTTCATTTTTGCTTTAGCTCCTCTCGCCTATCAACTATTTGTGTTTTTGCTCACCTTTAATTTGTTTTGTTTTTTTTTTTTGTTTAGAACCAACTTTACTTTATGCTCTTTTACATTTAAAACAAAACCCCCTTTGCCTAGAACTTGAATTTGCACAAATAGCTTGATATACAAGCAAGTCCCTGTGGATATGATGCTCGGACCTTCCATTTTATACTATTTGCATAATACTTTAGTATGTTTGCCAATGACATATCATGCATTGGTAAAGTTTAGGATTTAAAGTACACTAATTGTAAGGATCAAACTTAATTTTAATTTACCAATAATATTAAAAGCATGAAAATACTACTCATAGCTTTTGTAATAGTAGCCTATTTTGGGGTGATTTTTAGTTTTGAGTTTTGAAAATTCTGAAAATAACAACTCATTTTTAGTTTTAGTTTCAAAAGAAGTTAAAATCAGTTTTAAAAATATGATTAATTTTAAATAACCTCATTTTGAAAGTTTTATATCATATTGAAATTAGTTTAAGAGTGTTTTTGTATGGTGATGACAACAATGATGATGGTGGTAATGTTAACAGTAGCGATGGCAACAAAGATACCACTGATGGCAATGGCAATAATGGTAGTTGTGGTGTTGGTGACTGTGAAGGTAAATGTGACAATGGTGGTGATAGTGATTACGTCGTAATGTTAGCGGTGTTGGTGATGACAGTGATGAAGGTGATATTAGTGGTGGTGGTGGTGGTAGTAGTAGTAGCAATGTTTGTGACAATGGTGATGACAGTGACATTGGTGGAGTGATTGTGGTGGCGGTGATGAAGGTGGTATTGCTAGTAGTGGTGATTGTGGTAAAAATGATGATGGTGGTAGCAATGTCGGTGGTGATAATGATGTTGATTGCGGCGATGGTGATGATATGATAGTGGCGATGACGGAGGTGATATTGGTGGTGGTGGTTGTGATATCAGCGATGGTGGTGACAACGGTGATTGCAGCAAAAAATATCATTGTCAAATGCGAAAAATGTGTATTTTTCTTAAACTAAAAAATAAATTTACAAAATATTTTTTCTTGATTTTGGAAATGAGTGTAAAAGTATTTCAAAAATGATTTAAAAATTGCTTTAGCTTCATTTTTACCAAACATGTTTTATTTTAAAAATTAAATTTGAAAACAAAAATAAAAAAACTCACAAGTATCCCAAATAGACCTGTAATTTATAGTCTTAAAATTCAAATCAGTTTGATTGGTTAAATAGAAAATTGACCACATCATCACTTAAATAATCCAAAAAATCAGTGGAGTAAAAAAGAAACTAATGAAAAATATTTGAGCCAACTTTTACAAACTAAAATAATTTTTGGATTTCTAAACTTTTAAATGATTTACTTTAAATTTTTTGACGCATAAATAAAAAGAGATTAGTCTCTCACAAATTCACAAATCAAGATTTGAATCAGTATCCAACAATACCTCAAAGAAGATTGTTTCCCAAAGAGAATACATGTGAAGAAGTAAAAAAATAATATATCAAGTTAATTTTTAAAATATTTTTTTAAATGCAAACGGACCTAACCGTGTGATGTCTTCCACATGAGAAACAGTATGTGATTGTATTTTGTCTATTTTGTTACTTTTTAGATACTTTAAGTTAATATCGAGTTCTCCCTATGTTTTTTTACATAGTTATAAACATCAACTCACCAATTAAACGTTATCCAAAAATAAAATGAGTCAAGCTAGCTAGTCAAGGATTAGAAAATATAAATTGGTAGAAATCAACAACTCAACGGTTCAAAGTGATGTGACAAGTGACACTGCAGCAGCAAATAAAACAAATGAAGTCGGGTTAATGGCACTCTCAATGGTAGTGAAAGTCTAAAAGATGTGGAAGCAGAGACGAAAAAAGTAGACTCTTCGTGTTACTGCTTCAAGCTTTAGCAAGGGAAGTGATTGAAGAAGAAAAAAAAGAGCTTGGAAAGACAAGGTAAAACAAGAAAAAAAAGAGTTAAATTATTCATTTGATCTGTATTGTTGTTTTTGTTTTAAGTTTTAATCCTTAGCTAAGAAAATTATAAGTTTTAGTATCTACATATGCATAAAAATTTAAGTTTTTTTCTCTAAAAAAAATAAGTTTTGGTTCCTAACATTAATACTAGAGAAATTTTTTGGCAGTATAAACCCACTAAATGGTAATAAACTGCTATAAAAAATTGTTTCAGAACTAAAACTTACAATTTTCAATATAAGGATTAAAACTTAAAATAGAAATTAATAAGTGAACTGCATGAATAGTTTAATAAAAAAAAATATTTGTGTAAGTAAATAACTATAATGCTTGTAAGTTAAGCGTTGAGTACAAAACTACGAAGCTTTGTCTTCTAGTAATTTTGCATTTCTGCTGCCTTTAAGGGTTAACTTTTGTAATTTTTTTAATTCATAATATTTTTTATGACTATATTTTAAGCATTTTTATAGTTCTCTCAAGGATTGTAGAGTTCTGTTCTTTCTGTCAAAACGTGAGTTATTCGCATTTATTAAAATACGTACATGTTGGACATGTTATGTTGTTGTTACGTTTTTACAAAAAAATTAAAATATATTAAATTATATAATATTAAATTCTAAAATATTAAATAGCAGGGCTTGCCAAATTAAAGCAGCTTTGTAGAGGTTATGTATTTTTTGAAGCATAAGAAAGGAAAGAATATGTGAATGTCTAAATTGACAAAGAGAAAGCTTATAATAAGCTAAAAAAGTGTGCCTTCATTTGTGATACTTTTATGGATATTGGTTCTCAATGTAAGTTTATAATATTTGATGTTTAGTGTATTTCATCCTGGGAGAAATATACTCTCAAACACCAATGGTTACAAAAAACAAACAAAATTTAGGTATGGATCATTAGCAACAATTACATGTGGTACCTTAAGAATTCCATTCATCTAACGTAACAAAAAGGGTTTGAATTTATATATTGTTTGTGTATAAAAGTTGACACAATGTCCTACATAATATTAGGTGGAAAATGGGTAATGGACACTTTGTTTTTTGTTGATAAACTTTTGGTTTCTAATTTGAATAAACTTGTTTCCCTAAGAGCATCCACAATGAAGATCTCTCTCCTGGGGATAATTCGTTCGTTCATGCTGACGATCCCTTCACGACTCTACAACATGCGAACAACAAAATATGGAATTATTTTTTATTAATATCCTAAAAAAACTGTCGTTGTGATGCTTTAATAAGCCACTTAAGGATTTTCTTGTAATGTATATTCTAATTGGCTTTTTTTGGCGATTCATCTTGGGTTATGACTAGCTTGGACTTTGTTTTTTACTTATTTTTTAATATTGCAATAGTTATTTTTAATTTTTTTTTAAATGCTTGTAGTTCAAGCTGATAGTAATCATATCACTTATTAGTTTGAGGGGGATGAGGGTAACAGATTATAGAAGGTCAGCGAATCATTTAGAACGTTAGAAAGTTAATTAATTAGGAATAGTTAACACAATCAACTCTATATATAAGAGCTTTCTTCATTGTATATTTCACATTTTTTTTCCAATCAATTCAATATATTGGGTGAGTTTGTATAATTTTAAAAAAATTAAAATAAGCATTTTTATTTAAATATTTTTTAAGAAGAATATAAGATTTGTTTTTTAAAATAAACAAAATTATTATTTTTTAAGTAGAAGCAGTTTAAACAAATACATTAAAAAATAATAAAAAAATTATTTTATTAAATTAAACACTTATTTCATTAATTATCTTATGAGTAGCAATATGCTTTTTACCTCTCTTGTGAATTTGATCTTTCTCTCTTAGATTCATATATAGATTATTCACATCCCTTTTTTATATATATTTTTTCCTCATCCAAAACATACTACAAAGTGGAATATTTCTACCCCCATGTATTTCAGAAGGTATTTATTGTGCTTTGTAGTTTGTATGAAATTTGTCATTATTATTTTTTCAGAATACAAGTTTCAGTCAATTACTAATAAAAATTCTAAAATCAAACTTTATGTTTTATATTTGTATGCTTGAAATTTGAAAAGGAAGAAGTTGTTGGCCAGCTAATAATTAGAGGAAGTGTGCATAACTTAAATTGGAGGGAATGGATGTATGTTGAGCCACAAAAATCAATCTTAGTACATCACAGCTATGGCCCCAAACCATGCATGTTTGCTAGCGTGAACTTAAAGTCAGGTTATGAATTGGTGTCTTGTTAATTGTCATTAATTAATGCTATTGCACTCAGAAAGGAAATTAAGATCGTGTGTGGGTAAAACTAAAAGACTCAACTAAAAACTAAAAGGAAATTAAGAGCTCGATCACGTTAAATGTAATTACTTTTATCATACAAAAAAGACATATATATAAGTCTCTTTAGATACAAGGATATAAATATTTTTGAAAGTTTTTCTAAAAAAAGTTTTATATTTTTAATAAAAAAAATTCAAAAATACTTGTAATTTGTACCCAAACATATTCACAAACTACAATTTTGAATTAAATGGAAATTTTATATCAAATCCAAAGAATTTAATGATAATAGTATTATTTTTTAAAATGATGAGAATTTTATAAGAAAATAGTTTTCCAACAAAATAAAAGAATTTTAAATAATACTTAGATGAAAGATTTTTTTTCATGATCTCAATGATTAATTCGTTAATGCTCTCACAGTCTCACCTGAAACTCTCTCTCTCGTACACATTTATTTTTCTCAATTTACGCTTGTATGAATAATAAAAGTTATCAATACTTCTGTAACAGTTAACTCTATGCAACTTCTCCTATAACAGACAAAAAATCATTCCTCGTGCAACTCATGCTAAACATAATAATACTAAATTAAATTGGGCGTAGGCCCTCCTCAGTCCTCAGTACCAAAAGAAAAAAAATACTAATTAAACTTCCCGCATAATTTCCTGCACCTCTACGGAATCCATGGGTAGGTAATACATGTATTTTGTGTTATTATTTTTTTATAATTTTTTATTCAAAAAATAAAAAAATAATGTTAGAGTTACTCACAATATTTAGATTAATATATAATACACATCAATAAACAAACTGAATATCATTTAAAGAATTTAAAGTATTAAAATTTGTAAAACTTGTGTTTATAAATTATATTTAAAATCACCTCAGCATGACAGTCACATTACAAATTTTAAACCTTTTTAAAGACCATATAGATTATTTGTTAACTAAAATTTATAATTATGTTATGTTTAAACAATAATAAATAGTATTAGCGAGCTGAATTATGTTTGATTAATACACTCATCTTAAAACATATGAGGAATTTTAAGTAATTTAATTAATAAAAGGGCTGCTAATAAAATTTACTATATATATTGAGCTTAAATAAGTTAAATATTGTATCTAAATTGAATAGATGTTCTATGTATTTGTCTTGTAATTCGAGAAAAATAACTCAAGTTTTTGAAATAATTAAAAACTTATTATTATATATATTGAAGTGTAAGTCAAAGTGGCCTTGATTGATTAATTTAAGCATAATTTTACACTATTTGTATAAATAATAAATAAATACAAGAGAAGTGGTTATAGTTACGAGCATTAGGGTAAAGCAATGTTCAAATGACAAATATAAGATCTCTACATTTTCTTTGGTGTATGTCTCATTCTCAAATGATTGGAACTTATATGCCTTGAACGTCACTCCAAATTTTGTTTATAGCAACGTGATATTGTTGTCTGTCAGGAAAATTAAAATGATTAAAAAACATGTATTGTCAATGTTAGGGCGAACTGGTGTAATGAAGAGAGACCAATTTTTAAGTGAAAATATGCGTAGCATGGGAAACGAGGGACCAGGATCGTGTTCGGCGAACCCTTGAATCTACCAAAAAAACGAATCCTACAAAACATGTGAAAAATTGTTCTAAGTTTCTTACGATCTTAGCTTTAAAGAATTAGAACGTGTTGAGTGTATAATTCATTCCCTGAAATATTTTATTATTATTTTCTCTTCTATGGATTATTTTTCTGAATTAGAAATTCTTTTATTATGTTTTGATGTTTGAAGAAAAAATTACAACAAAAAAAAACTAATGAGCGAATAAATTTTAAGATAAATAAAATATTAGAATTTTCTTATCCAGTAATTATTTAGCATACAATAAAAATATGGAACTACACCAAAAAGAACAAAGTTTAGGATTAATTGAAATGATTTTTTTAAGATTAATTAAATTAAATTAAATTTCAAAACGTTTAAAAAACAAGATAAAGTTTAAGAAATAATTAACATAAAATAAAAATTTAGGACGTTTATTTAAAAAAGGATAAATTTTAATGATTAATTAAAACGAAAATAAAGTTTAAAGTGCTGTTATAAAAAGGATAAAGTTAAGGGAGAATAGTTCTCTTTCCCTGAAAAAGTACTCATACTTTAACCTAAATGCATGTTAGTAACAAGTAACAAGTAACAAGTAACAACTTTAACATCTTGGGCATTTATATACTCATCCATGAACTTGTACGTATTTTAGTTACCTTTTTTTAAGTTAATATTTTAGTTAACTTGAACATGGTTTCTTATAATAATTTGGATTAACAAATCAATAAAACATAAATGCTATTATAATGCTATAGCATTAGCGAAGAAAGATCAATAAAAAAATAACATTTATTTGTTTAGGGGAAAAATAGCATTTATTAAAAATATAGTATATAACTTAATTGGAAAAAAGCATTAAAAATAATATAATTCTTAATTATATAATTTCATAAACAGAATTATCTCACTTAATTGAAAATTTATTTAAAAATCTTTCGATTTCGAATTACTTAATATCATAAATATATCATGTGTATTATCCATATCTTTAGTGGTGTGGGATCTCAGCCATATGATCCAATTATCCTCAATTATTACTAGGTTAAATATTACTTTTATCATTTATGTTTTAGTGTTTTTATTTTTATTTTAATATATTAAATTTTAATTTTTTTTTCTTTCAAAGTTTCATTTTTATTATTTCTTTCGTTTTTCATTAACAATGTTAGTATTTCATAAATTTTTAAATAATTTATTTAAAATAATGATGGTTAAAAATTATTACTATTTTTATTTTATTTTAAAAATTATATAAACCACTAAAAAAAACAATGTTATCTCCGGGGACGAAACCAGGAAACAATGTTAGGGGGACAAAAATACAAAAAATTATCACATGAGGTTTTGCTTACTATTCCAATACATAAATTTACTTGGGCTTAATTTAATTGCTGAAAGTTGGGCTCGTGCTATTAGCCTTAAGTCCTAATATTAGTTGACGGGAAGAGGGCCAATTGTATTTTGCAAGTGTGAATCTAAAGTGGATTAACTATTAGGGTTTATTAAATGCACTATATAAATTTCTAATACACTATATGTGATGTCCTTCGTGATTTAAAAGTTATGGATTCCGTAACCTTCATACGGATTATAGATTATCGAATCCGTAAGAATGACAATCCGTAAGTAGTTTTTTTTTTAAGTTAAAATATATTTTTTCAAATAATTTAAAATAATGGCACATACAGGTATTGAACCTGTGACCTTCATGTTATTAACGCGACACTCCAACCAATTGAGCTAATACGTCAATTATGTTAAAAATAATTAATGTTGATACATATAATACTAAATTTTTTAATGTATATTTAATACACATATCTAAATCTTTAAATGTTTAGTTTATCTAATCTTTTTATCTTTTCTTATTTCATATTCTTATTTTATTAATTAGGGATATTATGTTCATTTTATCAATTAGGATAATTGTTAGTTATGATCCTATCAAATAAGATTCTCTTTTATTTTAATGTTATCAATTAATGAGTTATATATAAGTAATTTAATTTTAATTTTATTAAAGTAATAACATGAGAAATAATTCAATAATCAAAATAAAATGAAAATTAAATTAATTATATATAACTCATTAATTGATAAAATTAAAATAAAAGAGAATCCTATTTGATAGGATCATAACTAACAATTATCCTAATTGATAAAATGAACATAATATCCCTAATTAATAAAATAAGAATCTGAAATAAGAAAAGATAAAAAAATTAGATAAACTAAACAATTAAAGATTTAGATATGTGTATTAAATATACATTAAAAAAATTAGTATTATATGTATCAACATTAATTATTTTTTAATATAATTGACGTATTAACTCAGTTGGTTGGAGTGTTATGTTAATAACATGAAGGTCACAAATTTGAGACTTGCATGTGCCATTATTTTAAATTATTTAAAAAATATATTTTAACTTAAAAAAAAAAACTATTTGCAATCACGAAATGCATTTTCGTCCGCATACTGTTTACACAGTGTATTTAGTAAACCCCTTAAGTATTTGTGGGGGAACGAAAACACTCCCTATTAGGATACATATAGTTCCGTCCCTAGTTGTCTCGAGAGTAATTTTCCTAAAAACAGGTCTCGTTTTCCTATTCCTTATGGATCCAAGCAGCGGAAGAATTTGAAGGGAACTAAAATGAGAAAACATTCAAAATATTGAAACCTTTCTTTATTCCATAATCTGATAGCTTTTTATAACAAAGATCTATGTAAAGTAATTTGGCACAAGAAAGATAGAGAAAAACATAATAACAGTAAACATCCATTCCATAAGGAAGGCCCTTAAATATGATAAGTGTATCCGTTCTAGTCAGGATCGAGTTAGATTTGCCTAGACTTTGACAAAAAAAAAAAAAAAATTGATCAAGATCAGTTTTTTGCCAATTTAAAAAGTAAGGTTTGGTGATGAGATCGGATATGTTAGTCTGTACTCTGCTTTTGACCCACTTCTATTATGATATAATAAATATTTTAAATTATTATTATCACCTTATAATTTTAATAAATTAATACTTTTTTATGCATATAATCATTATTTTCAATTATATATAAATTTTACTGTTGAGTTAAAAAAATAAATGAAACCAAACAATTTTTATTTAATTTATTATTAAATACTTGAAATTTAAACTTGAAGAAGGTGTCATGTATTAAAAAATAATTAAGAACAATCAATTTTTACTTTGAAATCTGAAAACTCAAGTACACTACGCCATAATCAACAACATAGATAAAGGACTAACAAGATAGAAGAGCCACTAAGAAAACGTAGCTTGCAAAACCCCCAGTCATTGCCTTCCACAGACAACCACATCCCACCAAAAGAAACCTCGATCAAACGTTACTTATTTTACTCTTTTTTTCTGTTTCCTTCTTTTTCATCACCACCGTCACCTTCGATCTGTTGCCATGGTCGCCGCACCCAACAAATCGCAACCACATCACCATCACTTCTGAAATACCCTCTTGCAGGGGCGCGCCGGAGAAATGCCTCAGATTTGGAATATGGTGAACGACAGTGGTCACAGAGCGTCAAGTCTGGAAAGAGTTTGAGAGATCTTAGATCTCAGATCTCATTTTGCTCTTCTTAGATATCGGAGCGATGCAACAAACGAGAATTGGAGCAAAAGGTTGTGGGAGGTGGAACCATGGTGGTGGTGGTTGGAGGAACGGCTTTAGGGGTGGGGTGAGAGTTTTCACGCTATCTTTAGAATCGAAAAAATAACATCAGTTATATGTAAATGTGTTAAAATCTGCATGTAATCGATCTTAAAAAGTTAAACAAAATTACAAACTTACCACTGTGATTTTGTTTATAGTGGATTGTAATTTTTGAAATTAAATAAATAAAGTGATGATTTTTAATTGTCATTATTTTGAATTAATTATTTCAAAATTTAAAAATTAACGAAACATTAAGTTTTTTAACTAAAAACTAAAAAAAGAACCATAATAAAACCTTTTGAAAATTTAAATAATCGGAATGAGACTTTTAAAAGTTAATGAAAAAAACACACTAAAATATAAAGAATTAAAAGTGAAATTGAGCTTGATTAGTATTTTCTAACAAGTTTCCATTCTTCCTTTACATGCTTATACTTTCAAATACAACTATCTATCACAAAGTTGATGGTGAAGTTGTCATCGATTATAGACATTTAATAGGCCTCACCAATGCAAGTTCTTCCTTAATTAAGAGCCATCACGAGATGCTCGGGATGATCCTCAATTGAAGCAGCTCCACCATGTTGGGATTGCATGGATCTCAATACTCTACCAACAATCTGAACAAATATGTACATAGTAACTTAGTAAGATTTGATAAATTGGCATGCCAGAGTCTGATGATGTATCTTTCTGTTTTATAAGCCAACCAAATATTATTGTTAACTAATTATACAGTTTATGGAACTCACATCTATACCAACTAAAGAAAATAAGGGTGGACACAGAATGAAACATAAATAATGGGTATAAATTATGTGTCACCTTCCGTGCGTAGCCACCATAAGTTATGTCGCTAATTAAAGCATGTGATGAATCACATGAGCTGATTGTTGGCGCATTATCATGTAAGTATTCTAGGAAAAGATAACCAAAAAGAAGCTTTAATTATAATGCAATGGAGAAAAGAGTGAATAACAAGAGAACATACAAAGTAGCAAAGTGGGGACATTATCAGCAATAGTTGTTTGGAAGAGTCCCTCTTTTTTCAACCCATCAATTGTGTGAGCATTAGTTCTACCAGCAAGTTGAAGAAAACCTACCATATTAAGGGACATAAACATTAACAGAATTAGGATATATGTAAATCTTGAAGGTTTTTTAGGGACCATAAATTGAGCTATAAATACAAACCGGGAGGTCTTTCTTTTGCTTTAGCCAATTGAACAGCAAAGGCAATAGATTCCTTAGCTGCTCCTCTCCAAATATCTCCACTCATTGGACGACCATCTAACTTGAGTTTATATAAGACAAAAGATGTACTTGTTAATAGAAATATGGAATAAAATTTGGCTTATAAAAATTATTTGAGAATGTTCAAAGGCACACCTGCCATAAGTTGCAGCTTTGAGACTGGGTTTCATAATAGAGAACATTTTGTTCATAGAGGATATTGTTGAATCACCACCATTAGGTAAGCTAACCTGGATTATATCAAGAATAAATTCTTCACTCAAATGCCAAGAGGCTAAGTATTCACTGAAAAGTTACTTATACAGTTATACCCCTTAATTAATAGAATAGGTTGGAGGCGCCCCTTACAGCTATAAGCTTCATATATCCTACTGAATCTCCTAGAGCACTCCAGAGTTCTTTGAACAAAGTGCTCTGTCTATAGAAGGATCAAAGGTCACATAAGGAAATGGATTCAGAGATATCAAACATACATCATATAAATAGCATATCTCAAATTATAGATAACTGAGGTTTGATCTATTCATTAAATCAGCTGAATCATTCCAATCCCTTCCTTGAAAAATGAAAAGAAAAGAGAAAACCCATCTATGAGTACATGATTGTGCAATGCCTCTCAAGCATAGAAAGCTTGTTGAACACATTACATGTATATGGGAATTGACTAATTGAGAATTATCCTTTTATTACGTTATGTGATTGATAAAATTCTTGACATATCAATCATGAAACATATTTCCAAAGGGATTACAGTATATGCTTGTATTATTCGATAATTAATAATACCTCCCACTTGTATGTATCTCCATAGCATCAACATAATTTCTCTTGATGAGAGCAGCAGTTGTAATAGCATCTCTTGCATATGTTACCTCTCCTGGATCAATACAAAAAATATATATTGTTGAAAAACAAATAATATCAGGGAGATAGTAACTAAACAAAATTGAGCTAAATAATTAAGAGTTAAGGACACATAATCACAGATGGAACTGGAAAATATCCCACTTATTTTATTGTAGGGGCAAACCGGAAGAGAGCGACCACAGCCATAGCAGCGTTCGGTTATGACTCCATCCTGCATTTTCAAGCCAATTGAACATTGCACCTTTTAATTTTCAAAAACAAAGCTTGTATGTTACAAAAACTTTGGTAAAATCAAGTTAAAACCTTCAATACTCTAGGTGGTTCAGTATTATGTGAAATTCCTGAAGTAGATTTCCCTTGGAATGTTATAGCATTAGCAGGGCACACATTTTCACAAGGCCGTGAACAGTCTGCTGGACAGTCCTCTGGGTCAAATTCTGTTCAAAAGACATTACTTCAACATTTATTAATTGCTAGTAAGTGCTATATTAGGTTTTTATATTTATTAAAATTAGTGCTTAAACCAGATGCAGCATATTGAATCTTTGTCATTTGAGAAAAACTTATAATATGATGATCATAAAAGATGTCATGCTTTTGTTGTGGCATGTCATTCCACGTTTTTAATATGATGGTGGACATAAGAGATGGCCACAGTTTCATAGTAACATGGCATTCCACCTATGACAACCCTTGATTCCATGGAACAACATAGGAAATATAAAAGAAAAATCCCAACATCTCTAATCTATGTTCTGTTATTAGTATAACTCCTGCACGATCATAGCCCTATAGTCAAGATTATGAATTTAACAAGAAGTGCAAGTTCATATTATAGAGATTTAACTGCCACTTCATCAATGTTGAAGTAAATAAGTCTCTCACCACATAGCCAATAAGTAGAGTTCTTCAACTTGGGAATTATTTGACACATTCAAGTCCTAAATTGGATATCATATGTTGCATATGATCAGTAAGAGGGTAAAAGACTGACATAGTTTTGGTTAAAGCAACAACCAATCAGTCAAATTATACACTAGAGGTATTCAAATTCAAATATGTAAACTATGTTCTGGATCCAAAAGTTCTCAATGTTAAAATAATTTTAACCCAAGAATTCAACCATGATAATTCGAAAGCGGATATGTCTTTCACTTAACATGAAAAACCAGACTACATTTGTATATCAAACTAAATTACAAGATTTCTGACTTAGGCTCATGCTGGCATATAATAACGTATACAAATAAGCCCAGTTAGAACTTACCGGCCTTACCAAAATGAAGATCTTTATCATTATTGACACTGATCATCACCCAGGGTCTTCTAAAGCATACAATATCTGTAGCAGCTTCAATTCCTTCATTCACTGCACTAACAACCGATGCATCAGCAGCACAGTCAATGCAGTCAACTGCAACCATATAATCCAATTTAAATCACTTGATATTCCTCAATGAGTTCCTTATAAGATTAAGTTTGCATAACTGAAACAATGAGACGAAAAATGAAAGGACAAATATTATATGCAAATGCAATTCCTAAGGTGTGTTGTTCTGCAATCAGAATCACAGCTTCATCTTGGTAATCTATGTAATACCAAGATGAAACTCTAATCCTGATTGAGGAATAGCACCAAAAACACCTAAAGAATTGCATTTAATTTTGTCCGCAACGAAAACCCGATAGGCATAATTTTAGCTGAGACTCAAAATGATTTAATATATACTCAGGGAAAGTAATGCACAAAGAAGCTTCAATTGTCCAAAAAAAATTAATTCACAGCATACGGAATTTCTGGTTATCATGCATGCATGTACTTTCTGTGATAATAGTATTACCAAAAAACTTATAATTATAAAAGACCTTACCTCCAGCAAGAGTGTATACCAGATTTAGATTTCTGATATCAACAACATCCTATATATATATACACACACACACACATAGAGAGAGAGAGATCGAGTGTGTGAATAATATATTATAATATTATGAGTATGAGAAACTCAAAGGAAGAGACAATAGATAGATAGTGTTTGAGTTTTCATATATACATCAAAGCGCTTGCACCACAAATGAGCTTGACCCAGTTGCCTCTGTGGAGAGACTCGAGTGGAGTGGATGAAATGGAAGGAAGCACGATAGTGTTGACGAGGCTCTTCACGTTCTCAGCAGAAATAAACTTGTTTTTGCTGTTTCTCGCAGCAGGGGTGGAACTCTGCATGCGTGAGCTTGTTAGAGAAAGAGAAGAGGAAACAAGAGTTTTAGCACAAACATGATGATGATGATGATGATATTGGATGGAAGGAAGTATTTGTAGTGGACAAATATCTGAGAGCCATAATCCCACCATTCTCTATTAGGTCTTGTTGTATAGTGCTGCGAACGGATAAATCCTTAGACATTGAGCGATGTCAAAATATCAGAATTATTTATTTAGCGTAAATTTTCCTTACACTAAGCATGCATATAACTAAACTTTATTTTATGGTTATTTTTAAAAATTACTTTATTTGTAACAACTATTTCATAATTAATGACACCTATACTGCAATTTTATTTTTTATTTAAAATAATAATTCAAAAGCAATACTTTTAGGAATAAAAAAACACGGTGTTAGTGAAATAGGTAATAGTTGTTTGATGAAAAATGCAGTATCTAAATTTTTTAACAAAATAACTTAACAGAATAAGTGGGTATTTGACAATCTTATTTTATATGAAAACATTTTTAATGTGATTCAATCTTTTCAAAATATATACTAACTACTATTAAATACAAGAAAGGATAGGCCGATGGTGGATAAAAAAGATTGAACCGACTTTGACTACGGTCACCATTATTTAGAAAGAAAAATCCATCCCCTTATCGTTTTGGGTCCAATTATTAGACAATCAAAACTAAAACATAGTTACCTTAAAAAAAACAGCGTTATCTAAATCCGTGTACCCTACACCAGTGAATTAAGCATATAAGAGGAGGTTTAATAATATACTGATCTTTAATACACATTTTCTAACATATTATTAAAATTTATTGGAAGCTATGATATCATGAATGAGACCTTTTTTGTTCGATAAAACATAAATGAGATTTATTAAATATGAAGTTAAATGTACAAAATTTTATGATTTTCAAATTTCAGTCCATAATAAAGAATACAAAACATACATATTCTAACATGTGTGTCAAAAAGTGTATGGTTAACATTTCTCAAATATATAATAACCAATCACTATTTTTTTATTTATTAAGAAATCACAAATTATTATTATTTACTTAATTTATACTTGTTTTGTGGTAGAAAAGGGGTCAAACTCAATTTTGTTGAGTAGTGTGTGAGAATTGTTGTAAACTCCTTGATATTCAAGTTTCCACATATTAAAAAAAAACACATTTGTTTCATAATAGGGACTATGACAAAGGTGAAAATAGAGGTGATCATGTTGAACTTTATAATGGCAACAAGCATATGGTAGTAAGTATCATAGTGATAATAGTAATAATAGTGATAATGGTGGTTCATGATTGTTGTTTTGGGGTGAGGGCACAAGGAGGATTAATAATAATGATCATAGTGGTAATGACGATGGTTGAGATGATAACAACGATGGTGATAAGATTTGTGATGAAGACACTGATTGCATAAATAATGATAAATATTGACAATAAGTGACAATAGACCTAGTGGTGATAGTGTGACAATTGTTGATGCGACAATGATGAAATTATTGTTGTAATGACAATGATAATCAATAGTGAATATGACAATAAGGATGATATTGATAGTAATGATAATAATGACAACATCATTGGTTGGTGGTGATGTGACATGTGATAGTTTTCATGATAAAAGTAGTAATTAGCCGATGTCAATAATAATAATAATAGTGATAAATTTTATGTATTTTTGGGGGATTAAGGGAAGTAAATAATTATTTTTTTAGAACAATTAAATGATTTATTTGTATGATTAGAAACTAAAACTAATTTTTTATTTTAAAAATTGGGATGAGATGTTTTAAAATGAGTTAAAAATCAATTCAATTTCATTTTAACTTGTTGTAATTTGTATTTAAAAACCCAAAATTAAATATTCGCAATTAATTCCAGCAAGCCATAAACTTTTTAATTATTGAGTTCCCGTCCTTAAATATTATTCAATAATAGTATACTAAAAATATAGTATTCTAAAAAGTTTGGCTAAATTATTAATTTGGTCCCAAAACTGATGTTTAATTTGATTTTTTTGTTATTAAAAAGTTCATTTTGTTCTCTATTTTTAAAACTGATGTAATATTATCTTTTTTATCGTTTAAATTTCTTACGAGTGTATTCTATGTTATGACTACATATCATTTCTTTTCTTATGCAACGTATACAAGAATATAATGCCACTATTTTGCAATTAGGCAGAAATGAAAATATTACATCAATTTTAAAAATTAAAGAATCAAATTAAATTTTTAATAATAGAGAGATAAAATAAAAAATCAAATTGAATTTTTAATAATAGAGAGATAAAATAATTAAATAAATAGAGGAACAATTAGTAATTTACCCCAATAAAAAAATTGTGATGTTTGAGAAAGACACTTTCTTTCAACGACTACCAGTGTATCTGGAAAACAGGTTTCACAATGAAAATTGTCATTATTGTTTCCAAGCTAAGCATTCGCAAATTTCTTAACTCTTAATATCCTGGCTGGAAAAATGCAATGGACCTCTCTATTTCTACTTTGAAACTGGAATCATATATATATGTACGTATCAATCATTTGACCATCTTGAGAAAACTAACAATATAATGTTGATCCATGCATTCATGAGAATTGGGTTGCAATCTGATTTTGGGTTATCAAAACCTGGCATCAATTATTATGGACCAAACCCACGTGAACTCAGTGATGAAGGGTACATAGCCTTGGTTACTTAATTAGATTCTATACTATAAAGGCAACAACTTAACCGAAATTAAACTTGATGTACACACCCTGTTTGGGGCTATCGGCCTAATGTGCAAGGCTAGCACTTAATGCTTTGTTTGACTTAAGGACAAGTTGCCTTAGCAGAGATTAATTGAGCATCAAAGAATGAGACTCTTGAAGACAAAGTACTCATACACTGGTCAGATACCATTAAAATACAAGGGTACGTATACCACAAGGATGCTGAGTGTGTTGGAAAGTGAGGGGAAGATCCTGGAAGCACAACTCAATGTTGAACACTATAGAGAAAAGAAAAGGGGATATGTTTGACTCTTTTCGTCCATTTAGAACCAAAATCATGTCATTCTCACTTTTAATATGCTCAAACTTAAAGCTTGTCTAGTTACACGTTTACAACCAACAAACTTGAGTTTAGAATTAATAAACTTGATTATGATTTTGATTAACATGTTTAACATTTAGTGAAGTAAATTTGAATTTATGTCGATACTACTTTGAATAACTTTTGTATTGGATAAAAAAATAAATTTTATTTCTAACTCAATTATATATAAACTATCTTACTTCAAAATCAAAATTTTCATGTTTATTTAAACAGACTTATATTTATAGTTTCTGATTTTCACGTCAAATGCATATGTCTCTCGGGAGTTTAATTTTGGAAATCAACAACAATTTTTAATGTCAAATGTCAATTTTAAATATATAGTTTAATAAGGTAAATTTTCAATTTTAATTGAAAATATAAATAAATGCACCTAAATAATGCATTCAATTTTTTTTATTTGCAAATTCATGGGGAAGAAAAGAAAAGCTGATGCTATTTCGTATATCAATTTTATTTATGATAACAACTATTTCTTACATACATTTTCTATTCCTGCCTTGAATCAGGGGAGCAATGTATACTTATCATACATGAAGAGACCCGGATTATTCTTGGCTGATACTAGTAGAGCATAGCATTATAAAATGATACTACTTCGATTCCTATTTATAAGAAAAGTTATATTCTTGAAAAGTTGTAGTTATTTTATTTTACTCTAAATTTTGTTTCTTATAAATATGAATGTTATTTTGTTTCTCTCTGATGCATTTGCATTTAATTTCCTCCCTGTTTCTCGTACAGGTTCATTTTCAAGTTATATACAATGACTAATAAATCATAACAAAGGAACACCGTACACAGAGAACATGGTATCAAATGATTTTTTTCCTTCACCTCAAACAGATTTAGTAATTGCTAAATTTGATGAGTAATAGCTCAGCCTACACTACAGTGAGTGCCTCGATAAGTAAGACCTAGAGATGCGATCAAAATGTACATAAATGTAACGTCTAATAAGTTCAACTTAGCCTCTCTAAAGAAAAATAACCCTTTTGTTGCCTGTTGACCATTTAAAAAAAGAAGAAGCAAACTTGACATATTGATCATGTTGCATGGAAAAGGCTAAGAAACATAACCCAAGGATTTTCTATGAAGTTGTTTTTAATCTTAAAAAAGCTGTGAGCTCTTATTGCTGAATGCTGACACTCAACCACCTTTTCCCAGTGAAGATAAGTGAGCAAGGTGAGAGAGAGGTAACACCTTTTTTGTGCTTACAGGGTGTTGTCATTTTCTCTCATCTAATGTTTGGTCTAACCTGATCTGCTGACTTGAGACTGCTATAATCATACTGAGCTTCAAGAACAGTGAAAGAAAAATAGACACACACACGATACGACACAACACAAACACAACCCTCTCCCTTCCCTATGTTATGCTTGCTTGCTTGTAAAATAAAAGAGGCACAGGCACACTGCATGGAAGACCATTAATGTGTGTGCTGCAGAATTAGCACACTAATCAATTAGCAGATGATTCCAGAATTAATATAACTTATTAAAAAAAAATATTTAAATTAATTTCTAAACTTTATTAAAATACATCAACTTAGATTAAATTGATGGTGGATATTCAATATTTTATAAATTATTTAATTAATTTTATTACATTAGGACCATTTAGTATATAAGATAACAGTTAATTTGAAGACAAAATTAGCGACTCGTAAAACTAATATAGCATATGAATTTTAAACAGAAGATAAAATTAATATTTTAAAAATAAACATAGGTCGTTATAAATAAAATGAAATGAAATGTTATAATTTATTTTTTTATCATGATATTTTGTATTAATATAAACTTAAAAAATAAAAATAAAAACCGTAAAATGTAGGTGTCAAAAAGAATAGCACAATATCTAAAATTATAATATAAATGAATTGATATTAAATTATTATGTTAATTTTTAAAACTATCAAATGATAATTATGTTATTCCTAAAACTATAAAAATAAAAATTAAAGTTTAATTTTTTTATAAATTAATATTTTTAAATTGATTTCGGAAATGTTCATAAAATATCAAGAAGAAATTGAAAAAAATCAAGAAGAATGCTTGTAACACGCAAGACACAATAATATATATATCCTATTATTTTAAAGTGTATTTCATGCAACATGCAGCTACAACCACAGAAACATTTTATTAACTTGAAAATTCCAACATTCCCAATGGAAAGGAGAAATTCCCTTTTGAGAGATTGGATTCTCTGAGGCATGCTATCGTATAGTAACTAGTGTAAGACTGTGCTAGCTTTTTTATTCTACTTTTGAATATTTGTATATTTTGGAATACTCAGCAAAATTTGGCAGACATGAAAGCAAGAGGGTAGGAGAAGGTATTGGAATATGTGAATCTGATGATCTGGCTAGGGGCTAAAGGGTTCCCTCCATTCACCAAACAATCATCATAGGAGAGCCTCTTGAACAATCTTGGGTTCACCATTCTTGCAGAAGCAAACATGCCACAGTGGAGGTGGATGTCACTAGGAGCACATCCAGAAACACAATTGTTAACAATTTGCACTATGAACTGTGGAATTCCTGGTGTATAAGTTTGGCTTTGAGAGATGCTTATGTCTTTGCTTGTGCAAGTACCTATATATGTGATCACCATAAATAAAAAAAAATAAACAAAATCAAAAAAGGTGCCCAAAAATAATAAAAGAAAAAGGAAAAGATGTTTTTAATTTCGTCTTAGTTGGAAGAGTAAGATATGTATATATATTTACCATGCAACCAAAATTTTCTAGAGGCAGAATGTGCATGTTCTGCTGACACTGTTATGGACCCGTTTTTGTCTTCATGAGAAGAATGCAAAATCTGGGTCGATGGTCCTGCCAACATTATATGTAAGATACAGGCTAGCTCACGGGAAGAATAGTCATTAAGAGAAAAAGGGAAAAGCAAGAGGTTATGTTTATGTACCTGAATGCGTTCCCTCATCACAAAATACAAAAATGGGCATTATGAAGCATAGGAAGACTATCAGAGGACAAGAGTTTGTGATGGTCATGTTCATTGCTGAGTGTTTTGCTGCTAGGATATCTTTCTTTGTTTTTCTGCTTCACAAAAAAAGTATAGTCAAAATCAAAATCAAGTGTTTAGGACTGGATTTTGAAGGTGGAAGAGAGGGGAGTGAGATTTGTAGGGTTGGTGAATGGTGACCCCTAGTGTACAACAAAGCCTATGATTGGGCTGCAATTATTAAGTACACTGAGATGTTTAGGTCTCCGTTGTATTCATGGGGGTAATAATGGAATTGAATCCTCCACCTCATGCATCTATAATCCAATGGTGCATGAGGTTTAAAGAACAACATCATGTTTTATATCTTAAGACTTCCGATTAATTTTGATTTATTATGTTTCATAATTATATACATTAAATTTTTTTTCATAACTTAAGTTTTTAAAGCATATTATTTTCATTTCTAATTTCCATTAACATTTTAATTTTAAATTTTATAATAATTAATTTAACCTAATAACAACTAATAACCGTTAATATTTTAATTTATTTTAAATAGATAAACTTCTAAAAAAAATGTTCATCCTCATCCCTCATTCCATTCATCTTCTTCATTCTTCCACCACCACCAAAACCAACACACCAATCACCCAAATATTATAATTATCCACTCTTAAACCCCAAATCCAAAGACCCCTCAACAAGTCGGCGACGATCTAGTTTGCTAACCTCTTCTCACCACATGGTCCGCGCGCACCGCCATATTCTTCAAAACTAGCTCCACGTGTGACAGACTCTACATGCCGAACCACCTCTCCCACAAACCCGTCGTCGGCATACACCACCAGCAGCCTCAATGCGCCTTTGCGCAACTCCACAACCACCACCGACCCCGTGGCTGCCACGCCTACTTTGTGCACAATCACGACTACACCACGATCCTCTACCATACCAAGTTTGTGTGCACATGGTGTAGGAAAGGAGATGGATGTTAGGAAATTAAATTTCTCGACATATTGTAATAATAATTATATTATATTATTTAATATATATTTGGTAGATTAAAATGATCATTTAAATATGTTCAAATAGATTCTTAAGTAAATATGAGATGAATAAGTGAATATATATATAAGGTCATAGTTCCCAATATATCAAATCAATTTTTTTTTCTTTCCCATCTAGATAGAATACTCTCTAAGGAGTGATTCGATCGAAAAAAACTAAAACTCATAGGAAAAGACTAAATGCTAGAAAATTAAAGATAAATAATTGATTACTTGATGGTTCAATATGATATTTATAAGATTTTATTGGATAATAATTTTCACCATAAAAATTAAAAAATTAATTTTCTAACAATTAATATCGGAGTCATTATTATATTGAATTATCAGAAAATTATTTATGAATCCATGAATTTCAATTTTACATTGGCGAATTTGAAGGAAAATAAAGTGATAACACGGGGAAGAATAGGAAAATAGAAAATTGATTGTTTATAATGCAGTAAAGGTTACGAAAGAGGTGATAAAAGAGAGTCTTACTTACCAAGCCAATCAATCCCGTATAATCCATTCTGTAATTGATCCCGTTTTTTCTGTTTCAAATTTTTTTTGGGATTGAAAAAACACGAATGGAAGCAATAACTGAATGAGGCTGGAAGCGTGGTTGTTTGTGCTTTTTGGAATCAACTACGGGCAAATACCCAACAACCTTTCGTGTCCATAATATTTGCTTAATACATAATATTTGCATAATATTAAAAAGCTGTTACGTGCTATTTGAATTTTCTGTTTCATTTTTTTATCAAAAAAAAAAAAAAAACTATGAGCGTTACACTTGCATTGGGACGTGTCATGCTCGTTTCGGTGCATCTTACTTCTTTTTTGCAAAAGTAAAGTACTAGTATTTTGTTTTAGAAAAATAAATGCCATTATTAATGACAATTATATTGTTGGCATTAATTATTTGGTTTTTCTGTAGTGTTAATAAATTAAAGAAGAATTGGTTAAATATGTTGATAAACAATTTGCTGTTTTTTATTTCAAAAAGAAATTGTCAACAATTAAATGATAATTTGTTATTAATTAGAAAGAACATTTAATTCATTATGATAAAGTTTGAGTAATTTTATTATAATCTTATTTAGAAAATTAAGAGCAATAAAATTAAGGAACTTAGGTATTTAATTAAATAAAATAAATCTTTAGTTTATGTTTGTTTTATTTAATTATTATTGTTTTTTAATTGTCTTATATTTCATAATAAATTGAGTGAAACAATATTATTGTCGAAGTAACCTCTATTGTGGATAATTTATTATTGTGAAGTATAAAAATGACTATATTTATTATTTATGCAAATAATCATCGGTCCAAAGGAAGATTATTATTTGGCAAAATAATATATATACATGTGGTAATAAATATGTGACGATTATAAAGATTTTCATAAGTAGTTGGCCCAAATGAAGACTATAGATTGAGAGAATTTATTGTCAATGTTTGATTACTGCGTTAAGAGTACCACTTACAAATTGATATTTTTTCGTCCAAAGATCAAATGTTAATGTTGTGTTAAGTATATTGTAAATGGGTCCACATTGATTTGGATTGTTTGTTAATGTCATATATATGCATTTTGCTTTAATTATGCATTTGGTATGACATGGATGTTAAATATGTTATCTTATTTGTTCTCTATACAGTTTCTTCTACTATTGTTAATTATGCTACTCAAGTGAATATGATTCCTAAGTTGAATGGGATAAACTTTAAATTATGGAAAGAGAATGTGAAAATTGTTCTTGGTTGCATGGATCTAGACCTTACGCTAAGGATGGATAAACCCACTCCCACTTCGAAAAATCCAAATTTGGATTACATAGAGAAGTGAGAGCGCTCAAATCACATGAGTCTGATGATCATGAAACGCTCCATTCCGGAGGTGTTTGGAGGCTCTATTACTGAGAGCACTGATGCTAGGAAGTTCCTCAAAGAAATTAAGTAATATTTTGCTAAAAATGAAAAAACGAAAACGAGTAACACATTAGCAAAACTTGTAACCATGAAGTATAAAGGAAAAGGGAACATAAAGGAGTACATTATTGAAACGTCTAATCTTGCTGGAAAACTCAAGGCACTAAAGTTAGAGCTATCTGATGATTTTCTTGTGCATTTGGTTCTCATTTCTTTTCCTGCACAATACAGTTAATTTGTAGTGAGTTATAATACACAAAAGGATAAATGGACTCTTAATGAGCTTATTGCTCACTATGTGCAAGAGGAAGAAAGGCTTCAGTGAGAAA
Source organism: Glycine latifolia (assembly GCA_013407115.1). Classification (NCBI taxonomy): domain Eukaryota; kingdom Viridiplantae; phylum Streptophyta; class Magnoliopsida; order Fabales; family Fabaceae; genus Glycine; species Glycine latifolia. The sequence continues at coordinate 12,978,581 of CM023955.1, forward strand.
AGACTGATAGTGCTTACTTGGCATCAACCTCTCATAATAAGAAAAAGAAGAGAGCTAAGGACACTGTAGATGAATCACCCATGCTGAAGAAGCAAAAGAAGCAGGATAAGGAATTTACCAATTATTTTTGCAAGAAGAGTGGGCACATGAAGAAATGGTGTTCTACGTATGCTGCATGGCCTAAAAATAAGGGTAAGACTATCACTTTTGTTTGTTCCGAAGTTAATTTAGCTTCCATACTTAAAGATACTTGGTGGGTAGATTCTAGTGCTACTACTTACATAAGTATGTCTATGCAGGGTTGCCTGTGAAGCCGACTGCCAAATAATGCTGAAAGATACATCTTTGTGGGAGATGACAAGAAAGTTTTAGTAGAAGCTATTGGGAAATTCAGATTATTATTAAAGACTGGTGTTTATTTGGATTTGATTGAGACTTATGTTGCACCGTCATTTAGACAGAATTTGATTTCTATTTCTAGTTTGAACAAATATGGTTATTTTTGTTCCTTTGGAAATAATAAAGTTAGTCCTTCTCTAAATTCAAATGTTATTGGTATTAGTTTTTTAATTGATAATCTTTATATGCTTTATACTATTACTTTTGATAACGAAATTTTGCATTCTAGTGTGCAAGGTACAAAGCAAAACATAAATGAGAATTCTGCTACTCTTTGGCACAAACGCCTAGGTCATATCTCTAAAATGAGAATTAAGAGGCTTATGGATGATGGAATTCTTGGACCCCTTGATATGAATAATTTTCAAGTTTGTATTGAATGTGTTAAGGAAAAACAGACAAACACAAAGAAAGTAAGTACCATTAGTGCCAATGTCTTAGAATTAATTCATACGGATATTTGTGGATCATTCCCTACTGCCTCTTGGAATGGTAAAAAATATTTTATTATATTCATAAACGACTATTCAAGATATGGTTATCTATACTTGATTCATGAAAAGTCACAATCTCTGGATATGTTCAAATAATATAAAGCGGAAGTTGAGCTTCAACTAGGAAAGAAAATTAAGGCTATTAGATATGACCGTGGTGGTAAGTATTATGGTAGATTTGATGGATTAGGAGAACAACGTCCAGGACCCTTTGCTAATTTCCTAAAGGAATGTGGAATTGTCCCACAATATACAATGCCAAGCAAACCTAGTATGAATAGTGTTGCGGAGAGAAGAAATAAGACTCTTAAGGATATGGTGAGAAGCATGATTAGTCATTCTTCTTTACATAAGTCACTTTGGGGAGAAGCATTAAAGACTGCAGTTTATATCCTTAATAGGGTTCCAACTAAGGCAATGACCAAAACCCCCTATGAGCTATGGACATGAAAGAAACCTAGCATAAGACATTTACATATTTGGGGTTGTCCAGCTGAAGCAAGGCCTTATAAGCCTAATGAAAGAAAGTTGGACTCAAGAACTATTAGCTGTTATTTTGTTGGATATGTTGAATGCTCTTGGGGCTTCAAGTTTTACAATCCCACTACGAGATCAATTTTTGAAATGGAAAATGTGAGATTCCTTGAGGATGCTGACTTTGAAGGGGAAGATAAAGTAACAAATGTTGTCTTTGAGGAAGAGAATTTTGATTCTTTTCCTGACGTTGTCATCATTCATGACATTGTCGTCATTCAAGATGAAACTCCAGTACAAATAATTAATGATCAGACTTTTATTCCTGACATCATTTTAGAACAAGACAACAATGCAATTTCCCCAATAGTACCTATGGAACAAAGTCAACAACCTCAAGAAGTGTCATTAAGAATATCCACTAGAGATAGGAGAAGTGCAATTTCAGATTATTATATTATTTTTCTCCAAGAGCATGATAATATTTTAGGCTTAAAGGCAGATGACCCAATCAACTTCCAACAAGTCTTAGATAATTATAATGCTCATAAGTGGATTAATGCCATGAAGGATGAGATGAAATCCATGAAAGACAATGACTTTTGAGATCTTGTCGAGTTACCTGAAGGTGTGAAACCTATTGGTTGTAAATGGATAATTAAGACCAAAAGGGATTCAAAAGGTAATATTGAAAGATATCATGCTCGTCTTGTCGCTAAGGGTTTCACTCAAAAGGAAGACATAGACTATAAAGAGACTTTCTCTTCAGTTTCTTCGAAAGACTCTTTTAGGACAATTATGACACTTGTGGTTCATTTTGACTTAGAGTTACATTAGATGGATGTTAAGACATCGTTTCTCAATGGCAACATTGATAAGACAATTTATATGACCCAGCCAGAAAACTTTATTTTTGGAGATTCAAAGTCTATGGTTTGTAAGTTAAAGAAATTCATTTACGGTCTCAAACAAGCTTCTCGTCAATGGTATCACAAGTTTCATCAAGTTATAATCTTTTATGGTTTCGAGGTGAACATGGTGGAAGATTGTGTATATCATAAATTTAGTGGGAGTAAATTTATCTTCTTGATTTTATATGTCGATGATACATTACTTGTCAGCAGCGATATAGGCTTATTGCACGAAACCAAGAAATTTCTCACTAAGAATTTTGAGATGAAAGATCTTGGTGACGCCTCTTTTGTATTAGGAAGATACTATGAGATTGTTCTTGAGGTATCCTTGGGTTATCACAAAATAGTTATATTGAAAAGATTTTGGAAATATTTGGCATGAAAGATTGTGCATCAGGAGATATGTCCATATCTAAAGGAGATAAGTTTAATCTCGAACAATGCCCAAATAATAAACTTGATATAATGGAAATGGAAAAGATTCCCTATGCATCAGCTATAGGAAGTCTAATGTATACTCAAGTTTGCACTCGTCTTGACATAATATTCATAGTGAGAGTATTGGGTAGATACTTGAGTAACCCAGGGATGGATCATTGGAAAGCAACTAAAAGGGTTATGCGTTATTTAAAGGGAACAAAGGATTACATGCTCACATATCGGAGGTCAGATGAATTAGAGATTATCGGGTATACTGACTCTGATTTTGCTGGATGCCAAGATAGTAAAAGATCCACGTCAGATTATGTTTACATGTTGGCTGGATGAGCTATTTCTTGGAACAGTGTTAAGCAGACACTTGTAGCTTTCTTTACTATGGTCGTTGAATTTGTAACTTGTTTTGAGGCGTCCAACCATGGGGTATGGCTACGAAATTTTGTCACAAGGTTGCGTGTAGTAAGTGGTGTTGAAAAGCCACTAAAGATATATTGTGACAATAAGTTAGTAGTGTTGTACTCCAACAATAACAAAAGCTCTTCAAAATCGAAACACATTGATATAAAGTTTCTGGTTGTTGAGGAAAGAGATAAGAGCAATCAGATTTCCATAGAACACATAGGGACGAACTTCATGCTTGCGGACCCGCTTACTAAAGGCATAGTGCCTAAGGTCTTTCACGAGCACATTACTCATATGGGTGTTATTTTGTTTGATGACACTATGGTCTAGTGAGAGTTCTTTATGTTGGTGTTCCATGGAAAAAACATTTATATGTTTATTTTCTGTAGAATAAAGATTTTGATGTTATTTTTTCTCTGAATGTGTATTTTTGTGCTTGTGTTTTTGCTTTGTGTATGCGAAAAATTAAGGATTGATTTCATAAGGACTAAAGAATGACCAGTTGAAAATATGCATGGTAGAGATCATATTGCATGTAATTTCCATATCACTCATCTATACTTGATCTATGTTGTTGAATATATTGGTGTGATGACCATGGAAGGTTTAGTTACGCCTAAGAGTGAAAAAAGTCGCCATGATCTCATATTGATATAGGAGATGAACTAGATTGTATTTAAAGAGGAATCTAAAGATAAATAGCATATAGTTGTGCACTAAGGATAAATGATATAATTATCTCAGGTCAATATGTAGCCCAAGTGGGAGATTGTTAGGAAATTAAATTTCTTGACATTATTATGTGCTACATATTGTATTAATAATTACATTATGTTATTTAATATATACTGGTAAATTAAAGTGATCAATTAAATATGTCCAAATAAATTCCTAAGTAAATATGGGATAAATGGATGGATAACAGTGTTGGGCCAATTATGTTTAATGGAAGCTTATTGGCCCAACAATAAATACTATATATAGGATTATGGTCCTTAATATGTTAAATCAAATTTCTTTTCTTTCTTTCCCATCTAGAGAAAATACCCTCTGAGGAGTGATTTGACTGAGGAAGACTAAAGCTCATAAGGAAAGACTAAATACTAGAAGATTAAAGATAAATCACTGTCATCATGAAAACAAGTACGCATTATTTGTTTAAGATTTTTTGATGGTTCAATATGATGTTTCTAGAATTTTATTGGGTGATGGTTTTCACCTAAGGATTAAGGAATTGATTTTCCAACAATGGAAGGTTCAGTTGGGATCTATAACGTTGGATTGACGATTTTTAACTATTATTATGTTAAATTAATTATTTTAAAAGTTAATAGAATACTAGTATTTTTAATAGAAATGATCAAAATGATGAATTTTAAAACTTAATACGCAAAAATGATCTAACTGTAAATCATAATTGATCAAAAGTGATATTATATCCTATTTTAACGGGTTAAAATTTCAAAAATAGATAATTTTGATCTAGGTAAGAATTTTGATATCATGCCATCAATACTGAACTTATTTACTCATTATAAATAAAAGTTTAATGTGATCATCCAAGACATACAATGTTATGATAAACACTGTTATATTAATAATAATGTATAAAATTTGAATATGACTATACAAATTTTAAAATTTTACAGTCACTACTACAAAAGCATCATTTTACGACGCCAAATCAAAGTCGGTTATCGCGAAACCGTCCTCGTAAGTGGGGCGGTGGCATTTTTGTAAATAGATTGCCATGTACAAAGACGGTTGTCAAAATAACCGTCCTGGTTTGTCAATGCTAATTTTGTTTCAAAATAACAACGACGGGTATGGTATAAAACCGTCTTTGTTTTATAAGCCCAAAACTCAAAACGACGCCGGTCCACTTGAAGCTAATTTCATTTGGCTGTGTTCCCCAACTTAGTTCTGCTTGAGCTTAGTTCCCCAAATTTCGTGGAAGCCCTAACCAAGCAAGCCCTCCTCTACTACTATCGTTCCCGACAGTAACCTACACTCCGTCGTACATCGTCAAGTCAGCTGTAGTCGTGGTTGTGAGCCTCACTTGTGCTAGGTCGTGGTCGTGAGCGTCACTTGTCTCCTTCCATACAGGTAATGCGTCATGGTTGTGCTGTTTATACATGAATCCTTGTCCTGTTGAAAATATCTTATTGAAAAAAGCTTGAACACACATTACAACCTTCGAAGAGTCCCTGTTAGGTTGTCTACTTCTGCAAAGTGTGCGATTTTATTTATAAAGATATTTAGGGTTTCTAATTTAGGAATCATAGGCTGTTTGGGGATTTTATTGTTTTCTATAATTGTTCAGATTGTTGGGGAACATTGGCCTTTGTAATTGCTGCTTCTTGCTCGTCCCCCTTACCAGAAGTTGACACAATTCTCGAGCAGTTCATTATTTATGTAACCAAGTTCCGCAAAAGGTTCTTTATGCTCCTATTGGAGTTTTTTTTTTGTGTTCTGTGTTTGTGTTATCTTTTTTTTTTACAGTCCATTTATCATGTATGTTTTGGCATAATGTTTTTGTGTCAATTGTCAAAAATGTGTGAAGTCTAACTTATAAAAGAGGCCTCATGATGTATAACCAGGAAACAATTGTTTGTTTCCATAAGTAGATATTTATATTAATTGGCATCTAATAACTTTTGTTATATTATAAATTTGCTTGCAAAAAGAAAATTTGGGTCCTAAGTTTTCATTGAACACTTGAGATGTGCCAAAGAAAAAGATGTTCATGTTCGTAAAACTTGTAACAGAAGGTATCATCCATGATATTTTGTTGTATGATGTTGATGAGTTTTATTCTTATTAGCTCAATATGTTGAGCATCAACTTGTAGGATCAATGCAATTCAGCTTATTTGGTTGTTGGGTTGTATTTTCCTTTTTCGATTTACCATATCGGTGAATGTAAAAGAAGGGTAGCAAAGTACCTGTTTTGTTATGCTTATGCATAAATGAAAAAATATATATAAATACTGTTTATATATAGAAAAATCGTGTCTAGCCAGCCTTCTTCTAGTTGGGTTTTTGTTCACTGCCATAGCATCAATTTTCACTTCCTCTGCTTTGCCAAAGAAAGCTATTAATTAATAACTTGTATTATTCATTACAACAATACCTATTTTCTCTTTCTCATTGTTGTAAAAAGTGTTGTACAAATTATATTTCAAAAAGGCTAGCTTAGTTAGGTTGATGCAGAAAATAATGAACATGGATTATAATGTTTTAGTACTTTTTTATTCCCTTCTCTAGTTAATTTGGTTTAGTTCAATTCCTTTGGTGGTCAATCAATATTTGTCGTGGTCATCTTTGTGTATTAGTGTGTATGCACTTTTCCTTCTTCAATAATTAGTTAATTACACCAAAAAAAACTCTTATCACAAACTCTGTAATTAGTCAGAGGATTTGAGTACGATGTTATAATATTCTCAACTTTGGTTTAGGATTATCTAGTAAGGTTGTTTACCTTAGCTAAGGTCCTGGTCTTGTAATATTGTCGATTGAAGTAATGGGTTATATGTTGCACCTTATGGTATAAGGCCATGTTTGGATCATTTTGTGGGATAACACCTATAACATAAGAAAATAAGAACCAAATATGAAAAAAAAAGACAGCTCCTGTAAGCAAATATTATATTTTTTTCAGTTCCAATAACCTTGTATGCCTATGCCAAATGTGTCGTCCTTTCGATTCGGTTGGTTTGGTGAGGAATTATAAATTTAAATATATTAAATATCATTGTTTTTTGGTTGGCAGGAAATATGTAGACCAATTTCATTACTGTGATGTTGTCTTTTACCAAAGTTGTATTGGTATTGTCTTTTACCAAAGAGGGACAAAACCCAGAAAGCAAGCCAAGGTCTGATTAATTTGATTCTATGCTTTAGTTTTTGTTTCTAATCTTCTTTGTTTCTCTTTCTCATATATGCTTTCCTTGTGTCTCGTACAGTAATTATCCAAACATGTATGTAAGCTATTCTTGAAAGTGACTACTATCAATCACGTGAAAGGACTTTATATAGAGGTATGTCTTTCTTAAGTCTCATGACTGATTTTTTGTAACTCGGGATGTATACAAGACAAATTTTGATAATTTTTTTTAGCACTTACCCATAATATAATGATCAGTATCTCAAACCATTAGGGTGTATCCCCCACAAAACTCTTTATTTTCCTGGTTTGTGGTATCCAAATTATTTATTGTATTTAATGTAGAAGATTCTAATGCATTGAAAATATGTCCTCTTGAAATTGTTCGACAATGAGATCGAAATCAAGTGTCATCTTTACAGCTTTTTGCCCATGCAAAGCCACTTGATGTTGAAACTTGTAATGGTCCAGAAAAGGGAATATCTCCTTGTGATGCATTCTTCATATGGGAAGCATCTTCAGGTTTTCCACTGGATGACTTTTATGCTTTGTCACCCATTTTAATCTTCTATTCTTCAAGAATGTGGAAAGATCTACCATTGACCTTCTGGGAAGTCTGAGTTTGATTTGCCAAACCCTGTAAGAGCGAGCAATCTTATGTTAGAACCTTGTGGTTTATGGTAATTAGACCATAAATGTAAGAAATGCCAAGATGCAAGGATAGAAAGTAAGATAGACCTCTGCTGGGGCTAGTTTATTGAATCCCAAAGGGTTTCTTCACAGTTTTCTTGTTGCAGTTCCACGAATGAGTCCACTAATCTTTTTCCTGAAAATCCATCAGTTTGTTAAGAATAAGTTTTGTTTGTTTTATGTTGTCTCGTTACTGAAGTATGTTGCTGTACCTTGTCGATTCAATGCATTTTTTCAATTTCAAATCCTTTGTAGATATATAAAAAGGCAACCTAGAGCACGAGGCTCCAACCTAGTGGAGTCTAGGGAAGGTAGAAGTATCTTGCTTTACCCCCTCCAAGCAGATTGACTGCCAATTATTTGAACATATGACCTTTCTCTAAGTCAAAAAGCAGTAATCTTACCATTGTTCCAACCAAAGGGCAGAAACATTTGAGGCTAGTTAAGATAAACATAGTTGGCTGCCTACAAGAAAATTTATTGGCTACTTCAAATAATGAAATCTTGTATCTTTTATTGTGAATGCTAAATATTGATAGATTGGGACTTTTCTATAACATGTTTATGTGTTCATTCTTTTGGATTTCCATAGATCATATAGTTTGGCTATCCCAATAACTATTTTCTACCTCCACTTCTGGTGCCAAGGTTTGCCTTAAAAGATATATCTCAATGTGCAAACCCATAGAAAATATTTCAAACAAAAACAAATGTTCATTAATGGATTGGCTTATGAAATCCAAGTATGGCAGTAGACTGAACCACGTGAAATGCACATGCAGACTTTCTCTTATTTTGACCATACCAGATAAGAGATTTTTTTTTTCAAAAATCAGCAAAGATAATAAATATATTAGAATAGGGCACAGTACAAGAAGTACTGCAAAATATACACACCATAGCAAAAGTTTCATCTCTGTTATCCTGCAGTTCCTTGAATTTGAGCCTAATCCAATTTCAAAAACAAGCTCCTGGGATCATGATATCTCCTACTTATACACACTATTTTGACTTATCCCTGGTCAATGTGAAATCTCCAATAAAGTCCCCTCATGTCCAAAATTACATGATGGCCTGATAGGTCCAACAACCATAAGATAAACTCTTATATCATATTAGAATTTGAGTTTTTTAATCTAACTCAGTTTGAAAAACTACTTGATGAAACAGTGGGTGCTGGTCCATCAGGGCTTGCTGCAGCAGCATGTCTTAAACAGAAAGGCATTCCAACCTTAATCCTTGAAATAGCTGATTGCTTAGCTTCAATGTGGCAGGTCAAAACTTATGATCGCCTGTGCGTTCATCTCCCTAAGCAATTCTGCCAACTCCCTGTAATGCCTTCATCTCAAAGCCTATGCCGACCATTTTGATATAAAACCAGCTGTAACGAAGACAGTGATCAGTGTCATTTCTATTGTTTCTAAATTGACTTTTCAGACTATATGATAGGGTTTCGACCTTAGTTTCATGACAGCTTAGAAAGAGAACAAGATCTTGATCTATCTGTTCTCTACTTTATCATAAGGTTGGTTATTTGTATTGTTTTTCCATGGCTACCTGTGAGCATCGTCCTTTTTATTCTAGGGTTGCGGCTAGCCCTTCACAAATTTTGATCAGATTTCCATTTATTTTGGTGTTCTCTTTATTTCTTGCCTCAATTTTTCTCTTATTGCTTATATATGCAAAATGCTTATCTATTGGTCAAATGATGTCAATTATTTGAAGCTAATTTCCTCTTTTATGTATTTAGGCGTGTGATTAAGCCAATTTAGAGACTCTTCACTGCCCATACGCACACACACACACATATCAATAATTCGTTTGTTTTATCACTAGTAAAAAACATGTTTATTGTGATTTTTTTAGGCACTTAATTTATTTCTTTGTAAAGAAGATAAACATTTTTTCTGTTTGGTAGGGGATATTTGTGTAGTGCTTAGAACTAAAACAACATTATATTAAATAATTTTGTTTTATTTGTTTTAGGTCCAAGTTTCTAATGCAATTACCACCTTAAAGGTTGTTTTAACTTCAAAAATCAAGAAACACAAAGTCTGAAGTTATCGTGTTCAGCACCGCATTCTTCAACATTAAGGGTTGATTTACTAGTCACAGGTATGTGTTGTGTTTTTTATGCTTATGTGTTTTTTACATGTGTGTTAAAATATAAATATTGGTTTGTCATACCATTTAATGCATAGTGAGTCAACCTTAGTTTCCCGTTCAAGCTTCAATCCAGTGATTAATGCGGATAGTTTGGATTAATCGTTGAATTGAAACTTGAATTGTCCGTTTGGATAGTTCGGGAAGTAATGTATTTGTCACAATATTCATACATTTACATTACATATGGTTTATTTAATTTAATGAAATTTCGGTGCACTGCATTTTGCGTTGTTCTCCGGGTCCATACTGATTGCGGTTTAATAACACCTCCGCTTTCATGTCGTGTACTCGGAGACCAATGCGAAATGCTGGCGAAATTTTATTAAATTTGACAAACCTTATGTAATGTAAATGTATGAATATTGTGACAAATACATTACTTCTTGAATGGGATAGGGCCACACCTCATAGGATAGATGACATACATTTGCATCCATATAAGTGTTTTATAGAAAAGGTTTGCCAGCAGATGGAAAACATGGATCATAGTTGGATGAAAGCACCACGCATTACGGATGAATACGAATTTGGGGTTGAACAATTTCTGGAATTTACAACCCGAAATGCCCCATCTTTGCGGGGAAAATATTATTGCCCTTGTGTCAAATGTGGGAATGGGAGACGGGAATCCATAGATGAAATCAAAACTCATCTAATATGTAATGGTATCATTCCGAGTTACGTCAAGTGGATATGGCACGGTGAATTGCCACCCAGTGAAACAGCGACACAACCTTCATCTGTTGATGTGAACAATGTCGACCGTATAGAAGACATGATACGTGACCTGGGAGAAGAAAGTTTTCGCCAAGCTCATGCACCGACGTATTCTAAACTAGAGACCGATTCAAAGATTCCTTTGTATGCTGAGTGCACATCCTTCACACGATTGTCTGCAGTTTTATCTTTGGTTAACTTGAAGGCCAGGTTTGGATGGAGTGACAAAAGTTTCACTGAATTGCTTGTACTATTAAAGAAAATGCTTCCTAAGGACATCACGTTGCCCAAAACTCATTACGAAGCAAAGAAGATTTTATGCCCAATGGGGATGCAGTATCAGAAAATACATGCATGCCGTAATGATTGCATATTGTACCGAAATCAGTTTGCTGAATTGCGCAGCTGCCCCACTTGTGGATCCCCTAGATACAAATTCACAGACGATGAGGGTAGTAATGAAAAAAACTCTTTCACCGGTCGTCCTGCAAAAGTCTGTTGGTATCTTCCAATAATTCCAAGGTTCAAGCGGTTGTTTGCTAATGCCAATGATGCAAAAAACATGACTTGGCATGCAAATGGGAGGATTAATGATGGGAATCTTCGGCATCCTGCCGATTCTCCTCAATGGAAGGCAATTGACCGTATGTATCCACATTTTGGCAATGACCCAAGAAACCTACGGCTTGCCCTGGCTTCTGACGGTATGAATCCTTTTGGTAGCCTATCCACTAATCATAGTTCATGGCCTGTATTGCTGATGATTTACAACCTGCATCTTTTGTTGTGCATGAAGAGAAAGTATATTATGTTGTGTATGATGATAGCGGGTCCAAGACAACCAGGAAATGATATTGATGTGTATCTGGCGCCATTGATTTAAGACTTGAAACAATTGTGGGTTGACGGCATTGATGTCTTTGATGGGTATCTGCAGGAAACTTTCAGGTTGCATGCTATGATTTTTTGTACAATTAATGACTTTCCCGCATACGGGAATTTGAGTGGATATAGTGTCAAAGGACATCACGCATGTCCTATATGTGAAAAACATACAAGCTTTGTCCAACTCAAACATGGAAAGAAGACAATTTATACAAGGCATCGGAGATTCCTCCAACGCTATCACCCATATCGACGATTGAAGAAGGCTTTTTATGGTTGTCAAGAGAATGAAATGGCGCCTACACCATTAGAAGGAAAACAAGTTTATGATCGTGTGAAGGACATCATCACAGTTTTTGGGAAAACCCAAAAAAAGGATGCATCTGACAAGCAAATTTGGAAGAAAAGATCCATTTTTTTTTACCTTCCATATTGGTCCGATTTGGATGTCAGACATTGTATAGACGTAATGCGTGTTGAGAAAAATGTTTGTGATAGTTTGATTGGCACCCTCCTTAACATTCAAGGGAAGACAAAGGATAATTTGAAATCTCGCCAAGATTTGGTTGACATGGGTATACGACACCAATTGCATCCAATTGAGCAAGGTCGACAAACATATTTACCCCCTGCAAGCCACACTTTGTCGACAAGAGAAAAAAAAACAATTTTGTCAGTGTTTGCGCACAATAAAAGTCCCACAAGGATACTCTTCTAATATCAAGAGCCTTGTATCCGTGCACGACCTGAAATTGGTAGGGTTGAAGTCTCATGATTGTCACGTGTTGATGCAACAAATATTGCCTATTGCAATTCGTGGTATATTGCCTGAAAAAGTTAGGGTTGCAATTACTCGTTTGTGCTTCTTGTTTAATGAATTTTGTAACAAAGTCATTGACCCAAAACAGTTGGATCATCTGGAGAACGAGGCTGCTGTTGTCCTTTGTCAATTGGAGATGTTTTTTCCTCCATCTTTCTTTGACATAATGGTCCACTTAATTGTTCACATAGTCAGGGAGATCATGTTATGTGGTCCAGTTTTTCTGCGATGGATGTATCCTGTTGAGCGCTACATGAAAGTGTTAAAATGTTATACCAAGAATCAATATCGTCCAGAGGCTTGCATAGTTGAAAGATATGTTGCCGAAGAAAGTATTGAGTTTTGTTCTGAGTACATGGATGCACTTAAACCTGTTGGGATTCCACAAACCCGTCATGAGCTGTCTGCGGGAGGCAACGGTACACGGGGATACAATGTAGTGACATTTAGTCGACACTAACACAAAGGAGTCTTTGCCTTACATTGAAAGGCACAAACAATATTTGAAAGATTGTCACCCAAGAATGAACTTGATGAAGGTGTTGCAAGAACATAATAGAACTTTTGTGTCTTGGTTTAAAGACCAAATTCTTCGTGATGACACTGCCTCAAAGACATTACGACTGTTAGCTGTTGGCCCGAATCTCAATGTCCCCACCTGGAAGGGATACGATATCAATAACTATTCCTTCTACACTAAATCACTAGATGATCATAGCAATGTCCAGAACAGTGGGGTCAGTCTTGACGCGGCTTCTGAGCACTTTTGTGGTGCATCTGATAACAACCCGATCCGAGCTTCCATCCCTTACTTTGGAGTTATTCAAGAAATATGGGAGCTAGATTATACGTCATTCAGAGTGCCTGTGTTCAAGTGTCAATGGGTAAACGGTAACACTGGTGTGCATGAAGATCGATATGGATTTACGTTAGTTGAACTGGATAAGGTTGGTTACAAAGACGAGTCTTTTATTTTGGCAGAACAAGCTAGACAGGTTTTTTATGTCCAGGATCCTTGCGATTCAAGATTTTCTGTGGTATTGCGTGGCAGAACATCAGCCGTAAGTAACCAACGTGATGAAAGTACGGTTGATATTAGTGACATACCAGCTTTCTCAACACGAATGCCTTCCATTGTTGAAGACCAACAAGTTGACGATGAACATGCAATTCGTGTTGATCATGATGAAGGTTTATGGGAGAACATTCATACTTAACTGCATCATATTCAAGTAATGGTTTTAATTACTGCAATATGTAATTCAAAATACCTGCGCTTTTCATCATTAATTACATGACTTGACAATTTTTTCAATGTTATCATTAATGTATTTTATTGGTTTTACTATTGTTTTTCAGATTGATGGCAACACCTCCTTTGTCCCCTCCCAATTCAAACGATGGTTCAGATACCACATCTAGGAGGAGTAGACAATCCACCAAGCTAAGAAGGTTGACTTTGAGAAGCTTGGATTCGGCTAGGCCAATGGTGAATGTCAACCCCAACACTGGGAGAGGATCAGGCAACAACAAAGAGAAGTTCCACAGCTATCTTGGTGTCGTTGCAAGAGAGAAGATTGCTATCACACATTCCAATTGGAAGGATGTACCAGACTCCCTAAAAGATCTAGTATGGGATGACATATTGGTATGTGTGCTTAGTAATTTTGCTTTGTTTCATGTAGTTAGCAAATTTTATATCCCCGAAAATTTCATTTCCATCTTAATTCAGCTACTTTTGTTGTTGCAGGCAAAATTTGATATCCCCGAAGCTGCAAAAGCAAAGAAGAAGGTCATGGCATTGGTGGCAACTAGATGGAGACACTTTAAGTCTAGCCTAACTTCTAAATACATCTATGCTGACCCGAAGAAGCAACGAAAAGATGATCCGTCACTTGTGTATGGGCTGGACACAGACACATGGCAGGAATTTGTTGCAAGCCGAAAATCCGTTAACTAGGAGGTTATAAATTAAATTTACAATTTTGCATCAATTTAATTTCCTTCTGAATGATATGGGAATGAAATGTCACGTGGCCTAACTATCAATAACTATTTTCGTTGACAGGGAATTAGGAAAAAAGCCCAAGAAACTCAACAATTTAATGATTGCCCACATGTTTTGTCTCGTGGGGGCTATGATTTGCTTGAAAAGAAGCTTATGGAGGAAAAGATTAAGAGACGACAGCAAGATGCAAGGAATACTGAAGATTCATCATCCATTGTTTATCCTCCTTCTCCAATTCCTAGACAAGTGAAGTGGAAGATGGCACGAACAAAGAAATATGGGCATATGACATCTATGGCGGCACAAGAAATAGCGGATAAAATTGTAAGTTGAAAGAAATCGTTAATATGTCTATCCTCCTTGCATTAGTTTTTTAATTATGTTAGCTAACGATGTAATGCTTGCAGGACTCTTTAGAACAACAAGCGACCCAAGGCACATTTGTACCCCAAGGTCAACATGACATACTAAATGTTGCCATCGGAAAACCGGATCACCCTGGTCGTGTTCGCGGAGAAGGGGCAGGTGTCACCATCAGCCAATACTTTGGCCGCAGTTCACGTGCCTCTAGTAGTTTGTCTTCATCCATCAGACCAGCACAATTGGGTGAAATAATCCAAAACCTCAGGGAAGAAATAAAGCGAGAGTTGAAGGAAGAATGCAAGCGAGAGTTGAAGGAAGAAATAAAAGTTGAGTTATCTCAAATCACCTCACCAATAAAATACCCAGTTGAACCAGTAATAGAAAATGTAGTTGCACGGGTGAGCACAAAAGGGAGTTGTGCGGAAAACCCAGCCAATCCATCTGGTTCAGAGCATGCTAATGATGTTGTGCCGTCTATGGGGTTGTACGTTAAGTGTAATGAGTCTACACGCCTAGTGGCATTGGCAAAAGTTTATGCCGGGGGCTCCACCATTCACAACATAGATTTTGCAGATGATGTGGTTAGGGTGAGCACGGAAAAAATTTATGACGGTGACGCAGAAGTGCCATTCCCCATGCAAGAGATTAAGTACATCAGGGACACCGTTAACACATTTGTTGCATGGCCCGCAAGTTTGGTTAAGCTAGTGTCACAAAAGGTACCTTAATTCATTATGACAAATCTTGTTTTTTCTTATGCAAGTGAATCACAAATTTATTTAGGCATTGACAATCATATGTTGACCACATTTAGGAATCAGAGAAGCCTAAAAAACAGGTAGTTGAAACTGTTTCAAGTCCAACACAAAGTCCAGATGAAATTGATGCAATTGATGATTTGATTAAGATCCTACATGAAATTTACTACAAACCTGTTGTGGTGCCGTGGGACGGGGCTAAATTTGGCCATGCAAATGTTAAATCCTCATTGTTCATAACATTTTCTGATGTGAATGAAATTATAGCAGGGGACAGGTGTTTGAACATATCTGTACTGCAGTTGTGGATCATGTAAGTAAATGTGTCGTGAATTGTTTGTTACATTAAGTTATTTTTGATGGTCCTAACAAAAAAATATGTTTGAATTCAAATTTATGAATAGGTTTATGGTGGAGTGGACTTCAACATTGGATTTCAGCTCAGTGTATGCGTTTTTAGAGCCTCAATCAATACACAACGCAAAGGACAGACGGGCACAATGCCAGGAATACATTGAAACATGGATGAATGATTCACAAATGGAGCTGTACCTAGGAGCATACTTGAATCAGTAAGAAACATGTACACTGAATTATTGAAAAATTAAAATGAAATTAAATATGCTTACACTATTTTAACCCTATACAGGTCCCATTGGCAGCTTTTTATTCTTTGTCCTAACAACGATACCGTTGTATGGCTTTGTTCCTTGCGTAAGAAGGCTGATGTTCACATAAAAGCCGTAATTAACAAGTAAGTTGTCACAACATCATATATTGGCGAATTAGTATTTAACGAACACAACTCATTAACCAGTTGGTATCATGTGTTTTAACACACCTCAGTGCAATGAAGGCATTGAAGACCACTAGAGACGGTAAACCTAATCCAACTGCACCCACCTGGATTGAGTTAAAGGTTAGTCTTTCAAACAACCCAATACATGCATTGCTGATATTTAACAATGTTTGGACGACCTGAAAGTGGATTTGTTTGTTCTTGAATTTAGAGCAATGTTCAACCCGGAGCACATGAGTGTGGGTATTACGTAATGTATTGGATGTGGAACATAGTAACTGGGGGAAAGAAGAAAGATTGGACCAACGTATAAAATTAGAGTAATTTCTTATATAGAGGCAAACAATATTGGGCTTTGAAATATTTGTCAATTACATTAAAATAAATTCATTTTCGTCGATATTTATGTTGCAGTGCTTTTGTGATGGAACACCGTTGGACATTGAACAAATAGATAAAGTTCGCAAGCAATGGGCAGCATTTTTCTTGGAAGTGAAAAGAAGTGAAGATTCTGATTTGTGGACCATGTCACCTCACATTAATGCTTAAGATGTAGTTATTAGTTATTGAGATAATTTTAATCTTTACATGACATTATGAACATTGTGTCACCTACCATGGATATTGGTGTGTTGGCTATTACGAATTTGTCATTGTATCTGCCTGTTTCAGGATCATTTAGACTTAGCCATTTGCCTTATGGTTATATATTTGGGTTGCTTTGAGTTTGATTGTTTTTCTCTTTAAAGTTGTGCTTCTAATGAATATTATTAGCTTTTGTTACATGACCATTATCTCTTGGGAGTGATATTGCTGTTGATAATCATAGTAGTATTGCTGTCTCTCTGAGATTATTGTGCCTGCATTTTGTTGAATATTTCATGGAAAAGATAAAGCAGTCAGATGTAGGTCTTCAACAGGAGATCCAAGTGATTTGTAATTGGTCTACTCAGATGCTTTGTGTGGTCCTTGACAAAGGGTTTGGCTCTACACCAGCTGGATTTTTCTTGCAATCGTGTAAGTTTGCTTGTCTTTTCCTTGCTGGTTTATTAGTTGTAAGTTTGTAACTGGTTGGCAGAACATCAGTCATTGTTGCTTTGGTTCAACCTAAATGTTAATAATCCACATTTCCTTATAATGCAAGGGCGCATCACTAAGGTTTTAAATATGAAACCGTGAGAGATATTCTCTATGCTTGAGGAAGCTGCAGGGACGAGAATGTATGAGACAAAGAAAGAGGCTGCTCTTAAAACACTTGAGAAGAAGCAGAGTAAGGTTGATGAGATTAACAATGCACTTGGCCAGGAGATACTGCCTGCTCTGGAGAAGTTAAGGAAAGAAAAGACACAGTACATGCAATGGGCTAATGGCAATGCAGAATTAGATAGGTTGAGAAGATTTTGTATTGCTTATGAGTATGTTCAAGCGGAGAGGATTAAAGACAATGCTGCTTCTGAGGTGAAAGAAGTGAAAGTATGGATTTGTTTGAAACGGTACAAGAAGTTCATTGCTGATATATTCCCCCGTAATCAGGTGTGATTTTCAGCTTAAGTTGGCATTGCAATCATTTGCTAATGTATGCATCAGCTGGGTATTTGTTTCATATTGTAAGCTAAGTAATATCTTTCTTGTGTATCATTACTGTTGCTCTTACTGGCTGGTGCATTGTTGTGTTATGATAAATGCGGGCAACTGGGGGGCTTTATGATAATACCTGTTTCTTTTACTAGTTAAGGTTATTTATTCGAATTTAGCCAAGAAAGAGTGTTTAGGAGCTCTTTTCAGCACTTTTCCAATATACATCTAGGATGATTACTCTGTTTTTCAGGCTGCTGAGCCTAATGATAGGAAAATTGGAAAGCTATGTGAGTATGCTTCTAAGAATCCATTCAGAATTCCAAAGGTAATATTAAAGTAGACAGATGGTACATACATGTTCAGCTTAGAGGGCTTAGTCCAACCAAAACTATGTCAATTGGCTCAAGAAGTGGGTGATAATGAACAAGCTCTGCTTGTACGTTCAGCTGGACTGCAAGCTTTATCCCATATGGTAATTCTCCATATCCGGTCCATTTGTTCTTGCAGAATTTGCTTACGCATTTCCATAAGCTTATAATTGCAACTTGTAAGGACTTCTGTTTTCTTTTTTTTATCAATATGCACAAGAATCTGCACATTTTGAGATTTTTATGGAAAGGGCCTCTGCAGAATATGACAAGTGGTCATTAACAGTTTTAGTTATTTCTGATTGATAGTCATTAAACATTGAACTTCTTCATATTGATTTGCAACTTTATTTAACTTAGTAGAATGTTTTAAATAAATGAAGCTATAGTAATGTAAAGAATGGAATTAAATTTACCAAAATTAAATAGTGAAAATGGTCGTTTCTAGTAATTTAAGCTATAGAAGGCTAGAAGCTCTATTTTTGGAAACAATCGTTATAGTGATACATTTAAATCATTCAAACTGTTTATTAGTTACCTTGTTCCTACCACAGTACCTTTGCTTAGATGTCTTTCAAGGTCACTTATACCTTCCCTGGATACCTTTTGTTCTTCCTCCCTATCTTTTTTTGACTAGGTGCAGTTCATGGGAGAGCACTCCCATCTTTCAATGGAGTCTGACAAAGTGAGTATCATTTCCCTTCTCTTATTCCTACAATCTATTGATTCTGGCAGAGACATTAAGCAAAGGGTTGCATTAAACATGGAAATTTAGTTTCTATTTATTTATTTATGACCACAATTCAGGTGTTGAATTTAAAGGTTATTACACTTGAAGCTAAACTTTTTTACCCCCCTTAATTTTTTGGTGGGTCATGGGTGGGTTTTGGAATAGATTATATCAGTGATTTTGGAGAATTTCAAGGATCTCCAATCCAAATCCAATCTTGCCAAAGTAGAGAAACTGAATTCACAATCTCAGAGTCAGTTGGTCCAAGGATTTCCCAAACAAGGAGCTGAGACAGAGCCCAAGTTGTATGTCCTCTCTTACTGTTCTCCCCTTTCCCCCTTAGTATAAAGCCAACAGATGAGATCCTGAAAGTCATTTTGTGTTCACTGCTTGTACAGGGACTCTAAAGATCCTGCTTATTGGTCAAAGGTTTGCTTGTATAATATTTCCAAATTGGCAAAGGAAGCTACAACTGTGCGGCGTGTCCTTGAACTGCTTTTTCATAATTTTGATGCTGAAAACCACTGGTCTTCTGAAAAGGGAGTTGCTTCTTGTGTTTTGATGTATTTGCACTCCCTCCTAGAAGAATCAGGTAGCCTTGTAACATTCAATTTTACCCAATTTTTCTTTTGTATGCAGTTTTCGCTAATTTTCTATATAACTGATAGTATTTTTCTTAACACCAGGAGATAACTCCCAAACACGATTGTCCATTTTGGTCAAGCACTTGGATCATAAGAATGTTGGTAAGAAGCCTATCCTTCAGTTGCAATAATTGGTGTAATATCTGACCTCATTAAACATTTAAGGAAATGGCTGCAAAATTTATCTGAAGCATCCAGCAATGGAAATGATGCATATAGGTTGAATGCTGAACTTCAGTCTTCCTTAGAAATGCGTATATTACAACTTTCAAAGAAGGTATTTGTGCTAACATTATGTGTCGCTTTTATGCTTGTCTTTCAATATCTGACACTTAACATCATTCCAGGGCATTGGCTGTGATTTTTGAGTTACCTCTCTTGAATTTTAGATATCTATAGATCCATCTGTTATCTGTTCTCCCTCTTTAATTATTTCTTTACAGCCTTGTATCATTCATTCATTACCAGTCCCTGACAATAATGTTGAGAAGCCACCTTTGAATCTGACTGTAGAAGATTAGCTAAATCTCTGCTTATTTTTCCCTCTCTTTTCTGAATAGAAATTTCCTTAATGTTGTAAGCATACAAATTTCGAAATTTGTATTTGGATTGAGTCTCTTGTCACACTGTTTCTACTATAATAGGTTGGGGATATAGGACCAATTGTTGAATTGATGGCTTTGGCACTGGAGAATATCCCAATTACTACCATCATAGCAAGATCAACAATCTCTGCTGTCTATCAAACAGCAAAATTAATCACTTCCATCCCCAATGTGTCATATCACAATAAGGCAAGTGTTATTACTTGGATTGGAAATGGGTTCCTTCAATGCTCTGCTCTAGTAAGTGTCTAAACTTTTGGTTTATTATTTATTCTATCCAGGCTTTCCCTGATGCCTTGTTTCATCAGTTGCTCCTGGCCATGGCTCATCTTGACTGCGAAACACAAATTGGAGCACATAGTGTCTTCTCCATGGTGCTTATGCCATCCATGTTTTCTGGAGCTGAAAACTTGAATGGGAAACTGGAAGAAGGAAAGGAAATAGCCAGTGTCAATGGGAAGAAATATGTGATTCATCCATATCGTGGCTACAGCTTTACTCCAAAGCTAACTGATGGAAAAGATGTAAGAAACTTCTTAATTATCATTATTAATTGTATGTATATAATAGTGTTTTTTTGGGTTGGA
Organism: Glycine latifolia; assembly: GCA_013407115.1. Lineage (NCBI taxonomy): Eukaryota > Viridiplantae > Streptophyta > Magnoliopsida > Fabales > Fabaceae > Glycine > Glycine latifolia. The sequence continues at coordinate 12,999,305 of CM023955.1, forward strand.
GAAGGAAAAGGATGTGCAGTTCCTATTCATTGTAATTTAATTTTAACTATTATTGTTGAGTTCAGTTAAGTTAAACACATGGTTCAGTTAGTTTGATTGTTTTTTTTTCCTATTTCCAATGATGGAGACCCTGGATCTTTCCTTGCTCTAGTTCCAAATCAAATGTTATGTCTGAAATTTTCAGGATCGAAGTTCTCTCCACTTTCCTAATGGATTTGTTTGTTCTTGAATTAATGGATGAATATATAGTATTTATGCTGTAATTGGAGAATGCTTGAAATTTAGATAAATTGTGATCGATGGATGATATTAGTATATCATTTGTGTTTCACGCTCTTAATATGTGATGTGATTATAAAAAAATGCCAATATAATATGTTCCTAAATAATTACAAATAAAATTGTGATTACAATCCAAACTGTCTTCAGAATAAATATAAATTACATTTTTAATTTGTCTGCAAATGTGATATTATTTAACGAAACAAATGTCATACAAATGCGAAAATATATCAACGAATTAAAAAAAAATGCGAAAAACAAACAAGGACAGTTATTTGGAAAAAACCGTCCTTGTATGTGCACATACAAGGACAGTTATTCCCAAAAACCGTCCTTGTATCCTTTTTATTTAAAAAAAGAAAAAAAGTTCATTTAAATTTGAGGACGGTTTTTGGGCAAAAACTGTCCTTGTATGTAGATATACAAGGACGGTTTTTACCCCAAAACCGTCCTTGTATCCTATTAATTAAAAAAAAATAAAAAAATATAGATTTGAGGACGATTTTTGGATAAAAACTGACCTTGTATGTACACATACAAGGACGATTTTTATCCAAAAACCGTCCTTGTATCCTATTTATTCAAAAAAAAATTAAATAAATATATATTTGAGGACGATTTTTGTGTAAAAACTGTCCTTGTAAGTACACATACAAGGACAGTTTTTACGTAAAAACCGTCCTTGTATGTGAATTTTAAAAAAAAAATAAAATAAAAAATATAAACAAGGACGGTTTTCCGGAACCGTCCTCGAAAGCAGGCATTTACAATGATAGGCGCTACAAGGACGATTCAACAACCGTCCTCGTATGGGCTGTAGAACCGACCTCGTAGGCCATTTTTGTAGTAGTGAGTAAAATTAAAAATGATTCTCTAAGGTAGTTTTAGCCTTTTTAAAATATTTCATATTGATGTTCTCACTTTTTAATGAAGTATTCAAATATCTATTTTAATTTTACCTAAATGTTATTATATTAAAAGACTTAACAATATATTTATTAAAATTAAAAAAGAAAAAAATATTTTAATAAAATTATCCCCTTATAAATATTAATCCTCTTGAATTTTTTTAAAATGTGTTTGAAAGAACTTTAAACAAGACGGAGGAATTATAATACATGAGATATATGTAGGCAAGGTGTATATCTCTTACCTGCAGAAAATGAATACAGAAGTGAACTATTAATTAATGAAGGATTATTGGAAAGAACTGCATGCCAAGCCAAAAAAATAAAAGGCCACAATAAGAATTTTTTTCCCCTTTATCCCAAGTCGTGAAGAGATTAATTATTGAAAAATGCGAATAAAGCTAATAAAATGAAAATGAATATAATTATAAGCGGTTGGGTAGGTGATTGGGGTGTATATTACTATATTTCATTGCGTATATTTTTCCTATGCAGTTATTTATGTTGGTAACAAAACGCTGAAGGGAAAGAAACACTTTTGTTGGTCAAAAAGTTAAATGCCCTTTCACAGCCTCAGTTCATGGTTTGTTCAAATTCCAAAATTCCGTTTTACCTTTCCTTACCCTTCTGCTTTTACATTTTGATGGATATATAGAATCTAGACATGGGACAAATTAAGCACCATGACTTCTTTGCTCTAAGAAGAAAGTTACAGTTACAGAGAAGCAATGGCAGTCCCCTATGTCAGAGAGAGGAAACTAAGGGACTTGCAAAATTGCTTCTTATTCTTCCAATTTTCCACTTTTGTTTCACCTACATGGCTACATATTACTATCTATATAGACCTATCCAACTTTGACAAAAAGAAAATTTGACTCTCAAGTAAACGTATCATTCAATATTCATGAATGACATGCATGCATATATAGACACGGTTGCATACACCATGCACAATTGCATTTATATAATTTCACCTCTGTATTATGAGACGAGTAAACCCCTCAATTTCTTAAAGTATTATTCTTTTAATAGTCTCTAAAGAAAGAATTTTTTTAAGTAACCTCTTGTAAGCATTATAAATCATAATAAGTAATTCTTAAGTATTGAAAAATATATTAAATTGGTATCTAAATGTTTAATTATCAATTTGGTTGCCAAATTATTTTAAATAGTTCAATTTAGTTTACAATTTTTTAAAAATTTAATTTGATCCTCAAATTCTTAAAAATAAATCAATTTGATCTTTAAATTTTTTAACGATTCAATTTGATTCTCAAATTTCCTAAATTTTTAAGAACTTAAGGACCAAATTATTTAAAAATAATTTGGGGATCAAACTGATGCATTTTTTAAAACTTGATAATCAAACTAATTTTTTTAAAATTTGGGATCAAATTGGTTCATTTTTAATAACTTGATAATCAAATTGAATATTTAAAAATTTTGGAAACTAAATTAAACCATTTAAAATAATATGAAAATTAAATTGATAATTAAATCATCTCTAAATATTAGTAAAATATACTGAATTAGAGATTAAGCTTGTTTAAATATGCAATATTTTTGAGAAAATAGTTATAATATTTGAGTGACTGAATTAACAGTTTATTCATTATGAATTATGAAACCCCGCCCTTTAATTCCCCTAACAATGTTAATTTTTTTTTTATCATTGTATGTATATATGCATATATGTGTATCAATCCTCGGCAAACTATGCCATAAATGTTTATTAACTTAATTGATTAGATTAGAAGACGCACGTGAAAAGAAGATACAATACCACTTTGCAGGTAGTACGTATTTGATAGTGGAAGAAAGAGGGGTCTATAACCTAGCTAGCAAAGTGTGAGCGAAAGCTGCCTCTAAAATCAAACCTTAATTTATTCAACGTCCAAGCAACAGTTGTAAGTCACCGTTAGGTTGCCCAAAGACAAAGCATCGTTTTACCGATATGTGTGAAATGATCAATCAACAGGTAATTACATCTTTCTTCTATGCTTCTCAGAGGCACAGGTTGTGGATTCGAGTACCCGGCCCTTTGGATAAAGCTACTACTTTCTTGTTCAGATAGGTAGAAGAATCACTATGAATATGAATTCATTACTACTGTATAAATTATAGTAACCTAAGTCCTAAGGTTTTGGAGGAGAGCCTGGTCACCCTGTTGGTGCATGTGTGAGTGTGACCGGCCATGTGATGCAATTAAATAGCTGCAGCCACTTTAAAATTTCACAGCTAGCTAGCTTATTATATTAGGTCGTCCTCATCTATTTATAATTAGAAAAATAATTGATGTTCTAGTATATTGAATAAACTGAATTATTATCACACAAATCTAATCGGAAATTACTCCGTCGCTAATCTTTTTATTATAACAAAAATCCACGGATCAACCCGTTAAAGTTCGTAAGCTAACTAGCTAGCACCTAAGGTGTTACGTACCAAATTAACATATGTATTAATTATTGGCTGAATTAAAGTTCAGTTTCCTATTTTGTATTTGACCCCATTTTAGTTACTGGTATCCGAAAGTCACGTTGGGTCTAATAAGTCAAGCTGGGTAGAGTTATTTAAAGGGAAAAAAAACACTTATGACTTGTTTGACATTTGTGTTTAATTTTTTTTTTTTTTAACTAAAGGAATGCTTGATCAAGTTTGTTTTGTTTGGTGTTTTAGAAGCAAGTTTCAAAATTTTATTTGATTTCAGACTCTAAAAAATAAATAAGTTTAGGACATTTTTAAAATCCAAAATAGTTTTATTTAAGTACTAGATATAAGTAACGTATATTTTGCACAACAGAAGAGATAGAAAATAAAAGCAAAAAGGTGAAAATGGAGGAACGATGGGTCTCCAATGCACCATACAATGACAAGTGGTATTTGTTTGGACAGATTTAATATAGATATAGATGATGTAGTATTGTCTATGTTCTGATAGAGATTGCTTCCTACTAAAACTTAGAGAGCACTTCCTTGAAGAAAAACACTGCTCTCTTTGTATTTTGCCAAATAGTACCTTGGTTTATTCTCATTTTTTAAAACCTTTTTAACTCCTATTTAAGTCCTGTTAGCATTCCACAAAAATATTACAAAGAGCTATACAGAAACAATCCATCTGTTTAATCAACATCAATCACTAAATGTAATTCCATCATTTACGTGTACTATACAAAAGGCATAATCTATACAATAGGCAAGTACGTAGCAAAATAAAAAAGGCCAATTCATATTGCATATTGAGGTGTGGAATACAGAAAAGCACAAGAAGGGAATTGAACTATGCTTTAAGAATTTTTGAAAATCTATTTCGCAAAGAACATTTTGTCATATCAAATAGACGACGTATTTAAAGCCTTATAAAATCATGTTATATCTCTTTTGAAAAATGTGTTAGACTTACCTACAAAAGAAATGTTTTAAAAAACAGACTTAGAACATAATGTTAAAGAGATGGAGAGAGAAATATCAAAACTCAAAGGTTTTTATACTAGTTTATTTCTAACCTAAAAATATGTCTAGTCCTTGGTTATACCACACCAAGATTTCACCATCACAAACACTTTTATAAGCATTCTTTTCTCTAAGCCTCATTAAGCTCCAACGCATATATTCTTTGACTTGCTTCTCTAAGTAATAGACCAAGGATTATAATACAAAACCTCTTTATAAGCTTCCCCTTTTTTACTTAGAAAATGTTAAGGTAAGACTCAATGACTAATTCGTCTTATAAAGACGAATGTACAAGTTAAGAGCTAGTTTTTTCATGGAGTTATACTCTTAGCGAGAAAAGAGTATGTTTTGCTACAAGGAAACAAATTTTTTAAGAAGTTATTCTCTTGTTTTCCAATACTCTATTAATTATAGGCAGTCTTCAAAATAATTGTTAGAGACGTGTTACCTTTTATTGTCTTTGATAATTGTTGTACATAATAGTTTTTATACTGAATTTGTACAACAATTATCTTATTTTTCTCATTTATTGTTTAGTTTGCTCTCAATAAGTTAGAATTTAATGTTCTTTTGGATTTTTAGCTAATTGAAGTTAATTTTAGTGATTTCATTAGTTATAGTTGTGTTATATAGAGTTTTGGTGCACCAACAAGGAGGAAAGCATTTTTGAGTTGATGAACAAGTGCGCTTAGTGCGCAAACTGAGCTTAGCGCATATGAGACATCTTAGAAGGCCATGTGGCAAGCATATGGTGGTTGTTGGGAGAAGATCTAAATTTTGGTGTGCTATCGGTGCAAGATGCGCGCTTAGCCAATTGTTCCTATTGCCATTGATTTGGGTTAAGTGCGCAACCCAGGCTTAGCGTCTAGTCACTTAACCTAAGTGCTACTTTTGTGCGCGCGCTTAGTGCAAAATCTAGGCTAAGTGTGCAAGCCTTAATGGGGCAGTGCAACATTTTGGAGCAAAAAACTTTAAGAAGGAAATTTCTTAGGGCTGGGGTGTTTAGAGGTTTTGAAAATAGAACATATTTGGGTGTCCTTGTTCTTCCTCATTCTCCATGGTCTTCTTCTTGTTGAATTCTCATTCTTATTTTAGGTCTCTCATGGCCATGAGAGGCTAATTTTATCATTGTTGGAGACTTGGATACCAAAAACTTTGTGATGTAACTATTCTTACTATCCATTTAATGTTATCTCACTATTGTTGCTTCCTTTCTGTGCTTATTGCCTTGTTTATGGTTTGATCATCCGTGTGCATGTATGTTGAATTGTAATGATCATTGGAAAATGTCTTTACATTAAGAACTGGAAGGGGCTTCTAGTTAATCTATGTCTAGGGATGAAATTGTGTTGATTATCCTTTTATAAACCTTTTCTCATAATCAAACCAATTGGTTTAATTAACTTGCTAAGGGATTAGGAGTAGAATCAAGTGATTTAGGCTCTTTCATGTGAGAGATTATTGTTAGAGTAGATTAGTTGGTTAAGTTAATAGTTGGAATAACATTTATTGATGAAAAATCATTTTTGTTACATCAAGAGCTCATTTGGTAAGCCAAACACCCAACATCTTTAGAAAATCTACACTAAATCTCATATTGCACCTAAGTGGTTTGTGTTTTTGTCCCTTTGAACCTTGTACTGTTTTTCTTATGTCATTGCTTAATCTTAAGTATTAAATTTCTCCATCTTTACATTAAAAAATCAATCTATTCTTGTTATTCCATTACTTAGAACTTAGTCACACAAACTACTTAGCACAAGCAGAGTCCTTGTGGATACAACATTTGATCTTACTGTTTATTTACTACTTGTGTGATTTGGTTCACTTGCCAATTGATTAACAATTTTTCATCCTATCAAAGAGACAAAGTGAACATTGGAGCATTAAATTTTGCATTAGATGATTTTCACCAACTTGTCACTTTGATAAGATAAAATCATCTTGCTTATCTAGCTTTTCTCATACTTTTTGTGTCACAATCACAAAGCGGCAAAAGAACCCAAATAATACAATTTTAATAAAAATTACCAATTTGGGGCTGTTTTGAAACATAATACAAATCTGGGGCAGTTGAACACGTCCAGACTGGGCTGGAGTGGTCACGCCCAGATTAGGCATGACTGGTCATGCCTAATTTGGGCGTGACCACTCCAGCCCAGGCTGGACGTGTTCAGCTGCCTTAAATACCCATCCCAGCTTCAGTTTCCACCACTTGTGCTGATTCAGTTTCTTTGTAAAAGCTCCTGAAGTGTATCCGTGTTAGAGTTCAAGGTTTTATCCCTGCAGCGAAGCTCTGCGTGTTTGTGAGTGGTTTTCAAAAAGTGTTGAAGCTCTGCTAACAAGTAAGTTAATTTATTTGAAGCATATTATTTAATATATTATATTATTGTAATATAAAACTGTTAGCGATTGTTAGGTATAACTAGGTTTGTATCAAAACAGTTAGGTATTAGGGTGTAGGGTTTAGTTTCGGTTAGGGTTTAGGGTTTAGGGCTTAGGGATGATGATTGAAAGTTAGGGTTTAGGGTTGATGGTTAGGGTGTAGGTTTGAAATGTAATTTATTTTACAAAATTTAGGGTTTTGGTTTAAGGGGTATGACTTAGGGTTTAGGGTTATGGGTTAGCATTAAAGGGTTTAGGGGTTTAGGGTTTAGCACGAAGGGTTTAGGGTTTAGGGGTTAGTTTCGTCTAGGGTTTGTGGCTTAGGGATGATGACTAACAGTTTAGGGATTATGATTGATGGTTAGGGTTTAGGTTTGAAATGTAATTTATTTTTCAATTTAGGGTTTAGGTTTAGGGTGTATGACGTAGGGTTTAGGGGTACGGTTTAGCATGAATGGTTTAGGGGTTTAGGGTTTAGCATGGAAGGGTTAGTGGTTTAGGGTTTAGGGTTTAGGGTTTGTTAAATTAGGTGTATGAATATGTATTTATGTTGTTTTATGAATTAATTTATTTATTAGTAATTATAAGAACATATTATAACACAATATTTTTTTTATTTATGTGAAAAAGGCAGGTCAACCGAAAAGTTTGGCTTTTGTTTACTGAAAGAGATGAGTTCAGGTGGTCAGGAGTTTGGCTTTGCACGATTTTGTGATAGCAGTCCTGAGGCATAATCAGACATTGCAAAATTGTGGTTGATGCTATGAGGCATAATCAGACAGTTGCTACAGGCCACCATGTACGCACATATACTGTTGATCAAACATCATTTGAGGTAGAAGACGGCTGTGAAAGGTCTTATTCAGTAAATTTACGCGAGCGTTATTGTCAGTGTGGTAAGTTTAAGGCCTTCAAATACCCATGTAGTCATGCCACAGCTGCTGCTTTACATGTTCGACAGAATCCTCTTCAGTTTGTGGATGATGTCTTCCTTCTAAGCAACTTGGTTCAGGCTTATTCATTCCCATGGCAACCAATTGGTAATGAACGTGCAATTCCACCAAGCGAAGGTCCAATTATCATACCTGATAGGCTAATGTTACGTGGAAAGGGTCGTCCAAAGTCTACCAGAATACGTAACGAGATGGACGAAGTTGAAACTAGTCAAGGACACCCAAGATGCTCCATTTGCAAGCTAGTCGGGCATAATCAGAGAGCTTGTCCTGATCGCCATGCTATTTCCTGATTTTGTAATGATGTTTCATTCATCTCTATGTTAATGTATTTGATTGCATGTATCAAAAATTTGTTTAAAATGTGTGTTGAGACTTTTCATGTTTTGTGAATTTTGAATAAGCAACGTTGTTTAACAAATGAAAAATGCGAAATGCACAATTACCATTACAACATGTTATGGTGTTTACTAACGACCTATTCCGTAGTCATTCATTCACATTTTAGCCACACTACAAAATAAAGTCTATTACATGATATGAATATAAAATAGGTTACAATTACAAACACAACTAATATATACACAAACAAAATGAAAAACTAAGACGGAGGTGGCCATGGCTGATGACGCGCGTGTCGATCTGGCATGATGCGTCTGCTACGGCGTAGAGGAGGCCTGACCTGAGATGGGCCTGACTCACTAGGGGCGGGCTGTGAAGGACCAGCATCAAAAGAGGTAGCCTGAGGAGGGACAACATCGGCAGCTTGTGAGTATGGACCTCCCTCATATGGCGATGATGACTGGGGATAAGAAGGAGGTGGGGTGCCACCGTCTGGAAGTGGAGGGTAGACCACACAACCGGCGGGAGTACAATCAAGCTGATCAGCCAGGCACGCATAATCAGCATCAGTCCACTCCGGACCCTGAGTCCACGCCGGAACAGGGTCGAAAGTACTGGTCCCACAAGGTGCTGATGCCATGTCCATATCAGTAGCACAGAAGACATCCTGTGGCTGGGGGTCCACTGGTGGTGGAACGTAATCCTCGGTAGTGAACCCCTGATGGCCCATGTCTCCCTGGTGGGTGCCTTCATAATACAAAGGCTGGCTACCGTATGTAGATCCTATCACAGGAGGCCTAAAACAACCAGCAGTGCGAGGCCTGGGAACTCCAATGGGTTCAGGAACATGGTGCATGACTTTCCGCCAATGCTCTAACCCATGGCCCTCTTGTCTCCCGCGGGGAACTCTCAAAGACACCTGTGGCTGACACTGAAGCTGCGATGCTGGTGCATGTGGGCCTGGCTCCTCCAATCGACAGCTCTCTCGGAACATGGAAATAATGCGACCCACCTCCTCGTGCAAGTATCCCATCATGAAGTCCGGCCACTCCCCGCCACTGGAACAGTATATCATCTCCAGTCCGTCAATCTGCAAATTACAAAAAAAATTAATTAGTTCACAGTATAATACCTTGATCATTAAACCAATTTTACAATTTATTTTTCAACACTTACACCACGACCCAACTTCGCAGCCATCTTCGTCACGTATCGCTTCCCATTCTCCCTATACCAAACCATGTACTCATGGTTTGGTGACAGTAAGCCAGTCAGTAGGGGGGCAGCTCGATGTGCTGGGCCCTCTGCTCCCATCGTTGTATGAAGGGTCTGAGCTTACGCAACCAATTATCTTGTTGTTTGCCTTGGAGGGAGAGATCATGCACACCTTTCAACTTCCTGGGCCTTCGGGGGATTGGCTGATCTCTCCCAAACTGTCGCATACATCTGTCAGGATGAGAATATTCCACTGTGTGGAAGCACATAATGGGACTAGTAGCCATCCACAATAGTCTCTCATCCTGAGATGCATCAAGAAAGTGGTAGCCTGCATATGGTTGCCAAACCACCTAAACCAAACAATGAAACACACAATTATTAAATGATCCAATCTAAGCAACCAAACTTATACAAAGATCATTATGTACCTCATCCCGAGTAAGGGAGTCTAATCTCTCTCGATGCCAATGAAGCTCATGTAGTTGGAACTTCGCTAAAGCGTTAAACCTATTTTCAAAATAAGTTACATTACACAACTGATAACACTTAATATCAAATATCATACTCAGTAAACAAAGGAAAATAACAACACATACCTGTGGCCGTAATGCCACGCCGGCTGAGTAGGGTCAGGAATAGCTGGAGCAATGGGTAGGAATCTGATCCACGCCCATATCTGCAGAAGAGTGTGACACCCACCAATGTCACTTCTGTCTACATCTGTACACTCACACATTTGTCTGAACAAATGTGCTAGAACCGTCGAACCCTAGCTATACCTACCTATATCCCCCATGTCCCTTGCAAGCAAAGGGATATAGCGATAGGCGACTGTGCTTCCCCCGGATCGGTCACATATTAGCCATGCTCCAATGATACGCGCAATGTGCGCCTTCGAAAACTGCATCACCTGGACAACATCATCATCATCCACGTTGGCCCAATGTTCATAAAGCCTATCAAAGTAACTAAGGCGCAACAATCCTCCTTTTAGCTCAGTATCTAGAGGAGGATGACCGAACACCTCCTCGATAATGGTGTCCCACTCGTCTGAGGTGGATCCAATGACGACATGGCCGTGACTGCTTAAACCTAAGATGGAAGCCACGTCCTCCAACGTGATCGTCATCTCTCCTTGCGGCATATGGAATGTATGCGTCGCTGGTCTCCACCTTTCCACCAAAGCACTGATAAGTGCAGCATCGATCTGAACACAAGTTAAAAATTAATCAATTCACATCTATACTTATAAATGAAAAATTGATATCAGTCAATTCATATGTACAATTCTTAAATTCATAATTGGATACCTGGATATGTTGCATGCGTGCAACATGCAGGAACCCAGCCTGTCCTAACATCCACGCAACCATGTCAGGTATATCATCACACTTTGGCCCCCCTCCAATTTTGCCACGTCGTGTCTTTAGCACCCGACATCTGTCCTCGTTCCACAAGGCCTGTGAAACATGGGTCCGCTGGGTACGCCTCCGTAGAACCCCCCACTTATATGGGGTGGGCAAAACATGCGTCGTCGGATCCATACCCTGGCCCTCGTGATCGGATCCGGACCGTGACGAATCAGGAGATGAATCAGCCATCTATAACAATGTTAATATTAATGAAACAATATAATAATTGGTTAATTAATAGGTTAAAATTATTAACTTAACATAAACCCCCAATTTTGTAAAACATAAACCCTAAAATTTGTGAACCCTCAACTCCCAATTTTGTAAAACCTCAACCCTAAAATTTGTGAACACTAAACCAACACTTATATCAACCCTAAACACTAAATTTTGTGAACCCAAAACCCCAATTTATGTCAACCCTAAACCCTAAACCCCCTAAAACCCTACACCCTAAACCCTACATTTTATGAACCCTAAACCTAAACCCTAATTTATGTCAACCCTAAACCCTACATTTTGTAAACGCTAAACCCCTAACTTTGTAAAACCTAAACCCTAAAATTGCACTAACAAAACATTGTCATATCATTTTAATTTAACAACTAATCCTTGGACCCCGAACCCTACATTTACCAAACACTAAACCCTAAACAATAAATTTTCTAAACCCTAAACCATACATTCAGTCAGCCCTAACCCCTAACATTTGTAAACCATACACCATTACCCATAAACCCTAAACCCTAAACCCTAAACCTAGGTTGTGTCAACCCTACCCCTAACACTAAACCCTAGGTTTTGTAAACCCTAAACCATTACCCCTAAACCCTATTCCCTAAATCCTACCCCCTCAACCCTAAATCATGCACATCAATACCCTACGCCTAAATCATCAACAACACTAATTATACCTAACAGTTTTCTACAAATATAATAATACCTAACATTTGCTAACAATTTCGTATAGCCCTAACAATTCTATTATTTAATAATATAACATTTTAAATAATAAATTTACTTACTTGTTCGCAGAGCTTAAACACACGTATATCACCGCAAACTGACAGAGCTTCGCCGCAGAGGAAAATCTCTCACAAATCCTAGAGAGATGGACTAGAGAAAGCTTTAGAGAGAAGGTGAAATGTTACAAATGGTAAAAAGTAACTTTCGGGAGGCATTTATAGGCAGCTGAACACGTCCAGCCCAGTCTGGACGTGTTCAACTGCCCCAGATTTGTATTATGTTTCAAAACAGTCCCAAATTGGTAATTTTTTATTAAAATTGTATTATTTGGGTTATTTTGCCATCACAAAGCATGATTGCTTTTGTGCAAGCAAGTACACTCTATTGATGACAAATAAACACATATTTTGATGAAGTAGGTGAGCTTGTTTACTTTAATTTTCCCTAACTTGATACAATTTCAAGCTTATAAGATGTCGAGATTGCACTTTCAATTCTCAAACACGTTAGGGTATGCTTCAATTCTTGCAAACATATATGGCTATGCAAACATGTATATATGAAGACATTAAAAACATTGTGTTTGGATTTTTTTTTTTGTGTAAGGTGATCTTCTTCATTTTTTTATAAAGTGTGCTTAGACTTAAATTATAAAAATTTATTTGCTTGTTTGTTCAATCAAAACTTAATTACATTCCTTAATCTTCCTTTGTCCTAACATGAAGTATTAGTTTATTGTCATGAATGGTTAATTAAAAATTTATTTACATAGTCAACATTTCCCCAATATCATGTAATTCTTACTCTTGGATTCCATGAATTTTTATTTTGTGAAATAAAGAAAAACTTGAGAACATTAATATATCAGGTGAAGAATCGCACACATGAAACCATGCATTTATAAATGTAAAAAAACCATAAGCCAATACAAAAAATGAAGATATTTCCTCTACATTGGTAGCATCCAAGACAATCAATTTTAAGAGAATTTTAGAAGACAAATAAACACAACATGTTAATTAAAAAAGAAGAGTTGTCCCAAAAGGTTACATTGATAGAGTTATAAGGAGATTTAATATGCAAATTGTAAACTTAGGGATGTCTTAATCAATAAAGGTGATGAATTTAGTAAGAATTAATATCTTAAGAATGATATTGAGCAAGCAAAAATGAATGATAGATTTGTTGCGAATTCCATGGACAACCTTATGTATGCTTAAGTATGCATTAAACTTCATATGTCTTCCATAGTTAGCAATCTAGGAAGATACTAGTCTAATAATAGGAACGATCATTGGATAGTTGCTAAGAAAATCATAAGGTACTTGAAAAGAACTAAGGAACACACACTAATGTATAAGAGAGTGGACAAATTGTGGAGACAATAGGATACACAAATAAGATCTAATTAGGTGTCTTGGTGTCTGGTGACACAAAACAAAGACTTTTATATGCATTATCATGCTGACTTGATGTGTGATATCTTGGAATAGTAAGAAACAAACTCTTATTGCAAGCATAGTTTATTAATTGCCTGTTATTTTCTTGCTACTTATGATGTTTGGTTGAGGAATCTTGTGACGAAATTTACATTATTGACTTCATATATTGCTATGCCACCAAGGATTTTATGTGATAATAGTGTTGAGGTGTTCTATATAAAGAATAATAGTGGTTACAAACACATGAAGTTAAAGTACTTGACTATCTTTGATCTCATCAAAGATAGATCATAATGGTTGAGCATACAAAGGTAGACTTCATGCTAGCTAATACCTTAACCAAGGGACTAAGATTTGTGATTTTTAAGAGACACAAATAATATTAGGGGTGACAAAGCAAGTCAGCTCGTCCGTCCTCAATTAGCCTACCAAAAATGAGTCGGAATGAGTTAGCTCACCTTTGATGAATGGGTTGGAAGTTTTGATCCATCTTATTTATGGACAAGTTGGAGGTAAAAAAAAAAGAAATTAATTCATTTTACCTTTTTAGTAGATTATTATTAACTTTTAAATTTGTTTTATTACTATAATTTTATGCACCCAAATTAGAATAATTAAAACTCTCCCCATTTTTTTACCTAATAATATTATATTTGTAACCATATTTCATAAAAATATAAGACAAATTCTACGGTGGATAAGTGAAACAAGTGGTCCATAAGTGGATCATTAAAATTCACCGTCGGATTTGGATTCTTCGAGGACACGACATTCGAGGGTGACAGAGAGATCAAAGAGCAAGTTCCACGGCCGGGCCTCGCAAGAGTATGTTCCTTTTAATGACTAGTTGTCACTGAGTTAAGGCAATGTCTACGGAACTCAGTAACACCACTTGAGTTTTGGATTATTTTTTTTTCTGTTATGTTCCTTGCAACAACCATACATCTGTATAAGAAAACATGCTTGATAAAGCAATAAGGGAAAATGGATAATTTTTCTTTCAATAGAGTGAAATTATGTTTTGATAATGGGTTTAGGGGAGAAAGGAATATCCAAGCATATAAAGGCTTAAGACTGAAAATAGTTTTAAAAGGAATCAAAAGCCAATAAAGGAGAGAGAGAAATATAAATTGTGAAATTTTTAAATATTATTTATTCGGTTAATTACAAACTTGTTACATCAGGTATATTAGGTGAATAAAAACAATTAATCTTTATCGTTCAATATTTTAACATTAGATCTAATGGTTGTCAAATATTGGTCCACTGATGGATCACTTGTTGCACTTATCAATTATAGAATCCGCCATAATATAAACATATTTATATACACTAAACAATAAAACTTTGTAAAAGGAAAAAAGAAAAGAAAAGAAAATTACAATAACTAAGTGGGTCAAGTTCCACCATACATCTAATCGATCTAACATGAGTAAACAATGGTAAATAAGTAAAATAATGCAAATAAAGCTAGTTGAACTAAATAAAACCAAAACAAATAAAATCATAATGAATGTTTTGGAAGTTGTTAAAGGTAGCATAGCGAGATAAAGGCAATACCCATCACCAAAAGATCAATTATGAAAATTTATAGTTAGGTAAAGCTATCCTATATCTGTAAAATTCCACAAGACAAAAAGGAGGAATAATATCTCAAAAGTATAACCATTTAGCTGCACACAAAAATGAGTTATTTTATAGGCACAAGTGTTTCTCCCTGAAAATGTGAGAGGCTTGAAAGAAAATCTGTCTGGTAAGATGCAAACAGTTTGCCATCTATTTGAGAGCTTCCAAGAGGCTTCGAAAGAAGGAGCATTAAATGCGTCCACAACCAGTCTGGAATCGCATTCCAACCACAGCCTATCCCAGCCCTTGTCAAAAGCAATTTCAATAGCAAGAATTGTCGATAGCGATTAATTAACAACACGATGCTATGGTGTTCCTGGGAGGCCTTGATTGAGAAAGCTTAAAGAGTAATGGCCATGGCTATTTAAGAGCAAGGGAGGAGAATGGCATGACGTGAGGTCGTGCTTCGTTAGGTGGTGGTTGAAGGCTATGCAGTGGCAATCAGAGACCACATAATGGTGAAGGCACACAACAACAACAATATTTTCAGACAAAAAAATAGTAACTCGACGAGCTATCTATCTCACCCCACCATTTTTTAGGAACGATCTTTTAATCTTTTAATATGCTTGGTTAGTGGAAGTATGATTTATGTATTGTCTTCCTCTATGTTGATAGATATATGATACTTGAATATCATTTTATCCTCAACTACACCTCCCAAATAAAAAAAATCCTAATATTTAAATATTACATATATTTAAGTTTTCCAATTAATAAAAAAAATTAAAATATAATTTTCGTCTATTTATTTTATTAAATATGTGATTTTAATTTTCTTAATTTTCATTTGAGACATTTTATTTTCTCTTTTTAAAAAAATTTATGATTTTAATCCCTCTATTTTTTCAATTAACATATTTTATCTCATTATGATTATCATCATTATTACCTCTCTTAATATTAATATCATTATTGTAATTATCATTCCACCATGTTCATGGTCACAATTGCACCGTTATGACTATTTTCATCAGCCCAAATTTATCATTGTCCTTATCTTTTATCGAGACCTTAGTCACCAAGTAAGTTTGAATTAAAAATGAAGGGAGTAATTTATGTAATATAGATTTAAGGTTTAACATTAAAACTTGAAACTTGAAAAACAATAAAATTTTATAATTATTTTTATATAAAATGGAAAACTAAGTATAGAAAAAAAATAAAAATGTCTAACTAAGAATAATTTACAAAATATTGCATTAATAATTGTTACTCTGTTTAATTTTTCAAAGTTCTAAAATGTGCCTGCTAGGGTTTAAGATTTGTGCAAGGGTTTTGGCAAAGGATACGCTTTCGTGGAGAGAGGTTTTTTGTTTTGACAAGTGAGAGATATTTATAGGTTAGTTAGGGGTTTTGGGTGGCGTAGCCATTTCATTTCACGACTCTTCTTCCTCAGGTGGCTGTGATGTGAATATAAACTGAAAATGGAAGGTTTCGACGATGACGATTTCGGCGAACTCTACGCCGTCGACATTGAAGTTCCCAATGCCACCTCAGAAGAAGAAGAAGAAGAAGAACTCGATGTAAACAGTAACATTTTGAATCTTGATAAGGATATGGACAACGAGAATGATGACTGTGCTGCTGAAAGTGACAGCAACGATGACGACGACGACGATGATCTGAAAATCTTGCTGAATGACGAGGATATTCCTGTCGGAGTTGATGCTTGCGAAGACGACGGAGATGGCGACGAAGGTGATGATAACAACGGTTCCAGATTTTTTCATCCTAAGGTCAGTAAGGTGCTGCTGCTTCTTTCTTTCTTTGAGTTGTTTCTGTTTTTTAAATTTGTTTTTTTAGTAATTGGATGATTTGGAATTGGATTGCTGTTTTAATTGTTTGTGGATACTGTAATGAATAAGCAATGTCTTAAAGAAATAGATTAGAAGTTATATAAATAGCGTGCTTTTTTTTTTGTTATTTTTCTATTTGGATTGTTTTTCTGTCGAAGTGGTGCAATGCATTTTTGTTTTGTTTTGTTTAGTGTTTAAAATTGTTTAAGCTTTGTTGCTTAGTGAACTGTGATTTCTTTCTGTAGAGTGGGAGGAGTCGAGGATTCGCGATTTTGAATAATACGAAGGCCAATGCGTCCATGGGTATGGCTTCTTACATTTCATCCTTGAATAAAGGGAGGAGGAATGGTGATACCTACATCCAGAACCTTGCATTGAGCTCCTCTCGAGTGTGTCTTGCAGAAAATCCTATGACTGTTCAATGTGGATATGGATTGGCTCTTCCTTGGTACTGGTCAGTCTATGCATTTTGATATGCAGTCCATACAGAGCTCAGTTAATTTTATTTCTTAGATAAACTGAATGTGGTGTGAGTTGCAGTATATCATTGCAGAGTTCAATGTGATCACATATATCTCATACTGAAATTGGCAATGATCATGGTATTTTGGACATGTTATATTATTCTAGCTAGCATTTGTATATCTTAGAGTCTATTGTGATTTCCCCCCTCTATTGCAGGGGTATATTTGATGTAAACATTGATACATTAACGGAGAAGCCATGGAAGGTTCCTGGAGTTGACATAACAGATTACTTTAACTTCGGTTTTAATGAGAGCACTTGGAAGCTATACTGTGCTTCATTGGTGGGTATATTGTTATGCCCAATCGATCTCACTTTATAGCTTTTATGTGATGCTTGTCTTTTGGTTTCTCTGGTTAGATGCTGGCATAATTTATTTATCCATTCCTCTGGCTAGCTGTACTGGAATTTCTGCCACTGTTTTTTGCATTAACCACTAGGTTATCTGTTTAATGGTTAACGTTGAGATAATTGGCATTTGGTTTTTATTAGAGACTTACAAGAAACATAACTGACAATTGTGTTACACTGTTTGTAGGAGCAACTTTGGCGAACATCCTTGCAAACTGGTATTTCTGTTGATGACTCTACAAACTGGAATCAGGTGTTTAATATAATATCTGTATACTTAAGTAATAACAAATATGTTGTGTTATTGTGGTGAATTCTCTTGTCTGATCTTGCTGACTGGGATAAGTATTTCAGGAAGCCATGAGAGAGCAAACTGATCAAGTTGTGTCAGGAAATGCGTTTTTTCCTTCATCAGATTGTGGATTGGTATGCTGATATTCAGCTGTTGGCTCTTCTTAGAATATCAGGGTTATTCATGTGTTGGGAGTCATGTTTTGTTAACAGTATGGGATGGATTTGAATTAATTGAATTAAATTAGTGCTTGATCTAGGTTATTAGCATAAATCAAACCAGTTAATGTTTTGTAACACATCTCAATCTCACACATTAAGAGTAACATTCAGAGCTCCCCTGTCCCCCTTCTCTTCCTTTTTCCATCTTTTCCTTATAATTTCAGCACCCATTATAATTTTACAGTTTTTGGTATTTTGTGAGTTTCTTCAAGTTATCTTATTAACCGTTGCTTGTAAATATGAACTTGGATTTTGATACTGTATTACTGACTGATGACTGATA
Organism: Glycine latifolia; assembly: GCA_013407115.1. NCBI lineage: Eukaryota > Viridiplantae > Streptophyta > Magnoliopsida > Fabales > Fabaceae > Glycine > Glycine latifolia. Next base: position 13,017,763 of record CM023955.1, read on the forward strand.
TTTGATAATTCAGCCAAAAGGTAGAGCAATTCAGGTTGAGGACAGCATGGTTGAACGGCAACCATCCATGGATGTAAGGCGTCCACGGAATAGGGATTTTAATGTTATAGAGGTGTCCACTCACTCTGTTTACAACAGTTTTTGTGCTGTAGCTGCTTATGTCTTTGTAGTAATTATTATTGGTTTTGAGCAGATCAAGCTGCTTGACTCCTCTGATGACTGTTCTGGTTCTGGCAATAGCACTGTAATGGATGCATCATTAGAAGGGGAATCTATGGCAGGCAATAAGAGAAATGTTCTCAATTCTTCCGCTGGACTCAATGAAGTGCTGTCTGAAGATCAGTTGGAAGATGTGAAAAAAGCAGAGGACTCTTCTCTTCAGAGAAGGTCAGATACACTGCATCTGTCTGATTCCTTTCTATATATTTTCTTTTGTGGATTATTGAATACAGATCTGTTTGAACTTTATTGAAGCTTGTTTGCATTTCTGTATACTCCATCATGTTAGAAGTATGGATAAATTTGTCAAATTCAAGTTCAAGATGAAACTATAAAGTAATATAGATATGTGAATGTTTTTTGATTTGCGAAATATAGAAAACTCCTATCCTCAACCTTCTGTGTTGATAGTCTGTAAAATCTTATTTGATGAAAAGCATATTACATAACACTAGTACTTTAACTGCAGCTTTATCCTAAAACGTATACTAGGATAATCATTTCTTATGTATAGTTGTCAGCATTCCTTGTTTCAAATTGATTCTTTATTGTAATTTGTGAATGACTACCATGTTTTCCCCTATTGACACATTAGTTGATTGTTAAAATTCTTAATGTTTCTTCTTGGTTTAGTACATTAGACCTTTTATCAGCTTCACAACTTATATCTGGACTCTGCATTTCACAGAAGTGGGCCGATTCCTGGTGTAGATGGAGATGAGCATAGGGATCAAGCAGACCAACATTCTGAAGATACTGCAGAAGTGCCAGAGGGAGAAACAGAAGCAGAGGAAGGTGGTGGCATAGATGCATGTAGTTCTTATCCATGTTGGATTGAATCGGAATTGTCTCTTGGAGATCAAGAGCACAGCCTGACTTCCTATACTGATAGTGATTCTGAGGCAACGGATAGCAGTGTACATGTTGATAATGATAAAAGTCTTAGCCCTTTAAAAAGGAAATCGTTGAATTGTGTTACTGAAATGAAGGAGTCTTCGGCACTTTATTGGAAGAACTCAAAGAACAACAGTAACAATAAAAAAGCAGTAAGTGCAGCTTATAATTCAAGAACTAGAGGTCAATTCAGAAAGGAATGGAGGCACCAAAGTGGTGGATATGTACCTAGTAGTTATGATATGAATAAGCACGCTGAAAATGATAATGATGTCTCCATCCTCAAGTCAAGTGCTAGGAATCTGTCTCTGTTGGCTCTCCGACCAGTTGATTATGGCAGACATAAAGACCAACTGCAAGTTTTTGGCAGTCATAAAAGAAGAGATCTTTCATGTAATAGGGAAAGAAAACAATCCTACTATTATGGCGGTGAAAAGGTCATTGATGAGTTGGTTTCATGGCGCTCTAAATATTATCATGAAGATCGAGAAAGCTTCAGGGAGAATACAAATCGATATGACAGAAAAAATGGGGATGTGGAGGATTATTTTTTTGAACCAGGTCCTGGATTTGCAGATAGTGAGGACAGAGAGAGAGATTGGTATCATCTTGGTTGTGGGCACTCTTCTGATGACCTGCGTCCTTGCTCCTACAGGGAGTCAAGGCAGTTTCCTCCAAAACATTCATCTTTTCCTGATAAAGAGGGGTATACTCAAAGGAAAAGAATGGATGAAAAATCCCATTTTATAGAAAGAAATTGCATTGATGATTTTGATGAATGTGAGTTTGAGTTTCTAAACAAGAGCTATAGAATGTCCACTGTTGCTGATAGAGAACTGGAATTTTTGGATAATAATCGTGAAGAGCAGTTTCCACATATTGATAGAGATTGGAGAAGATCTATCCGTAGGGGAAGACGTTTTGATAGCCCCCCTTTAGTTTTGAATAACTTGTGTTCTGGGACAATGGAAGTCGAAGATAATTGTCAGAAATATACACACTACCAGACTTCAAATTTTAAGTATCGTAGACAATCTTATACAGATTCAGTGAAAAATTATGCCTATGGGTCAAGAGTAAATGGAAACCTTGGGGGTTCGGGGAGAGATAAGCATGCTAGGGACAACAGAGACAGCAACTGGTCGTGTGATTATACTGACACTGCTGAAGATGAAGATTCCCCAATTTATCCTGTGAAAGAGTATCAGTTTTATAGGTCCCCATCTAAGTTCCTGAACTGGACAGAGGATAAAATTATTTTTAGGCATCATGAAACTCATGCAACATCTCTGTTTACTAAGGTTCAGAGTGATGATTTGCCATTGCAGCAGCATCAGCTAAGTATGCCAAAACGAGATAATAAGAAGTATTTTAAAGGTAGCTCTAAGATTATGTGCAGAAGTAAGGGTGGGCAGGCAGTGCTGAGATGCAGGAAATCAGTTGATTTGATTCATGGGGAAGGAAAGGTAAAGATGGGGAAAATATGGTCAAGAACATGTGCTTTTGTCTTTATGAAAGAGTTATTCGATATCTGTTTCACTTTATATCTTTTTGGTAACTGCTATTCATTTAATGTCCGCTGTACTACCTCACTCCCAAATATTAACTATGTTTTATCTTTTCGTTCTCAACTTTTTTTTTTGTTTTTAAAATGATTTTAAGTTTGGACTGATTTCAGATTGTATTGATGTTGTTGAGTTTCAGCATCAATATCAAGCCAAAATGCAATATTCTAGAGAATTTTCCCAGTCAAGCATATGAAGTAAATCTGTGCAGTTTCTTGAAGTCATAACATTAATCTCATTGTTTAGTCATATTGAATGGTACATTAATAGTCATCAGTGTTGTTACATAGAGGCCATGCCTTCCGCCATGTTCATCCATCCACAATTGATAACACTGATAGTCATGTCATCAAATGTTTGACAACTTTGCCTCTAGTAGAATAAGGCTTTGGATATTGTTCGTAATAGAATAAAATTTCTCACTTTTCTATTTTGCTTCTGAACCATTCAATGAAATTAGTACATGGCCGTGCTAGGAATGTGAAATAATATGGAAATGGGTTTGTGGTGATTAAGCTTGCTGCCATCAACATGGCTGATGATCATTCCTTATCAGGGCCACATCTGTAAATCTCTTGGCTTGAGATAATGAATGCACTTATTTTGTTTGGAATTTTAATTGATTGGATATCACACATTTCTGGCACATTTTATTGTTTTTTGAATTTCTCATTCTATTAGGTATGAGATATATTATTGGTAAACTATAACTTATCCTTAGATCGTGATGGGCATAGTATGTTGTTTAGCCTTTAATTACTTTTATAAGTAGGCTGGGGAGAGAATTGGGCAAGACTATCTCTTCTTCCTAACTTGTGTAAATTGTATTGTATATTCAATTCTATTATTAATGCATGGATCTGCAAAATAGTTGTATTATTTTATCACTTTCAAAAGCCTGCATTGGTTTTTATGTAGAAAGGTTGTGTTTTGGACAATAAGGATGTGTCTTTTCAGGTATTTACCTTTCTCTGCTAAATGTTCCTATCTACCTAGAAGCCTATTATATGTTTAAGGTTTTTATACTTTATAACTGGTTTCTGGCTTTTGTTCTGTGGGCTTTTCTTCAAATGAAGTTTAAGTTCTTTAAAATGATTTCCAAAGTTGATTATTGATGGCATGAAGGTGCATTTATTGTTGATTGTGATAAAAAGACATTGGCCACTCTACCAAATTTGATATTATATAAGCCTCATTTTCATGCTTAGATTATCTTGATCTGATATGACTTTGATAGTTTTAGTGTCATTCATACTTTTAGTTGTATTAATCAATATTAGTTTTATCCAGATACAAAGTGTAGTACCCAGTTTGATTTGTATTTAATGGATGATTTAGCAGATTCATAACTTTTTGTATGGAGCATTTTTTTTATATTGAGCTCACAATAAAGCTTGAAAGATGTCTAATACCTTTACCATGTTTTTCACTTTAATGCTTACTTACTACTAATGATCATTCTTTTAGTTTCTATGTTTATATTTGCCACTCCCATGGCTCACATTTGTCACACCTCACTATTATTTATTTGGCGCAATATTCTGCATATGTCAGCATTGGGGTTTCTTATTTGTTAAATGTATATTGATATTTTCCTTGTTTTTGGTTTGACTATTAACAGTCTCAAGTGAGAAGTTCCAGAGTCTTGTGCAATGGCAGGCTTGAAAATGTCAACCAGGGGATTGCTAAGAAACAGAGGAGAGCTTCAGTGGGTTTTGATGAATCTAATAAAAATACCTTCAAATTTGACTCCCCAAAATACGAGAGCAACCTCAAAAGTAGGAAATGGGTGCTGAACCTTCAAGATCAAGTGCAGAAAGAAAGCTCGGACATCGAGGAAGGTCAGATTGTTGCAGAAGAACCATACATAGAGAAGGCTTCTGTATCCAGAAGAGATGCTTCTGAAGGTCCAGCAGTGACTGACAGTGTGAACAAGAAGAGAATGTCACAAAATGAAAATAGTTCTGACCAATATATAGGTGGTTACGACAGTCAAAGGCTTTTTGATTCATTAGCCAAGATGGAGAAACGTAGGGAGCGCTTTAAGCAACCCATGACAATGAAAAAAGAAGGAGAAGAGAGTTTGAAGCTCAACAATGATTCCATTGTAGATACAGGTGAAATGAAGCAACATAGACCAGCTCGAAAGAGGCGTTGGGCTGGTAATTAGCTTTCATTGATGGCTAAAGTTTCTTTCAGATTCCATAATGGACAAGTACCATGGTGGAACTTGGTTAATGTAGAAACTATATTTTGCCCTTGGCAAAATTGATATTATAGATGTTTTCTTTTGACTTGGAATAAAGCCTGATTGGCCTAAAGTTTTGGTGCATTTATTGAAAGCTCTATATTGCGATGACTGTAAATAACCCTGACATTTATGAGATATAATCAAATCGATTTTTGGATGCCTCTAGCTCAGGCTTCATCAAATCATAGTAGAGTTGGCGTGCTATTCTTACAACTTATTATAAGGTACATAAATATATTTCTGGTGGTAGATTTGGGATTGGTATTAAAATTTGCACGAAAAATACTAGATGAAAAATGATAAAAGTACCAATTAAAAATAGGAAGCTCAAACAAAGGGTTGAGAATCAGTTGTCAAAACTAACGGCTCTATCGAAATTATAGTATGTTTTTTATATTAAAACTTTACTTTGAAAATGATAAAATACCAATTAAAAATAAAACAAATAAAAATATAAATCATACCAACAATAATTTTTAATTGATTATTAATAATATAAACTTTTTTATACTGAAAATGTATGTTCATTAAACTTTTGTTTAATTTTCCGAAGTAATAATATATTTACTATCAATTACCATGGTTTAAGAAAGTTCAGTAATTATGCATTATATTATCACGGATTTTTTTTATCTATGAACCTAAAAGGCTTTATTCTCACTTATTTATAAATTAACATTGGTAGAAATTTTTTATTTCCAAGAAACAATTATAAATCACTTGGAAAAAGGAACAAAAATACAAGACTTGAACATAATAATGATTATACACATCTTTTTTACGGGAGCAAAAACAGAGATGATCCAATAATATGATAATAAAAAAATAGAGATGATGTTGTAAAATAAATAGAGATGATGAAGATAGATGCTCGATGTACAAAAAGATTTTTAGAATGCCCCCCATGCAGGATCAAAATATAGACCTTCAGTTTACAAGACTGACGCTCTACCACAGAGCTATAAAACACAAGTATTGCCACAAATAACCTATTTAATTATGCATTTCTGTTTTCTGAACCTAAGAAAATTTGAGCAATTTTAGTATTATTTTTATTTCAAAGTAGCCATAGTTAGTGTGCCTTTGGAAAACCTAAAAGTTAAAAATCATAGTCATAAAACAGAAAATTTAGTAACCAAATCAGTACAGAATGAAGTATGCCAAGATCGACGTATATCGATCTAATGTTTCAACAATTTGATTTGAATTGCACTCTATCTTTCTGTGTATATATAAAGCTTATATTTATAAAAAGGATGTATTAGTATTAAACTTTTTTTTTTTTTATATTAGTATAAGTATTAGACTATTAGTAGAATGACTGTCCTTAATCTACGAAATTATTTCACTTCGAAGTTGGAGCATTTTTTAACTTTAAATATAGAGTGGTTCACACATTTCAGTGTTGTATATATGATGCGCTTATCCACCTCAAATCATTGGTAGCATCCACAAGAATCTATTTAATTATTTAAATTTGAAATTCTCACAAGTCCGGCATGATTGTTTTCTTAAGTTTTCTGAAAAAAAGTACGTGATCCTTTCACTTCAACAACATAATTTCCTTCATGACATTATTTGGAATGTACTTATTTCTAAATATGACAGGAGAAGAAAATTTCTTATCAGTTAATTATTATACGGTACTCTGCTGATTTGTGTCTAGGATTTGATCAAATATTTTTCTCTGCTGAAAAGGCTAACAAATTTTACAGCAATGCTATTTTTTTTTACTAGAGTTAGGTAGATAAATACTGTGATCTTATTTTCGAGCTAGCTTTTGTGTAAACAAAGATTATGTACTTCGGACACTTCAACAATGTTCCATATTCGTTGTATGACGTTTGAGGCACCTCTTCCTTGTAATTTTACTCGTTTAATTTTAAGTAAATGTTTGTGTGTAAAAGTTAAAACGAGCTCATGATTTAAATTAAGTTGCATTTACTTTATATAGTGCATGGTATATTGCATTCAAGGAAAATAATTTCTGACGTGTTAGTTCAACGTTAGAAACAACCCCCCATGCACCCCAAAAAAAAAAAAAGAACTCACCCATCTTGACAAGCTAATTAAGTTATCAATAGGCTGGTATTTTGGTGCACATGAAATTATCATACCTCTAAATGCTTGCATGTGGTCATTAGCTGTGTGGAAACAGAGATTAAGAAAAAAAAAAAGCAGCAGGATGTAGTTGATCCTATTCCAATGATACACAGATTAAACAATATATGATGTTTGGACACTCAATTTTTCAAAACACTTAATTAACACTTATTATTTATTCTATCTCTCCTTCTATAACATCATATAATCTATAATACTTAATTTTTTTTCTCTCTTTTATCTCTCTCACTAGGTGTAAATTAGCATTTTGGATATCCAAAAATAATTAAGTTTTAAGGCATGCATTCCGGATTAATTACGAACATCTAATTAAAAACATTTTTGTATTGTAAATTTGTGTTGGAGTTCATATTTTAAACGCCTTTAGATAAATTTTTAAAAGCATAATTTTATGATACTTTCATGCTTATTCAAAATTATTTTTAAATTTATGGAGAAATAATAATATTTTCCGGATGAGAGCCTTTCTTTTTCTCTAAAAACAAATTACACTTGTCATAAAAGTTTTTAGACATATTTTCAATTAAAATAATTTTTAAAAGAATAAAACATGCATGATCGAAAGGTAATTTTAACAAAAGTAATATATTTTGATGTTTGTAGTCAAGTAATTTTGCATGCATTTCATGTGCACTAGATTTTCTCCTTTGAAATGGTCATGGAGTGTGATGATCAACATATGCATACATGGACTGATTAATTTCCATTAAATATGTAGAGGGAGAAATAATTTTAGATTTTTACTCGTCCAAAACAATTATTAATTATACATTTAAAATCATTTTTCTAAGCAGGTAGTTTAGGATCCAAACAGGTTAAAATGTACAAAGGATAGGAAGGAGCCTATTAGAAGCAAACAAATTGCAGACATTTGGATTGCTAATATTTCCACACATATGATATGTATGTAATGTAACATGTATCAACTTTATGTAAAGAATTCAACTTTCTCTGTATTTTTATGTTTAAAAGATATTATATTGCTAACTGAACTCAGATCTGAGGAATATAGCATAGCATAATTGTGAGAGTGAATAGCGACATAAAATTTTCCTATTGAATTCAAATGAATACTTGTATCCAAAACACTCATGTCAAGTTATCGAACGATGGCAAGTTAGTAATAATTAATCTTCCATTGATAAAAAAGTTAATTAATTTCGTAAATATTTTTAAAAGATCACTAACTTGATTGACATTTTTATAGTTCAAATTACAGGTTATAATTTACATTTAATAGAAAAGTTTAAAGATCAAAGTGGCTATTTATTTGCATTATGATTTGATGATTAATTTAGGAATATAGAACGTGTCCTTAAAGTTATGATAACCTGAGACGAAACCCTGCAATCACTACATACAGCAGCTATTTACGTGTCTACAATGGGGCGATAGATTTGGATTCGATTGATTTGAAACAGCTTCATGGCCGTACCGAAAGATAAGAGGCAATGCCATTTATGTACTTTATGGTTTCGACACATTGTCGCGATATAAAGTATGAGAAACAATAAAACATAAAATATAATCGATAATATTAGATAGGATTTGATTTGAGAATTTATATTCAATAACAAGAATATATATAAACAAGAAACTTGATTTAATTGTTATCTTAATTAAATTAGCAATTATTACACACACGAAGGCTATGATTTTAAATTTTTATTAAGGGCACCAGTGGTGCCATAACGTTCCAACCAGATTTGACATTTTTTTTTTGTTTAGACTAAGGGATATATTTTTTATTAAAGATAATTCTCTTCGACTCACATAGATAATTATAGACTTTAAAATTCTTCCTCCATGTATCCAGCAAGATTCCCAACCAAATTAACATTGTATTGCAAAACTTCACAGATCATAGAACCTTGTTAATGCCACTTTCCTCCCAAATTGTAACTGAGTGGATATTGCATTAAGTCATTAACTTTCAATTCCCACAACTCAGAAGAAGAAAAAAACAACAATTAACAGAAGGTAACCTTCTTTATCAGAACAGCAGATATTAATTTCGGGATGTATGGGTGGAAAAAAAAGGCATAGATATAACTCCGTGTCAAGGATACACATGAAGCGTTAATTTATGCTGAGATTATCAGATGCATCTCATCTGTTAATTCTAATCATTTTAATCAACAAACATTAATTAGTTAGCCTTAGTTAGTTATATTATGCAGGAATTTAATATCAGCTGGTTTTCTGTTATAATCAGTCTTTTTTTTGTCAGGAGATTAATAATGTGAACTGCTTGTAGGACAGCAAATGACACAAAAAGAATAGAAATTTGGGATTGAAACCTGAGAGACCTAGCAACATTTAACATGTGCTGATGTTTTCTTTCAACAACCCCATATTAGGATGTTTCAATACAATGTGCTGAAAGAGGGAAACAAATATATATATATATATATATGATAGAAAACCTACTGATATTAACATCGTGCGTAACTAACTATATGTAGGTGATCATTTGTAGATTAAAATCAACAGATTTAATTAACATCTGATAGAGATCACGTAGAAATCAATTTAGGTCAACATAGAACCCAACCTGAAGTTTTTTATTTTCATAGGCAAACCGCACTCCTTTGAACATAATATACCTAAAAATCTCTCGGGTCAACAAACACATTTCTCACTTGTCCCTTCATCATCAGTTTATCAATATTTTCATCACCGTGGCATGGAAGTCTCTTTGTGTACCATAGATCATCGATACATGACATAGAATCTGTTTGAGGAACGTGGTTGGCAAGTGGATCCCCAAACTCTAACTCAGTTATAACAACCCTACAGTCCCTCATACCTTCTCCCACTCTTGATGTGAATCTCCACATGGATTCCATGAGCTCTCCAAGGTTCTATCCCTCTCCATAGATTCCATATATGAAGAGAAACCCAAAAGGTCTACAAAGTGAACTCACAGACATTTTGAGACAAGGGAAAACTTTCTCGCTTGCATGATTTAAGGTTGCAAGAAGAAACCTCAGTAGTTGAGACTTTCTAACTTTTGAAGCTTATAGGCTTCACAAGTGTTCCATATGCTAAAAATGACCCATGATCTTGAGGTTTCATTGTTAACAAGATCTTCATTATTTAACTTGCTTCGGCAAGTTGAGCCAACCCTCTTCTTTGTAGCAACATATCCATATGCCTAGGCTGAGTTTCTCCTATAGATACCAAAATGTTGTTAGAATTAGGGTTTTATATTTTAGTTTTAGTTTTTTTTGGAAGGCAAATTATATCTAGTTGTACTTGTATTACAAATAGCAATGTAGAAAATTGTTGATAAACATGAAATTATTGTCTAATTCAGTTGTAAAAACCTTAAAAATCATAATATTACATCTGCAGTTGCGGTTACGAACCACAATTTAAAACAATGTTTACAATCATGTGCTTCGAATCAAGTTCCAAATTTAGGTCCAACTAAATGGAAGAAAGTGAGTATGTACTACCTGTAAGTAGGAGAGACTTTGAGGCCTAAGATACGACCCATTTTCAAGAATGATCCAGAAAGAGTCCCCACATTCCTAATGATTCCCCGAACCACTCCAACAAGTTCCCACCTTGTGTCAAGAAGCTCAGCTACCTGAAGGTCATTATAATATGAAGCACATATATATGTAATTAATCAGGTGGTGATTTATGCTATTTAATCATGTGATATACTTCAATATGTGTAAAGGAAATAGATATGGCAGTTTCATGATGAAGAAGTAGAACAAAGATGCAAAATCTGAAGATTGTAATGGAACAACACAAGTTCAATTGTGGAATATTTGAAAAACAACAATATGTAATGTGAAGGAAAGGGATGTTAGTCACCCACCAGCATAACATGAAGGGGCCGAGCAGTGTTTAGGCTGGTATTTCATGCTTAAACACGAACTATATTGAAGGGAAATTCATCGGAACAGAAAGGTGTGTGGAGGCATAGCCTTGGAATTGTGAAAATGTGTTATTAAAAACCGTAGATAGATATATTTATACTGTGCTTTTAAACCTAGAAATATCCTCAGGTTTTGCTTTGCTTTATCCCCGGTAAAACTCAAACTCATAAGATATATTGTGCAAAAATATCAGAAAAGCACAATATTCTGAACGAAGTAATACATTAAGAGAGGCACAGTATTCAACTTTTCATTCTCAAGGCACAATGGTAAGTTGATTTTCATACCCAACTTTGATTAAGTTTTTATAAAGTTATCTTTGACTAGTCAAGAATTCTATTTTTTTTTTTATTTTTATATTGATATCACAATGACCAACTTCTGGTTATGTAATGGATACTACAGACATCACAACATGACCGACAATATTTCATTATTAATTTTAAAGGCAAATTATTTGTTAAGAAGGATCTAATGTTATATCCAAGTGCACCAATTTAAGGTTATCATAATTTAATTTATATAGAAATTAAATTGCCGTTAACAGTAGTTTTTTATAAATATTTAATGAAGATGGAAATAATAGTTTTTGCAGGAATAATAAAATTATAACCCATTCATTGCAGTGACTTACCCAATAATAGAATGAAAATCTTATTCTGTTCTATCATAAAAATATCCAAGCAAGATAATGATATTTTATTCCTTTTCATATTGATTCAGTTCAATTGACTCTATTATTCTGCTTGTTTCATTCATCATTAGATATCCAAATGAAGCCTTACTTCCGAGAGATTACTTATAAGATCACTCCAAAGTGATCAACCTCTGAGGAATATGGTTGGGGATGATAAGTGTCTGAGATTCAGAATTTTATCTTTAATTTTTCATTAATGAAATAATTCATTCACAACATTATTTTCCGGTTTTTAAAAATTAGAATTGGTCTCTGAAAAGGTATTTAGCTCTTCTGAAGTGAAGATATGTGGAAAGTTGGAAGGGAGGATTTATTTACCAACGATAAGTTTCCTCAATGCAATTGAACCCAATAACAACCCTATTCCACATCTGGTGAGGTTCCTCGTCGAATGGTCACTGTTTTTATCCAACAATGTCGAGTGGAGCACCACAAGGACCAGCAGTCAATCCAGTCATTGGCAAGCACCCCCACCTCGGCATTGTAGGACAGTGCCCCAAGCCATGGTCATCATCCCTCCTCGCTAGCAAGTCCCACAGATTCATGCCTCAGATAAAACAAGGTTTTTGAAATTCATGTTCTCCCAAACAATTTGTTTTCTTCTTTACATTAAAAAACAGTTCTGAGCAAGTACGTCGTAAAGTTCTAAAAACAAAAAAAAAAAAAAAAACAAAAATACAGTAATAAAACAATCCCAAAGTGCTTTTGAATCTGATAATCAAATCATAAGAGTAAAACGTCAAATTTCATAACATGGGAGTGTTTCTGAGCTACACCAAGGATGATGAGGGTAATTTAACAGCAAAGATTATATTCATTTTTCTACTTAAAAAAAAAAAAAAAAGATACTGGCATGATAGTAGTTGCTTATTTTCTAGCTGTTATTTCATTACCATAATGATATAAAATCCATATGAACGTTCATCAGACAAGTAGCCCAGGATTGTCATCTAACAAGCACAGCAAAAATGGCCAGAGTTAATAATGGCTACTACAAAATAGAGTCGGAGTCTTCTTGGGAGATAAACGACAAACCGAAAGGCCCTCAATTATTTGAACATGATGATGATATGAATATGAACCATTTGGAATGTTACCCGTCCTGACACGATTAGTCATTTTTCTTTTTTCTGTTGCCACTTGTAGAGTTCTGCTCAGTAAGCATTTTCAACACGTTAACCAATGCTTGCAAACGGTCCCATATGCTGAGCCCGTATAGTGCTTCAACAAGCGACTCCTGGAACTCAAACCCATTTTCTGCTACAGGATACTAGGGCAGAGAAAAAGCCCATCTCAGTATCTCTCCACTTGAAGTGAAGTAAAATGATATATAATTATGAAAGATTTTCCAGACTAACCTGAATAGGCTTTGGTATCACGGTTTTTATGAATGGCCACCATCTATCTTCAACAACAGATTTTACAAGGCAGCATGCTCGCAAACCCTCAACACCACCGAATCGTCCAAATCCACTGTTTTTCACGCCCCCAAATGGCAGGGACTGGAATAGTGGAAAATTCACAATGCAACTTCAATTTAGTGGAAATTAAAATTATAGAGGTAACCTAGGTTGAGTTGGGAACATATTCTGGAAATTTGGCTAAAAGAACTGCATAATTATAATAAGCCAGAAAAACATATAAAATAATAAAACTCTCGTATAACATTCATATATTGTCACTTGAATCAGAAGTTCTTTCCTAAATATGTATTTTGTAGCAAAGTAGATATTAAAGTAAATTAGAAACAATAAAGAGATTGTGTTTTCTCGTGAATAAGCCTATAGTTGGTTCCATAGCCAAATTGGCAAAGATCCCCATTTCAAACTTTTCGTAGACCAACTTTCTAATCAGAAATTCCTTACTCAGGTGCACCTGCTAATATTTCAAAAGTCTCTCTAGCAGCTGAATGTGATCACCATTGGTCATATCAATGCTACTAGGTTGGTTAAGGGTGAAAACCCTTTTGAGAGAGAAATAAAGATAAAATAGTAAAATAAATTTACCTGACACATATATGTTGCTGCAAAATCATTAACCGCAGCAAGCCCACAATGTATCTGGGAAGCTATCTCTCTAGCACGGCTCTGACTGCCTGAGAAAACATTACACCCAAGCCCATATTTTGAATCATTTGCAAGCCTGACAACCTCTTCATCAGAGCTAAATTTCATTATTGGCATGATTGGTCCAAATGCCTAGAAGTCATCAAAATACTCGGATGAATCAAGTAAGCAGTTTTTGAAGCATAAAAGATATATAGAAAGATATTCTTGAATATAAATGCATAGTTGCAGTACATATACAACATGAGACACAATTATCCATATTTAAAGATCTCCAATGCTTCTAGTCAAGATATGAACAATATTTTTCTTGGTTAATATGTTGCATTGATATGGACAATGTGGCTGATCAGTGTCACACTTGACATCAGCAAATGGAAAAAAAATGGCAATGCCTATGCCAGAGAAAACAGAAAGTTTTTCTACCTCTTCTTGCATCAATATCATCGAGTGATTCACATTCACAATCACCGTAGGGGGGAAATATTGATCAACTGCACCTTCACCCATATGTCCAAAAGTTCCGCGTGCAATAATTTCAGCTCCTTTGTCTAAAGCATCATTTATAAGGGCTTCAAGCTTTTCAGAATGTGCATGCATACACAAAGCTCCCATATCATACTTTCCAGCAAGTGGTGGGCCCTGCAGAAACCATTAACAGAAAGATTAAAATGGATTTCTTAATACTAGATATTTCCGAGGGAGATGCATATTCTCCAATAATCAGTGAAAAAGGGTTCTTGATAGTATAGCAGTTCCTAATCTTCAATGTTAATGCAATGTGTGGGATTTATCCAAGTTCCTGACCCTTTTACCCATCCCCTATCTATGAGTCATGAATCCAGATTCCCTGTGCTTTATTTTTAAGAAAAATTATTATTTCAGAATGAAATTGGAGGATTCCAAAAGTAATTTTTTCACATCTAAATGAATAAGTTGAGCAAGTTTTATCAATTTGCAGGCTGACAAAGTTACATACTGATAAGCATAAGCCACCCATCACTAGGGTATACACCCGCAAGCAGCGAGTAAGAGAAGCAACAGTTCTGAACCACCCAACAGACACGATCCACCCAAGGCGCACAAGGTCAAGAGATGTGAATTAAGGGGACATGACCCTTGGTGAAGAGTCACAACCAAGAGATGCGAATCAAGGGCACATGACCCTTGGTGAAGAGATGACACTTGGTGAAAAGTCACAACCATTCTGAACAATTGTGTCTATTACGAATAGATGTTAGATGCAGTATAAATAGAAGTAAATCAGATTAGGAAAGGGAGGGAAAAACCAAGAAGGACAAGTCTGAATTGTGGAGAGGCAGGCTCTCGAAAACCTGTGTTATATAAAAATATATCTCAATATCTCAATCTCAATTTACTTATATAAAATTTCTATTTCATCTTTTCTATCCTATTCCATCTTCTATGATCTTATCAATTTGGTATCAGAGCACCGATCTGGTGCTTTGTTTCCAACAATGGTGACAACTCGATCTAATTCCGATAATCCAAACATAATCGAGAGAATTTTGGAAATGCTAATGGCGGACCGACAAAATCGAGATGCAGAACGACAACTTGAAACGCGTTTTGCGCGCCTAGAAGCCATGGTGGAAAATTTGTCTAAACAGTCAGAAGAGGGTACTTCCAGAGTTTCCGTCAATGAAGAAGAGACACCCAAGGGCCACACTGAAGAAGGAAAAAACAGAACGCTGGAGAAAAGTGGAAATCCCCATATATGATGGAGAATCGATGCTTATAGTTGGATAAATAAATTGGAACGCTTCTTTCAAATGAGAGATATACTAGAAGAAGAGAAAATTCAGGCAGTTATGGTGGCACTAGATGGAAAGGCGCTATCTTGGTTCCAATGGTGGGAAAATTGCAATTCTGATATTGGATGGGGAGATTTCAAACTTGCTATTCTTGAAAGGTTCCAAACTTCAGCCACTCTCAACCCTTTTGCTGCCCTCTTGACACTTAAACAAGAAGAAACGGTGGCAAAGTACGTTGAGCAATTCGAAAGGTTTGCATCCATGCTTAAGGATGTTGGTGAAGAACGTTTAAAGGACATTTTTGTGAACGGATTAAAGGAAGGCATTGGGGCAGAAATTAAACTCTATGAACCCCTTACTTTATCAATCATGGTCAAGAAGGCATTAATGATCGAGCAGAAAAATCGAGCAATTTGGAAGGTGGGACCGAATGGTACTTCAAACTCAAATTCAAAATTAAACACCTCTTACCAAAGTCCGTCCTATACGAAGACTGTTACTTATGGTGTTTTTGCTGGCAGTACATCCGTGAACAAACCAGAAAACAGCAACCAACCTAGAAGATTTCAACGATTAACCGAAGCAGAACTTCAAGAGAAAAGGAAGAAGGGAGACTCCAAAGAGGAACCCGAACCAGAGATTAGAGAAACACCCCAATTATCCATTATTAGTATTGTGAGATTCACTTCTCAACGATCCTTTAAGGTTTGGGGACATATTGGTGATCACAAAGTCATAGTATTGATAGATTACAGCGCCACCCATAACTTCATTTCCAAGGAACTAGTGGAAAAATTACAATTAAAGGTGGATGACACCCTGTCATACGTGGTAGAAGTTGGAGATGGCCACAAAATCAAATGTAAGGGAGTTTGCAGAGAAGTTCCCCTGAAGGTGCAAGAAGTACAGGTACAACAACAATTCTTCTTGTTCGATGCAGGAGGGGTAGATGTGGTTTTAGGCATGGAGTGGTTAGCAAGCCTGGGAGAGATTAGAGCCAACTTTGAACAACTAACCCTAGCCCTCAAGATTGATGGAAAAAAGGTAATTTTAAAGGGAGAACCAGAACTATCAAAGAAAGACGCCTCGTTTAATTCTATGTTGAAGGCTTTACAACAGGGAGAAGGGTTCCTTATCAACTATCGTCACATTCAAACGGAAATAGATTGGAAGGATTCAATTCCGTTTGAATTAAAAGATGTGCTACAAGATTTCCCCTCCATTTTTGAACTCCCAGAAGGACTTCCTCCTCGATGGAATCAGGACCATGCCATTCACCTCAAAGAAGGAGCCCAAATACCGAATATTAGACCATACAGTCAGAAAAAAAGACGGCAGTTGGCGGTTCTGTGTAGATTACAGGGCCATGAACAAAATCACCATTCCCGACAAATTTTCCATCCCAGTAATTGAGGAATTGTTGGACGAGATAGGAAGGGCCAGCGTCTTTTCAAAACTGGATTTAAGATCCGGATACCACCAAATCAGAATGAAGGAAGATGACATTGAAAAAACCGCTTTCCGCACACATGAAGGTCACTATGAATTTATGGTACTTCCTTTTGGACTTACTATCGCGCCTTCTTCTTTTCAATCATTAATGAATGAAGTTTTAAGGCCGGTTCTCCGGAAATACATTTTGGTATTCTTCGATGATATCCTAATATACAGCCCTTCCATGGAGGAACATAAGCAACACCTGCAAAATGTATTGACATTACTGCAATAGAATGAATTGAAGATCAATGGCAAGAAGTGTTCCTTTGGCCAAGAAAACTTGGAATACCTAGGACACATTATTTCCGCTAGAGGAGTATCCACGGATCCTAAGAAGTTGGAAGCAATGACGCTATGGCCTACACCCAAGAATATCACTAGCTTAAGGGGATTCTTAGGCCTTACCGGTTATTAAAGGAGGTTCGTTCATAATTATGGAAGAATAGCACAACCATTAACCAACCTGTTGAAGAAAAATGCCTTCCAATGGAGTCCAGAGGCGCAAACTGCCTTCGAACAACTTAAGCAAGCCATGACCAGGTTACCCACATTAGCAGTACCTGACTTTTCAAAGCCTTTTGTGGTTGAAACTGATGCTTGCGGAACCGGATTAGGGGCTGTTCTCATGCAAGAAGGAAGACCCCTAGCCTTTTGGAGCACTACCTTATCTGAAAGGAACCAGAGGAAATCAGTTTATGATCAATAATTGATGACAATCGTGAAAGCAGTCCAGAAATGGCGACACTACTTGTTGGGAAGCCATTTCATTATTAAAATTGACCAAAAAAGTTTGAAATTTTTGACAGATCAGAGGATGCTGAGCGAGGAACAATACAAATGGATTTCTAAATTGACAGGATACGATTTTGAAATACAGTACAAGCCAGTGAAGGAAAACTCTGTTGCCGATGCGTTGTCTAGAAGGGGTTCCTTTTGTGCCATGTCAGTCTTACAAATTCATGATTTCGAGGAATGGGCTGAAGAAATCAAACAAGATGACAAGTTACAAAAAATCATGCAAGACCTGATTATAGATCCCACATCTCATACTGGCTATACTTTGAGGGAGCAGAAGTTATTTTTTTAGGAGAAATTAGTACTGTCCAAATCTTCTTCCCGGATTCTAATTATTTTAAAAGAATTTCATTCCTCCTTGGTAGGATGACATTCAGGAATTTCAGGACTTACAAAAGAATCGTAGGTATGGTTTATTGGAAAGGGATGAAAACCGACATCAAGAATTTCGTTGCTGCTTGCGAAGTCTGTCAGAGAAACAAAAGTGACAACCTTTCTCCAGCAGGATTGCTACAACCACTACCCATTCCTACACAAGTGTAAACAGATATTTCGATGGATTTTATTGGAGGACTGCCCAAATCCATGGGGAAGGATACAATTTTGGTCGTGGTTGACAAACTCACTAAATATGCCCACTTCATACCCTTAGGACATCCCTACACCGCTACCAAAGTGGCTACAATTTTTCTACAGGAAATTGTAAGATTGCATGGATTCCCGTCTTCCATTGTTTCAGATCGTGACCCTTTGTTTTTAAGCAATTTTTGGAAGGCCCTTTTTAAAGCCGCAAGTACACAACTAAAGTTCAGTTCAGCATATCATCCCCAAACAGATGGACAAACAGAAGTTGTCAACCGATGCTTGGAAGTTTATTTGCGATGCTTAACTGGTACAAAGCCTAAGAAATGGGTCTCTTGTCTTCCCTGGGCAGAATTTTGGTTTAACACCAATTATAATGCTTCAAGCAAATTGTCCCCTTTCAAAGCCTTGTATGGACATGATCCCCCTCACATTCTTAAGGGATCCACCATTCCTTACCGCCTTAAAGAAGTCAACAGACTCACAATGGCTCGAGATAAATTATTGGCTGCTCTACGAAAAAATTTGCTTAAGTCTCAAGATGTCATGCGCGCAACGGCCAATAAACACTGCCGGGATATAGAATATGCAGTAGGTGATTGGGTGTTCTTGAAGATGCAACCTTATAGGAGAAGGTCCTTGGCTAAAAGGATTAATGAAAAAACTCTCCCCTCGGTTTTATGGTCCTTTCCAAGTGTTAAACAAGGTAGGTGCGGTTGCTTACAAATTGGATCTCCCATCTCACAGTAAAATTCATCTAGTCTTTCATGTCTCTCTCCTCAAGAAGGCCATTGGTGATTCTTTCCAATCCCAACCTTTACCACCTATGTTATCTGAGGATCAGGAATTACAGGTTTATCCAGACTCTGTTTTAGATATACGTGAATTACAACTTGGCAACGTGGAAGTCTTAATTCAATGGCAGAATCTCCCTACAAGTGAAAATAGTTGGGAATCTATGGCTAAATTACAAGAGGTTTTTCCAATTTTTCACCTTGAGGACAAGGTGAGTCTTTTAGGCGGGGGTATTGATAAGCATAAGCCACCCATCACTAGGGTATACACCCGCAAGCAGCGAGTAAGAGAAGCAACAGTTATGAACCACCCAACAGACACGATCCACCCAAGGGGCACAAGGTCAAGAGATGTGAATCAAGGGGACATGACCCTTGGTGAAGAGTCACAACCAAGCGATGCGAATCAAGGGGACATGACCCTTGGTGAAGAGTCACAACCATTCTGAACAATTGTGTCTATTAGGAATAGACGTTAGATGCAATATAAATAGAAGTAAATCAGATTAGGAAAGGGAGGGAAAAACCAAGAAGGACAAGTTTGAATTGTGGAGAGGCAGGCTCTCGAAAACCTGTGTTATGTAAAAATATATCTCAATCTCAATTTAATTATATAAAATTTCTATTTCATCTTTTCTATCCTATTCCATCTTCTATGATCTTATCACGTACATATCACTTTAAAGAGATAGAAATTCACATGTATCTGTGTATAATGTAACTCTGAAAAGCTTTACATAGCTAATGCTTCCACAAGGCTAAAAGGGAGGAAAATGAAAAGAAGAGGAAAGGAAAAATTCAACAACAAAAAAGGACAAGGTAACATATCATGAATCATATGAACATCTGTTAGGTGCTCACCGTGTGGGAAATATCAGTAAGGGGCAGAACAAGGATTTGAGTTGTAACAACCTTGCCAACATGGCAAGCATGAAGGTGAGGAGTCAAATATAGGCAAAGATAAAAGGGAGCGGGGGATAGGAGGGAGGCAAGCAGTCATTGAGTAAGTTTTGGGGCTTCAGGGAAGGGAGGTGCAGACCCTCTAAGTTCTGCAGGGTTCTATCATTTGCTTCTGGTTTTGTGAGTCATTCTCATCTCTACAATTGGGGTTTACCCCTATTTTTTTTCCGTAACAAATACTTATTCCTATCAAGGTCTCAGAATACAAGACTAAAACAGATGTAAAGACAAGCAGATAGATTGCTGAAATAGCAATGCTGTAACAATTAAGTGCAAGCACATGTGACTAAAAAGCTCATGTTGACTTAAAAAGACTTTTTACCAATGAAATATTTTAAAAGGGATACTTACAGCTGTAACAGATTTTATAATTTTGGTAACTTTACTGACAAAGGATGCATATATGTTCCTGTGGACATAAAATCGCTCTGCTCCAGCACAGTTCTGCCCACTTGATTGCAGAGCAGCCCTGACAGCAATTTGAGCGACCTATATTCAGCAAATCAGCCCATTAAAACTATGGCATTCAAGAGCGAGTATTTCATTAAGTTGCAAGGTTAACATTTGCCAGCCAAATGTTGGAAGGAATTCATACATGATCCACATCTACATCTTCACAAACAATAAATACATCTTTTCCACCAAGCTCTAGTGTAACTGGGATAAGTGTCTCAGCAGCATTGCTCATTATCTGTATAAAAGAATGCAGCATATCATCAGAACACAAAGATATGTTACTTCATTAAAAGGTGGATACTATCCCCATCATTCATTCAGCTTCCAGGACATCTAGTGGCGAACTCAGGATCCTGAGTCAGTGGGGGCAAATTATAAAAACTAATATCAGTGGTTCAAATATATAAATATAGATGAAGTAAAATATAAAAATATAAGATTTTACTTGTAATTTTATGTGAAAAAACTTTTATTTGTGATTTTTTTAAAATGAGAGGGTGCACTTGCACACCCTGGACACAATGTAGATCTGCCAGTGAAGACACTCTACCACAACAACTTTTGAGGTTACTTCCTTTATCTTTCCTTTTTTTTTTTTTCTGGCTACAGGTCAGGCATAAGCAGATCCAAATACATCTCAGTTAAACATTGACTGAGTACTCTCTAGAATTTCTTTATTAAACATCTACCATGCATAACACATTCAGAATCTTATTTTGCAGAATTGGAAAAAAAGATTATTATTGTTACAGAATAAAATTTAGAAATGAAGGACAGGATGGACCAATTTGATAGGCCAAAGGAATCATACCATCTTGCCAACCCCAGGGGATCCAACAAAAATGACTTTGTCAGCAGAAGATACCAGTGCTTCTCCTGTTTCAGCAAACCTGGTAAGAAAAGTCCAATTAAGGCTATAGATGTAGATGTGACTAAAACTGAAGGAAGAAGGAAGGGTACAAAAAAAAACTATACCCTGTTATCACCTCAACAAGGTCCTCCGGAGCTCCTATGGCAGCAAGTGCTGATTGGATGATTCTGAAGTAAAAGCATCCAGACCAACTTGCATGTTCCGAAATCTACAACCAGAATCACATGGATTTCTGTCAAATTGAAATCATAAATTTTACAGTAACTTGTCAATGAATGTAATTTAATCACCATGAAAGCATATCAGTCAACAATGTTTATTCTTAAAAAGACGCGATGCATTCACGGAATGACCAAATTTAGATCGGTAGATAGCAGATATTAAGTCATTTTATACCTTAATCACAATGCCATTTCCAGAAAAAACTGCAGCCAACATAGGGTTAAAAATATTGTGGAAAGGATAGTTCCACGACACAATGGCACCGATAACACCAAGGGGGTGAAATTCTACTTTGGATCTCTTATGAAGCATAGCTCTTCCAGAGGATCTGTAAGTTTTTTTAATTATCACAAAACATAAAAGTAGTCATGAATGTGCATTTAGAAAATTTGTAATTTTATTTTTACCATAAAAAGTCATTTAAGTATATTAAAAAGGTAATACCTCTTTTTTTGTAAAATAATTGGTGGAATATATGCAAAAAATTTAAAACTTTACAATTTCAGAGAAAGAACCTAAAAAATATTAATAAATAAATAAACTGAGACAAATGATTTACCATAGTCCCTTTAAGCAGAGAGGAAGTGTCAATTACTGGTGTTGGGGGGAGGGGGGCTATGGTGTACCCACTTACAAGAAAAAAGATATGTATAGATCTAGATCTACTAGTTTTTAGGTCTAAATAAAAAAAAAAGTTTGAGGTGGATACCGGTACTCAGGCTTTAGGCGCTGCTCACCCTCTGATAGTAGCCAATTTATCTTCTCACATGTTGTCATTATTTCTCCTAAAGAGGCATCTACCATTGTCTTTCCAGTATCGCGTGAAGATATTCTGGTAAAGGTACACAAATTAGAATATGCTCAAGAAAGTTATTAATATTCTCATGTAATAAGTATAATTCACATATATTTTAGGCTAATGAATAAAACAATAGGATAACTAAAAATAAAAGACATTAGCATTCTTCCCAGAATATCATGAGAGCAACATTATATAAGTTAACAAAAAATACAAACACTTAAATCTTCCTTCAATGACCATGGAGAAGAACTGCTCTTACTCGCATATAAGTGCTTGATGTTTAATTATATACTTCAAAAGTATACGTAAAACTGGCGCCTTTTCTTGAAGCTTGTCTTCGCCCACATTTTTTGTGCCTTCCGTACTTTTTCCACTTGCTCCTTGACCTATTCATGCATGCATCATAGTTCTAGTTAATTCTTGCCATACTTGTTAATCTAGTCAAACTGGTGTGGCAACCAATATTTTAAAACACTTTGCCATAACTTGTTCTTGTGAATCAAATAATCCTTCTTTGTGCCTTTGTAGGTGCTTCTAGAGATCAGATCCTAGCCAAGTGTCTTTTCACTCAAGTTATTTCATCCTATTCTTAATTCAACAATCACATGTTAGAACTTAAGCTAAACTTACAAGCTATTAACTACAATATAAAATATGTAGCTTCTAGACAACATATAGGAAACTAAAATGCCAAATAGAAAAACAGAGAAGTACTGAAGTAAAAGTGAAGAGCAAAACAGAGGAACAGAAAAATGGAAGTGGACCTCTTGGAAGTAGGAACTGAAGTTTGATACTGAGAATAAGGGAACCACTCACAAAATTTAAGTTTCAGAAATAATGAAGAAGAACAAAGGCTTAGACTGCAGGTGTAGGAGATGATGAAGAGCAGAGATTGACAGACTGAGAGAGGACTGAGATCGAGAGAGTTTGGTTGAGAGAGAGAGAGGAAAATGAACTCAGATTTGCTATCAAATTATTTGCCTATGTCACAGGTTGCTAAGTGCTAACCTGTAAGTATGTCAGGTGCCTAACTCATGGAAAATCACCAATTCCAGTATTTTTACAAGTTTCCCCACTGATCCCACTGATCCCATCAAAATAAACGATCTTCAGTGTGCAAGGGATCAAAAGGTAGCATTGTTTGTAGGTCATAGGGTTGTTCAGCGAAATTCAGACCAACTTGTGTGAATGTGTGTTTGCGTGTGAGCATGTAACAATTTCAATTAAAGTACATAAAAATTAAAGAAAATTTTTATTGAGTATAAAGTATATGATCAAGTGGAAGCATCCAAAGAGCAAGGGTTGAACCAAGAAAAGGAATTCATTGCACCGAGTTTGTGCTAGGTTTGGCTCAACTCGGCTTACTTCCACCCGTAACTGTCACTTGTACCCCTACATGGATCATTAAGAGTGACACAAGGACTTTAATTAACCACTAGGCACCGGCATAATACACATTCATACCCAAGAAAAGTAATACATCAATGAAAACTGAAAACCAGAAGGTAGTCAATGTTGGGAAAAAGGAATTTCCATATTTAGCATCAATAAACATACGGCTTGAATGAAATTCCATTGAATTTGCATTTCAGCATAGACAAGTATGCAAAATGCAAAAATGAATCTTTAACATACAAGTTTAGCTAGAAGCTAATGACATGTCAACTTCAGCACAACTAGCATATTTCTGATGATCAATGCTAACTTATAAACTACTTTTTGTCTGGTATTTTTCTTTGGCCACAGAAAGTCCTAAGTATCATATCCTTAAATATCAAAATTTCTAAACACTAATTACCCAGAGGAAAAAAAAAAAAAAAAAGAGTGCATCTTAAAACAAATGT
Source organism: Glycine latifolia (assembly GCA_013407115.1). Taxonomy (NCBI): domain Eukaryota; kingdom Viridiplantae; phylum Streptophyta; class Magnoliopsida; order Fabales; family Fabaceae; genus Glycine; species Glycine latifolia. Next base: position 13,042,073 of record CM023955.1, read on the forward strand.
TGCTCAAACTAGATACTAAAAGCGCATGCATCACAACAATTAGTTCCCTTAGAAGCTTAGGCTCCCAGACCTCATCCGGCGTCAATACAGGAACATATCCCAAATATTTCATGGTAGCAGGCTCATAGCACTGAACTTTCTCGCTCGATTGCTGCGCCGTTCCCCTGGGAGGCACCTGATTATGAATCAATCATGAATGAGACCTTATCAGCCATATTCTTCAAAACAGAAAAAACAAAAATTTCAAAACCTCCAACTCCAAATCATTGAATTCAAAGTGTCACATCGTGAACAAGTTCATCCCTAAACTACATCAACACCTCAACACCGCACCACATGCATTTGCAATTAATCCGAATTCGAATTTTAAATTCCACATATACAAGCAAATCACACCGATCAAGCAAAACACAAAAGCATAAAACCGATAAAAATAAAAATAAAAAGTCACTACTCACTACACAGCAATTTATGAAATTCAAATTGCAGATGCATAGCACTCACGTATATGAAACTGTTCTCCTGCGGCTGGCTCCCATCGTCCAACACTGTGAGAGCAAAAAATCCACATCACATTTCAGTGTCGCAACAAATTTACGAGCGATAGAGAGTGATAGAGGAAGAGTACCATCGGAAGCGTCGACGTCGATGGAAGGAACCTTGGGAGGAATGAGAATGAGAAGAAACTTGCAGATGGCGAAAGCGAGTGCCAGAACGAGCAATGGCCACCAAAACGCCATAGGAACTTCACAGCAGATTAGGAGTGAGTGAGAAAATCGCCTCGGTAGGGTTTCGAGAAGCTTCCTCAGAGTTTCGATTGTTATTTTGAGGACAATGGTTGAAGACACTGAAAGAATCTGGGGAAGCTTTAGGCGATGAAAGAAGAAATTGTGTTGATAATGTTGTTAGTGTTGTACTAACTACATCACTAAGTATTCTCTTAATTAACTCACAAGTTGATTCAGCAAGTACATAGTACATACAACATACAAGATACAAGATTTGTAGATACAAGCAATAGGAAAAAGATATTCGTACATTTAACATTCACTCAAAAAGTATAGTTAATTATAATCTAAATATCACTTTTCTCAATAAAAAAACAAATTCTAAATCTCGACTTTTTACAAAAATGGGTAAACAAAGAAATTTACCTAAAAGGTATAATACGAAAACAATTTATATAAAAGACGGTTTTTTTGTCACGTATAATGCAGGAGAAGTTATTCTAATTGGTCTTTTTATGCTCTCTGTTTATCTTATAGGTGATGCAATTTGTACTTTCATTTTCTCTTTTGTTACATCGGTTATATAATTCACCATAATACAAATTACCAAAATATTAAATACTAAATTAGTACATTCATAATCGAGACAAAAGTCACCTTAATTTGAATAATTAATTGTCAAAAATTACATTGATACATTTCATACCACAACCTATTCTTGATTCCTAATACAATGCTAATCTATCACTTCGAATACATGGTTATTATGAGCAGTGGCAAATGCAACTTTTGCTTTCAAGGGGGGCCAAGATCAAATATCTCATTTTTTTTTCTTAGGATTGCCATAATATACTTTCATATGTGAATTCTAAAGGAAGTTGCAAAATTTGGGGGTGACCATGGCATCCCTGGGTCGCCCCCTGTCTCTGCCCTGATTATGAGGTTGAGGAAAAAAAATTGTGACTCTTCAAAACTCTTTAAGTTGTATTAGGAGGTGGTTGAAGATGCTTGTCATTGGATATATTGTCATGTTAGGAATAATGAGTATTGTTGTATTTATATTGTTGAATTTACCGATAGGAGATGGCTTACCAACATGCACTAGTAGTAGATCAAAGGAAGAAAAAGACATGATTATTATGAGGAAGAGGAAAAGATCATATGCTACTAGAAGTAGACATTGAGTATGTGTGTATGAAATTAATAGTATTAATATGAAACTTTTCATAAACTTAAATGATCAAATCAAAATTATTTAAAAACTTGATGGACTAAATTAAAATATTTTAAAATCTCAAAGAATTAAATTATCATCATTTGAAACAATGACATCTTAATTAACATATCATATCATCATTTTAATTAACATTAATAGACACATTATTCTTCTTTGTTAACATATTTAACATTTATGTTAAAATGCAAAAACATAGGAAATCAAAACAAGATTTTTGACTCTTATATTAAAATATATTTGTTGTAGTCCTGATTATTTAAAAAATGTTAAATTTATTTTTTAATAGGTTATTGACACAACATCAGTAATCATAAAAAACTAAAACTATCTAAAATAAATGATAGGAACTAAAACTATAAAATAAAATTTTACAATGACCAAAACTATAAAAGAAAAATTATGATGACTAAAAATATAAAATGAATATATTATATGAACTAGAATTAGAAACACATTTAACTTTATTTTTTTATCATAGATATAGAGTATTAATTAATTTTATTGATAATTAATTTTTATTAAAGAACTTAGATGTGGTTGATTATCATTAGTTAATATCTCTTTTTAATAATATTTTTTAGCTGGACTTGAACTCAATACTTTATTCAAAGAAATCAAGTTCAATATCAACAATTATTAGTGAAACACATCTAAACTTAAAAAAAAAAACTAGTAAAATAAAACCAAGAAGGGAATGATTGGTTTCTTTGTTTCCATCCAACGAGGGGTGACGATTAGCTAACCTCAATTTCAAAGTCAGCAAATGTATGGAATAGTCTCAGCCACCAATAATGCAAAACGCAACGGTCGCTCTCTCATTGTCAACCTCACAAATTGCGATATTCGTCCTCCATCTTCGTACATTGTCACATCACATTAGTAATGTTATCATCGTTGTTTTTGAGAGAAAAGAGAAAAAAATGGCAGGTGCAAGAAGATTGGGCGTGGCTGTTGATTTCTCAGCATGCAGCATCAAAGCACTGAATTGGACAGTGGATAACGTCGTCAGAGAAGGGGACAACCTCATCCTCATCATCGTTCGCCATGCTCATGGTTACGAGCACGGTGACATGCAGCTCTGGGAAACTACTGGCTCACGTTAGTAATTCTTTTTTTTTATTCGACAAATATTAATTTGTTAGAATATTATCATTATTTGTTATAATTTATATAATAATTACTGTCATATAAACTTTTGTATAAATAATTCATGACTAATTGACTTTTTTTTGTGTTTATTATTCTCCCATTTAAGATGGATGATATAGAAAAAAATTTAAATTTTACATTGATTACTTAGAGATAATGTTAGAATAAAGTATATAACTGAATAATAACTTTTATGAATTAATTTTTGAATTAAATTAGATTCAAATTTGTATTTTAAGATGATATTAAAATCTATCATAATAAAAAATAACCCTCAACCTATGATACTAGCTTCTATAAAAATAAATCAAACCAAATTATAGTTTGTTAGATATGGATCTGACCCTGATTAAAATTACATTATCTGAACTTTATTTGTTTACCCGTCAAAGGTACTTTTTAAAGGCCTGAATCTCACATACATATAAGCTTGGATTTGCCTACAAAATATGTGTAGGACTTGACATGATAAAACGAAAAAAACTTCAATCAACTTTCCTAAGTATAATGTATAATTGATAACAGGCACGTAGATTAATTAATATAAAATTATTTGTGTTTAATTAATAGTCTTAAATTGAGTTTTGATATGTAAAAATGATTGTGTATGCAAATTAATTAAATTTAACAAATCCGTCTTACAGATCGATGATTGTTTTGTTGTTTCTAATTTGTGAGGTGGATGTATTTGAGATTTTCAGTGATCTATGTATGTTGATATAAATGCAGCTCTGATACCTCTGGCTGAGTTCTCTGACCCTGTGCTCATGAAGAGATATGAACTGAAAATACCACCCGAAGTAATTGATATTGTGTCAACTGCTGCCAAGCAAAAGAATGTATGATTTATTTGATTTTGCCAAATTGAATTTAAAGGTTTATTAAGCTCTCATCTAATACTTAAAAGAGAAAATAGTGTACATATTCACTCTCAGTATAAATGGTTTTTACATAATCATTTGATCATAATTTGTAATGTATAATAAGTTTTTATTAAAACTTTAAAATGATAATCTCAAAAATCATATTAATAATAATTTTCAATTGATTCACAGTGCATAACAATTTTTATGCATAAAAAATAAGCTCTTTTTGAATCATATTTTTTTTAAAACTCAAATATTTGTAATTTGTCATTATATATGTATGTTAATTTCATAAGAGTAACTTTGATTTTGGGGTGGTAGATCGTGGTGCTAATGAAGATCTATTGGGGAGATGCTCGTGAGAGGTTATGCGAAGCAATTGATCATGTACCTCTAGACTACCTTACCTTAGGGAACAGAGGCCTTGGCAAGCTCCAAAGGTGCATAGAATTTCAACCAAGTCCTCCAAAATAACATTTGAGTTACTGAGAAATCAATGAGTTCCATTCTTATGTTTTTTGCCTTTTCTTTTTACAGGGTTATAATGGGTAGCGTCAGCAACTATGTAGTGAATAATGCTACCTGTCCTGTCACTGTGGTGAAGAGTTCAGTCCACCACCATTAGTTCGTTTTCTAATTTGATTAGGAATAAATTAAACTTGTTCTACCCGGTTGTGTTAATGACTTTTATGGCTTTTTCAGAGTCTGTATTTTGTCTGATTATGAATTTTTTTTTTTTGAGGAGACAAAATCGAGTTATATTATTTATATAATAATTTGTATAATATTATTTTTCATCCTAATGAAGTAAATAAATGATTCAGGTGACAGTTCTACACTCCCTGTGTTCACGATGAATGAATCTTGCGTGTAAAAAGTTTGTCTATTAGCATGGATCATTGACTAATGTGTTTGGATTGGAAGTAAAAATCACGTACGTCTGCTAAAAAGTTAGGGTGACACTAATGTAAAGCTTCAATAATCTTTTATTCCCTATGAAAAGGAGATTTTTATTTTATTTTAATTCTTTAAAGTTTTTTTTATAAAAGAATAGTCCTTATAATAGTTCATCCTTTTAATTTTGTCTTTTACTGTATTGCATTAGGTACTAATTGCCTAACGAAGATAACGTCATCATGACATCTCCTTCCCCTTTCCCATCTCTATTTGGCTCAGAGATATAACCCCTCACCTCTAGTGTAATCCCACGAGTGCTTAGAAGTAAGATTTTTGAAAGTTATCTCAAAAACTAGAAAGCAGTAAACATACTTCTAAAGGTTGATTAATTTCAAGTCAATTTTAATAAAGCTTCTCATATATGATTTTTAGGCAAAACCACCATTTTGAATTATTTTTTTATTAATTATCATTTGGGAGTTTATTTTGAATTATTGTTTAAAATAAAATAAGTTGTAATATCTATTATGATTTTTAAACTAAAAATCATACCTAATACTATGATTTCTATTTTCTTTTAATTTAAGTCATAAAATATTTTAAAATTTTAATTATTTGTTTTAATTTATAACTTTAAAGTAATAGGATAATTTTTTTTAAGAATTCAAAGTTGTTAAATTTTTTTACAACTTTAAAGTCTTTAATTTTTTTTACAACTTTACCATCGTTAAAGTTTTTTTTTATAGAAGTAGTTGATTTACGATTTCAATTTTTTTCCAAATATTTTTAAAAATATATATATAATTTTTAATTTAATTATTTAATGAATAAATATTTTTTTTACATTTTTAGTTTTATTTAATATTTTGTATATGTCTTTTATATAATTTTATTTTATATTTTCTATATTTTTATATGGTTTCATTTAATATTTTTTTTATTTTTGGTATAGAAAATAAAACTATATAAAATATAGAAAATAAAATAATATTAAAAATTCATATATAAATATATACAAACTTTTAAATAAAAATTTTAAAAAATAAAAATACATTTATTTATTAAATAATTAAATAAAAAATTATTTATAATTTTTTTTAAATATTTGGAAAAAATTTTGAAATCATGAATGAACCACTTCTATAAAAAAAACTTTCATGATAATAAAGTTGTAAAAAAATTAACGATTTTGAAATTGTAAAAAAAAAATTTAACAACTTTGAATTCGTAAAAAAAAATATTCTACTGATTTAAAGTCATAAATTTAAAAAAAAATTGAAGTTTTATTTTTCTTACTTATCCTTGAAAATCTTATATTTTAACGAATATTCATAGACACTTGTAATTAATATTCTTAGATATGTTCTTAACAAATACCTATGCGGATATGGATGAGTAAACAATAAAGATAAGCTACTACTCGAACACGTCTCACCTCATTGCCATCTCTTAGAAATAACATGATCTTACTACTTATTGCATAGTTTCGCACTTTAAATGTAATAATAATGGTTTTAAATGATTTTCAGACTCTGCACTTACTTTGGTTTCACATTTTGGGTAAAAAAAAAAAACATTTTGGGTGCCACATAGAGCATTTTTTTTATACATTTTACATATATTAATTTACTCTCATTGTTACATATCACTTTCTTTTCCAATTTAAACAATTCTTCTCTCTGACTTAATAAATATTTATTTATTAAATGTGTCCCATAAATATATCCTTACATTTCATATATCAACATTAATTACTACTATCTTTTTTTATCACTATTCTTTTTTATAAAAAGTATATTACATGACCTAATTTTTTTTAGCACCGATGGTTATGTAAATAGTGCTTGACAGGTTCTTAATAAGATGAAGCTTCAATGCAAGGTCTTAATAAAGATCGGTTCTTAACAAGGAAAAGAAAAAGAATCTAAGCACTTCTTGTTGGAGATTGCCTTAGAGCATCTCCAATTAAGCTTATATAAGTAAGTCAATTTATATCATCACCTAAATCTTAAGCAACTCAATTAATTTTCTCTCTAATGAATATTTTTATTAATAAATTGTTTAACTTACAAATATTTTATTTCTCTCTCCTATATTTAATTCAATGTTAAGTAACTTATGAGCAATAGTTTATATAACAACTCTCTCAAATTTTAAGCAATTCAAAATTATGTGACATACTAAAATAATATTTTTTTAAGCAACTCATTAAATGATTTTCATTGTAAATGTTCTTAGGGTTTAATTTTTTAGTTTATATATATATATATATATATATATATATATAATGTTGAGAGAAATAAAATAAGATGAGATAAAATAAAATTACTACTTAACAATTTAAATATTTTTATGATGGAACAAAAATTAGCAATTTCGTTTTATTCCTTCAAAATTAGAGGGAAGCATAAAAAATAAAATAAAATGAAAATGTATTTTGTTTTGTTTTAAATAAACTAAATAATAAAATATATATTATTATTTCATACCATTTCCCTCTATTAATTGCTGACCTCTAAATCAAGTTAGAAAGTATGTTTTCCCTTTTTTCTGGTATAAACAACTTCTACCAAACTAGTAATTTTCTTCATCGATAGAGAGAATGACACTACTTCGTAGGAAACTGGTTAATAGTCTATTTTGAGGTAGAATAAAGGCAAATAGATGGTAGTTTACAATGCAAGTAAATTATAACCATCCCTAAACCCCGCCAAACAATGCTGAAACAACAGCATAAACAATGGTCACTATTCCTGGCCTCAACCAACATTCTATTTTCATCGACAATTTAGTACCTATCAGTTCCCCTCACATGTTAATAAATTCTCCTTCCATGCCACATTCCCAAATCCCCAAAATCCATTTACCTATTGTCTTCTCACAAAACTCTAAAAAAATATATAAAAAATGAAAAACCAAATCTCTTTCCTCACCCAATTTTTCATAATCTTGCTCCTTTGTTTTGCACTAGGCCCATGCATGCGCACATGCACCGCACATAATAAAAACGATGAACCCAACAAAGAAAAGACAAAGGCTTATGCCCCAGAGGAGGAGCCATCTGTCGGGTTTCCACCTATGATGTCCCCGAACAGTGAAAGCCCGACATCATCATTATCTGAGGAGGAGTCAGATTCTTTTTCCTCCTCAGGCAAGAATGAACGTTCATACACTTCGTTCTCCACAGCATTCTCAACCGCATTCGGGGACATCCTCAAGGGAACCCTTCGGGGCAAAACCATCATGATGCCGGAGCACGACCCGATGGCAACCGACCACCACTCGGTTAAGGATATCTGCTCCCACACGGACTACCCTGATGTGTGTTTCTCCACCATCACACCATTCCTCGGCCAAAACTTTGACCTCATGAACGTCCTCGAGGCCGCCATTAAGGCCTGCTCCTACCAGGCCAACTTCACCATCTCCGTCGTCACCAAGCACATGAAGACCTCGCCGGAGATTTTCGCGGCGCTTGAGGACTGCAAGGAGCAGTACAGCGATGCCTTGGAGAACCTCCAAAGGGCCAGGGAGGCCATTCCGTCGCACGATCTCGGCACTGTTACCATTATGCTTAGCGCTGTTATGGCGGATGTTTCCGCGTGCGAGAGTGGGTTTGAGGAGCATAAGGTGGCATCACCCATGGCTCATTCTGAAGGCATGGTTAGCATTACTGCCAGTATTTGTCTTTCCATTGCTTCGTTGATTCCCCATTAGGAAGGGTTTGTGTGCTCTAGTGTGTTGTTATGGTTAAGCTAGGGCATTAATTAAGGTGTGATATAGATTACAGTATTATGTTTATTGTATTGAAAGTTTTAGTTGGTAAATAAGCATCAACTATAAACAAATGTTTGTTTTATGGAATGGATGTATCTTTTTTTTTATAAATAATTTATGCACAGTTCTTGTCTATTTGATATTTAGGAGTCTGTTTGTTTCAAGTTATGATTATTTATTCTCGGAAATACGATATTAGAAAGAATTATCTCCTATGTTTGTTAATTAGGAGGTTATAAAAGAATGATTCTTGAGAATGTTTTTTGCTCTTGAGAAAGCGGTATTTCATGTTCATGCCAATTTTTATTCTAGAGGGAGGGGGGTGGATAAGATGATTCTTAAGGGAGTTCGAGAAATAAAAAAAATTGCATCTCACTGCTCCACCAATCTCTCATTTAAGTATGTATCTCTCACATTACGCGCTTATTTTTGTTTCCCACAATTCTTCTTGTCGCTGCATATGGGAAATATCTATTCTCTTTCAATATAGAAATCTTTTCCAACAGGTACGCAATATGTAATTGTTTGTGTAAAAATTAAAAGCTGAATATTTATGCATTTGCTTATAATGTGGCCTCTATTTAGTGAGAAAAATATATATAGACATAATAGATAATATATAATGAAAAGAAAGAAATAAAGAAAAATTTAATTAGTGTCAATGTGGTGTTTATAAGGAAGTGTGTTTTATATATCAATATCCATTTTTTTTCTTGTTTTTCTATTTGTTCCTTGTTTTTGTTATACCTCTGGTTGAGTAATGGAGTCATCAATCTTATTGATGATTTATCTCTCATCTTTTTGGTACACGCCTTGAGTCAATCAATCATTATTCAAAAAAACTACATGGTAATGGTTAAGCAAAATTGTGAATGATCGATGTTGAAAAAATATAACAAACTGTGTGCAGATTTATGGGTAAATGATAAATCTATGAAAACAAGGATTTGCGCATTTGATTATAATAACTTTGAAAGTGATTATTTTAATGCGGACGTTTAAGGGGTTTGTATCTCAGGTTTGCGGATAAATTTAATTTTCTACTATCATTTAAAAAAATGCTTTCATATATAAATAAATTTGTTGGACTATGTTAATTTTTTTTTTCAAATCAACAAATAAATCGACTAGCTAGATTATGTCATTTTGTTTTCAAAACAACAAATAAATCGATCGTAGCTGGACAGACAGGAAAAGCTTGTCTGTCAATCAAAATTCATCTTATTTATGAATATTCTGTTGAAGCTTGTACACTGCTTCTAAGATAAACATTCTATGCCGGAACCAAAATGGGTTGATCGAGGCAATTTGAATTCTCAAATCACGTCGTTTATGAAGTTTGACCTTTAACCTTAAACTTTAATTTCTTTTATATATAATTAAACCTTCAACTATCAATTTTATCTTGGGGTTTAACTAATTATTATGTTAACAATAATTTTCTAACATTAAACCAAACAAACAAGCACAAAATTACCGTACAACCATTGAGTTCAATGATTAATCTAAATCGTTATCCATTCTCTATTCATTTTTTATATTCATTACCCAATCTCTATTTGGTGAAAACAAAGGGACACCCCAAAAAAAAATCATTCGTGGTTTATACAGGGAGAAAGAAAGAAAATTAAATAATTTACTATTTATAGACAAATAAAACAAGTTAAATTATTTAACTCGGTACACGAACCCTATATATTTTGCTCTTCTGAAAGAGCCAATAGGAAAAAATATTAATCCCCTTATTTCTCCTCTAAATTTCTGAATTTTCTTTTCTTTTTTCATTTCCTCTAATTAAAGGGTAAAGAATATTGAATCAGTGCCGGATAAAAAAAATTCGTAGCCTTAGTTCCATGAAATCAAATAAGTTTCAAGAGCATTTCAAGCCCGAAGGGGCATGCATGATCAGGTTTAGGCTAACTAGCCACGATACTGCTGATAAATTTCTGTCAATACATAAATCAAGATGAGCTCACACGACATTAATAACAAAGGCCATGCTCCTCCTCAATTTATCGCAGGAGCACATATATATTACCATAATTACAAATAGAGTGTAATAAAAGTACAATCAAATTATAAAAAAAAAATACTTCTTTGAGATTTGAGTTTGGAAGAGCGCTATATTTCTATTTACTGCATAAAGGCTAAGAAGTTTTTAATCTCAGAAGCCAAAATCAGCAACAAAACGTCTTAAGATCCATCGGAGAAAAGTGCCCCATGTTGGGTAGATTTGAGGAACTTTTTGAGCAAAAGGACCACAATTGCAATAGTGAGTCCAATAGCTGCCAACGTGAACAACCGATCATCAGGTTTCTGAACCCTCGTCTCTGGCTTAGGATTCTGAGCCCTTGTGTCTGACTTTTGGAGCACCTCATTCCTTGAAACACATGGTTGAACCTCCCTTGAAACTTCAACTCCTGCAGGGTTAGCATTTGCAAGGACGACTTCTTGTTCTTCCACAATTCCATCAACTTCTTGATCTGTAATACCCGCTCCTGCAGGTAAAGACTCGGGATTCGGTGAATTAACCTGTGTCTCAGCCTCTTCATTTCTGGGGTTCTCTTTAGAAGCCTCTGTGGCACTAGGTTGAGGAACAGGTGGTGCCTTGCTTAGCATGTACTCGTGTATCTGGAATAGCGAAGTATAATTATTACAGAAAACACAATCTGAGGAAAAAACAATCAGCAACGTTTTACCTCATCAATCAGCTTTTGACGCTCAGGAGTCCCGAATTTAGGAGGAGCTTCACGAGACTTAATGGCCAGTGTACGCCTCTCTTCTTTCTTGTAGTCTAAAGATCCCAATGCACCATTTGGGTTGGTAGGCATGAATGCAATCAGTGCAACTAAAGCAGTCCTCACTGCCAAAAGATATTTACATCAATTAAAATACAACTTTTTACCATCAAAGCCAGTATAGTTAAAGATAATGCATAAGATCTACAAAAATGAAGGTAATGTGTTAAAGAATAATGATGAAAATAACAGAGATGCATTCACATTCTAATTATACATTAAAATGCAATTACTTTGTTTGATCAGTATTTTCTACCCAATCTTTATAGCATCCAACCTTATGATCTAAGATATGGGAATCAATACAATGCCACTTCTATCTAGAGGAAGCCATGTTTTGTGCCAATGCATAGTATGATTCTACCTAGACAAAAATAGTAATTGATAATTATAAAGCACACAGTCAAATATATCAGGCCGTTTTGTAACTGCAGAATAACAACTAGACAATTATAATCTTGTATGTATCTGTATAGATATCCAGAATGCAAAATTCATGATGACATTTATGACCTGTACAATGAGAAAATTGGGGTCATGCTCTCAATAAATAACTTGCAAAATAGTTTAGCAAACAGAGTGTCAATACTGGAAAGGAATGTTACTTACCGCTCCATGATGGTTGCCAATGCTCAGGGTGATGATTTGATATGCTCAAGCAAATCTTGGTTTGAGTCTCGAAACGACCATTAGGCTGACAGCATATTAGTGAAATTTATAAGCAAGTAGGGATCGACTTTCTTCAGAGTTCAAAAATAAAAAAACAGTTCATTAAGTTAATACAAGAATCTAATCAGGTGAGAGGGAAGGGAGCAACATCTTACTGTCAACAACATGAATGAAGGGGGTTTAAATGGATACTCTGAAGGCAACTGGATCCTTCCATGAAAAATACCACCCTCAAATTCCGTATCACGAGGCCCTCTAATCGCAAATTGCCACTCAAATATATTTTCCTGAAAACAATCATATCACTGAAGTTGCTAAGGAAACACAAGACAAAAAAAAAAACAAAAACGATACTCAATAATTAAATTCCAAGTTTCAAACCAGTAACAATTTACAGACAAAAAAATAAGATCAGGCGAGTACAGAACACTCTTAGACATTTATCAAGTTGGGTAAACCAATCAAGTAAAATTAATTAACTATTAATTACCAACAGTCCAACACCCAAGAGATTTTTTTTTTTTAAAATTTGAGAAAGTTTAGGTGAGTTAAGTTCCAGGAGCTCATTCGGGTCAAAACAGTCATCAAGCTTCAAAGAAGATAAAAGACATACTTACATGGTATCCAACAACGCTTTCGAAGTCACGTCTTTTGAAATTCGAGTTCATCCTTGCCAATTTATAGGCAGAACTCAGAAGATAATATGTTTAAAATTGTACAGAATTCAGAAGAACAGTAGTCTATAAATTGAAACTCCTAAGATAACTTTTGAATTCCCCTAACAAACACAATTTCCACGTATTCCATCTTATATGAAATTCTTAGAAATGATTAAAAATTACCCCATCCAAACACAACACACAGGAATTTCCAGCTCAATCAACAAATTCCAAACCCCATTAAATCACACACAAAAAATCAGGATCTAATACAAATCCATCTTCACAACACGCATGACGAAATCGAAGCGAAGAAAATAACCGAGATAATAGGATCTACGAGGAAAAAAGAGGGAACCTCGAGAGGGAGGCTCATGAAATCGTCGGAAGGGTTGGACTGCATCTCCTTAACCTCCTGGAGGATCCGCTTTACGGCGGGGTTCTTCAGGTTGTACTTGTCGGCCATTCTCAAACCGCCACGGGAACTCTGTCGGTGGCTCAATCAGAAAAAAGAAAAAAAAATATCGAGAAGTCGCCAAAGCTATGACTGATTATGATTTTGTGTTTTTACGATTGGGAATGGAAAATGGAAATAACAAAAGGGAAGTTGGTTGCCTCTTTCTCTCGGATTGACACGCCCTGCCACTGTGCAATCTCACGTGTCTCAAATTTATTCAACCTTCCTTGGGCCAAATAACCAAAATGATTGTTTTTCTTCCATTTGTCAAATAAGAGTAAAATTTAAATTAATACTCGAAAAAAATTAAATTATAGGTTAATTTATGACTTTTATTGTAAATTAATTTATAATTTTTTACATGAACGTAATAAATTTTTTTATTGAAGTGATAAATTTTTTTATAATTTTAATTTATTATTTTTTTAAACACAGCTTGAAAAATATTCATTATATAAAATTGAAGATATAATTATAGTAATTCTCGAAACAAGCAAGTAGATGTTAATATCTTTTCTACTTTTAATTTTATACTTTCGTTAAATTTGTATTTATTATTCATTTTATATTAATATATTATATTATATTTATTTTAACAACTACTTTTATTATTAAATTATTTTCTATTGTTAATATTAAATTATTTATAAAATAAAATTAATTAATATTATTGTACTAAATTATTAATTTATTTAATAATTATATAAAACTAATTATTATTTTTTAATTAATATTATTTGATAAATTATAAGTTAATATTATTTGTTAATGTTAGTAATAAAATATTTTAATATTTTTTTAAACAATGTACAATTTAATAATTTTATTTAAATTTAATTTTTTATGTTATTTTAAAATTTACAAAATAAATAAAAACTTTAACATTAGTAAAAAAATATAAAAAATATTAAACATAGAAAATATATTAAATAAAAAATTAAATAATATAGAAAATATTAAATAAAAATTAAAAATATATATTAATTTATTAAATAATTAAAATAAAAAATTATTTATAATTTTTTTTAAAATACCTTAGGTGAAAAAAAAAAAATCATAAAATAGTTTATGACTTCAAATGAAAAAAAAGTGTAAAAAAAAGTAAAAACTCTTACTATTTTAAATTCGTGTTTGAAAAAAATTTGAAGTCGTAAATTTTTTTATGACTTCAATGAAAAAAGAAGTCATAAAATAATTTATGACTTTCAATTTCAGAAGAAGTCTAAGTTATCCTATGACTTATCTCATTTGATAAATTTGAAAAATAAAATTTTTTGATGGTTGACCCACTTTCCTTTCGCATTTATTTATATCTAAAAAAATATTAATATTAGCTATTTTTTATTTAACTATATGACATAACATTAATGCAATGATATAAGATCTAGTTATATTCATGGACAATTTATTTAATAAGGAGAATTAGATTAGCCAAAAAACAATTGTTTAATATAATGAGTTGGAGAAAAACCGAAATCTTTGACCAAAGAAAAAACAATACTTTTTTTTTACTCATTTAGTTTCAATTAAAAGTAATTTTGGTTCCTCAAATTGTTTAAGTTACCTCAACTAATTAAATAAATCTAGTTTTTCTTTACCTAAAATCTTGAGGGCCATTTAGTTTGAGAAGAGTGATTTATTTTTAATTACAAAAATGTTAACCCATTTTTATAATATTGTTTATTATTTTCAAAAAAATTGCATAATAAATAATAAAAAATAGAAAATACCAATATGTTGTTCTCAACACTTTTTATATAATACTCTTTTAAAAATAAGAAACAATATAACAATAAAATGGCATATTTTTAGGTTAGAAATAGGTCGATTCCAGTTAGGTTTTATCATAATTTAAGTTTAGTTTGATTTGCTTTAAAATCGTGCAATTATAAGTCATCTTTTTAAGTCTGATTTTGAGATTCTAAGTTGACTAAAGAATCTATGCTTCAGAGTCAATAGACTTACGTACGAACAAGCTTATCATACTAGAAACAATTAAAACCACAAAATCAAATTTCGTTTGGTAAAAATAAAAACTAGTTTAAATAAAAAAAATACGATGCTTTAATTACAAATATTCTATTAATAATATTATTTTTATTCAAAATTATTATTTATAAAAATATTAATTAGTCTGTCAAGTATAGTAATTTTTCTTCTTCTAAAAGTCCAAAATCTTGCTTACTTAACTATATAAAAAAGTTTTTAAAATACTTGGACATGAACTATTTGCTAAAAATAGGTTAGATCAAGTGGCCTTCAATGATGGATAAGCACCTAATGGACAATCTAACTTATTTTCATCTCTAATATTTTTGTAATTAAAATTAAAAATAAAAAGCATCTTTTATCCAATAAATACTACCCCCTTAGAATTATTTTGTACTCAAACTATTTAGTAAAAGTTAAATTATTTAAAACTTTTTTTATTCAAAAGTTACCGACCAAAATACCAATTTTAATTTTAACCAGACAAATAAATATTTTTTTAATATGACAAAAAAAAGAAGAAGAACATATGTAAAGGTAATAAGAAAATGATACTTAAGATGTTAACAAAACCGTTTTACTATCCAACAACAATATTGTGGTGGCAACACATTTTGTGTTTGATAATTATATTACACTATTACATCACATAATTGATTCATAACACGATTTTAATACTAAGGGAAATTCAGTTTATTGAACAAAATAAAATACGTGAAATATATTATAAATTTTGATAATGTGTTCGAGTTCAACTGATAAAAAAAGACTACTTTAGTCTGAGCGATGCCACAGATTGAGTCAGCAGCAAGTCCACTCAAGAGTCAAGCCTGATCGTCAACGGTCAACTCCTCAATAACATTCCCATGGTTGAAGGGATTAAACCCTTCAACTCCAGAACATTTGCTAGCCAACACTGGTGATGAATAAAGCCCTTGATTCACCATCGAGTGCTTGCGTGCAACAATAACCGAGTTAATAACCTCATCAGTGGGGTGAAAAACAGATAAAACTTCAAAGCCTTTGAGATCAGAAGAAGGATCAACCACGGGGTAGAGAAAAGCCCTAGCACCATGTGCACTCCTCAGCAACAAAATAGCCCCAGGAGCCATGAATTTGGCCAAGTGGTTGATAACTCTTCCTTTCTCTTTATGGTCCATTCCTACAAGTGCTGCCAAGAACACCACGTTATAGTCCTTGAGGGCATTTGACACACTTAGAATGTCGCAGGTGTGGAAGAACATTCTCTTTGACAGGTCGGGGTCCGAGGAAACCAATTCATGAGCCTTGGCATTCGCCAATGGATCCATGTCGTAGTTGTGGAAGCATGTGTGCTTGAGGTAATGTGTGGCCAGCATGATTGAGGTGAGGGGAAGAGGACCTGACCCCACAAAGGCTAGTTGGGAAGGGCCTTGTGTGATGAGTGTGGTTAACATGGTGAACTCCAAGTGGCTCAGTTTGAGGTAATTGGAGTAGTAGGGGAAGAGTTTCATGTGGCTTAAAGGGTTTTCATGTGACCCTATTAGGGTTGAGTAGTGGTTCTCAAGAAGCCCCTCAGCCTTGCCACAAAGCCTAATTAGCTTTGCTATGGTTTCTCTGACTTGTTGGCTTAGCTTGGTAACATCTATTTGACTTGGGGTGGTGCAAATTGTGACAAGTTGGGTGAAGAGGTTGTTGACATGGTTTGAAGGGTTGAGGTCTTCTAGTTTGGAGATTTTTTCATAGATTTCACATACCTTTCCTACTATCACCAATTCCTGTTGGTTTTCCATTACAAAGGTAGGATACAAGAATCACAGATTCTTCACAAGGACTTTTTCTTTTCTCTAGCTCCTTACCCTTGAATTTCAGTTTCACAACACCCTTTCAATGCTAAATTTATAAGTACACCAAGACTGTGTTCTGTTTAGGCTTTAGAGACTATTATACCAATGCTTGATGGCCACTTTTGGTGCAACTTGATGTAATTAAGAGCCCCATTTGCAGTTTATCTCTTAATCAAATAATGGCCAAGTGCATGAAGCAGTGCGGCACTACATTCAAGACAATAAGGTCACCTAAGAAAGCTATACTTGGCTTATTGAGCGTTGAAAAGGAAAAAGATATTACTACTGTTCTTTACGTCAAAGATAAATCGTTTTGCAATGAAGAATAAATAACTAAAGACCTGTGGTTCTTTCCAAGTTGTGCGTTATGACACCCACATGTATTCTTATTTCAGCTCCATCACTAATAGTGAAGATAAGGATAGGGAGCTTAATTAGAGGTAGGAGATATGACAACATTGTGCAACATTTTTCACTAAATGTCTGAATAACATTTGAATATTGTAAATTTGAAAGCATGTTGAATTCCAAAAACTTTTAAGGAAAGTAAAAACATGGTTTCGATATTGAAGAATTGAATTGTTGCAGAATTTTCTAGAGCACACTCACTGTTATTGACATTATAATATAATATCTCGCAGTGCCAATCATTCATTTGGGTTCATCATCAAATGAAGAATTGAGCAAGAATGGCAACTAAATCATTTTAAAACAAAAAAGGTGCTAAAAGCATGCGCATAACTTTTTTTTTTCTTCTCACTTTTGTTTTCATTTGTCTGACTGAGATTTCTGTCTCCCCCCCAAAAATAAAAGCACTACCAACAGAACAATAATCCCATGAAAGAGAACACAATTTAAGCATCAGGCAAGGAAAAGTGAATCAATTGTTATATACATCCAAAAAACTAAGATCCAACACCAGAGAAATTATCTCTAAAGGTTTCATTGATAAACTTTGCTGATTTTATGAGTTTAGTATGTCGACATTGTGGCCATAGTTGACCCCTTTGCTAATTATTGCGCCGTGTAGTGCGCTTTGCGTTACTCTGCTTACATCTATTCATCACTAATATTTACATCATCCTGAACTTTTAGAGGCAAATCTAAATAAAGAATGAAGCCAATAACTCGATCATGTCGTGTAGGATATGTGAGAGCAGTGAGATGATGTAACATTCATTCTTAAGAACATGACTTATTTTATTAAAATAGCAAAAAGTTATGATTATGATTTTAATATAATAATTCATGTCAACAATTATGGTTGTCGCGCATAATGGTTTTACACGATTCAAGCAGGCCTTTCATGGAAGATACGTGTGATTTCTAAAAAAATCACTTTTGAGTAATTTACTTTTGTTATGGAAGTCATTTTTGCTTTTATCCTTATGTCAGCATTATTTATCCCAACCAACACTGATTTTGTGAGCAACTATTATGAAGGTCATTTCTTTCTTTATCCTTAAGTCAGTATTGTATAATCAAAACAATACTAACTTTGGGGCAACTAATTCGATGGTTATCTCCACCTCTATTTCTAAGTCAAATAGAACAATTATTATGGAGGTTAGCACTGCCTACCACAATCACTCCTAGCAACATACTTAACCTGACGGAGACATTAGTACTTAGATTAGATAACAAACATTTAAGACACATGACTATAGACCTTCGCACGTGAAACATAATTAATCTAATGAATTCTCCTATTAGATATGTCTATTAATATTGAAGACTCCCCTCAAGTAAACTAACTTCACTCTTCTAACCATGACTTCTCAAACACTTTTTAACTTGAATGTCAGAGTCTGTGCAGTGACACCACTGGAGCAATTGGAGTTCCTTCAAGGGTTACCGTAATTCACCATGACTTCCATCGTGCTGACGAGTTTGATCTGATCCTCTTAGTTGACATCATAATAACTTTCAACATAAACTAATAATTGGCAAGGGTAGAGTTTATGTATTTATCAATGATTATTGTGGTGAAAATAATTCCTACAAAGTCTTGATTCACTTGATTATTGGTTGTCTGAGTTACCTATTTCTAATCCTTTCTAAATATCTTTATATAGTTCAATTGTCTGTGTTTAGATAATTATATTACAAATATTTGATATTTTGCAATACAATTTCTCTAGAGATGACATCTTTATTATTATTATTATTATTATTATTATTATTATTATTTATTTTAGAAAAGCCAAGACAAATTTTATTAAAAAGGATAATGGTTTTGAGCACAAGGTGGGTCAAACACATGAATAAAAAACAGAACCATACAGAACATGGGACATAAAAGCTATGCCCAAGAAAATTCACTCACCATAACCCGAGGGCTTCAAAAAATCTATGTTACATACCCACCCTCCTCTTACATGCTCGAGTACATCTCCACATATGCCAAAAAACCATCTCTAAAAGCAGTTCTTCACCCCCTAACACTACTAAACCGAGCCTACAAAAAATCAGAACAGAAAAAAATTGTTGCTTTATCTGGCAGCACCACTTGTCTGTTATTATACATCCATGATGCAAGAACCTACACAGAAAGCATATACCTTCATCTGATCCTTTAACAAGTCAAAACGAAACTGCATCTTTATTATTACTTGACAATATGCATTCTTACAACTACATCATACATTTTTTTTACGATATTGTTTGTCTTATCTCTATTGGCACTTTTGACTAGCCAGTTGATTTGTTCACCAAAGCTCATCATCCTAGCCATTTTTGTTACTTGATTTCCAAAGTACCTATTCAAGTTTGTGGAAGATGTTTATATCTAGTTTGGGAACATATCTAAACCATTATTTTTCTTAAAAAAAGATAGAACACATAATACATATTTAAAGCATTTTTAAAAAAAAATCTTACATGGTCATCAATAAGAAATCATCATTAGTACTCAAGTGTAAGTTTCTTTCACATGATAACCTCCTCCTTTGAGAGAAGTCATTTTCAATGCACTAGTATCTAATGTTACCTTGACATCATACTTTAATCTAAAAATCTAAAAATTTATATTTATGAGTCTTATTCTTACTTATATGATGTTCAACCTTCTCATTTTTATTTGAAATGGAACTTCATTTCACACGTGTCTTCCATAAGTATTTGCATATGCTGTAACAGGTTTCTGAAGAATTTAACAACGTGCAGATGTGGAATGTACTATGGCTCTTGCATTGTTTTTCTGGATACATATCTGGCATTTTCTGTCATTTTTTTGAATATATAAAGTTTAAAGCATGCCCACCTTGTTCAGCTTGGAATATTTGGTATTTCCTAGAACTAAATAAACTAGTATAAACCAGAACTGAATCGTAAGCATGTTCACATGTCCTCTGTAGAAATTTGTTTCGGTCTTAATTTAATATAAATATAACATTTTTAATTTTCTTAACTTTTTAAACTATGAAACTATTAATTAAGTTTTATAATAAGTAATTTCACCGTATCCCACTAACGTAAGTAATATCAATATGTGTTAATGTTAAACTAGTTGTTTTTTCTCTATAAAAAAATCGGATTAAATTTGATTCTCTAATTTTTTAAAAATTTAATTAGGTTCTCCAATTTTTTAAATACATTCAATTAGGTCTTGACCACCAATTCTATCTAAATCGTTAATAACATTTGATCACAAGGAGACCACACATCACCGATCATGTAGGATTTCACCGTTAATGATTTAGAAGGAATTAATAGTTAGGACTTAATTGAAATTATTTAAAAAATTAAAGGACTTAATTGAATCTAAAAACATTAAAGAATCAAATTAAACCAAAAAATAATATAGAACACAAAAAATCTAATTTAACTTGTCTTAATAAACATATAGTGAAGTTAATTTTAGAAAAAAGAGCTTTTCCAAAAGTTGCTTGTGTATCTTTCTTTTATTAAGCATGTTTAATTCTTTCATTGTTGTTACAAAATTATTTTTAAAAAAACACATTTTAATACAATTTATTGCTCTCTCTTTGCTAAAAACGAATTTTATTCGATCGAATATGATTATCAACAAATACTTAATTTATTTGTTTATAATCACTTATTAGATATAGTAGCAAGAGACAATCATATCCAATTATCTATTCAGCAAGAAAAATTGTATTTAATTTCTTTTACGTGCAAAAGTTTTTTGAGCCATCAAAAGTCATATACGATAAACGGGATTAATCCTTAATTCAATAAATTAAATAACACTCATAATCTCTAACTCATCACAAAAAAAGTGAGAAACAATCCTATAAAGACAAGGTCCTTCAAATAATCATATTTATGTATTTGTTTTATATATTAATTTAACATCACACAGACACATAGTTGCCATGTTAAATAAAAAAAACAGCAACTTCTCAGTCAGTACAAAACATTATGAGCTGATGCTTGGTTGAGTGCCTGGTCCTGAACTATATCTTACATTTTTTTTTTCGTTTTTCTTTGAATTTTTGTTACACTAATTGCTTGTGCTAAAACTTATTTTTAATTTACTAATCGAAATACTTAACAAAATTGTGCCGAAAATAAATAAAAGATCATATCTTGAAAATTGAAATTCGTATTTTCAACAACTCTTTTGAAAACAAAATTAAATATATTTATATATTTCTCAGTTTGCTACTTACACCATTTTCATTTATTTTTTGATAATTACTTATGCCATCTTTTTTTCTTTTTTAGACTTCTTCCAGCTAAAAAAAAAACATCTTTTTTTAGACCTAGCTGCCTATTGTCTTCTTCTAGACAGTGAACGGAATTTCGGCAAAATCAAGAGTACGCAGAATTGTGTGGATCATGAAAAAAGATAGATATAAATACACAACTTACTGATTTTTAATTATTTCACTGGCATTCTGCATGCAGGTCACCTTGATGGCAACGTCACATTATGGTGACAACATTAATGTTAACCTTACTGGACGGATTTAGCATGAGAACTATTTTACATTAAAAAATAATAAGAAAATGGAATCACGCATTTATGTAATAATGAATGTGAACCGTCTAATTTGATGAGACAGTTAGTATTTTAAAGAAATTTTTTAAATTAAATTTACTAAAATAATTTATAACTGTCAAACGATTATAATCATGTGACTGCTTTGAAACAGGGAATTCGGATCCAGAGAATAATCAAAGAATATATCCTCAATATCAACTATAATAAGACTCAAGATAATTATTTTCAATAAAAAATACTTGTGATTTAAACTAAAAAAAAGTCCGATACGGGTTTCAACCAAGTATTACAACGTCTAATAATAATAATCTTGAACGTTGTCCTTGTTGTATTAATCACTTAGTTTGAAACTGATAATACGGAAGGAAAGTTAGTAGCAACTTGTGATGGAAGATTTGTACCATGTCAGTTTCACTACAGATGACAATTCTAGTTCATCCAACGATATTTTGTGGTGTACTGAGGAACTGAATGAACTGAGAAAGGTTCAATTTTCTAGAGCAGAAGATCATGGAGACCATGGGGGAATTGACCCTCTTTACTCTAATTTTGGGTTCTTTCTAGATGATCCATCAGAAGAAGGGTACCTTCTATCCACTAATCACCAAAAGTATCACCAGCAAGTGCAACCTGATTGTGGAAAATTCAATGATAGCCTTCAGTTTGACATGGTATCTACACCACTCCAATTTGATGCACAATATCCAACCATGGTTCCACTATGTGACCAAACAAAGGACAAGCCACACTCAAACTCAACTACTCCTTTAGCCTCACTTGAAATCTTGAACAACTATGGCAAGGGCTTCAAGAGGTTACGCGATGATGATGTGGCTTTGGCCACCACAAATGAAGGTATTTGGAGAAAGCTCTCAATTGAAGATGTCATAAGGATTGCAGGAACAAGGTTCATCCAATCATCATCATCATCATTTTCAGAGTCAGAATCTTTGCCTTTCTGGGAAACTCACCCTTTTGGTATTTACTTTTCTGGACTCTCTGATGAGGAGAAAGAGGATGTGGAACTTGCTGAGTCCCTCTTGGCTTCTGCTGAGAAAGTTGGCCAGCAACAGTTTGAACGTGCAAGCAAATTGCTGAGCCATTGTGAATCATTGTCTTGCAAAACCGGGAACCCGGTTAGACGAATTGTTCATTACTTTGCAGAGGCACTTCGCCAGAGGATGGATAGAGCAGCAGGAAGAGTTTCATGCAAGGATTTGCAAAAGGGTCCTTCATTTGATCCTCTAGAGGCAGCCAAGGTACTAAACCCCACTATTGTTGCATTTTACGAAGAGCTTCCCTTTTGTCAAATTTCAGTGTTCACAGAAGTTCAAGTTATAATAGAAGATGTTGCTGAAGCAAAGAAGATTCATGTTATTGATCTTGAAATCAGAAAGGGAGGGCAGTGGATTATCCTAATGCAAGCCCTTGAGTTAAGGCATGAATGTCCAATTGAGCTTCTGAAGATAACCGCTGTAGAAAGTGGAACCACGAGACACATAGCTGAGGACACTGGTAAGAGACTAAAGGATTATGCTCAAGGTTTGAACATACCCTTCTCTTTCAACATTGTTATGGTCTCGGATATGTTGCATCTAGGAGAAAATGTTTTTGAGATTGATGCTGAGGAAACAATTGCTGTTTATTCTCACTTTGCACTTAGAACCAAGATTCAAGAATCAGACCAACTTGAAATAATGATGAGAGTGATTAGAACCTTGAGTCCTAGTGTGATGGTGGTAGCTGAAATTGAGGCAAACCATAATTCTACATCTTTTGTAAACCGTTTCATTGAGGCTCTTTTCTTCTACAGTGCATTCTTTGATTGTCTTGAGACTTGCATGAAAGGGGATGAGAGGAATCGAATGATTTTAGAATCACTATACTTCAGTCATGGAATAAGGAATATTGTGGCTACAGAAGGAGCAGAGAGAAATACTAGAAATGTGAAGATTGATGTGTGGAGGGCCTTCTTCTCCCGCTTTGGAATGGAGGAGAAAGAATTGAGTAAGTTGTGTTTATTCCAAGCGGATTTGGTGGCTAAAAGATTTCCTGCTGGAAGTTTTTGCACATTTGATAAGAATGGGCATTGTCTTATTATTGGGTGGAAAGGAACACCAATTAATTCTGTTTCTGTCTGGAAATTTCTTTGATGGTCAGCTAGTGCAACAATAAAAATTGGTCCATGACTATGATTTTGGATACACCATGAAGGATTTTTGTGGGTCTTTGTGACCATAATTGCAGTTGCATCAGTCGTATTTATTTACAATTTTTTTCAATATTAAGAATTGCGAGGAAATCACAATTATGATGACCACAATTTAAAGTCCAAGTAAATATTTTTTCTTTTATATTATTGGATTTATTCCCAATAAATGTGTGTATCTGTGTTTGCTAGTTACCACCCCGGTTTGGTTAATGGTGTTCATCTGTGTTTACTAAGAAGTATAAAAGCAGTTTGTGGGTATTTTGCTAGTGTTACATTAATAAGAAAGCTTTGATTCCTTCTTTACTTTGTTGATTTGGTTTATTGTAAATCTTCGCTTGATTTACTAGTTTATTTTATGACTTCCCATTTTGTGAAAAGAAAGTATGTATTAGGATTAGTTGGAAAGAATTCATCTTTTAAAAATAATAAAGCTCAATCTGGGTTTGGTCTGGGAAGATATGCATTTATAGATGCCTGATTAGTGATTATAGAATCACACATGTGGTGGAAAATTTGTTTTTGAAGCATCAAGGTAGATCATCATGACAAATATTTGCGAGTTGTGAGGTTAGACAGTAATTTTGAGGAAAGCTCTTGTTGACATCTCAATCAAGTGACAATTTGTGACTAAGCTAGATGACCAGTTGGTAATGTCATTAATGTGTAATGGAAAAGGGAGAACAAGAGCGCACATGTTTACAAGACAGGTATGTTGGAGTATAAGTGTGAGTTAAAGTCTCACATCGGATAGAAATAGAAAAGTTGAATACCATATAAGTGAGGAGAAGACTCATAAACCTGAGCCTTAAGGTTTTGGGTTAAGGTGTGGTGTCTAATTCACTTATATGATTACTCAGGTGTAAATCTCCCCGATATTTACCCCCCTCAGTATCCCAACAATTGGTATCAGAGCCAAAGGTTTGACTCGGCACAACCGACAGCCTTAAGGTTTTGGGTTAATGTGTGGTG
>CM023955.1:13067284-13079455 GCA_013407115.1 Glycine latifolia
TCTAATTCACTTATATGGTATCTCCCCGATATTTACCCCAGTATCCCTATCCCAACAAGGTATAAACAATTGCCAAAATAGTAGGCACCAACAAACCTTAAGGTTTTGGATTAATGTGTGGTGTCTAATTCACTTATATGGTTACTCAGGTGTAAATCTTCCCGATATTTACCCCAGTATCCCAACAAGGTATAAACAATTGCCAAAATAGTAGGCACCAACAATTTTTTAAGGCATCAAGCCATCAACTCATTTATGTATGTTGGATGTAAGTGGAAAAGTTAAAGTTCATGATTTTTTGGTTTAAAATCATGCGATTTGACACTGATTATCGTAACTGACATGTATAAAATTCAATCAGTGGCATGATCAAATAAACTAGCATTAACATTTGACAATGTAATATTATGTGTTGCGGATTCGGTAAGTGCACCGATCGTTCTAAGTAATAAAGTGATAAATAGAGTATCGTCTTCACGAGGATTGAGACACCAAAATTATTACAACTTATTATCTTTAAATTGGATTACAAATGTTTATGAAATTGATTTTGTATTGTGAATTAAAACAATTAAAATTTAAAATCTAAGATTTAACAAAGCTGTAAACACAATTTGATATTTGGATTTAAGGAATTGATGGGAAGAATTGTAGTTAGAGTGCATTCACCTTTTGATCTCCACCTTCTTTACTTGATTTGATTACAATGTTCAATTATCTTAGTTATTCAGAAAATATATCTGAACATACAAATAGTTAAATCCTAATTCCTTAATGACTTTAACTTTTTAACCCAAGCAAAAATCTTAATTCCTTAGTAATTTCTCTTAGATTAAGCATTAAGATGATATATCAATTTATCTGCAACCATACATCCCTATCCCTAGGTAATGTACCAATTGTTATTTTACCAAAGTCAGAAATTAAAGCCTCAATATTCCTATTGTAAACTCTAACCCTAAGAACTTAATTAGAGTGGTCAATTCTAACAAAGTTATACTTCATTCCACACAGGACAAAATAAAACAACTTTAGCATAAAAGAATCATAGCATCGATCAATTACAAAGGAGTTCACATAAGGTTCATGGCCCTAACCACAATAAAGAAACTAGTCAAGCATAGTCATGCTTGACTTTAATAGCATTGAATACAAGTGAACTAAGTTCAGAAAAGAAAAGAAGAAGAAGAAGAAATTAAACCCCTCAATCTTGTTTTCCTTAGACCTAGCTTCCTTGAATCTCCTTCAATGCAACTGCCCTTTTACTTTGTTGTGGAACCCCCTTTTCAGTCTTCTAAGCTTATATTTATATCTAGGTCACAAAATCTATCCAAAATCCCTTAAACTTGTGCAGTGAAAAGCTGTACTTTGAAGTCACGTGTCGGTGGCGTGACTGGCGTAGTCCTAGCACGACTGGCGTGGGCTGCAATATGTTGTGGCATGATCAGCGCGAGATCTCACGCGGATAGCGTGAGATGGCAATGAATTTCCTCCTCTTTTAAATCTCTAGTGCGATTGGCGCTGCACCTCACGCGGATAGCGTGAGATGGCAGTGAATGCTGCTCCATTCCAAGTCTTTGATGCGGATAGCGCCACATCTCACGCTGATTGCGTGAGATGGCATTGAAGGTTGCACTATTTCCCGTGTGGCGCGGATCTCACGCAGATGACGTGAGATGACAGTGAAAATTGCTCTGTTCAAAACCTTTGGCGCGGATGGTGCCAAACTTCAGAAACTCTTGGCTTTTTTATATTGCTTTCTTTTCTTCTCTCTTTGGTTCCTAATATAAAAAATACATAAAATAAGTAATAGAAATAAAAATAATGAAACTTCCACCTATTCTAGCATTTATTGATACTTAATAATTGATTTCTTAATTCTTTTAGCATAAAAACTACTATATGCTAGTCATATATCATTATGTTACTGCAGAAGTAAAGTCTTTAAGACTAAAATATAAGTATTAGACTTCGAATTTATGTTGGGTAGATGAGGAATTAAGTGAACTGGTAGAAGTAACTTCAGTCTTGACTTTTGTAAGCTATATTTGTATTAAAAACTGCTACACCCTACGTATGAAAGTATGAATATCAGATTTCAAGTTTCTCTTTTGAGAACATTGTTGAGTGTCGGACAGTATTTTATTTTAGAGCATTTTTAAGATTTTCTGCTTTTGTGAATCTCTTGTGCCAACAGCAACTGTAAAAGAGCAGTGGCTGTAGTTTAGTGGTAAGAATTCCGCATTAATTAGCAACTTCAACCTAATAATAATGTTTTTTGTTTTGCTTTTCAATGCTCTCTCCGAGCGAATTGGAAGTGACAATGGAGGTGGTGTTGTCGTCTTCTTCATGAGCATCATCATCGATGAGCAATTGTAATTGGGAGGCATCCTCACCATTGACGATACTATAGTTAGCCACCCTTTCTTCAAGTCCCATTCCTTCCCTCACGACCTCGACCTCGACATTCCCAAATCCACTACCCTCAAGGCCTCAGCCCTTGTCCCACCGTGGAGATTCCGGCTAGCATAGGATATTTTCAGCTATATTCAATTTAGGCTTCAGCAATTGCCTTAGAACCAAGCTTGAGATTGATCCTGAGGAAACAATTGCTGTTTATTCTCCTTATTGCCTTAGAACCAAGCTTCAGCAATCAGACCAGCTTGAAACCATCATGAGAGTGATTAGAACCATAAGTCCTGATGTGATGGTGGTAGCTGAAATTGAGGCAAACCACAACTCTAAATCTTTTGTAAACCGTTTCATTGAGGCTCTTTTCTCCTTCAGTGCATTCTTTGATTGTTTTGAGACTTGCATGAAAGGGGATGAGAAGAACCGAATGACTATAGAATCAATGTACTTTGGTCCTGGAATCAGAAACATTGTGGCTGCAGAAGGAGCAGGAGTGTGAAGATTGATGTGTGGAGGGCCTTTTTCTCACGCTTTGGAATGGAGGAGAAAGAATTGAGCACTTTGTCTTTGTACCAAGTGGAATTGGTGGCTAAGAGATTTCCTTGTGGAAATTTTTGCACATCTGAAAGGAATGGCCATTGCCTTCTTATTGAGTGAGAAGGGACACCAATTAACTCTGTTTCTGTCTGGAAATTCTTTTGATGGAAAGTGCAACAAAGTTTTATAAATCAGTCCATAACCGCGATTTTGGCCATAGCGTGAAGGATCTTTGGCTCCATGTGGCCATAACCTACAATGTTATGAATCGCGACAAAATTGCAACCGTGACCGGAATTAAAAATCTTAAGTGCCGGTAGAGAGTTTTCTTTCATGTTGTTCCTAATCAATGTGTGTATCATCCCATGTGCAGTTCTCATTACTAGTCACCAACCGCATTTGTTTGGTTAATGGTGTTCACCTTTGTTTACTACTACCATTAAGTACAAAAGCCGTTTGTTTGTTATTTTGCTATGTTATATTAATAAAAAAAAGCTTTAGTTTCCTACTTTAAAGTGTTGCTTGATTTACTAGTTTCTTTCATCGCTTCCCATTTGGTGGAAAGAAAGTATGTATTAGGATGAGCTCAAAATAATTCATCTTTCAAAAATAATAAAACTAAATCTGGGTTTAGTATGGGGAATATCCATATATTGGTGCCTGATTATAGAATCACATGCAGGGTGGTGTTTGTGGTGCAAATTTGTTTTTCCAAGTGTCAACATCGATCATCATCACAAGTGTTTGCGAGTTCATGTTTGACAGTTATTTTGAGGAAAGCTTCTGTTGACAAATCATTTAAGTGCGAATCTGTGACAAGTTGATAATGTGTAATGAAAAAGGGAGAACAAGTGGGCACTATTTAACAGGTATAGATCCCCCAAAATAGCATCAACACCTTTTTTTTATTCTTTTTTTACAAGGGAAGGCATCAACTTAGGTTATTTATCTTTTCCTCAAAGAAATTAAAAATCATAAAATCTTATAATTATTTGTGATGAATTTATTTCCATTTCTTTTTAAATAAATTGATATATTTAAATCATGAGTAAGGTATATGAATATTCTATCCTATCCTTATGAAAATCTTGGTTCAAATCCTTTGACATTGAATAAAAGACAGATGAATCAATCCTTTTATTTATAAATTTCACTAAGCAAAGTGTGGACTTTTTTCACTTTTTTAACCGATTTCGGTAATATACATATATACACACATGTGAGCCGAACAACTTAATTTTTTTTCTTTAGTTTATGTCTTAGAATTATGGAATGTATTTTAAAAATACAATTCTAAGAAATGTCAGAGCATGCAATTTGACTCTGATTATTCAATCGGTGGCATAATCAAATAAATTAGCACTGCCATTTGACAAAGTACAGATTATTTAGCTTAATGTGGTAATGATAAATGAATAGTGGCTGTAGTTTAGTGGTGAGAATTTCACGTTATGGCCTTGGCATGGAGACCTGGGCTCGAATTCCAGCAGCCACATTTGTAATGTTTTAGATCTTTTAATCTTTTGACTATATCAAAAAAATATAATAATCTTGTCCTTTTGAAAATTTTAATTACAAAATAAGATTTTATATTATGTTTTTAATCAAAGACACAATAGATAGAAAATTTTGAGATATCAAATATCAATGTTTTGACGACACATTACTGGCTCAATTTAGAAGTAAGAATGTTAATGGGATTAAACTTGACTAATTAACTTTAATAATGCAACAAAAATTATAGTTAAAATTCAAAAAAATTGAATTCAAATATGATCAGCTTATATATTGGCTCGTATACAATTTGTTTGAATAGGGAGAGAAGAGAAAAGATATAAGGAATAAGGAAATGGAAGTGAATGTTAATTAAGTGAAAAAAATTAGATAGATTGATAGATTGATAATTATTAAGTCTGAAAAAAAACATATCGATTATATATTATTTTATACAAAGAGGAATGTGTAACTTTTATATGTTGTGTTGCAACATTATACAACACCACATCTTATACTACTCTCTCCCTTTAATATTTTGGACTGTTAATTTTTTTTCCACTCAAATTATTAATATATATTTTTCTTCATTTTTCAAAATACAAGTTTTTCTTGTATCTTTTTTATCAAATAATTTGACACTTTAAAGAGAGCATAAAAGAGTGTAAAAAAAATCTGAAAAAAGGTACAGAGAAAACGTGGCCTCAACCAAAAAATTATTCTTGAGCAGGGCAATTTAAGTCAATCTTGGCTGATAGTCATAGATGCTAGTCCACGAATCCCCCTTGCGTGTCCAATTATCCAACTGTTATTTTACTTTCACCGGCCTGTTACATGCTATGGAAAGGAAAATGATAAAATCGTATATATCTCTCATTGTGTGGTTGGAAAAGAGAAAAGAAAAATCTTCAGCAAAAGAGTGAGATAAAAAGAAAAGAAAAAAAAAGAAGTGATAAATATAATTTATAATGTGACAGAAGATGAAGAGAATTTAAATAAATAAAAAAGAAGATAGAAATGAATAAGAAATATATTAATAATATTTCCTACGAAAAAGTCCAAGTGAGTTGACTTGCAATATCCAGCTACCAGGAATGTAAAACAGATTTTAACAAACTAAACATAATTAATCATTCGGGAATCAAAAATATCTTTTCACACCTTGAAGAATAAATTAAAGTACACATATCATTCACATGCATTACTATTATTTTTTTGTATTTTAGTATTTTTCTTTATTACATTATTTATCATATTTTATATTTTTTTATTATTGTACAAAAAGTTATACACACATAATAACATAAATGATAAATATAAAATTTTAAAGAAAAAAGAGAGATTATTAATAAAAATAATGAGGGTATAATAAAAAAAATGTAAAAGAAAAACAGATAAAAGTGAAGTAGGCTTTAAGTTTGAAAGAAAGTTGCTGGATGTTATGAACAAATCTTGTATGAAAAGATTGACCCAAAAAAATTACATAAATAATGCTTAATTCCACCAAATATCTTTTTTATTTTATATTCTTTTATTTAACAAAATGTTAACAGGTGTCTTTCCATAATTTCGTACTTAAACCGTCGTACCAATTAGCAGTCCACATTTTGAAACGAAATGATATCAAAAAACGATGAAGAAGAATATAGATATGACTTTATTCGATCGATAGATTATATGCACAAATGTTCGATGCTAGCTTCCCCCTTAAGCTCATATAATGCACAATGATATTATTCTTTCACTTGCATCTATAAAAGGAGATCTTTGATAAGCTTGCTAAATGGCACATCACCAACCTGAGCGAGAACGACACAAAGAGAAATAAACCACTTATATATAAATTAGCATCATATCATACACCATATCTAGTTACCTTCAACATAAAATGGAAGAATCCAAGGGTTTTGCTGGTGGTGAGACTCAAAAACCTCACCCAAAAATGCCTTCTAGTTCCTTCCCAATTCCTTTGCCAGGGAGGAATCGCCAGTTTCCAAGATATAACCAACCTTGGAAGCAAAGGGCAAAACTAGGGCACACCGTGGGAAACCCTAGCGGGGCAAGTGAGAATACAACTTTGAAGGTGTAAGTCACTGGAGGAGTAATAGTACTTAGTATAGAGATGTGAAAGGTTTGAATAACTGTTGTCGTTGTTATGTTGTCTTCTATATCGTATATTACCGTGCATAGGTGTACATGCTTTGAGAATAAGAGCCTTACTAGGCTAGAGTATGAATATCTTCAGCAGTTTTATTATAGATGACTTATGTATTGTAAGTGTTACAACTTTGTACTTTTGTGATTCCACATGTTTATGTTCTCCGTTCATGGATGGATCCTATCCAAAAGATGATAAGCTTTTAATTAAGAATACTGAATACTGATTTTTAGACCACTGCCAACGTCCTTTGATATAGCTTATTTTTATTTTCTAAAATATGTTTTATCTTTAATATATATCTAAATTTTGTATTTATTTTCCGATAAATTTTTTCTTTACATTGAATTTCTAATAAAATAATAATTTTATTTTTGATTCTTAACTTTTTTTATCATTTGATAAATTAATAAATTTTGTATTTATTATATGATAATTTATTCATTTGTTATTAGTACTTTAGAAAAAGATTAGTAACAAATTATTTTTTTATGAGAGAATAAACATAAAATTCACTAATTTATCATGGATTAAAAAATAGTGTCAAGAATAAAAATTAAAACTATTATTTTATCAGAAAACAAGATAAAGAAAAAATTTATTAAAAAAACAAACAAAATTTAAATATATTTTTACTTTTTTATCTCCATCTTCTATCACATATATCAATCACTTTATTTTCCTCACTTTTTATCACTGTGAGTGTCTAGACCTCTTAAGTTTAAGTGTTCAAAGATATTTTTCAATTAATTAAAGTGGTTAAGGGCATGCGCTCATGAGAATAAAATATATCCATCACCAAATAAATCCTCTTTGTTCGTCAAATATATATCCTGACACAATGATACTGGACATGCATGGTTGTATCAATTTGATAAGGCCATCTTTAGGAGATTAATATATATTTCTTTTGAATCTATTATATTATAAACGAGCTTTTAGGAGATTTATTTTTCACTTGATGTTATTCTCGACAATCAATGTTGAAAATTTATTAACTATTTTGCAACTTTGAAAAGATGAAATAAAAATTTTAATTAAATTTTTTAAGTAATTAAATAATAGAAATATATATTTAAATTTTTATTCTACCTTTTGAAAATATTAAAATCAATAAGATATTCAAAATTTGTTACCAAATGAAACTAAAAAGAAAATCCCATTAGAAAGTTCATTTATAGTTATTCACTATTCTTAAGTGTTTGCCTCAAGAAAAAACTATTCTTAATTGTTTGATTATATATTAAAATAAACTATAGTATGGCAATGACACATATTTTAAAGGGAGAGAGGCATAATCGGCCCAACATTATTACCATTAACACAAAGCAAATATTTAAATGTGACAATTTTTAATTAATAGAAATAGTTTATTAAAATTGTTATATTTTTATTTAAAATATACTTTATGAATATTTTATGATACAGAATTTATGAAAAGCTATGAATAGTCATTGGTAATGTTTGACTATTTCTAATCTGAAAATCTACCTTAAAAGTTAAAGTAATTAAAATGGAATTATTTGATTATTTGATGATTTTTATCTTAAATTTACTTTCAAGTTATAAACTATTGCCTAATAAATTATTCGGAATGAGAAATTTGAATTAAGGAGAGAGGAGAAGGGGGAAAACCCCCCTCCTAAAGTTAGTTTATCTACAATATTTTTGTTTTTTTTTTACATAAAAACATCATTTTATTTATCAGAACCTTTATAGAATTTTAATTATTTAATAAAATTTATCCTTTTAAGTAAACAACATATCCAAAATAAGATGAGTTATAAAGCACTACGATAATAAGATCGATGATGGGTCATTTTTACTAAATAAATATTTAAATGCTTATAGTAAGTTAATATTAATCATTTGTAAAATGGTCATTAATTTTTTTAATAAAATATTTAGTAATTAGTAGAATTATTTTGAGAGGCTTAAAGTGGGGTTTTACCCACGTTATGATTGGACCAATCTTGGAAAAGTGTGTATATTTTAAAATATAAGATGCGAGAAGTGTGATTTAAATATATTTTTTTAGAATATGTAAGTTACTCAATTTTTAATATTAGAAATTAACCTGAAAGGAGGTCGTCCCAAATTACTATTAGTTACTTTAAACCTCAAGGCCGAAGATGATCGATCAGTGACAATCTTGCACAAAGCAGATTCATTCTTGAAAGTTGTTAAGGAAAAACATTGTATACCGAAGATTTTTCTGTGTAAAACTAGTGGCACAAAATTAATGAACAAAAATATATAAAATGTTTAAAAGAATCGAATTGCTGATTAAGCATAGACAAACTCAGTTTGAAAATGATATTTCCGTGTACATCGAACAAAGGCGTCGTGAATAATTTATGAACATGGCTAAATAGGCCAAATTAAGTGCTACGTATAATTAAAGACCCTGTAATGCTATAAGTATGAGGAATGAGATCAATAAGATCCGGCACAACCAACAAGTCTAATATATAATTGATAGATAATTAGATTTTTTAAACATGTTGACTTGAACTTGATTTTATACTGTGCATACAAAAATGATTTCATTAGAAGAAATAAAATCGATCTACTTCAATAATATCTATACATTCAGGATTAATCTCATGATTTTAGTAAAAAGATACGAGGAATAAGATCCTTTTTTTTTTTCCGGATGTGGATAAACTTTGCATTAATTCCTGGCCAAGTTTATGTAGAATGCAAGCTAAACCATTCCAAGATTCATTCTTATCTGCTATAAAACGGGTAAGCAAAACACATCACAGTACTTTGATACCATTATGTAAGCAACCCACTCCACAGCAGTATCATGCAAATTGCTGACGCGTAAACCAGAGATTTAAGGTGACCATAGTCCAAGGTTCTATAGGAATTATATTCAAATCACATGATTGAACAGGTCTTGCTTTTTATTAAATATTCATGCATCCACAGGTACTAGCTAGTTTATACCAGACACAGTATTAATCTTGCTATAAATATGCCCTACTTTATATTAGAGAACCTAATGCGATGTGAACGAAAATAGACAGATCAAAGGTTAAAGCCATGCCACTGCAACATAAAACAACGTTTTTAAATGTTACTACTAAATTATATAAAAAAAGTTATTAATTGTAATTAAAAGGATAAAATTCTTATTGATAAAAGATTTTAATATATCATTAATTATATTTAAAAAAATATAGTCAATTAATATTTTTTGTAACATTTAATAAATATTATTAATTTACCTTTAAAAATCTAAAAATGTAGTAATTGCAACATTTTAAAAGAATGGCTGATTTATTCCTAAAAAAAGTTAACTTTAGTGACAAATCAATTTATAAGTAAATTTTAAAAATTCATCACTAAAATTTTACTGACACTCACATTATTGACATATATTGCATATTTGTTACTAAATTTATTCACTAATAAATTATTTTCTTGTAATGTATTTTCCTAGAACACAAGGAAAACAAAAAGTCTCAAGAGGAGGGAAGGAATTTTAATGGAGAAGAGAAATTAATTTTTTCTTATTTAGTTCACAATGAGAGGAGGGGAATTTTAAATTTTAATTTACTTTTATACCCTACTAATATTAGAGTTCAAAGTATAAATGAGGATATTTTGGTCAATATCTAAAATGTTTTTAAATCTTGTTTCATCCCTTTAAGATCCCTCCAATATTGGAGAATAACAAAAATTTAATGAGAAGGAATTTTGTTCCCTTCTCCTTCCCTCCTAAAAAATTAAATCAAACAAGAAAGATTTAAAAAGGTTCATGCCCACTATTTCCCCAAATCAAACAGTATGTTACAGGACAAACCCTATCTAAGAACAAACTCTAACCTACAAATTCACACAAAAGCGAGTTCTCACCTACAATAAAAATCTAACCGTCACAATATATAGTTATTTTGTTTTTGTATTAAAATATGAATGTGTAACTTACACGGTAAAAAGTAATGATAAAAAACTTACAAGATCAAAATAGAGCATTAAAATCAATACAGATAAAAGTACATACAATAAGAAAAATTCATATAACAAAAGTTTAGAAAATATAGAATGTTAAAATACACATTTCACATTATCTACACTACTCAAAAAGCTAGATTTAAAGACGATTATTTGATCCCTGCAAAGACAATTATCCAACTGTATTTATAGCGAACAACGTTGAAAGATAATGTCTTAAAAGACAATTATTTAATCATATTTTGTCCCACATATTCTAAGACGATTCCTTTACTAAACTGTCTTAGAAGGCTTTTTATAAAAATAAAAAAACATTTAACACTTGTTCGAAGACAGGTATAGGTTAGAATCGTCTTAGATTTAGTGTTTTTTTTTTCAATGCCTTCTAGTTAGAGACTAGAACCGTCTTAGAAATCCGTTTTCCTAAATTTTGTAATTTTAAAAAAAAAATATAAAATGACACTAGCAACCGAAACACACATAAACAGCATAATATACCACATCAATTCTACATTTTATTTGTTTCTGTACCAGCGATTGTTCGTACAGTTAAAACATGAAATATGTATAAAATGGAATCCTTCAACAATAATATTGTTCTACCTGCACAACAATCTAAAGAATGGAATCCTTCAACAGTAATAGGAGCGCGTGAAACAATAGAATCTGACTTCTCTACTCCCATATTTTCGTATGGCGGAGCCAACCACTGAGCCAGACCCAAAGCATATACTGCTGAAATAGTCTGTGTCTGAACACAATAAACCTGAACAATATGTTCACCATGCGGCAATATATCACTGCTGGTCCCAGTAAAACTCAGAATGAGCATTGTCACAGTAAACAGCTATATAATCCATGCGTGTTAATTCTGGATTAGGACCATATTCTAAATGCACAGCATATATAGCATTCCTTTGGGCATTTGCAAGTAAAAGCCAACCTGCAAAAATCAATGCTGCAACTTGATTAAAGAATGCATCCTTAGAAGGTTGAGCTGAACTCTTCAACTCCAATGTCAGCCTGCATTTCCACGATTCAGTGTCACTTGGGAGCAGCCAACCTTCTTCACTTGCTGAGACCCAAAGCTTCACTTCCCGATTTTGTTGATCCTACACAAGGTGCCCATTTTAATTTATAAACAAGTAAAACAAATATTACTAGACTAGTCACATATGATAGTTAGTTCTGTGGAGACACGTGTGATAGAAACAATAAGCCATGGTCACACCAACATATGTTACATTTTAAAGCTTTTACATGTAAATAAAATTGATTGATTATTGATTATTATCACAAAAATTGAACTACCCCGATATTGGGCAACATAAATTCAAAATTTTGTAAAATAGTACAGATTGGGATTGGTTCTGGCTCTTCATGTTCAAATCCAATACCTAAAGTCCTGAACCAACTTTGGGTTTGTAATTTTAAAATCCAAACCAAACTGATGATCCGAACCAACCTGGAATTTTCTCTTTGGTTTGATTCGGGTTGGTCAGGTTAAAATCCAACCCATTCTGAAAAGGGGTGGGGTCCTAACAAACTTCATTTCGACTTTTCATTTTAGGATACTTAGAACACCTAGCTTAATCCATCATTTT
>CM023955.1:13089206-13122031 GCA_013407115.1 Glycine latifolia
CACTCAATCAATTTCAAGGGCATTGAGCACAAGCTTTCATAAAGTAATTCTCGTTGCCTTTGGGGACTAAATAGTTTTCGTGCAAGTGGAAGAACCTACCAGCACAATGTTCTTGTTAGATGTCTCACAAGGAAAGAGATGCTTAAGCACTAATGTAAATGTCCAAATGATATGGTGAAGTGATATATGACATTCTAGAAAAGAGTAGATGAATCCTGAGATTTAACTAAACACGGAACAAGCATAAATAAAGCTTAGCCAATTATATATCACCACTCTACAAGCAGGTCTAGCACTTTCTCACTTTTTAAATAAACACATTCTCACCTAAGCTTCCTCGTCTTCAAAGTACTTCAATATGGTACCTGTGATTTGTTCAGTATCGGAGCTCAACTTAAAATAAAATTCAGCAGATGATCAGTCAGCTCCAGTACATTGGATACTATCTATCAAACACCTAAGCTTGTCAAATTGGAGTTCTTCATCTGTGTGGTCTTGGAGAAAATGCATCTCTACTTTTATAGCAGGGACTATAACTCTGTCATTAGCAATGCTTCAGTCAAGAAAACAAAAAGTTCTTTACCATGTAGGCAGAGAGATGATGCAGTGAAGAAAATGTATGTTAATGATTTATGTTTCACCTTTTAAGTCCTAAATATTGTCAAAGCTGTCATATTTCAAACAGAGTGATTAGTTAGATTTATATTCAGAAAAGAAAGGTTGAATTAAGACACAAAACTAGTATTAGGACAAAAAAAACAAAAGATAAATTGCTCCCATGTAAGGGAAGATTCTTAGGACCCAAGCTTTAAGACACGAAACTAGTATTAGCACAGAAAACAAAAGATAAATTGCTCCCATGTAAGGGAAGTTTCTTAGGACCCAAGCTATTAGCTAAGACCAGTTTTCTTTCTCCTCTAACTAACTTTTCTCCTATATTGTTGTATACATATTCTTGGAGCCTTTTCAGGCGCAGTATTAATAGTAAATAATCTTAGATAGTAAATAATATTTCACGGGATTCATAAACTTGAACTGTGACTTACAAATACATACATACAACCCTCTCTTTGTAACATATGCACACACACTCAAATAATTTATGGTAACAGATTCTCCTTTTATGTGCTCCAAAGACCATTAATATGCAAAATGTAGTCACATCACACTTTCTCATGAAAAGGTAAAGGCGGGGATATACAGGGTAAATATACACCTATGGAAGATGCAGACTTTAGTTATAAATTACAGCCTCCCATTAAATGATGACAAATTAGAAATTCTTCAGATAGCTTGTTTTATAGCCTTATGCCAAAGTAACAATTCATCTAAAGGGCATGATATATTTGAATTAGTAGGATCTTCATTTAGCCCCACCCATTTCCTTTTGACAGTTTTGGAAGATCCACAAATAGAATACACCTTTTCATTATGACTGAGTAAGTTGCTCATACCAACATCCTTCCATTGAACCTTGGTATCATGCATACAGTTTCTATGTTCTATCTTCAGTCCTTCCATCCATCCAAAGATGACCTTGACATCGAGCAAATTGAAGTTGAAAACTTCATTCTGATAAAAGCATCATGTTACATCATGCAATATAAAGAACACTTACCTGATGAAGAAGCCTCTCTTTGGGAATTATTGTGCACAAGCAACTAAGCAGGCCTTGATACTCATCATATGATATATATGAAGCAAGCAAGGGAAGAAATTCTGCCATCATTTTGACCGGTATGCTACAAAGAAATTGCCATACCAATGACCCCTGCTCTTCAGATGAAAACTTCTCAATAACCACCAAAGGGAAGACCTGTCAAATGAAATGACTGAACATTGGATTTTGTAGAACTTAGTATCAATGTATCATGAACTCTGATTTGCATATTGGTGATTATTTGACTATAAACAACATTTTCCGCCTAATATACCACATCGATTATGGATATTAATATATCCTCTTCATAACACCATTAGATTCAAATTTCAGCATATAAATGACATCATAAGGAATTGTTTGTTTGTAGCTTACATATCTACATTCATTTGGAAAAAACGATCCTTTGAGACAAAATACGAAATTACTGTATCTATTAAAGTTCTTTCTTTTCTTTTGATTTTGGATTTAAGAATTCTTATATCAAGGTTTCTTCAATTGATCGGTGATTACAAAGTGAATAAAAAATTACTAATTCTAACCCAATGAAAATAAAATTAGCCATTTGTTAGAGCAAACACAAGATACAAGAAAGTAACAGCCAGAGACATCACTTAGGAACAATGTCTTGATTTTCCTTTACGTCCATGTATGACTCATTTAATTATTTTTCCCACAATAAATCATATTTTAAAAAGTAAAACAACTTAGTGGTAAGTAAATGCACAGAATCCAGGACACCGATTAGAACCAGTGGACTAAGACAGTGGTGGTGAAACTTCAAAGTAAAGAAATAATTCTTGTGAAATGAGAAATGAAAAAAGCTCAGAAAAAATATGCATTTTGTGTGCTTCTCAAACATGAAAATCTGTCATGTAAGGTATGAGGATGGGGAGATATTGAGTAAATAAAAATGTGGCGTATGGCATAATGAAGAAAATGCCAATAATTCTTCTAACAGATACTTTTCTATTCGCATAATCAAAAATCAAATCTCTACCATATAATGGGATACAAATAGGACTGCACAAGTATTGTCCTCTTTATAAATATGACCAAGAATTGCATATTTTTTAGGTTTTCTATACTGCTAATCCATTTCTTTTTCAATTTAAAGGAACCAGGTTTAAGTTTTGGAATGCTTGCACTACCAGCACCGAATGACACTCTCTAGCCAAAGGTTAACCACATATTTTTTGACAGTCACTAGTAAGATAGCCACAATAGCTCCCATGAGCTCAGCAAATAAAACAAAAACACAACTAAAACAAAAGCCCCAACCCTCGAAATCTCAAACCCCTAAAAAAAGCACGATATTGCTTTCAAACCTGGTTGTGCGAAAGACGTGAATCAGTGAGGAGACCAAACACGTGAAGAAGGAGAAGCGACGGCGCAAGGGGGTATGCGAAACAATGCTCCTACCTCAAGCGGCAACGAAGACACTAAAACAACCCAGCTCAAGTTGCAAGGGTAGGAATGAAGAAATGGTGTACTGTGAAGAGAACCTTGCTAACCAAAACAGAAACCCATGTCAGAGAGAGAGAGAAAGAGAGAAGTGGAACCATTTTGACGGTAGCAAGGATTTTAATTTGTACAACCAAATGTGGACTTCGGTAGTGCACGATGTACTGAGGGACGACACCACGGACTGAGGGAGCCCACAACGGAATGACGGAGGGCACCAACGACGGTGGCTGACGCTCGTGCACGAGGTCAGGGAAGATCGACAGCAAAAGTGTCTAAGACGGAAAGCACGGGGTCAGATCAGGAAAGGTCGCGACAGGGTTTTTTTTTAAGACCTTTAATTCGAAGACAGTTTTGATTAACCATCTTTGAATACAACAAAACAAAGACGGGTCTGCATTAAAAACGATGTCATTTTAAGCATTCTAAGACGGTTGTGCTTAAACCGTCTACATAAATAATGAATTATTTACAAAATTACCACCGCCTGGCATTCTAAGACGATTATGCTACAACGTCTTTGAATGCGCTTCATAGAATCCAGCTTTTGTAATAGTGCTATTAGATCAAGTTTAAAAATCATATAAATATCTATGTCTAGCTCTATTTCTTATTTAGTTGTCTTTAAGTTTTTATTAAAAAGTTTATTTGAATTGATCTTGCGTTAAATGGCCACTATACAAGGATGAAGTTTAAACAAAACCACGTTTCTTGGTAAAGTCCCAAATTTCCCTCTATCTTCGGTGTTTCAATTCATCCGCAAGCAGAGAGTTTTTTCTCAAAATGAAATGAAGATATATATAACATGAAATCGGGACGCAACAGCCTACCCTTTTATTGGCAAGTTTTTTTTATCAGTATGAAATAAAACAACAGAAGCCAAGAAACTAATATCTAATGAATGTAGTTCCTACAGCATCTGCTAATAAGACAGATTTCAGAGCAGTAGGACAATGGTTAAGAACCAAACATTGATGTTCACAATTGGCTCAAGAAAAAAACAAATAATTATTATGCGTGCTCAAATAACGCTATTAAGAAAGTATAAAAAAAAAATAACGCTATTTTTTCATACTGAAAGGGACTAAAGCCCAGAACAAAAGAAACTACACTGAAGAACCTATTACCGCCTTATCTGCATGCAGCATAGGCAGGACAGAGACATATAGAGATAACGACAGATGGAGAGAATGATTGTATTATTGTGTGTGTTGTTGTATACTTGTATGTACATATATAGGAGAGATCTTATCAATCTAAAGCTGTTACGTAATAATAGGGATTTGGTACAGCTCATGTAATCTGGTACAGCTAAAGTAATAAAGGGATATGATATGCATAAATTAAAGATAGGACAATTACAAGATCTGATATGCTTAACATTTGAAATATGAATTAATTGTAACGCTCAGATTGTGCTAATAAAACATCAGACCTTGATTAAATTTACACATTCATTCTTTGATTGATTAAGATTGACCGAATATTCTTTGATTGATTAAGATTGACCGAATAGATCGAAACAAACTTATTTATTTTGCAGCAGTTATTGATTAAATTTAGACATTCGTTCTTCGATTGATGAAAGAAATTAATAATATATTCCCACATTAAGCTAACAAGCTTTTTGCCAGGTGGTCATCCCTTAGTAACAATTGGTGATAGCTTGTTACAGGAGCAACTAAGGTCACAATTAATACTAACAACATTTTCATATATGCTAAAAGCAACAGATACAAATCCTCATGAACCTAAATTTTTATTTAGGGAAAAGAAAGTAAAATATCAAACTAAAGAAAAGCTTTTATGGACCTCCAACAGAAAAGACGATCGAAAGAAAATATTAAAGCATTTTTGTTTAGAAATAAAATTTAGTATTAGGGACATTTTTGAAATAAAATTTGATTTTATGTTTAGAAATGACTAATTTAACTACTTTTTTTGACCTAGTCCTATGTTTATGTTTCAAGATGGGAAGTACATTTCGGACAACGAGGGTGTTATTCG
This sequence comes from Glycine latifolia, assembly GCA_013407115.1. Lineage (NCBI taxonomy): Eukaryota > Viridiplantae > Streptophyta > Magnoliopsida > Fabales > Fabaceae > Glycine > Glycine latifolia. The sequence continues at coordinate 13,094,338 of CM023955.1, forward strand.
TAAAGATAATAGAATGATTCAGATCACCAGTAGTACATCCAGTTGAATTGATGAGGCCTGTGTTGTGTTGCACCCCCACGTTGCTAGAGAGGAAAGTCTGGGAGCATTGACTGTGAGAACACGCATGGAATGACCCTTTACCGATTCGACGGGTTTGGATAAAATCAGCACTTAGGCGGCTGAAAGGACCCTCCACTTCAACAACAAAGCCCTTACCTTTCTGGTGAAGAATTTTTGCGTTACTGGTAACATAAAGACCAGCATCTTTTATGACATAATAGTGTTCCATAGTCACCTTATAAGCATGGTCAGAGTTGACCATTTTCTTCATTTTCAGAACAAAATAGCCTTCTCTGTAGGAACAACCATATGAAACAATAGTTGTCTCTATCGTATGATCTTGTTTGTGTCTTGTAAAGGACATTGGTGGTCGAGTAGAAATGATGGCCCATATCCCTCCACGGAGACCATCGCGTCCAACCCTTGTGAACTCTACACCAAAACTGATTTGATCATCACCAAAACCAAACCTTAAGCTCTCAACACCATTGATGTCACGGGTAGTCCACAGATGGTAACCACAATCTCCACAGTTTTCCTGATTTGCTGTGTAACTCACACCCCAATCTTCTACGTTGTATCCTATGTGGTTGCTCATGGAAACCTCCAAAAGGTCTCCCCACCTTGCTGTGGCACCTGTGGGGCCCGCATCAAAAAAAAGTACAATCGCTTCTAAGGTTGTGACAACTGTAACCGGTTCCCATTTTATAGTATATGTGCGTGCCTATATTCTCACAAGGAAGATTTGATAAATCATAAATACTGAGGATAGACAACAGAATGGTTTTAAATTGGGAATTGTGGCAGTAACGGAAAGGTATTTTGATCCATCGCAAGCGCATCATGATCGTAATTGCAATCGTATTTTTCCGCAATTACCCATAACATAAAAGTTTTTTTATGGCAACCACAATTTAAAACCACCTAAGACACTGGAAGAGTGAAACAGGTCTCCCAGTGGGACAAAAAATAAACTCACGCATAAGCACAGCGGAAATAGAGAGAGAAAAAGAAATTCCACACCCAAGACTCAAGCACGCTGGAGCATGTTTTAAAGCAGCAGGCAGTAAAACATATCGAGGAACGGCTAGCAAGGAACAAAAGCAAAAACACGAATGAATAATTATTCAAAAACACAGAGAACTCTGAGAACAGGGGAAGCTTACCAAAACAATTGGGAGCTCTGACAACAGAAGAATAATCCAAACACTTATGACCTGCGAGCTCTGATAGCGGAAAAAGAAATTGCAAAACTATTAAAAATAGAATAAAAATTAAAGAAACGAAACAGAGAAAGAAAGTTCGAAATAAGCACAAAATGAAGAAGGTTGGAAACGAAAACGAAAGAGGACTTACCTTGATGCCGCTGTGGAGGAAGCGCTGCCGTCGATCGGTTGCGCCGCTATAGAGGACGGCGCCGCCGTCGACGAAAATTAGAGGTCTCTACTATCTAAATTTTAGCGATTGCACTGTGTACTAGACATATTTATGCTTATTTGATGTTGCCGTTTTAAAATAACCGTTACACATATTGTTTATTATAAATTTGGATTTTATTGATACTGATGAAATTTTGCACATAATATTTAATATTTTATGTATTTATTTATATTCATAAAAAATTAAAAAATAATTAAATTATTTTATTAAAATAATAATTAAATTTTGATGAAAAATATAAATGCGTGAATTTTTTTTAGAATTTAAAAAAAAAATTGTATTGAAACAAAATTTCTTATGAGTATAATACTGTGAAGATAAAAAAAAAATTACCAAAATCATAAAAAATGATTAAAAAATCTATAGAAATACTCTAATAGACTAAAGTTCTTTAACCGTAGCGGTGTGAGTGTGTGACCGACTAACTACTAAATACTAGTAGTGTGTTGGCATAACCGTTAGAATCCATGTGGAGAAAACACACTTTCCAAAGTAATAAGACGAATCAGATATACTGAAGCTTATTTTTAACCGTTAGAGCATCTTTTGTATGAAATTATAAATTGTAATTTTAGACAATTGAAGATCTTTTAAAATATTCCGTATTTTTTTAAGTAAATCTCATGCTAAAATCTTAAATAATTTTTAATAGGTTTTATTTAAATTTTATTTTTAAATATTTATTAAATTAAATATAATTAAATAAGTAATTAAATTTAATTAATAAAATATGTAAGAAATTTTTTATAAATATTAAAAAATAGAAAATGAGCATAAAAGAATCCTGAAGATCTTCCATGTTAAAAAAAATATTTTTTTCCTCCCCCTAACAGCAAATGGTGATACCAATAAAAGGAGAAAAAAATGGAAAGAAGATGAAGAATTAGTCGTTACAACACCATAAAGAAAACAAACACAACCCATAAAGAAAAAAAGAAAAAAAAAAGACATATCAACAGAGGGGGGGCTCGCGGCGGAGGGGAAAAGGGAAGGGGGTGGTTTTCAATGGAGGGGAAAGGGGGAGGGGGTGTAGCCGCAAAGAAGAAAGAGGGAGGAGAAAAAAGAAGAAGAATAATGAATAAGAAGGTAGAAGAAGTGGCGTGAAGAGAGAAGAGAAGGAGGAGAAAAAAGAAGAAGAAAGAAAAAGTGGCGTGAAGAGAGGACAGAGGAAGGAGGAAAAAAGAAGAAAAAGAAGGAAAAAGAAAAAAGTGGTGTGAAGAAAAGAGAAAAAGTAATTGTTCATACTTTGGCATGCGTACTAATTTGTCCAAGTAATAATAAAAAATAAGTCTGAGTGTCGAGTCCATAGAGACTTTGACTGTACTCAAAGTTTATATATTTCTAATTTTAAGCGCACAACAAATTAAATTTGATATTTGTCTAATACTAATGTCGAAATATAAAATTCAACATAAATAAAGATAATTAAGCATAGCACAATAAAGAGATAGAATACAAACACTTAGGGATGAGTTGTCAATTGATACAGAGTTTTGTGATGTGTTGGAGGCTCAACTCACTGAAACTACTCTTAATACAATATTAAATATTTTTTGTTATTTAACATTATTATCGCATTACCTTCGTCTTCTAATCTACTCTAATCATGATTCCTCATGTGAAAGAGCCTATATCACCTAACTTTACTCTTAATCTCTTAAGAGCTACACTAAACGATTTGTATTAAGGATAGAGACAAAAACTTATGCTAAACAATATCATTCAATCCCTAGATATGGATCACTTAGATGTTCATTTTAGTTCTTAGGAAATAAATACTTCTCAATGCATAAATCTTAAAACAAAACATTAGCATAGATGATCAGACCACAAACATGACAATAAACTCAGAAAAATAATAATAATACGAAGATAACATTAAATAGATTGTGATAATCATTGTATCCACCATAAATTCTCAAGTTCTCAAATATTTCCTTTAATCTCACCAAACAATCCTACCATGGTTTTAAATGATGAAGTTGGTTCACAATTTCCTATATTTTCTACCCAAATTGGGCTAGAGGAGACCGTCATTGAGGAAATAGAAGGGTCTTCTACAAAAAGGAAGTCTCGAGTTGCCTTTGCAATTGAAGAAGATAACACCTCATTAATTCATGGCTCAACATATCAATCAATCCAATTGTTGGTGTTGGTCAAGGAAAAGAAGCATTTTGGTTTGGAACATGCTTGGTGACTTCTAGAAGATCAACCAAAATGGTTAGGCTAGTTTCCTGAAAATTTCTCTAAAAGGACAAAGATTTCCACATCTGGGGCATATTCATCGTCATCTAATCCAGAAACATCGGTCGAAGATACCGAACTGACACACCATCTCCAATTGTCCGTCCAATGGAGCAAAAGGCAGTCAAAAGGAAGAACAAGGGGAAAAGAGTAGGAACATCTACCAATGTTGTGGACTTGACTGTTGTAGAGGAAGTAATGAGAGAAAGAAATGTTCTTAATGCCAAACTAGCAATCTTTAGGGAGAAAGAAATTGGAAAATGAGTATTATAACATTCGAATGAATGACACATCTATAATATTTGAAACTCAACTCGAAAACCATCAAGCCTTTTGTAAAATAAATAGGCATAAACTAGGAATCTAGTATTAATTTGTTATAATTGTCTTTTAATTTGTTTTAATCATCTTTTAATTTATTACAATCGTCTTTTAATTTGTATTTTTATGAATCATGTTTGACTTGTCTTTATTTTCTTTCTAATTTGTAACTGTAATTTAATTTGTTCAATTTTTTTTTAATTATGAAACTAGCTGTTGCTTAATTTGCTATTTAATTGTTCAATTCTCATTCATTATAGTACATCTCCTGCAAAAAATATTCTTTTTTCACTTGTTTATGCAATCAATCATTCAGACAATGGATCGAAATAATGACTGCTACAGAGTTTGGAAACAAATTGTTTATGAAACACTTGACGATGATAGTGATGAACAAATCATGAGGTACTTAAGTGCGATGCAACATCAATGAGAGAACAACAGTCAACACAGAAGGCCTAGAAGACTCATTAATTGTAATCGTGAAGATGGACATCTACGATTAATGAAAGACTACTTATCAGAAAATTCGGTATACACAGATACTCAATTCTGACATAGGTTCTGAATGCGGCGACAGTTATTCAATCGAATTGTCAATACTTTCAGTAATCACGATGAGTATTTACAAATGAGTCCTAATGCTGTTGGTGGAATGGGTTTCTCGCCATTGCAGAAGTGCACTACAACTATTCGTATACTCGCTAATGGATCACTTGCTAATTGTGTGGATGAGTCATTAGAATTGGCGAATGCACTGCAACTTAATGCTTACAAAATTTTGTAAAGGGTGTCAATGAGATATTTGGAGAAGAGTGCTTGAGAAGACCCAACAAAATGACATAAACTGCCTATTATAAATTAGAGATGCACGAGGGTTTTTAGGTATGTTGGGTTCTACTTGCATGCATTGCAAGTGGAAAATTTGTCCAATTGCATGGCATGGTCAATTTCGTAGAGGTGATCATCGTAAAACCACAATAATACTTGAAGTATATGCTTCACAAGACTTGTGGATTTGACATCATATTTTGGAGTTGCGGGTTCAAACAATGACATCAATGTTTAAATCAATTGCATGTGTTTGATGACCTTTTGCAAGGTCGAGTTCCTCCAGTACAATTTACAATTAATGGAACTCCATATAATATGGGGTACTATCTTGCAGATGATATTTATCCTAATTGGACCACATTTGTGAAGACCATACCAATGCCAGAAGGTCAAGAAGCAATGAGAAAGGATGTGGAACGAGCATTTGGTTTGCTCAAATCTCAATTCGCAATTATATGTGGTTCATCATGTGCCTGGAACATGGATACAATGAAGGCTAGGATATAATGTTGGCATGTATTATATTGCATAACATAATTGTTGAAGACGAACGAGATACATTTAGTGGTAATGTCGATGTTGATTATGATCACGTAGATAATGACGTTTCAAATGTTAAAGTATCTTGTGGTGTTCCTCCTCACTTTGCTACATACTTGCAAATAAGACGCGTTATGCATACAAGAGAAATTCATCAACAACTTTTAGCAGACTTGTGGAGCATATTTGGGAACGTTACAGTCACGAAAATAATAAAATTTGATTTTTCTTTGGAATTAATGTTTTTGCACTTTTTTTACTATCAAATTTATATATTTTTCATTTCTTTAACATTTAGTCATAAATAAAAATTATTTAAAAAATATTCATATATTTTTTCCTTCCATGTTTTATTAATTAAATTTAATTACTTAATTAATTATATTTAATTTAATAAATATTTAAATATTTAAAAGTGGGATCTATGTGGGGTCCACTAAAAGTTATTTAAGATCTCAAAATGAGATCTACCACTAAGAAAAAAATGAGAAAGATTTTGAGAGATCTTCAATCCTACATGACATTGTGGGGTGCACCAAAAAGTGGTCTAAGATTTCAATTTGGGATCTATCACTAAAGATGCTCTAATCTTCCAACGTCGAGATCTTCCATTTCTTTGTAGTGGGGGATCTTCAAAGAATGGATCTTCCACACTAAGATCTAGGGTGAAGATTATGTGATAAAGTTACTCTTAGAGCACCTTTAGTGCTGGGTCTTAGGGAGAGATCTTCAGCTGAAGATCTCTGTTTCCCCAGATCCACCACTAAATGGGGGATGAAGATCTCCACGGGGAGATCCGGTTCTTCTCCAAGAACTTTCAAGATCTGCACGATTTAAAAAAAAAATTAATGTTGTAACAGAAACGGGTGGGGAAGAAAATCGAAAAAGAAGAGCAACAAATCATACCTGAGGGGGAAGCGGAGGTAGAGTGATGACGAGAGGCGAGGAGGGGAGGGGGAAGAGGAGAGAGAGAGAGAGGAAAAAAAAGGGGTAGGGGGAAGGAATACGAAGGGGGAAGGGGAAAAAATAAAGGGAGGGGAGGGGAATGGTCTGGATGGGGAAGGGGAGGGAGGAAAGGAAAAAAAATAAAAAAAAATGGGGAAGGGGGACGAGGAAAGGAAAAAAAATAAAGAAATAAGGGAGGGGGAGGGGGAGCGTGTATGGGGAAGGGGAGAGAGGAAAGGGGAAAAGAAAAAAAAATAAAGGGGAGGGAGGGAGGGAAGGGAGGAAAAAAAAAGAGGGGGGAGGGGAGGTGGGGTGGGGAAGGGTGGGGAGATGAAAAAAATGAAAAAATTTAAAATTTAAAAAACTAGCCATTAAACTAGCCCTTTTTTTTATAAATTAGTTCACAACTAACTATTGGTGTATACAACTTTCATTTTCATTTGTCAATCTTTTTTCTCCAATCTCTAAGTTAAATTTTACTTGTGTGAAATGGATCCAAATCAATTTGATTGGCAAAGTTAGATGAATTTTTTACAAAATTACCATATGCCTCCTTCAACCCAAAATTCAGAAAATCGTCCCCCCTTTTTTCCCCCTCCTTTTTTACCATCACCACCACCAAATTATTTTATTATGTCAAGCACTCAAATCCCTTTCACTGAAAATTCTCAAAGTTCTCAAACATTTCCTTCAATGCCACCAAACAATCCTACCATTGTTGAAAATCATGAAATTGGTTCGCAATTTCCACAGTTTTCTACCCAAATTGGGCTAGAAGATACCGTCGTTGAGGAAGTACGAGGATCTTCCACAAAAAGGAAGCCTCGAGTCGCCTTCGCAATTGAAGAAGATACGTGCCTCATTAGTTCATGGCTCAACATCTCAATCGATTCAATTGTTAGTGTTAGTCAAGGAAAAGAAGCGTTTTGGTTAAGAGTTACGGAAAATTACAACAAATTTAGAGGTGAACTTCGTGGAAGGGCATTGAATCAACTGAAATCACAATGGCAAAAAATTAATCTAGGCATGCAAAAATTCAAAGGTCAATACAAGCAAGCGATATCATTGAAGAAAAGTGGTTGCACGGAGAACGATGTCATGCTTCATACATATGTCATATGAAAGGAAGACGAAGGAAGCGATTTTGGTTTGGAACATGCTTGGCGACTTCTGAAAGATCAACCGAAATGATTAGACCAGTTTCCTAAAAATTGCTCTAAGAGGACATAGATTTCTACAACTGGGGCATATTCATCGTCATCTAATGCAGAAACACGGTCTCCAATTGCCCGTCCAATGGGGCAAAAGGCAGCCAAAAGGAAGACCAAGGGAAAAGGAGTAGGAACATCTATCAATGTTGTGGACTTGACTGGTGTAGAGGAAGCAACGAGGGACAAAAATATTGTGAACGCCAAATTAGTAGTCTTACGAGAGAAAGAACTAGAAAAAGAGTATTACGACATTCTCATGAAGGACACATCTACAATGTCTGAAACTCAACTCCAAGAACATCAAGCCTTTTGTAAGATAATTAGGCGTAAATTAGGAATGTAGTATTAAAATTAGTCGTATTTTATTTTGTTGTTATTGTCTTTTAATTTGCTGTAATTGTCTTTTAATTTGTTCTTATTGTCTTGTATTTTGATTTAGTTAATTAATTTGTCATTATAAACTAGCCATTATAAAACTAGCCATTTTGAACTAGCCGTTATAAACTAGCCGTTATAAAACTAGCTGTTATGAACTAGCCGTTATAAAACTAGCCGTTATTATTTGCTATTTATTTGTTCAATTCTCATTCATTGTTGCACATCTCCTACAATCATTCATACAATGGATCAGAATAATGAGTTCGATAGAGTTTGGAAACAAACTGTTTATGAAACACTTGATGACGATAGTGATGAACAAATACTGAGCTATTTATGTGAGATGCAACATCAAGGAGGCAATAACAATCAACATCGAAGGCCTAGAAGAGTCATTAATCGCAATCGTGAAGATGGACATCTACGATTGATGAATGACTACTTCTCAGAAAATTCAGTTTACACAGAGACTCAATTCCGACGAAGGTTCCGAATGTGGCGACAATTGTTCAACCGAATTGTCAATGATCTTAGTAACCATGATGGGTATTTCCAAATGAGACCTGATATTGTTGGTAGAACGGGTCTCTCGTCCTTGCAAAAGTGTACTGCAGCTATCCGGATATTGGTATACGGATCACCTGCTCATTGTGTGGATGAGTACATTAGAATTGGCGAATGCACCGCAACTCAATGCTTACAAAAATTTGTAAGGGGTGTCAATGAGATATTTGGAGAAGAGTACTTGAGAAGACCCAACAACAATGACATAAACCGCCTACTACAAATTGGAGATGCACGAGGGTTTCCAGGTATGTTAGGTTCTATTGATTGCATGCATTGGGAGTGGAAAATTGTCCAGTTGCATGGCAGGGTCAATTTCATAGAGGTGATCACCGCAAACCTACAATAATACTTGAAGCAGTTGCTTCACAAGACTTGTGGATTTGGCGTGCATTTTTTGGAGTTGCCTGTGTTTGATGAGGTTTTGCAAGGTCGAGCTCCTCCAGTACAATTTACAATTAATGGAACTCCATACAATATGAGGTACTATCTTGCAAATGGTATTTATCCTAATTGGGCCACATTTGTGAAGACCATACCTATGCCACAAGGTCCGAAAAGAAAATTATTTTCAAAATGTCAAGAAGCAGTGAGAAAGGATGTTGAACGAGCATTTGTTGTGCTCAAATCTCGATTCGCAATTATATGTGGTCCATCGCGTGCCTGGAACATGGATGCAATGAAGGATATAATGTTGGCATGCATTATATTGCATAACATGATTGTCGAAGATGAACGAGATACATTTGGTGGTAATGTCGATGTTGATTATGATCATGTAGATAATGACATTTCAAATGTTGAAGTATCTTGTGGTGCTCCTCCTGACTTTGTTACATACTTGCAAACAAGACGCGTAATGCATACAAGAGGAATCCATCAACAACTTCAAGCAGACTTGATGGAGCATATTTGGGAACATTGCGGTCACGAATATAATGAAAATTGATTTTTCTTTAAAATTAATGTCTTGCATTTTTTTATTATCAATTTTATGTATTTTTTCATTTAATTGTCTTTTAGTTATAAATAAAAATTATTTAAATTTTATCATTTCTTATTATTAATATATTTTTTTCTATGCTTTATTAATTAAAATTAATTACTTAATTAATTAAATTTAATTTAATCAAAATTTAAATATTTAAAAGTGGGGTCCATGTAGGACCCATTAAAAATTATCTAATATCTCAATTTGAGATCTACCACTAAAAGAAAAAATGTCACATATTTTAAGAGATCTTCAATCCTACGTGACACTATGGGATCCACCATAAAGTGAGCTAAGATCTCAAATTGGGATCTACCATTAAAGATGTTCTTAGTGTCCATGTTGAGTTGGCCTGATTTCATATGACCCCTGATTTGTTTTTCTTTTTTATGTTAATATATATGTAATTTATGTGCAAAAACTAAATAAAAATATATATACCAGATCAAATAGGCCTATAATTTTCATGCTTATATTTTTCGAGTCCATATATTGATAGGCCTCATGAGCCAAGCTAAATTGAACACGTTTCTACTTGGCCACACATTAAAAAGCCAACAATTTTGTGATCATTTTGACAACTCTATTGTCATTTAAGTATGAGTTAAACTCTTATCAAAATATGGTTACTTTCTTTTTTTAGGAAGAAATATTGTTACATTTTATAAGTATAAATATCTCTATTTTATATAATTAAATTCAAATTGTTTTATATGATAAATTCTAATAATTTTGTTACAATTATCATATAACTCTTGATAAAAAGGAAGGAAAATAAGTAATTTCAAGAACTACTTTAAAAGACTTTTGTAACACCCCGTGTGCACCCGGTGTATTATCATTATGATTATATCAGATTAGCGCTTAAACACTTTAATTAAAAACTTGCGGAAGCATAATCGAAAACCATATTTCTTGATTTCATTATGTATGGAACATATAGCATCTCAACATGAACAACACAAGCCCCTGCTTATCCAGAATGGCAAAACCATAGGCAGATAAACAAAATATCTCAACAGACATAACCAGGAGGAAGCATCAATAACATATCATAGCTGGTTATGTACATATATACATCAGTATCAAAACCACAACCGTGGTTATACAAAAGAATGAGCCAACACAGGCCTTGGCCTCAAAGACCACTTCCTCACATGAGGGTATACAAAACTATATAGAGCATATACAAATATATCATGTGTGCACACACACACCTTCCCTCTACAGGGGTACAAAACAACCATCAAACCAAAATGAGCTACCTAGCTCCTCTTCAGCTGTCCACAGCCAGGCAAACAGTGTCTCTACTGGGGCCTCCTGCCCTGAGACCGCTCCTCTCTGCTAGAAGCGTCACCTGTAACAACATAAACCCCACACGGGGTGAGATACACATCTCAGTAAGCTCAGGGTCCTTGGAGGCATCTCCTCCACCCTGGCTCACTTTCCATGACACACGTCATCAAGGCATCACAAACAATCTGGCCTCCCGGCCCTCATAACAATACAAGCAAGTCATCTAGCTCTAATGTAAGGTGGATCTAATCAACACCAAACCTCAGTGTGAAACCGGAATTCACACCCGTGCCATCCCATCGGGAGCTATCCCTTACGCATGGACGCACGTATATGGTACCTCCGAGAATAGGCAATCAACCGCAACGGGACACACCTATCTCTTGGTCTTAGGGGATCATCATCACCCCGGGATCATCATCACCCAAGAGCAAACCAACTAGGAGGAAACCATCTCCTAGGGAGGTCCATATCTATCTAACTGGCCAGAAGATCTATCAACAGGTATCATACACGTACAAGCATAGATACAAGCATACATATCATTATGAGTAATGCAACAACCATCAATGCATGCATCATGAATGCAACCATCACTCCCTCGGAGTATGGTGGAACACAGCAAGTGGGAAACATCCCCAAGGGACCAAGAACTTACCTGGCAAAGCCGAGCTCTGCAGTTCTTTTCCTGCTCTGTGGTCTACGCCACTGACACCCTCGGTGTCACGCCCTATACAAGGCACATAAGCACATATCACAGCCAATTCAACTACATAAGGCATAAACATACTAAAAAGCATAATTGTTGCATAAAATTCTGCAGATTTTACACCCACTTGGAAAAATCACAAATCCTTGTGGGAAGCTCCTAAAATCACGAGAATTTAGAGGCATCAAGATCTATCTCTCATCTTTTAAACAAAACTGGTTTCATCAAATTCCATGAACCACAGCCTCTGCAGTGAACCAAAAACCAGAACTGTCATGCACTGCAACAATGCTGACAGCAATATACCAGCTCAAATAGCCATCTTTCCACGACAGCCCACACCAGGATACTTGTCCAAATGACTTGATATTTTACAGGCATGAAGTTCACATACCAATCTTTCTATAGCCACTGGAATCACTCGATTTGGATCATCCTAGACAGAGTTATGACTTCTGCAAAATTGATCACTGCAGCAGAAAAATCTGCTAAAAACAGAGTATAACAGCCTGTTGTACTCTGCACCATAATTTCTAGGAGTCTCCAAAAATAGCACGAAAATTCCAGAATGAACCTAACCCTCTTAGCTTTCAAATGGCACTGGTTTTAGATCATTTGGACACCGATAGCTCCTGCTATGGACAAAACACCAGAACTGCCCAAATAGGTGTTCTTGGCTGTCATGAACATACATGCATGATTTATGCATAGAACACCATTTCAACTTAAAATCAACTTCTACACACTCCAAATCATACTTCAAAACTGTCTCACCCTCTTAAAACTCAACATTCACCAATCTCACTCCAACCCTAACCCTAACCTCAAGAATTAAGGAGAAATAGGAGGAGATTACCAACCTTAGTGTTCAATAGACCAAAATGGAGGGTAGACCAGCACTCTATGGCTTCCAATCACGGTTTAGCGGCACCGAACGAAAATGGGCAGACTCAAAACTCACTCTTCTCTTCAAATCACCAACACCCAAGCTCAAATGCAACAAAGGACAAGGAAAAAGGCTTTCTTCCTTGCTTGTTTCAGGAATTTCGGCCACTAATCAAGTGAAGATGGCTTGGGGACAGCTTAAGGAAGAAGAAGAAACCAGAAAAGAAGCAAAAGAGAGGAAGAAATAAGTAGAAAACGTAGGGGGCTGCATTTAACATGGAACGGGGTGCGTTTAGCAACTTTACCCCTGATAAAGACCAAAATACCCTTTCGTAAATCCGCGTAATTTCGCAAATATCACCCAAAATTACCTTAATTAAATTTAGTGATATTACAACTTTTTCCTTTTTTCATCTTTTAAATAAGATGAAAAAAGAAAAAAATAATTTTTTATTAATTTAAATTATTTTATTTATAATATCATAAATTAAAATACTTTTAGTTAACATTAAATATCTTTTAGGTATTCATTTTCTTATTTTTTTTTTAAATAGACAACATTTATTAGTTTTGATTTTCAAGAAAGGTATATTATTACAAAACAATATATTATTCAATTTCATTTCTTTCTTTTATTTTTGCTATACATTCATTTTGTCATTAATAAACTATGCTAGATTTTGTAGTTTTTTTTATATCTATCTAGTCTAGATAATATGTTGTCTTAACTACCTTTTTAAGAGTTATGTATGTTCAAATATATTACTTCATATATATATTAGATACATATATAATTTTAAATTTTTAATATATACCGGATCAAACTGATTCAATTACTGACCCACCGGTTGGATCATTGACCCACTGACTCACTACCTCGACCAGTTCAATGACCGAACCGGTTTTCACAACTTTGAATACAAGTAAACTGGATATGTTATCACGAGAGCATCAAATACAGCTAGCGCAAGTTGTTTAGTAAAGGCATGGAGCCATTCAATTCCTAATCAACAACGATGGCAGATTCATCAACGTGGTTGATGCGCATGCGTTTCTTGGATGAGAATCCTTTGGATGAACCACCGCCGCCACCACCACAACCTCGACGCAACCGCAACGCCAGAGATCGTGCTCCTCGCCGCAACGCCCCATCATATCACCACTCACCTCCCCAATCTTTCAACAATAGTGGAATACTTATTAACAAAGCTGGTAATGTTCAGGGAAACGACAACGGGTCCATCATTTTGGTGACTTTGACTCCACAACAAAGACCTACTATTAATTTGCTTAAACATGTTACTCTTCATGTTATCTATCGTATTGTGCCTCTCAAATAACTGGTGTGGCAATAGCTCTAATCATGGTTTAAAATTAAGGTTGCTGCGCGGTTTATCAATATCTCAAAGACTGCAATATAGGCCTCAGTTGTGTCACAAATTGTAATTTATTACGTACCATGACGCTAATAAAATGTCTGCAATTTATCACACCAATTGCTGCCACCTTTTTCCTTATCTTCATAATAGTATATATTATCTATTAGTCATGAATATTATATTTTTCTTTTAGCTCTATATTCTACAATCTGCATACACATATATTTTGTTCTTTTCATCATGAAATTTGTGCAAAGGCGGACCCACACTGGTTTTTCTGTCCACACGTGCGGACATAAACATTTTATCTTCTTTTTTTTAATAATATCTGAGTTAAAAGGATTAAACCTTTCTTCCTCTACAACTCTGCGATGAGCACTCACGTCTCGACCTCGACCTCACCTCCTCTATCGACTGCCACCATCGACCATTCGGCCACCAGAGTCTCCTCGTCGACACCGTCGCGCAAAACCTTCGGTCCACGACTTCGAGTTCCCGCACTGACACCGTCGTCAACGACTTCATTTGCTCCCCCCGTCGGCAATGGCTTCATTTGCTCCCTTGGCCTTGTCGTCCATCGCATCAGCAACCGCGACCTGTTCAAGCATGGAATAGTAAATGACCATTTTAATGCTTTTTCTAATTGGGTAATTTGGGTTAATGATGAAGTAGCAGTTAACCCCTGTAATTGGTTTGGAGTTGAATGTTCTGATGGAAGAGTAGTGGTCTTGTAAGTTCTGATTTTGTGATGTTTTCCAGAAACTATATATATGTAACTTTCTGTTCAATTTAATTTATGGCCAGAGGCAGAACAAAAAAATGAATATCTTTTCTTCTTCTTGTTATTAGTAAAACTGTTTGATCTATGATATTTTAAGATTGTTAAATCATATTACTATGGTTCATATTGTTGGTTAGATAGTATTAGTATCATGTTGATCTGCCTGATCATAAGGATGTATTTTGTTTGGCAGGAATTTGAAAGACCTTTGTCTTGAAGGAAATCTAGTACCTGAGCTTGCAAACCTTGTTCACATAAAGTCCATGTAAGTAATTACTTGTTACCAATTTGTGTTATTTATTGCAGATTTGAAATAATATCCTGATGAAATTAGATGAGAACTGAAAATGGAATTTGCCCTTTTTGTGTGTTTGCTAATTGGCTTTACTGTTAGTGTAGGTTGTGGGTTGTGCCAAGCAGCCAAGGAGTAGGTCAGCATGGTGTATGCATTAGTACAGTTATTCATTTTTTTAACTATTTATCCTGCATCTCTTTAACTGGCTAAAGGGTGAGATTCTTATAGTAAATTTTGTATTTTGCTATTACGCTATGATGCTTAGTTCTGGTGATGAAAAATATGAATTTTTGTCTAAATGTAAGCCAATGAAGATAATCTGAAAATTATTTTCTATACTTATTGTGGGTTCTAAATGCTTAGGGCTGGGAATTTGCAATCGCTAGGTTCTAATTGTGGGTTCATAATAATTTAACAAGTCTCGATGAAAGGTAACTTTCTATACTTATTTATTTGTTATAATTGTTTTAATTGCATAAATAGTATAATTGATATTTACTTTTTTATTTGTCAGGAATACAATCTTATTTCAAACGTCTAAAATCCACAAATACAGAAATAGAATCCGATCACCCTCAGAGAGAAAATGTTTCAATTGTGGAACCACCTCAAGCATCTCAATTTCAAAGTTTTGAACAATCACCTCAAGCAAAAGTTAATATAGAAAATCTTGAAGCAGATCCGGGTAAAAGACCTTCAATTTATTCAATGACATCAAATCCTATAGAGAGAGAGGATATTCGAAGAGCTTATTTGCTCAAGGGACCAACTCAACCAATTCTTAAACCATTCCCTCAAATGGAAATATTTGGAAAAATACGTAGATTCAATCCTAAGTGGTATGAAGAATTTGGTTCTTGGTTGGAGTATAGTGTATTACCAGATGCATGTTTTTGCTTGTATTATTATCTATTTGATATGCAGGTTGAAGGTAGTGGTTCGACGAATGAAGCATTTGTCAGTATGGGGTTCAAAAATTGGCAGAAGAAGGATAGAATCAAAGTTCATGTTGGGGAGTATAGGAGTGTTCATAATAAATGTTATCAAGCTGGTCAAGATTTGATGAAGCAAAAACAACATATTGATATTGCCTTTTCAAATATGGAGGATCAACAAAGAATTGATTATCGTATTCGGCTGAAAGCTTCTTTTAGATTGTACTAGATACCTACTACGAAATGATCAGCCTTTTCAGGGACATGATGAATCTAAAAGTTCAAATCAATAAGGTTTATTTCTTGAAATTCTATAGTTTTATAGTAAGCCAAATAAAGAGATGAGTCATGTGGTCTTGCAAAATGCCCCCCATAATCACAAAATGACTTCACCAAAAATTCAGAAAGATCTTGCTCAAACTTGTGCTGATTTCACTGTTAAAGCAATAATTAGTGATCTCGGGAATGATTACTTTTCCTTGCTATTTGATGAAGCTCGTGATGTTGCAATTAAAGAACAAATGGCAGTTATACTTCGATATGTAAACAAAAAAGGGTCTTTGTTGAATGTTTTATTTGCATAATTCATGTTTCAAATACTACTACACAATCACTAAAAGAAGCGATTGATGAGCTATTTTATAAACTTGGTTTAAGTTTGTCTAAATGTCACGGTCAAGGCTATGATGGTGCTAGTAATATGCGGGGTGAATTCAAAGGGCTTAAGAGTTTGATTTTGGCAGACAACAAATCTGCATTACACATTCATTATTTTGCTCATCAGTTACAATTGGCACTTGTGAGGGTTGCAAAATATCAGAAAAATATTCAAGAATTTTTTGACATGCTTGAAAAGATGGCTACCGTTGTGGAGGATTCATGCAAGCGGAAGAAAATTCTTCAAATGAATCAATATGAGTATATCATTGAAAGAATTGCTTGTGGTGAAATACCAACTAGAAGATGTTTAAATCAAGATACAACCTTAAAGCGACCTAGAGACACTCGTTGGGATTCACAATTTTGGTACAGTTACAAGTGTTATCTCATTATTTTCTCCAATAATTTCCTTGATGAAAATTATTGAAGACGACCCTAAGAATGATGCTGCAAGAACTGATGCAGATTGCATTTTGTATGCCATAGAGGATTTTGAGTTTGCATTCTTGTTGCATCTTATGCAACTTATCTTGGGGATTTCTTATGAGTTGTTGCAAGCACTACAAAGAAAAGATCAAGACCTTTTAAATGCAATTGGTTTAGTAAACATAGTCAAGTCTCGTTTACAAGAGGTGAGAGATAATGACTTTGATGAATTGCTTCAAGAAACCAACCTTTTTGCCAATAAATATGATATTGACATTCCAAATATGGAGGACGTTTATTGTCCTAAAGGGAGATCAAGATGGAGATTGGAATCATTCACATTCTTGCACTACTTTAAAGTGAAGTTATTTAATAGAGTGATAGATACTCAGGTTCAAGAGTTGGGTGATCGATTTGATAATGTCAATACCAAGTTGCTTGAGTGTTTGAGTTGTCTCGATCCTCATGACTCATTTGCTACTTTTAACAAAGAAAAGTTGATTGAGTTTACTAGATTTTATCCTTTGGAATTTAATGAGCATGTAGATATTCCTTTTCTTTCTTCAAGTCTCAGTAATTTTATTGTTGATGTAAGAGCTGATTCTAATTTTGTCAATTTGAAAAGAATTTCTGACCTTGCTTTGAAGATAGTTGAGAAGAGAAAAGATATTGTTTATCCATTTGTTTATTTGTTGATAAAGTTGGCACTCGTCCTACCGGTAGCAACGGCTAGTGTTGAGCGAGTTTTTTCTGTAATGACTTTTGTTAAGGATAAGTTGCGCAATCGAATTAGTGATGATTGGTTTAATGCATGCATGCTAACTTATGTTGAACGTGATGTATTTAAGAAGATTGATGATGAAGATATAATGCAATATTTTCAAGGAATGAAGAATCAAAGAATGCTTTTGTAATCACGGTATTTACTTTGTAGCTTATGTTATTTTTGCTGTTATCTAGTCTTTTTTATTGTGTTGCTCTAATTTTTTTGCTTCATATCTTCTGCTTGCTAGTCGGGTTTAATTGGGGAATGACTTTTATATCTCCCAATTGATGCCGGATTTGACATTCTCAAACGAGTTAATATTCTAGAGATGATGACTTTTTACTGTGATTTTACTCGCCTTCTGTACAGGTAATGTTGACTTTTTTATTCATAATTATAAATAGAATGATGATGTATGGATGCACTAAAGTATATTTTCATGTGTGTTTTGGAGGATTGGTAAAATTTAGGAGTTTAATGTTTGGTCAAACTATTATTTACATATTGTTACAAAAATAATTATGTATGGGTCGCTGATTTCCTACTTGCATTGGTGGTACGTTTATATATGTCTAATCAATTATTTTGCTCGGTAGTGTGTTGTTAATGGTCGATTGTGTTCCTCTTAGTAAAATAGAAATTAAACAATAAGTTTGCACTTTCACATTCCCCATATATTTGCGTTCTATAGAATGAAGCACTTTTAGTGCAAATTAGACGACGTTTGTGATCAGAATTTCGTAATATTCGTGCTTACTGTTTTCGTTGGAGCAGATAGAGTTGCAAATTAAGCTTATAATTAGGATGGAGCACCATATTATTACTAGGGTTATTCATGGACACCTCAAAAGGAGTTTGTAAACTTTGAATAAGCAGAATAAATATGATTGACTACGTAAAGCTTTATTATAATTATGTTTTCATTTTCTAAAATTTAATTAATCTTGTAATTTTAGTTACTCCAATAAATATTTTCTAACTTCATCCCTAATTGTGTTATAATGCCATGTGAACCATGTAGATGAAGTTTTCTTTTGGCTAAAATGTTTTTCGTATTCACAAATATAGAAATATTCAAAAAAAATTTATGTAAAAATGCAGTATGTTTTTCTTCTAACAAAATTGAAATATATTATATTTTTACAAATCCAAATCTATAATGATGAAATTTTATATTCATTATATATGTAATCGATATAAAAGAATAATACGTGTAAGTTTGACTGTTTGAATCTTGCTTTGACAAAAAAATGATATATTTTAATTTTTTGAAGACAAAATATATTCAAAATTTTGTATAAATGAATTTTAAACATTTTCATAATTTTTAATAAAATATCTTTTTTCTTTTATCTTTTTTCAGGTAAAAGTACCGTTTTTTTATTGGACACTATTTACGCTTAGCACACCAATTTATTGTTAATCAGGTGGCAAACCCCCCACCTCCCAGTTGCTTATTCCACTCTGTTGCACGCTTCGCATCTACCCGATGATCTCCATCATCCATTCGATGTTCTTCTATGCAACAACACCTTCACTACTAGAAAAGCGGTCTTTTACGAAACCCCTTCTAAGACGGTTCCCAAAAAATCGTCTTAGGCGGTGACAATTTTGTAAATAATACGATGTATACAGCGACGGTTTTATAATAACCGTCTTCGGAGTGCAGTGTTCAAAGACGGTTATTATAAAACCATCTTTAAATTTGCGATTTTCTCTCTCCTCATTCAAATTTTGAATCACAAATTTCGAAGCACGACCGTTTCGTTTCCTTTTCTCTCCTCTCACAATTTCGCTTGCTTTCTCTTTCTCTCTCACCTCAGTCAGAGCCATGTCTCACTCCCCCCTGAAGCGCCGTCACCGCCGCCACCATGTACCTCGTCTGGTCTGTCTTCTCCACGTGCCACCCCGCCAAGGCGATTGCAGAGGGCCCTAGCGAGGTCCCAAACTGGAAGGTTGAGCTTGTGGAATCGGGGCAAAAATAGGGTGGGATGGTCCTCATCGTACCCCAGGGTAGACACGCGGTGAGGCTCGGCAACGACGCCGAGATTAGCCAGGAGGTTCTGGTTGAGAAGGGTTCCATTTACTCGGTCACGTTTTGTGCGGCTCGCACGTGCGCGCAATTGGAGTCCATCAACGTCTCGGTTCTGCCTGCGTCGCAGATGATAGACCTACAGACACTGTACAACGTCCAGGGATGGAACCCTTACGCGGTTTCTTTCAATGCGGAGGAGGACACTTTTAGGTTGGTATTTAAGAATCCCGGCATGGAGGATGACCCCACTTGTGGCCCCATCATTGACAACATTGCTATCAAGAAGCTTTTCACTCCTGATAAACCCAAAGGTTTGAATTCCTGAAAAGAGTTATTGACATGATTAAGGTTAGGAGTTGGCTGTGGCTTCAGGCTAGGCTAAAATTGTCTTCCATGCCATCATATGAGTAGTGGACCTCTTGTATGTCCTCTTCACTTCATGAACATATTTTGATATAGTTGGGTTTAGGATACCCCTTTGTGCATAATTCTTCTTTCCATTAAGTTCTTATTATTATTTATTTTTTATCAAGTTCTAATTATAAGGTGCTATGTTTGCTGATAGCTTGGCGGTGTGTAAAAGTTTAATATTGGTTGGGATGTTTTGGATGTGCTTTTTAGTTTTTCAGCTTGTGGAAAAGGATAATCACCTAAAAATGAATGACTTAGTGACTTATGATGATGGAAAATTGTTTTTTTCTTCACTAATTCTGGGATCACAAAATTTTAATGATGGAATTCTTAAAAATTACACATAGATTGTTCTGGCACTAATTTTAATTTTTTTAGTAATTTAGTTCAAATAATTGTATGAGAGAGGAGCTATTCTTTACTCTTTATCTGCAATTTGAAGAAATCATTTTCCATTTATATTGACTTTCCAAGATTAAAGGGGTAGTTGAAAACTTGAGGAGGAAGATACTCACCATATATACAAGCCAAAGTTGATAAGGAAGCCGTTGGTTTGCCACTCCAAAAATATGGTGGGATTACACATAATCGATCACTGAAACTTGCTCTCAAAAAGTTGGCCGGGAATGTTCCACTAGTACTATTAGTTTGCTAGTTAGTTAAGGGAGGAGTTTTGGTAGGTTATTTTGGTGTCATGAGCTCTCGCACAGGCTGCTATTATATTAATGAAAAGTTTTGCTCTGGGTGCAGAATTCGTATTCTGATCAAGCTATGATTATTAGGTGTTATGATTGCTTAGTTAGGTGCAAAATTTGTTCAAGTTTTGCTTATTAGTGTAGATTTCTTCAGTTGTTTTGCTTCTGTTTAATTAGGTCTGTGATGGTAGTTTGGTTGGGTAAAAGCCCAACAGAGGTTGAAAATATTTTGAAGAAAATTATGAATTTGTTTATAAATAAATGACTTTTTTAGTAGGAAATATGAGAGAAAGAAAACTTTCATTACCGAATATCTTAAACAAGAACATTTATATTGTTTTTTTCCCGTGATTTATATTTATAAATAGCAAGTACAAACAAAAAAGTAAGCGGTATGTACTATCAATTTTCCTTTATTATCTATTTATTTATTTCCTTTCATTGTCCTGCACTCCTCAATTTCTTAACAGTGAAATCCCACCTCTTGGACAGACAATTGTGAAGAAAGTGACTATGAATACTTGTTATAAAATATAAAAAATAATCAATGATTATTTTAGTATACCCATTTTTCTCTTTATCTCATATTTAATTTTATCTCTTTTTTGTTTTATAATACATCTAATATCATATTTTTCTTTCTATCTTTCACTTCTATCCACTTATAATGTATACCCGGAAATCACTTCTAAATAATGAATTATAATAAACAGAGTGGAATTTAAGCCAGGGAAGTTGATTTTTTTCAAAGAATATATAAATATGATGAAGAAAAATAGAATAAATAATGTAACTCTCTTAAGTCATTTCGATTCTGAGACTGAGACACTCATTTTTTTGTTCTCTGTGGGATTCGGACATCAAACCTACTTCCCTCTCCTTTTTCCTCTTCCGCCTCCTTTTAAACCCTATCAAGGCCTTCACCCACAAACCAGGACACCATTAATTTTTCCCTCAAAACTATGCCAAATTAATGCTGTGAATTTATTTTGTTAATTTCTAAGTTGTGGTTACTGGTCTTTTCGTTTCAGGAAAAATATTTCAGGAACAATGGTGAACAACGGAACATTGTAGGATACATATAAGGTATGTCGGTTTTCTTCCATTCCTTTTTAATGGGTGAAAATTCTATTGTCAAGCATTTCTGGAAATGGAATATAATTTGATCATCATAAAGAGGTGGTGGCATTGTTTTTGGTTGCATATCTGGGGGAGTTGTCCTGTTGTTGATTCAAATTATGAGAATCAATCAGTGGGTCAGTGATTTTGTTGGGTTTCATTAATCCTTTGTGTTGTTTTTAACCTATATATATATATATATATATATATATATATATATTAAATATTAGAAGTTTCTTAAAATATTAGAATATAAAGATTTACCTTAAAATGAATTGCAATGGACGATAATTTGAGAAATATGGTGTTTAAACTGAACGTTAATTATTAACTATAACTTTCTTATGTGGTTTAGTAATTTTGTGTAATAAAGGCCTTCAAAACTCTGACATTCTGATTTCTGAGTTTAATATGCCCATGATATTACCTCTTGAGATGTAGATCATTATTAGGTTGTTTCTGACGATATTTAAGAGTGAAGCAAATGATAGATGTCTCAATCTTGTATGAGTGTTCAACGCCGTCACCTCATTCTTATTTTCCCTAGTATCATGAAACTAGCTAGGATAAATGCAGGATAAAAATAATACGTGGAATCTTGCAAGGAGTATAGAACTGTGTGGAATGGCTGAGTGCTAACAACATGTCGTTCTTTCTTTAAAGTTTTACTTTTTATCTGTTCTAAAAAGCTAAAACCAGAAATAATTTTGATTTGAACATCTTCCATATAAGGTGGCAAGTTGTTTACCCTAGGTACAATGCACAAGTGAATCTTATGAATTGTTATCTACTTGTCTTTCAGGATACACAAAGTGTTGAATTAATAACAAGTAGTGTGGTAAATTTATATAGATGAACAACTGGTTCCCATTGCAGTAATGCCATTCACTCAATTACTATTTGATTTGCATTGTTATTTAGTATACTTGAATGTGGTGTGTCTTTGCTAGTTGTCACAGATTTCGTTCAATTTCTGGCACTTTATTTTAGGACCTGTTTGATGTGAGAAAAAAGTTTGTTTTCCTCTTCCGTTTTCATATATAATGTTATAGAAAAATGATTAATTTTTGTTTATTTCCTATTTTTAAAGACTTATACAAAAAAAATGAAAGTAAGTTTTTTGTCCATTATAGAACATGGACAGTAAAGTTGAACATAATGAAGTTTAGACTTTTTGTTATTTTATGTTCTTTGCAGAGAAGGGACAAGCCAGACATGAGATATAAAACAAAAGGTTTATATTATCTTGATTAGTCATTAACTTTTTTTTATCAATTGATCGGATACTAAAGATTTATTGGCCTTTTTATGTATATTGATTTAGTTATTAATACTAAGTTTGTGTATTTCTATTTAATTTTTTTTAAAAGACCTTAAACAAAGTCGATTATAAGGAAACCGTCTTAGAATGTGGACATTCTAAGACGATTTTTCCTAAAAACCGTCTTTGTTTAAATTTACTTTTTTTTTTTTATAAAAAAAAACACATTAAATTAAGACGGTTCCCTTGAAGAACCATCTTAGAATTGTTTGTAATAAAGATGGTTTTGGAATCGTCTTCGAAAATGATGATCTTTTATGTCATTCAATACAAAGATGGTTGAAGAATCATCTTTGAAGGCGTAAAAAAACCGACTTAGAATGACGATTTTGTACTAGTGCTTATTCTATATGTCGTACCCTGAGTGTCTTTGAAAATCACAAGTTGTGCTTTGGCCATTCCTATTTTAGGAGTGTTCTCGAGCTAAGTACTTGTTTTCCGTATTTGCAAAAGCTCGTGCATGAAATTAACTTACATAAGAATTATTTTAATTGATGATTAATTGTCGTCAAAAAATTTGTATAATTATCTTTTAGCGAGATCTTTTTAACATTTTTTTCATTTGTAAGGTGGATCTTACTTAAGAGCATCAGTTCAATATCATTCAAATCAACAAATTAATTATTAATATCTGTGATTTAGGAAAAAAAAACAAAAATTTCAATTAAGAATTAAAAAATAGCCTGTGAATTTTGTATCTATTCCTTGCCCACCTACCATCTTTTTGGGAGTATAAAACGTGCATATATACCAAGAAAATTTGGTGTAAATATATTCTTATATATCTTTTTAAAAACGTGAAAGGAAAAGCAAACACGAGTAGTATCCAGCGGCCGGTGTTGTAGAATATTAATTGGCTAGATTTAGGGTGATATTGGATGAACAAGTTGCTTCACATATATTATTCTTATTGAACTTATAGTTGGTTCAAATTATTTACCCTCACATTCACATTCATAAAAAATATCTCTATTCTCTAATAACATTTTTTAAATCTCATCTTACTAATATTACCCTATTTTTTTAATTAGTATACTATTTTTTTATGTATTTTAATTATTAAAAATATTTTTATTTTAAAAATATTAATATTTTAAGTTAACCAGAAAAATGAAAACTATATTTTTGTCACAAGATAAAATGCACAAAAAATATCATATAAACATATTTTTATGTAATTTATTTTTATCAATTAGTTCAATGTTAATTTTATCAGTAATTCAATTATTAGTCTAACTATGTTAAGTTCAATTAAAAAATAATATTTCTTTTTTTCTTTTCAACAACTTTTCCATTAATTTTACCAAATTTAACCAGACTAATCATTCAAAAGACTTCCTCATTGTAAAGATTAATTTGCTCATATATAATGCCAGTGGAACTGTGACTTTAAGCAACATTTTATTTGTAATTAAGGTCAAGACTTTAAAGACTTTAAAATAACCGGCCATGATAAATAATGAAATTTGAATTTTCACGACCTAATTTTGATGGAAAAAATTACTTTATCTAAGATTAAATTTAGATTTTCCCCATTTTGTAGAAGCTATAGTAGGGTTGGGGATGTGAACCCCTGTCCTACCTTGTCCAACATTATCTATCTATCTATTTATTATATATTTATCTATGTATAATCTATCTATCATAGAAAATTGAAATTTAAAAATATTTATTTATACAGTAATTTTTATTTATTGATTTGAAAATTCAAAAATAAAAAATGTCAAAATATATGTTTATTTATTTATTTATATAACACTTAAATACATTTTTAGTTATTACCACGTTTCAGTTTTTATAAAATTACTAAGTTTTGATTTTGATCTCTATAAAAAAATTATTTATTTTTCATCCTTCCATATTTTAAATTACAGTTTTTAATTTTAATTTTTTTAAGATAGATAAATAAAATATAATTTAATGGTTTAGAGAAAGTTTTTAGTGATAAAACATCATTAATTATTGATTTGTGAGTCATTGATACGGATTTTTTTTTATCTTTGTAATTTAATATTTATTTATATTTTGTGCTTCAAAATTTTTTATTTTTTTATTTTAGTCATTACAAATTATATTTTTCATCTTTAAAGTACTTTAGATAATCTTTTAAACAATAAAAAAATCTTATTTAAAATGTCATAAGAAAAAAATAAAATATACAAAATTTGTTAGAATTAAAATAAAAAATAAAATTTTCAAGTATTAAAAAGAAGAAACTGTTAAATTATAAGGACGAAGAAGATATTTAAAACATTATTTGTCAAAGCAAACTCATCTGAGAAATATTGGAAACGAGGAAACGGACGGTTCCAAAATCATAGGAATAGTTATGGGATATATACTCTCTTCCCATTAGAACTCATGCTGATGCGATGCTGCTACTTAGTATTAGTTTATAGCTTCGTGAACAAGCAAAGCACAAGATTCTCTAAGTTAAACCTATAAATTGCTGGCTCAGCTAGCACATAATTCACATCAAGGCAATTCCAAGGGCTAAAAAACATCAAATTACATAGAATTTTTAGGTGTAACCAAAGTACGTACCAAACCATGGCATTGACAAGTCAATTGAGAAACCTTCTTGCAGCTCTAGAGGCTGAGGAAGCAGCCCAAAAATCCAAAGGTAAAGTGAACACATACACCAACTTATTCGCTTTGATCCACAAGAAGAAAGAATTGGCTTGTCAGTTCCAGTTGCCTTCTAGTATCCTGAGGCTGCAGCCCTGTTTGGCCTCAATCCATTCGGATACTTCCTGTCTCTCGGGCTAAAGAAATACCACTCTTCCTCTCCAAACAAGGACTTATCTGCACCTTCACAGAAAAACAAAAAAACAGATTCATTTTTCTTAACTATAATCTCAAACAAGACTTAGTAAACACAAGAAGTGCATGGCAAAGGACAAACTCGGTAGCTCCCACGGGTTATACTTATAGAGATCAATTTCAGCTATAATGGAAGTTGCAAGTGGACGTGAACTGATCTTGTTTTGCAAGTAATGAACTATGAGGTCTTCATCAGAAGGGTGGAATCTGAAGCCAGGTGGAAAAGAGTAATTAGAACCCTATTGATCTCCCTCCATCAAGGAAAATACTTTCCTCTTGACAAAAGGAGAGACCAAGGAATCAATAAGTGCGATAAATACCAATTATGATGCCTACATAAGAGAGTAAAGTGTCATCTACTTATCCGCATTATTATATATATAATACTGCTCTAATGCCATGCAGATATATTGCTAACATTGTGGAGAAGATATTAGGGACAGGAAACAATTAGTTGCATGTAAAGTTTGAGAGAAGAAGACAGAGAAACCCATCAATTTGGCTTTACTCAATGAAATTGACCTTCACCTACGTACTAGATAGCAACTTGCGCATGAGAGGTAATATATTATCTGCTTAACACCTCATCAGCACAATGCATAGTAGTTCTGCTATAAATTGAGCTTTGCAGAAAATTGAAATTGAGATTTAAAATTGATATTGTGACATAATAAGTTAGTGTCACTTTCACAACGGTATTGTAGATAGTACTCTTGTGCAAAAAAGAAAAATGCATCCAAAATGAAGCAGATTCACAGGTGAAGATAAGTTACTTGTTTGATTGGATTACACAATGCAGACCAGCAATTTATATAGCCTCTGACACCGACTCTCTAATTCTCTATTAATCATTCATAGCTAATAATACCCCTGTCCCCACAAAAAAATAAAACATAAAAAAATAGCAAGGGTACCTAGGGCTTTTGTTTTTCTTATTGTTTGTTTTGCTAAGTTGAAGAACCCCCTTCAAGACTCGATTGATGAGAATAAGAGAATTGATACTATATTACTGTTATGGTATTACCAATTCTACTAGGGTCTTTCAAATTCAGTAGTTTTTAGATTTTTTTGTTTTTGGCAAATCAACTATGTAGGAGTTAAATTTGGACTTAAAATTTCTTGCTGTCCAATAACTTGTAGTATTTACTAAAAATATCTTAATTTAGACTTTAACTACTAACAAAAATCTGAATAGCATAAAGGTGCAGGAAACCAAGTTGGACAGAAATAAAATTAAAAATAAAAAAATAAAACCAACCTCATGCAGCTGCCATTGAAGAGTAACCAACCAAATGAAAATCTTGAATATTTATGATTCAAAGGAGTGAAAAAATAAAAAACGTAGGGTAAAATAAAATCCAGTCTCCAATAAATTAATCAAGGAAAAATAGGAAAGTAACAAACTTGAGATTAAGAAAAGATGATATAAGAAAAAATGTTCATTTGTTAAATGACCATTGGTATTACGTAACAAAAGTTAATTTATTATACATGTCAATATAATTAAAATAATTTAATTAGAATGTATTGACAGTATAATTTTTTTCTGTTATTCAATTATAAATTATTATACAGGAAAAAATTGTTAACAATCACTAGAACACATATACTACAGAAAGAATATTGAATT
>CM023955.1:13132031-13143471 GCA_013407115.1 Glycine latifolia
AAAATTAGTTATCTAACTAACTTTCAAACTTTGAATTATCCTTAACAAAAATATGATTTTTATTATTAAAATTACTTTAAAAGACAAACTTAAAAAACACTTACAAATCAAGGTCAGAATAAAATCAATTTTATTATTTCACTTGGGAAGAAAAACTGATAGATTAAGGTCACTTGCGTGTAAATTTATAATTAAAGAACTGCATAAAGTGGAATTACCCAGTTTTGATAGGCAATATTCAACTAGATGGCTGGCCAATGCCTTTTAACTGAAATGATGGTTGATATCAAGAAATCACATAAGCAATATTGGAGCAGCATGAGGCAGGGGAACATAAGCAATACCTGCCACGAGTAAGAATAAGTAATGCCTAAGTATATATATTTCTCATAAAGAGCTCCTCAAAAGTCATAATTTTTTTCAATTAAAAAAAGATTACTAAATTTGTAAAATATATGGATGTATAAATCAAGTATGTAGGAAATAAAGATTAAAAGTTAATTAGTTGTTACATGACACCTTAAAAAGTAATGGTCTATATTTGTTATTCTGATTTCTCATTCTCACAAAAAATGTGATATTTTCAAGAAACAAAACAGCAGCTAATCCTTGTTTTAATTGGTTTTATTTTTAACCATCTATTTAAATTATCATGGTTTGATAATTTGATAGACAAAAAATGATTTTTTTTTCAAATTTCGAGAACTAAATTGACTCCTACTTATAAATTCATGAACTAAAATGGTGAATTGCTGAAGGGACCAAATTCTATATTATTCCTAAAGCCCCAACATCCCAAGCTCAAGCAGAAAGGGGAGATTACCTTCTTCACAGACTTCTTCTCCCTTACCTCATATCTGATCTTTGTCAATTCTGATAGCCACATCCCAGGGAAACATCACTGCATATCAATAACAATAATAAAATCATAAGAATCTAATTTTCATTTGTTCTGGTTTATAAATTAGACAAGCATATATAGATAATAGAATTCAAAGTGTGAGGCAAAATAAACAAATTATATTTTTTATTTTGTGTAAATTGGAAGTGTTTATAGTTATAGTTATACCTGTAGAATTCTGTGTGGCTTATGCAATCAATGATGCAAGGTGCATATCAAATGAGCTCCATTCTGCTGGTCCCAGTTTGGCACCTCTATGTAACACTTTAAGTATCTTTTCACTAATCCTGTCACATTTTTCTTACCCACATACATCCATTTTCTTTAAGCTTGTGCATTGGTCAAGCTTAATAAAGATGACTATTTGAATATAACAAACAACTACAGAAAGGGATTAATCATAGGACCATATCTCAGAGATCGTATGAGTTCCAACTTTTATATTTGTTTATCCAATGATTGATCTTTTTTAATTAAAGTTTTTATGCAGGTTCTGACTGAGTAAACCCAGCAAAAGAATGCAAAACATGAACATGTAAGATAAATTCACTGTTAGTGTTTCAAAATAAAATGATTTCTTAATTCCTAACAAATACTCTAAAACTAGTAAAGTACTTTATAAGCAAATGACATAGAAGTATAACCATAGATGACAAAGCTCAAGTTCGTACCAGCTCTTTCGTAATCCCCTAAATCAGAAAAACACTGGGCAGCAGATTCAGCCATTCCTATGACCCATGACCCAGTTCAGTCTGGGAATATCAACCAATTATTTGCATCCTATAAGCTAGAGGCAACCACTTCTACTGGTGTTTGTCAGTGCCTTGTCCTTGGATAGCAGGCATAAACATACCCTGCAAAAGAATATAACTAAAATTTAGTAGACAAAGCAATGCTACCCAAAATATATATATATATATATATATATATATATATATATATATATATATATATATATATATTCCATGGAAAGTGAAAACACCCGGTCAATATTATATTTCTCTTATGTAATACACATACACACACATTCACATTCATCCATTTTTTTCTTGGCACTTGTAAAGCACAGCAGGAACAGAGCTCCACCCCAGTGTACCTGTACCATAACTCTTCGAGCGGTAACACCACCGCCAACAGTGCCTACCAACTCCACCGGTGCTGGTTCCACGAGTGTTCAATGGGTGCCACGTGTCCCGTGAACACCAGCAAAAACGGCGGCTGAGAACCAAGCTTATATGACTCTTCTGAATCTCCATCCAACGCTCAACTCTCTTCGTGCACCCTTCCTTCCTCTACACCAGATCCATCACCACCAACCCCGTGTTGAAGTAGCACGCCCTCCAATGCGCGAACGTTCCCGACAACCTTGGCTCCGACCAGATCTACATGGTGAAATACTTGGTGAAGTTGACGGAGCACTACTCCAGCGCACCGATGGCACGCGAGTCCAGAGTCTATCGTGGAGCAGTCCAAGAAGCCACGATTCTCCACATCAAAGAAGGCGAAGGAGGAGTGACGTCGAGGGAGGGGAGGGGAAGGGATTTGGGGTTGGGGTACCTGTGGTAGTCTCCCTTCATCTTGAGGTAGAAGACCTTGGAGTCGCTGGAGGCGGCGAAGGGGACGAGGCGCGTGTCAAGGAGCTTGAGGATTCCGTCGTAGATGTTGGAGAGCTCGGCCTCGATCTTGGAGCGGTAGTCGTGGATGACGGCGACGTGGTCCTCGTTTCCGCGGCTCTCGACGGAGGAGGAGACCTTGTCCATGAACTCCACCATCTCCGCCAGCTTCGCCATGTACACGAACTCTTCGCGTCGAGTGGGAGTGCTCGCTACCATTGTTTTTTTTGCAAGATCTGGATTTTTTTGCAAGATCTGGATTGTGGTAACTATTTCATTTGTGGGGGAACCGAAAGGCTGGGATTGGTTCGTGGTGCGGTGCTTCTTGCGTTTTCCAGGGGGGTTATTTCTATTTTTTGAAGCTCACAATCTCCACCTTTGGAAAGCCCAAGTTTTAAAAAGGTGTCGGGTTAATCGACTACGGTCTCATCACCACCTTATTTGAATTAATTAAATGACAACGGTCCTAGTTACAACCGATTTTGAAATAATTAAACAACTATAGTTCTAAAATAATCGTATTTGAATTGTTTGTTTTATTTACGAAAATGCCACCGTATCTATTTCAACTACGGTTTTTGGTCAACCGACTTCGAAAAGGCGTCGTAAAAGTCAGATTTTCTAGTAATGTAACACTCCTTATCGCATCAACTTTTTATCATCCACTTCTCTATTTTTATGTATAAATAACTTTGTATAATATTCTAGTCAATTTTGGGGGGATTAATTAGGGTGTGTTGACAATATATTATTACATCCACGATTGAAGAGCCCGAGATGTCCACCTATATGAAAGAAAGCAAACATTAATTGGTTAATGGCTAGGCCAACAAATCGGTGCTCTATTATGAGTGAGGTTGTGCTCTTATATGATTGTTGTCATTCTTGTATGACAATCACTACCACTATTTTCATTATTATTAAATATGATTGTTTTCATTCTTATTATCATTATGATTATTATTGCTCACATTACCGCAATAATGACTATCATATAGGTGGTGGCCACCACCAAACGTACATGATGAAGTTATAACCAATATTGGCCTCCCCTACCCAAAACAAACCTGTCAAACCTTCCCACAAAGCAACCCTTACAAAATTAATGAAAAGAACCCCCCGCCGCGCCCCCAAGACTTTAAAATAGAACCCAACCCGTAAAAACCAG
The DNA here is from genome assembly GCA_013407115.1 of Glycine latifolia. Classification (NCBI taxonomy): domain Eukaryota; kingdom Viridiplantae; phylum Streptophyta; class Magnoliopsida; order Fabales; family Fabaceae; genus Glycine; species Glycine latifolia. The sequence continues at coordinate 13,135,714 of CM023955.1, forward strand.
TGCCCATATATAACTCATAGTAATAAAAACCAAAAGAAACTCAACAGACACTAAAGAAGCTATCTTCCACGAAACTATATATTCATACTCCACGTGGCTAGATTAATATTTTTCATATTGCATCTGCAGTTAATATTCTGTATTATTGTCTTTCATTATAAACAAATGCTGCTGAACTAGCATGGTAAATTAATTTATTTCAGTATGTGTAGGTAAAAATAAAATAAAACTTACTGTATCTAAAGAGCTGTTAGAAGTGTATTAAGAAACCAATGTGTGAGAAGTTGACATGTGTAAAACTTGTCTAAAAATAGAGTTTTAAATACTCATATTATGGAGTATATTATAGATTATAGATAACTTTATATATTCTTCTATTTCTTTTTTCTTTATATCTCGATAAATATGGGCCTGGCATTACGTATTGTAGCAGCATTTTAAGTATCTGATGCCCACAAACGCAAGGATAAATAAAAAAAATTGAAGGGATACAAAGAGATTTCGACCGTTCTATTCTGCACCGCTCAAAAAGCAGAATATAATCATGCATGGAATCCAATCTAATTAATGGTTAGTGCATCTATAACTGAGAGATAGTTAAAATCAAATAAATTAAAAGTACATATATAGTTCGTACCAAATAATATAGTTAAAAAAATCAAATAAGCTAATTAAGAATCTTCCCTTTAAATTAGTTGTTTTTTAAATTAATGGACTAGTTTAGTTATTAGCAATCTTTCTAAAATAAGGGGTGTTTAAGCTGGGTCTGATTCAAATTTAGAGAAAAATAAAATTCAAACTAATTGATTTTAATTTGTTTGGTTTTAGAATTTTATTTTGTGTAACCTGAATCAAACTAACTCGATAATTAACTCGATAATGAATAAGTTGGTTCGGTTTGTGGCATGACATATCCAATCAATTTTTTTAAAATAGTTTTGATTTTTTTTTAACATAAACATGGCTTTGTTCCAATTTTGACTGATCATTTCCGGGCCTATGTGAATAGAATAACATTTATGTGCAGAGGAGTTGTCCGATACAAAAATTAGTCTCATAACCTTCAGTTCGAGGGATACCTTGCTTTTAGCAATGAAAAAAAAGAAGAGAATTTGCTAGATCAAACACCTCATTCTAATTATACTGGTTTTACTTTTACTTTGTGAGAATTTTTAATAATATAGTCTTTAACATATTTTTCTTAAACATTTTATTGACAACAATTTATTAGGAATTACAAAAATTTAATTTTTAAAAAAGTCAAATTTTTAGGATGTTGTTTAGATTTATAGATATTATGTTATGTTTAAGATGTTGTTTAAATTTAAAGGTACTATCTTTATTTTGAAGTTTTTTTATCCTATTTTAAAATTAGGAGGTAAGATATATAAATAGAAGTTGTTGATATAAGAAGACCCACCTAGCCTGAAAAGAGGAGATCATCACCCAAATTGAAATGGTCGAGAACTTATGAATGGAGAGTTTCTCAAGTTTGAACCATTCAACTTGAAGAAGGGTCATCGTAAATAAGAGGGAGGGAGGGTTATGTGAAGGGAGAGTTTCTGATCAAATTTGTCTAGAAAACTTAAGAGTGAAGATAAAACATGTTAAAAAATCTCATATTAATTTGTGGGGATAATTATTGATTTTTAAAGCAATTGAGATAGATTGTTAAGGTCTCAGGATGGACTATCTAACTACAGAGAAACTGGTGGAGGATTTCGCCTAACGAGAAATTGAATGAAGTGTCACTGTGTAAAGTAGTGTAGTGTATGAGCTATCAAGACTTTGACAATGTAAAGTAGTGTAGTGTATGACCATTCAATTGAGTATTGAAACTTCATGAAACTTATGGTGGATCCATATGATGGGGATCCTTGTTTTGAGAATCTTCATGGCAATGTAGAAGTCAAGAGGCAGCGCACATGTCCCCATACCAACAAGTACAAAAACTCTCACCATCTAGTAGTCACAGACCGTAGGCGGGGAACAAACCAAAATTTGATAAGTGAAAGCACGATTGAAAAACATCCATGACAGCAGCTGGAGTTGGAGAGGGATTTTGGAAACTTTGATTCAGGAAAGAACTCTTAGAAGAACAATTCAAATTTCCAAAAAGGATGTTGTTTAGATTTAAAGATATTATCACTGTTTTAGGGATTTTTTCTTTCTTTAATTAGATTACTAGGTGTATAATTAGAGGTTCTTGATATTTAAAAAATACCAAAACTGAAAAAGAGGTCACGGCCATAAGGTAGACTGTTCATGTGAAGGGAGGGTTGCTTTTGTCTAGAAAACTTAACCTCATTTGAGATAGTGAATATTTAAAATTGAGATGGTCCCGTGCATGTAGGCAAAAGTTTCTAAACCACGTTAAATTTGTATAAGCGTGAAAGGGGTTATTTTTCCAAAAAGTGGTATCAAAGCTGAAAGGAGTAATTAAGTGAACAAACAAACAAGTACTGAAACTTGATGAAATTATTGTAAGGATCATTGTGTTAAAAGTGTCAAAAGTCTTTTTATCGATATAGAAGTCAAGTGACATGTAGCAATAGCTACGACAATGCAAATCCTTTGGTTAAGAGTCTTCTTAGGATGTTGGAAGTTGACTAGTACGTGTGTGTTGGATAAGCTTTCCATTTAATGCTTGGCCCAAATCCCCATGCACTGGAAAGGGGAATTTTGATTTGGGCCCAATTCCCGAGGGTGTTGACCTCGGCCCATTCCATGTTTAGGGAACAGAATCACTAAACCTAATTCCTTTCTATAAATATGACATTTATAGATAGAGGCAGAGAGAATTCAGAATTCCATAGAGAAGGAGAGGATTCTCGTTTGAGTACAGAAAGAGTGAGCTTTCTGTGAGGTTCTCCGGCGAAAGGCTGTAGAGAGAGAGTGACTCCGAGAGGTTGTGGGTGACCCTTGTAGAGTGTGTTCCCTCCATTGTTGGTGAGGTTGAGTGTAACTCCAGCGAGAGGCCGTGGAGTATTTTGTAACCATTATTGATAATAGTGGATTGTTTTCTGGACAAGGTCCCGTGGGTTTTCCAGTTTCTGATTTTCTCCCACGTAAAGCTATTGTTTGTGGTATTTTCTCCTGCTCTTCCTTGCATTTGTTTATTCACGTTTCCGCACATATTTTTACTGTTTGATTGATAGAGGGTTGAGTCTGAGACTCCCTGTTGTTTGTTGTTTGGTGGAGTGGAGAAGCGCACCTCCGCATTAACCACATCAGAGTGGTATCAGAGCCCCAGGTTCGACGGGTTCTGACGCAGGAAGGAGACAGGATGGAGACCAGTGGTGCTACTATCCATGATGGAGATATGTTCAAGTTGATCGCAGACAACTTCACCTACTGGAGGCCGATGATGGAAGATCATCTGTATTGCAAAGATTTGTATGATCCCATTGTCCTTGAAGAGAAGCCAACCGGGAAGTCGGACAAGGATTGGGAGATCCTGAGTCGGAAGGCGGTGGCCACGATCAGGAAGTATATTGACAAGTCTCTCTTCGAGCACGTGTCTGAGTTCACAAATGCGTTTGAATTGTGGAACAAGTTAGAGTCCATGATTCAGAAGAAGACTCTTAGGAACAAGGCACACCTAGTTCGTCGGCTAGTGAAGCTGGACTACAAGGACAGGATGAGCATGATCGAGCACCTCAACACATACAAAGGTATTGTGAACCAGTTGTCCAAAGCCGATATGAGAATCGACAACGAGATGCAGGCCTTGTTGTTACTGAGTTCATTGCCAGAGAGTTGGGATACTCTAGTAGTGACGTTGAGCAACTCGACTCCTGAAGGGAAACTGGAGATGGACGTCGTGACAGACAGCCTCCTGAATGAAGAAGCCAGGAGAAGAGAATAAGGTGTAACCAGCACGTTTGATGCCAACGTGGCTGAGAGGAGTAAGTCCGACTTCCGGGCTCGAGGCAAGAGCCGGGGTCGTGAGAGGTGGGATAAGTCCCGAGATCGGTCAAGACCGAAGAGTGAACTGAAGTGCTTCTACTGTGGAAAGCCCAGATACAAGAAGATTGACTGCTGGATTCTGCAGAAAGACGAACAGAATGGCTCTGTGAAGTCAGACCAGAGTTTGCAGAAGAAGAGGGAAGCCAAGAGCATCACGGTGGTGGTTGCTAGTGCTAACCCCAAGATATTTCTTCTCGGAGAGGATAATTCCCTGAATGTTGCCTTCGACGATTGCACCTAGATAGTGGATTCAGGCGCTTCTTTCCATGTGACCCCTCACAGAAGGTTTTTCTCCTCCTACCGGAGTGGAGATTGTGAAGCTATGAAGATGGAAAATCAGGTAACCAGCAAGATTGTTGGTATCAGCGATGTGACGCTGACCTCGGAAGTAGGATGCCGGATCGTGCTCAAGGACGTGAGGCATGTACCTGATATGCGGTTGAACCTAATCTCGGTGGGAAAACTTGATGATGCCGGATTAGTGAATAGCTTTGAGGGCTGTAGATGGAAGCTGACCAAAAATAGTTTGGTGATGACTAGAGGAAAGAAGGAAGGCTCCTTGTATGTGATGCAAGGAAGGATGATTGGCGGTGAAGCCAACACGATGTTTGATGGTTCAAGTCTGGAGTTGTGGCACAAGCGCCTTGGCCACATGAGCGAGAAAGGACTTGAGATTTTGGAGAAGAAAGAGCTATTGACCGGGTTGAAGGGTCAAGTGCTGGAGAGTTGCTCGCACTGCCTAGCTGGGAAGCAGCACCGGGTTTCATTTGCGAGACCGGATCAACCTCGGAGACGAAGGCACATACTTGACCTCGTCCATACTGACGTTTGCTCCATGTCGGAGAAATTGCTTGGAGGTGCGCAGTATTTTGTCTCTTTCATTGATGACCACTCCCGCAGAGTGTGGGTTTACCTTATGAAGACTAAGGACCAGGTTCTCCAATCTTTTAAAGAGTTCCACGCAATGGTGGAGAGGGAGACTGGAAGAAGATTGAAGGTGGTCAGATCAAATAATGGTGGTGAGTACATGGGTCCCTTTGAAGCTTACTGTAGAGAAGCCGGGATCAGACTGGAGAAGACGCTTCCCAAGACACCTCAGCTGAATGGGTTAGCTGAGAGAATGAACCGGACTATCGAGGAGAAGGTCCGAAGTATGCTTTCCAACGAAGGGTTGTCGAAAGGATATTGGAGAGAGGCAGTGAGAATCGCGGTCAATCTGATAAACCTCTCACCATCTCGACCGCTAAAGGGAGAGATTCCAAAAGAAATCTGGACGGGTCGAAAAGTGACCTATGATCACCTAAGGGTGTTTGGATGCCGAGCCTTCATGCATGTCCTTAGAGATGAAAGGGCAAAGCTGGATGCTAAGACGAAGGAGTGCATATATCTCGGTTCGCCGAAAACCAAGTTTGGCTTTAGACTGTGGGATCCAATCAACAAGAGGATTGTGAGAAGCCGAGATGTAGTCTTCCATGAGGATGAGACCATCCATGACATCTCGAAGCCCCAAGTCCGGGTTACTGTCCGAAGTGAAGAACCTATCCCTCAAGTGCATGCTGAAGCAGGGGGAGAAGCTAATGAAGAAACCGCTGAAGGTGATGTTGAAGATGATGACCAGCAAGAAGCCGATGATACCGGGATCTGAGATGAAAGTGAAGAACCGGGTTCTGATGATGAAGAAGAAGAACAATCGAGATACCCTACAAGAGAAAGAAGACATTCTACAAGGTATCCACCTGATGAATATACCATAATTGCTGAGGAGGGCGAACCTCAGAGTTATGAGGAGACGGTGGAGAGCCCAGAACATGGAGAATGGGAGAAGGCAATGCAGGATGAGATGAAATCTTTGCATGAGAATCAGACGTACGAGCTGACCGAGCTACCCAAGGGGAGGCGAGCTCTGAAAAACAAGTGGGTGTATATGATCAAGCAGGAGGAGAACGGCAAGAGGCCAAGATTCAAAGCCCAGATTGTAGTGAAAGGCTGCAACCAGAAAAAGGGGATAGACTTTGATGAGATCTTCTCTCCTGTTGTGAAGATGACCTCGGTCTGGACTGTTTTAGCAATGACAGCTACTATGGATCTGGAGGTAGAGTAGATGGATGTGAAAATGGCATTTCTTCACGGTGAGCTGGAGGAAGAAATCTTCATGGAGCAACCTGAAGGGTTTGAAGCTCCGGGAAGTGAAGGCATGGTGTGCTGATTGAAGAAGAGTCTCTATGGCTTGAAGCAAGCACCTCGCCAGTGGTACAGGAAGTTTGACTCCTTCATGACAGACCACAGGTTCATGAAGACGGATGCCGACCACTGTGTTTTTGTGAAGAGATATGAGACTGGTGATTTCTTGATCTTGCTACTATATGTAGATGATATGCTAATAGTAGGGCAAGACAAGGTGAAGATTTCCGCCCTGAAGGAGATCGTCCTTCGCGATGAAAGACCTCGGTCCAGCAAAACAGATCCTTGGGATAAAGATTATCCGGGATATGAAGAAGAAGCTACTGTGGCTAAGTCAGGAGAAATATGTTGAGAAGATCTTGAAGAGATTCAACATGGACAAAGCCAAGACAGTGAGTACCCCCTTGGTCGGACATTTGAAGCTGAATGAGAGGCAATGTCTGAGATCAGATGAAGACAGAGAGGAGATGGAGAAGATCCCATACCAATCTATATTCGAAAGCTTGATGTATGCAATGGTTTGTACCCGACCCGACCTGGCGTATGTAGTTGGTGTGGTAAGCCGGTATCTTTCGAACCCCGACAGAGAACACTGGGAAGCAGTGAAGTGGATCTTTAGATACCTTCGAGGTACTGCCAAGTTGTGTCTTCGATTTGGAGAAGGCGAGGCCGAGTTGCAAGGCTACTCGGATGCTGATTTAGGGGGAGATTCCGACTCAAGGAAGTCGACGACGGGATATTTGATGACCCTGGCTGGAGGGACAATCTCGTGGCAGTCAAGACTGCAGAAGTGTGTGGCACTATCAACTACTGAGGCCGAGTACATAGCCGCTACCGAGGCGTGCAAAGAGTTGCTGTGGATGATGTGTTTTCTCCAGGAGCTCGGCCATGATCAGGACAAGTATGAGCTGAAGTGTGACAACCAGAGTGCCATTCATCTGGCGAGGAATTCCACGTATCACTCCCGCACCAAGCATATTGATGTAAGGTATCATAGGATACGAGATGCGGTAGAGGCCGGAAAGCTCACACTTGGAAAAGTGCACACAAGTCAGAATTGGTCTGACATGATGACGAAGCGGGTACCAGCAATGAAGTTTGAAGATTGTTGTGAAGGAGCCGGGCTTGTGAACTCGGTATGATGAAGCCGAGGCTTGAAGGCCGGGTTGTGAAGAGAAGACCCCAGACCTCAGTGGAAGACCGGATGATGTCGGGTTGCCATTTGTGACGCATTGAAACGGAAGGGGGAGATTTGTTGGATAAGCTTTCCGTTTAATGCTTGGCCCAAATCCCCATGCACTGGAAAGAGAAATTTTGACTTGGGCCCAATTCCCGAAAGAGAAATTTTGACTTGGGCCCAATTCCCGAGGGTGTTGACCTCGGCCCATTCCATGTTTAGGGAACAGAATCCCTAAACCTAATTCCTTTCTATAAATATGACATTTATAGATGGAGGCAGAGAGAATTCAGAATTCCACAAAGAAGGAGAAGATTCTCGTTTGAGTACAGAAAGAGTGAGCTTTCTGTGAGGTTCTCCGGCGAAAGGCTGTAGAGAGAGAGTGACTCCGAGAGGTTGTGAGTGACCCTTGTAGAGTGTGTTCCCTCCAT
>CM023955.1:13163471-13187901 GCA_013407115.1 Glycine latifolia
AATGGGAGCTACACTTGTTAAACAATTACTCATTCTAAATCTTTCCAAAACTTTGTTAAGACAGGTCTCTTGAGACAAACAATGAACACATTTTACTCTGTCTCTTGATGCCAATAACGTAAGAGGCATCACCCATATCCTTTATATCAAAGTTCTTCGAGAGAAATTGTTTCACCTCATATAGCAAAACCCTTATCATTGGTTGCAAGTAAAATATCATCCACATATAAAATAAGGAAACAAATTTTGCTCCCATTGACCTTCTAGTATATACAGTGATCCATAAAATTTTCTACGAAACCAAATGAAGAAATAACGTCATGAAATTTTAAGTACCACTGACGGGAGGCTTGTTTCAATCCATATATAGATTTCTTAAGCTTGCATACCAATTGCTCACCCTTAGTAGAGGAGAATCCTTCAAGTTGTTTCATATAAACCTCTTCCTCTATGTCTCTATTGAGAAAATCCATTTTTCACATCCATTGTTGCAACTCTAAGTCAAAATGTGCAATCAGTGCCAGAATGATGCAAAGAGAATCTTTCTTAGATACAGAAGAGAATGTCTCCTTGTAGTTGATTCCTTCTTTTTTATTAAATCCCTTGGCTACGAGTCTTGCTTTATATCTCTTAATGTTGCCTAATGAGTCTTTCTTAGTTTTGAAGACTCATTTACATCCAATGGCTTTTGCACCATCAAACAACTGAACAAGATCTCAGACTCCATTCGATACCATATAATTCATCTCATCTTTCATAGAATCATACCACAAGTTTGATTCTTTAGAACTCATGGCTTGTGAAAACGTTTCAGGATCATTTTTAGCTCCAATAGTATAGTCAGATTCCTGTAGATACAAAATCACTCGGTATCACTGATTTCTTTATTTTGGTAGATCTACTTAATGTTTTTTCATTATCTTCTTGGTTGATCAACAATTTCTTCTTGCTCCTCATGAACAACTTGATCTACTAGATTATCAACAGGTTGTGGATCTTGAATGATAGGTTGCACAATACCCAGTTGAGCTGGAAGGGTATTGTTAATAACAACCAATCTAAGATTTGAAGGGATGGTTGAGTAACTGAATGATCTTTCTCAGAAACAAAATCTCTGGATTGATCGCTCCCACTAATCAAATCATTCTCAAGAAATTCAACATTTCTTGATTCCACAATCCTTGTACTGTGAAATAGACAGTAAAATATGTATCCCTTAGATCTTTTAGCATATCCAATGAAGTATTCACTAATGGTCCTTAGGCCAAGCTTCTTTTCTTATGGGTTATATATTTTCACTTCAGACAGGCATCCCTAAACGCATACATGTCGCAAACTCAATTTCCAACTCTTAAATAACTTAAATGGTGTCTTTGGGACAACCTTAGTTGGAACTCGGTTCAATATATACACTGTCGTCTTCAGTGCTTCAATCCACAATAACTTAGGAAACTAGGAACTACTAAGCATACTTCGCATCAAGTCCATTAATGTTTGATTTCTTCTTTTTGCCACACCATTCTGATCCGGAGAACTAGACATACTGTACGGGCAACAATCCCATGTTCTTGAAGAAACTTCACAAATAGACCAGGTGCTTGTCCATTCTATGTGTATCTATCATAGTATTCATCACCTCTATCGAATTTCACGATTTTAATATTCTTTCTTCATTGTTTCTCCATTTCGGCCTTAAAACTTTAAAGGCATTTAAAGCTTCATCTTTAGAATGGAGTAAGTAAAGATACATATATCGTGAAAAAATTGTCTATGAAGGTCATAAAGTATTTCAGACTACTTGCATCCATGTCTGGACAGAAAAAATCTGTATGTATGATTTATAATAGATTTGAGTTCCTCTTTGCACCCTTCTTAGACTTGTTAGTTTGCTTACCCTTAATGCAATCTATACAAGTATCAAGATCAGCAAAATCCAAAGCACTAAGTACCTTTTCATTTACCAATCTCTTAATTCTCTTGATAGAGATGTGTCCTAATCTTAGGTGTCACAACATAGAGGAATCATCATTCATAACACATCGTTTTATGCCAACATTAAAATGCACAACATCATAAGTGGTATCATTTTGCAAATGAATATAGAAAATACCATATTGCAAATCAATCCACCAAGTGCTATGATTAATCATATTAGATTCATAACAAACTAAAGAGGTAGGCATACATTTCTTTTCCAAATCATAGCTTGAACTTTGAACAATCTTTCTTCATGTGCCCCTTCTTTTTACAAAAGAAACACCTGGATTCTTTCTTAATTCCAGCTTAATGTGGTATTTTACCACTTCCATTGTTCTTATGGTCTTTCTTATTATCCTTCCTTTCAGTCATCATAATAGAACTCTCTCCTTGTTCCAACTGCAACCTTCCCTCTTCCTGAACACACATGGTCATGAGTTCATTAATAGGCTATTTGTCTTTATGTGTGTTGTTAGATATTTTTTAAAAGGGACAATATGGTGCTGGGAGAGTATTCAGAATAAAATGCACCTAAAAGGAATCAGACATGTCCACCTCTAGGGTTTTAAGTTGAGCTACAATGTCCATCATCTGCATGATGTGCTTACACACATCCCTAAAAGTATTGAGCTTATGGAAGAAAACTTTATTATTAAGGTATTGGCCAATGTCTTCCCTGAAGTCTTAAATTGTTCATCAATGTACTTCAGGAGTGCTCTCACATTGTCATACTATTCAATTGAACCCTTAATACCAGCCTATATACTATAGTATATATTGTTCTCTGTAATTGCTGGTGGCTCAACTTTCCTGATAGCATAATCAATGTTCATATACCCTAACATTACCAGAATCATTTCTTTCCAGATAGAAAAATAATCTTCTCTCATTTCTGGGATATCAATTGTATTAATAGGTTGTATAGTTGCAAAATAATTCAACTTTTATGCTTATCATTAAAATTTGAGACAAAAATAATGTATCATGATTTACCAATGTAAGTCATGTTTATAAAATTATGAATTTAGCGACATAAAATTTGCCTGTGGGCTAAAATTTTAATTTAATTAAATTCACATAAACATTATGATAAAACTATCAAGTTATATTTCTTGATCCCTGTGGGCAAATCAAAAATATATATAATTTAATATTTTATCCTAATTAATCATACAAAAATATAATAGAAATTCCTCTAGGATAATATCTATTATATTATATTATGATTAATTACAATTAATATTATTTACCTTATGTGATCTAGAGGCTTTTAATATATAATTTAAATAATTAAAGTTGTTGTGGCTAGACTTTAAGCAATTAAATTATAAAGATCACAAAATATTCTCTTATGTCCAAAATTAAATTTATTGCATTAATAAATAAATTATTCAGTTCTATTTATAGAGTTCTACCCATCATAGACCTCAACCTTGAATGGGATAAGATAATGGGTCAGTGGGTGAACGTGGTCAGTAAATAGACCATATACAGAAACAATTTCCCTAAAAGATATAAACTGAATATCGAACATTCCTATCTTTATGGAATAAAATGATATAGACTGAATATCTAAACATTAATATCTTTATGGAATAAAAGATACAAACTGAATATCTAAATATTTTAATATCTTTATGAATAAAGATATAAACTGAATATCTAAATATTTCTATTAATCAACTTAATATTACATGTATAGGAAAACATAAATTAATACATGTAACAACAAAATAACAATAAATTATGTGAACACATATCATAAAATTGTCATTAGTTCAAAATGCTTTATAGCCATTTATTTGGTTCACGAAGATCAAAATAAAAGTTTAGCAACCCAAATAGCGTAAATGACAATAGTAACAATAACATAAATAAAAATACAATTTACGTGTCAGAATGTGAAAATTTCAAATCATAAACGTTGTCACACAATATCACTTTAAACCAAATGTGAATCGTGACACAAAAACTAAGATTTGAATACAGGTTAATTTCACAAAACTCAAAGCCACAAAATTGAAACATGTTTCATTGATACTATTGTCTTCGATCTTCAGACGGGTTGACTTGATCCAATTTCAATCAAAATAAAAACCCAATGGTTTTCTTAGTCATTGTCAACGCCGAAATCCATGTTTTAATTTACAAAAAGCTTAGAAATTCAATTTCCATATGATTCAAAGGCTTCTTACTAATTAAAACATTCAAATAAAATACTCATATTTCAATAAAACAATATTTCAAAAATATGAGTATCAAACCAAAAGCAAGGCAGAGACAATGACGGGCTCTGATACCAAATGTAAGAAAAACTGAATGATCTAATCACGCTTATATACATAAGAAGCTATTAGATCAAATGCAGAAAAATTAAGATCATAAATACCTTCTGCCATTGTTATTCTTGTTTGCTCTGAAGATGATTTGCAGTTGTCCGTGAATCAAATAATTTGTAAACAGTTTGTGAGTATCCAAACTAATATGACTTTTGGCTTAAAAATCTTTTATGCTTTAACTATCACTCACTGATGGTGTATTGAGGTTTTCAGATAGCAAGCACAGGGACCTTGACCATGGTGCACATCTCCTTATATAACCTCTTCCCATCAAAGATGTTATATTTGATATGCATAAAACGTGGGCTTAGTTGCTAAAAATAAAGGATAAGATTAGCTGATAAGATTAGCAACAACTTATTCCTAAGAAGATAAGGGATAAGATTAGCAACAACTTATTCTTAAGAAGATAAGATGAGTGGACCACCTTAGGTGGTTTTGACTTAGTCAAGTAACATAAAATAAACCAACACTGATTTTGTTTAAGTACGAATAATTAAACATGAGTCGTTTCTAGTATGAAATGATTAAGTTTATCTTGTGTAAGGTTTGGGTTACTCCTTGTATTTCTAATTTTTTTTATCCATTGAAATTAAAGACAAACATCAACTTACGCATCATGCATAATTAACTAAGTTAAAAAAATTAGAAAAACAAAAGTTTGGACTGAATAGGAGATGCACTATAATAATAGAGATCTCTTGACCTCCATTTTGGGGTTCAGGGATAGCACTCGGAAATCATTATATTACATATTTACATTTATGATAGACCATTAATTTTGAGCTACAGGCTACAGCTCTACATTATTTATTGGTCGGATAATATATAGCTACACACAGTAGATGATATAGTACAGCATGCATGCATCAGAGACAGATAATTAACGGTAGTAGTTCGAGGTGGAGGAGTTAAAGCCACCCTTGATAACGCTTCCATTTCCATTCCCATTGAAAGTACCACTGTTATTTATTGTGTGACCACCATAGTAGTTGGCAGTGCTATAACTATTACGATTGCCAGAGTTTGTACCACTGTTGATCGTTGCACCAGCGAAATTCTGGTTCCCGTTGCCATGGTTATTGAATGAGTTTATGGTACCATGATTCGATCGACCTGACATTCTGATCTTAGTCTTAAATTTCCCTCTCTATATAATTGTTTTGATATTGAATATATAGCCTTAATAATTCCAACAAACAAAGCCAAATATATAGTCTGATAGTCATAGATGCAAAGAAGGGAATCCAATTAATGCTTTGCCCACTAGTTCGTGGAAATCAATAATAATATGAAAAGTTGTAGTAACATATTCTCTACCCACTTCTTTTAATATACTCTCTTTATTTTTGGTATATATACTCTTTAATATTATTAGTTAATTTTTTTTTAAAAAAAAGTTATGGGTAGAATTTATTAAATAAAAATAAAAATTCATATAATTATATAATTTCAACAAATTTTGGTGTAAATAATAAATAGTATTAACAAAATATTGTTAACATTTCTCATAATAATATAATATTTTAACCAACAATTTGTATTAATTAATTTGGTTGGGCATTCAGGAGTTTGGGAGCATATATCCATTTATCAAGTGCTTTTGTGCCACATTCCATTCTTATCCGCACAAATGCTTTAACCAAAAGTCTTGGAGCATATATCCAGAGTAGGGATATGTGACTACCTAAGAATATCTCATTCGGAGTATTGCATTAAGGCATTGCATGTCTTCTGGATACAAGGAGTCCTTTATTTCAAATTTATAATAATCATTACTATTATTATTATTATCACTATTATATATGTGATCTGTAATTACATTCTTTTGTATAATACTTAGTAAAAATACTAAAAACTTTTGATAGCATTAAAAAAATATCCTTAAATATTTATCAAATATTATATATAACTCATATATATATATATATATATATATATATATATATATATATATATATTAAAATTTTGCTATTACAAACTTTGACTCATGAGAGTGTTTGAATTGGCATATTGAATTATAAGTTTTCACTCAAGAAAATAGGGTGGTGAAAAAGAATATAGAAGAGAAAGCAAATAAATAAATGATAATACCACTTACTCAATTTTGCTCCTATACTTTATGACTTATTGGACTTAGGGTTGTATGTGGGTCAATTTAGATTGGATTTTACGAAACTAATAACTCAATTTAATCAAATTTAATGCATTTGTAAAACCAACCCAAAATTTAAATTTGGCTGTTTTTTTTAATCCAATATTTTTAATAAGTTAAACTTTTTATCAAATGAAATATTAAATATATTATTTATAATTGTTACATGTGGTTAAATAGTGAGGAAAAAATATTAATAAAGGAATCATATTATTGTCATCATCCTCATATAGTATAATTTGAAATTTTTAATGTTCTTAAATAGACGGAGAAAAAGAAACAGAGAAAATAAAAAGTAAAGAAAAAAAAAAACAAAAATCGGTTGATGTAAACTTTATTTTATCTAACGGTTGAAAGTGACTTTCCCATTGTGGGAAACATGTCCTACTTTCCCACCCTAAAATCAGTCTTGTTTGGGTCAATTCTGTTTGCAGTAACCCGTAACCGTGAACATTTCTATTAATGGTTGTTTTTGGTTGCATGGGGCAGCATTACGTAAGACACTGTGACGGAAGCAAACAGAACATAAATTACAACGAAGCACACCACGCATAGATTATTCCTTGTTGCAACACTAGATAATATTAACCGAATATATACTCCAAATGTTTTTTCAAGAGTGTTTTTTGGTATTCCAAATGCTATTCAGTTGAAAGTTGAAACCAGTGGAGATTAAATTTTTTTTCTTTCTTTATTCCAAATGCTATTCAACATTTAACGTCGTAGGACAGAAAAGAGTTAAACCTATTATATTATAAGTGATATGAATTTATAAAAATAAAAAATATTGATGGAGTGTTTTAAAAAAAAACAAATGTCTATAAAAATCATTACTTCTCAGTGTTAGAAATTAAAAGTATTGGTGATGCGGTTTCATATGATCTTTAATTTAGTTAAAATTTATTTAAATCAAACGATATATCATATGCAGTTCAGTTCAGTTTTATTTAAATATAATCTCAAATTAAAATCAATCTTTTTCAATTTGATTTGGAACGATTACGTGGTTTTTAATATTTTAAATGTTATCTTAATATGATTTTTAAAATATATTTAATTTAACTGACCAAAAATATTGATGCAATGTAAAATCTAATAACTCATTGACTCGTAATCAAGACTTAAAATTGACATTTACATAATGATAATAAATATTAGAAGAACAAAAAAACTATATATATGATAATAATTATATTATTAATCTCTTATGAAAAAAATTGTCTATTTAACAATACCTACTATTCGTCAAAGAAGTTGAAGATTTGAAGAGCCAACCCCACAAAAATTCATTCATAATATGCTTACTTTTGCGGAACACATAATTAGCCAAATAAGGTTGAGAAAACCATAGTGTGTTTGAGCAGGTAAGAATCAGAAGATATTTATTATTCATAACAAACTACAAAATTCTAAAAGAAATTGCTTAGCTCCTCCTGTACATTTCGTTACTTCAGTTTTCTTTTATTCACAAAAGTAAATTTAGAAAAGAATAGTACAATACTAAAATGCATACTCGAGTGTCGTATAAAGTCACCGAGAATTAAAAAAAAAAGAGCATAGCTTTACAATTATATGTTGTTTGGTTTGAAACAATTCTAAAGATATAGACTGCAAACCGAATGAAACCCATCGATTTGGATATAAAATCATCCAAATAAATATAAAAAACATCTGTTTGGTTTAATTTTTGAATTTTTTTTTAGTTTTTTTAACTTTTATTTGGGATTGATTCGAATTTAAACACTCTTGTCAGGAATGGCTTGCGGCATGAGAAGCATTTTTAATTATTGGGAATATATTATATTAGTTGCCTCATTTATACGATGTGATATGGAAGACTTTGTTGGATCGGTTATTTTCACATGTCGACGTAAAAATCCATTCCAATATGCATATCTAACATTTCTAGCTAGCACTGGATTCTAAGCAACACAAATTATCTCTCGCAACATCTAGCGTCGCTTGCAACTCAAGATTTTCAACACCGTTAAGATAGCAACATGAGTTTGACACAATCACAAACAACCAAAACAAAACAAAATGAAATTGGATTCAACTATAAAAAAAAATCATCTATGAAACAAAAAAAAAAAGCACTAATAATGCATAATAGATCTATGAATGGTAGACAACGCAACCATGGTAGAGGGAGGCAAAGAGGTGACCAAGGATTTTTCCGATGAGGAGGTTGCAAGTTGAGATTCCATAGCAAAACCTTTGCGAGAGACGTGGTGCAGCTGACGTCTTCAAGGATTAGGCGAGAGATGCAATGAGGTTATGGAGTTCCGTGGAGTGGCTTTCAACGATAGAGGGTCAGATTGGAGAAGCAAATTAGGATATTGGGGAAGATTGTAGGCGCGAAAGGATGTTTGGAGGGTGTTGCGTTGGACTTGTTGTGGCAGGATTTCCCCCATAGTGATTCATGAACAAAATGTGCGGATCGAGAAGGTTTGAAGAAAACAGAGAGCCGCAAACTTTAGTGGGGGTTTTTGGGGAGAGATCTTCAACTGAATATCTCTCTTTTCTAAATAAATAAAATAAATAGTTTTAAATTAAAAATTAAAATTAATTACTTAAAATTAAATATATGCTTTATTAATATTTATATATTTTTTTCATTCTTTATTAATTAAAATTAATTACTTAACTAATTTAATTAAATTTTAAATATTTAAAAGTGGGGTCCATGTAGGATCCATTAAAATTATCTAAGATCTGAATTTGGGATCTACCAATAAAAGAAAAAATGTCACAGATCTTAACTTAAGAGATCTTCAATCTTAAGTGGCACTATGGGGTCCACCAAAAAATAATCTAAAATCTCAATTTGAGATTTACCACTAAAGATGCTCTAAAATCCTCAACTACAAAATTTTGAAAGGAAAGGTGAAAGATACTCACAGGCACAACAAAATAGGAAGAAAGTAGTTCCCCTCAAAGAGGAAGGTGATTGATCTTCCTAGTGACATTTCTAATAACAACTAATAAATAAATTTTTGTTGATAAAAAAATAATAATTCACTCTCTTATTCTATTATTTTTGGATTGTTTCAAGTTATCCTATACTGTTCTGTTCGCTTGTAACAGAGGTCCAACAATGGTGTTGGATAATTGATATGGGATCTAACTTCTCTTTCTAGGGGCACTTATAATGGTGAAGTACTCCCAGGTAGATGATCATAATATACCCAAGAGGAACCACAATCAGACGTGGGGTGTGTGCACTGTGAGTGAGGAAAAGAGAGTTAGAGTCGAAAAGCGTACCTTTCTGTTGGAATCCTTTACCTATAAATACTGACCTGGGCAGAAGATGAGAGAATATCCTTGATATCCGTCGTGGTTCTGGAACAGACATAATCCACATTTATTGAGCAATCATTATCCTTTATTTCTCTTGATTCTGTTGCGCAATTGAGGGTTACTCATGGAATGTGCCTGAAAACTAAATCCAACCAGTCCTTATTGGGCCTCTTGGGATTTGGTCTATTCTGAATGTCCATAACAGTTGCCGCTCAGCCCGGTTATCCAGCGTTCTGGATGACCAAGATGATGTTATGCCGATGCCATGCCACCTGTCGGGCCGTAACCGGATTGGCCAGCTCGGCCAGCTCAGCTTCTGATATGCGGGCCAATTCTCGGTCTGGTGGCTTTATCTCGGCCTAGCTTTGTTTTGCTGGTGTACTTTCTTGAAAGAAGCCGGTCTGTTTTCCCTCTTTCTGATCTTTTTGGGGAAGTGAAGCGTTCTGACTGCCCTTCAGATGTGAAGCAACGCGCCTCCCCTTCATTTAATGCTCTGTCTTTTCTTTGCGCGTATCAATCATTTCATGATCTTAATGGAATCTCCGTTTTGCCCCTGTCTTTTGGTGACCCAAACGATTTTGCCCTTCTGGTGGGTTAATTTCCTCTATTGGTTACTTGCTTCCAACATTTCGTGTTTTAATATTTGCTTTTGTTATCTTCTAGTTCTTACCTTGTTTCCCAAAGTTTATATTGCTATCTCCTCCTTCCTGCTCATTCTCTCGTTTGGCGTTCTTCCTTTTCTTCTTCTTTGGTGCTATAGTCTTCCCCATCTTTGGTGCTACGATCTCCAGATTTCTTCTATTCCAGGTTATCTTCTTTTCCTTCTTTTTTATTTCCTGGGATTTTCGCATTCTTATTGTTCTTGTTGTAATTTGTTTTTCATCTCTCTATTTTTTGTTTATTAGCCCATACTGGGTTTCGTCTTCTCTCTCTCATTCTTGTTTTTCTTCTATCCTTTATTCGTCTTGAGTCATGCATCCTTTTGGTTTTAGTCCTGAGGAGAGGCGCACATTCGTAAGACAGTTCCTCCTCGCTCTGCATTTTGGTTCTTTGGTCTTCCTCTTCCAGACGAGGAGAAAGCCAAATGTCTGTTCCGTACCCCTTCGGGGGGCTCCAAATCCTCCAAACCTTCTTTGCCCAAAAAGACTCGCCCTTCAAATGTCGTAGTAAGCTCCATTAGTTCTTGTGTTGAACCCAGGGGGCCTTCTGCAATCCCTTCTGGTATTCCTTTATTTCCACAACCCATTGAGACTGCCCCTAAGACTCGGTTCGAACCCTGTTCGAGGTGCTTGGATGAGTTCCTATACTTGGCTAGCTCGGGTTTCGACAAGCAAGCCGATGACACCCTGGACGCGTGTCGTCATAATCCGATTGTCATGACTCCACCCCTGGATGCGGGGACGGAGGTGTCGGTGGATTTTTCGGTGCCGAGATTTGGGGCCGAGATGGTGTCATTGGCCATCGTCGGCCCTTCATCGAATCAAAGCTCTTCGGCTGCCGTCATTTCTTCAGGTCTTCTTATTGACCACTGCCTTTCCCTTTTGTCGTAGGTAAGCATGGACGTCTCATTGGAGGTGATCGGAGAATCTCGGTCAACTGAATCCCAGACCGACAGACCCTTTCCTCGTTTAATCGCTAAGTTTCCCTGGGTAACCCATGAGGTTCTGAACACCTCGTCCGTTTTGAGTCAGGAGAGTGTCGTAGCTCTTCCTATCGGGAACCAGGACGGGTTTTCCGTTCATCAGCCCGATCCCGATGAGCCTATATGTTCGTCTGCCAAGCAAGGCGAATCAAACTTCTTCTTTTTCTGTAAAGATGTGGTCACCCGCTTGGGCATCCGATTCCCTCTTACCGATTTCGAGATGTCAGTCTTGAAACATCTTTCCTTGGCCCCCTCCCAGCTTCATCCCAATGGCTAGTCTTTTATAAAGTCTTTCGAAGATTTATGCATAAACTTAGATATCTCTTGTACAGTCCCTCTTTTTTTATATTATTTTTTCGTCCATACCGGCCGCACAGGCCAAGAGCCTTCCGAAAGGAAAGGATGGACTTCCTTGAAGAGTCGTCCGAAACGTAAACTTTTCCCTTTATTCGCTGAGTCTTTTAAGAGATTTAAGACAAACTTTTCAAAGTGTGCGTTATACCCGGTCGTCAACCTTTTTTCCTCCAAGGGTCGGAGTCTGTCGGGGTGAAGTGGAAATTCCCACTTTACTAGACCTGTACTCATCATGAGTTTGCCCCCTCTTTCTCCCAACGTGAGGAGACGGGACTGTCGGATGCGGACGCTTATTCGGTGGTCTGAATTAATGCTTTCCGAGAAGCTCAGGGACTTTGTGATATTATTCCCTTTTCTCAATGCTAGTTAGACGACCTTGGACATGGTATGTGCAATTCTTTTCGGTTTGTTGACTGATTGTTTCCTTTCTTTTGCAGCCGCTGAAATGGAGAAAAGGACTAGTGACGTTGGTCCTCGGACCCGCAAGGCGTCCGGTCAGTCAGAGCCGGGTCCCAATGCTGCTGGTGTTCCTCCCTTCTTTTCTAAAATGAAGAAGAGGAAAGTTATGAAGTCTACTCCGGATGCTGGAGTTGCCGGGGTTGTTGGGAAGTCGGCCCTAGAGCCAACTGGGAAGTCGGCCCAGGTCCAATCTCGTCTTGTTGGCGCCACATCCTCTGTGGGCGTCTTGGTTTCTGATTCCTCGGTCGTGGAGAGTCCGTCGGCCGCACTCCCCGAAGCTCTGAAGCTAGCGCCCGGGCATCTCTGGGAAATGGGGGCTGAAGATCTTTTCCCCTTTGTCCGGGCTCCAAAGAACTTATCGGATTCTTCTCCTTTTTCCGAGAAGTTACTGGCGGAGCTCGGTCAGATGCAGCTCCAAGCCTATCGGACCGCTTCTCTCGTGGATAGCCTTGTCACGTTAAAGACAAGATATATCCGGTCTCAAGAGGAGCTGGCGGCTGCCCAGGCTGAGTCGCAAAAGGTGGGTGAAGAGCTGAGCCTTGCTCGTGAGGAGTTCAAGTGCCGCCTTCGAGAAGCCCACGCGGAAAATCAGCAAGCCTTGGCTAAGGCCGCCCATATGACTGAGAACCTCAATGAAGTCAAGACTTTGTTCGAGGGGGCACAGGCCGAGGCCGTGGAAGCCAAGTCCAAGCTCTTGATCGAAGAGAAGGAGGTGGCCGAGTTGCGGGAGATGATGGCATCGGTGGCCGAGGAGTCTTATAACAACGCCCTGGCGTAGGTCCGATGTGCCAATGCCGGGGTCAGTTTGAATACTGTCGGGGTACACTTTCGCTCTTATGTTCGTGTCGGGATGATTGTTCCTTATGACGAACAAGAGGATTCTGTCATTGAAGCGGAGGGTATCCCCGAAGTCGGTGTTGAGGCGAACTCGGCTCCAGGAACTGTTGGCAAGAATTGAAGGGCCTAGATGCCGGTTCGAACTTGTATTTTTTGCTTTCTTTATTATGTTCGTACAATGATACAATCTACTTTTTATAATATTGTGTTGTTGAATCTTTTATAATATTGTGTTCTTTTTTAGAACTATATGTGTGCACAACGTTTATTCGTTTGGCTCCAACGGCCAAGTATAATATCGCCCGAATGGTAAGTTTTTTCGGTTATCGAATATATTCCAAGTTACTGTGGGTGCAACGTGGCCGATCGAGACCATGCCAACCTGATTAGGGTTTGGCGGCACCTTGAGTTTGCTTGGAACATTTATATATTATGTCAAAAAATATCAAGAGTATATCATTATTCGAAAGCTGTTCGAATTTTATTTATAACATCAAAAATTATTCATGCCCGTGATCCCGATGAAAGAGATTACATGAGATGAGGGTGTCAACGCACTCGGCCCATTCTTTTCAATTAATGGGAAACACACGAACGATCATATCTCTTAACTGTAGTAAATCTTCAGTTTGTCTGCGTTCCATGTTCGCTTGACTGCGTGTTTATCTAGAGTTTCCAGCATGTACGCCCCGTGGCCGAGATTCTGAATCACTCGGTAAGGTCCTTCCCAGTTGGCTGCTAATTTTCCATCTCGAGCATTCTTGTTTCCAATGTCAGCTCTGCGTAAGACCAGGTCGCCTTCCTCGAAACTTCTCGGCCTGACCTTCTTATTGAATCTTTTAGCCAAGAGCTGCTTCATGGCCATGTCCCAGAGATGTGCTTTAGCTCGGATCTCTTCTATTAATTCAAGCTCGTTGACCAACGCTTCATTGTTTGAGTCCTCGCCTTCCTTGAGTATGACCTTTCTTCTCCAGGAGGGGTGTCCGATCTCTACTGGTATCATAGCCTCGCACCCGTAGGTCATTCTGAATGGGGTTTCCTGAGTGGATGACTGAGCCGTGGTTTTATGCACCCATAAAACGTAGAATAACTGTTCTACCCAATTCTTCCTAGCCTCGTGCATTCGCTTCCTGAGTCCCTCCAGAATGACTTTGTTAGCGGCTTCAGCTTGGCCGTTGGATTGCCGGTGTTCCACCAACGAGAAATGATGCTTAATATGGAGGCCGGTCATCATTTCCTCGAACTTCTTATCAATGAACTGAGTTCTGTTATCTGTGACGATCTCTGCCAGGATCCCAAATCTAGAGACGATGTTTCTTCAAAGAACTTTTGTACTCGGGCAGAAGTGATGGTAGCTAGCGGCTCCACTTCTATCCACTTGGTGAAATAATCGACGGCTACTATGAGCCATCGTAGTTGTCCCTCTGTGGCCTTGAATGGTCCTAAGAGATCCATCCCCCATTTGTAAAAAGGCCAAGGGGATGTGATTGCCGTTAGTTCAAATGGGGCAGACCATATGACTCGGGCGTGCTTTTGGCAACTTTCACATTTCTTCACATGATCCTGGGCGTTGGCTTTCATAGTTGGCCAAAAGTAACCCGCCCAAATTGCTTTCGCTGCTAGAGCTTTGGCTCCCATATGATGGCCGTTGATACCTTCATGTATCTCGGCCAATACATATTTGGTCTGGTTGGGTCCTACACAAAGCAGCATGGGACTGTGTGGGCCTTTGCGATATAGCTCTCCTTCCTGTGTGGTATACATAGCAGCCTCTCGGATTAGCCTCCTTGCTTCTGCAGCGTTTTTTGGGGTTATTCCTTGCTCTATATATCTGATAATGGGCTGCCTCCAATCCGTGTTGGCCGTGATCATCATGATGCATGTGGGGTGGGGTAGCTCCTGTTGAACGACCGTCCGATGATTACCCGCACCCTTGGTACTTGCTAGCTTAGATAATATATCAGCCCTCATGTTCTCCTCTCTGGGGATATGAGAGACAATGACCCCATCGAACTCAGCAATCAGCTCTTTTACCTTGGTCAGATATTTGATCAACAAGGGTCCCTTAACCTGGTATTTCCCTTCAATTTAGGCTGCCACTAGTTGAGAATCTGTAAAAACTTTTAGTTTCTGGGCCCCTTGTTCCCTGGCCGAGGCCAGCCCCGCTATTAAGGCCTCGTATTCGGCCTGGTTGTTTGACGTCGGGAAATTGAGCCATAAAGATTGTTCCATGGATATTCCCTGAGGACTTTCCGTTATGATCCCGATGCCACTTCCCTTAGCGTTGGACGACCCGTCCACATATAGGGTCCAGATTTCCTCGTGTGCCGACGTTATGGGGGTGAGTTCGACCAGAAAATCGGCCAAGGCTTGGGATTTGATCGCATGTCGGACTTCGTATTTTAAATCAAACTCGGAAAGCTGGATTGCCCAACTGATCATTCTGCCAGCCAGATCCGATTTGTGCAAGATCTGCCGAATCAGTTGGTTGGTACGAATTATAATGGTATGACTCTGGAAGTACGGGCGCAGTCGTTTGGCGGGCCACCAGGAGAGCGAATGCCACTTTCTCTAATTTTTGATATCTCAACTCTGAATTTTTTAGTGCCCGGCTTACAAAGTATACCGTTAGTTGAGACTTGCCGTTCTCTCTAACTAGCACGGTGCTTACCGCCTCCTCGGCCACGACTAGGTACAGGATCAAGTCCTCCCGGGCTCCGGTTTGGATAAGACTTGGGGGGAGGCGAGGCATTTCTTGATTTCTTCGAAGGCGGCTTCACACTCGGAATTCCGGCCGATGGTGGCTTCTTTCCTCAGCATCCTGAAGAAAGGCAGTGCTTTCTCCGCCGACTTCGGGAGGAAACGTGTCAGCGCCGCTAATCTTCCCTTCAACTACTGGACTTCTTTTTTATTGGTCGGGAATTGCATATTTAAAATTGCTATGCATTTGTCCGGGTTGACCTCAATTCCCCTGTGGGTTAACATGAACCCCAAAAACTTTCCTGCAGTCACTCCGAGTGCGCACTTGAGTGGGTTTAGTCGGATATTCTTCTCTCGTAACCTGCCAAACGTCTCTTCCAGATCTCGGATGTGATTCCCGCTTGCGTCGGTCTTTACGATCATGTCGTCTATGTATACTTCTATGTTCTAGCCAAGTTGTTGGGCGAAGACGCTATTCATCATACGCTGGTAAGTAGCGTCAGCATTCTTCAAATCGAAAGGCATCACTTTGTAGCAGTAATTCGCCTCGCTTCCTCAGAATGCCATTTTCTCTTGGTCTTCTGGGTGTATAGCATCAAGTTGTTGACATTAGTGTAGTCGACGCAGACTCGCCATTTGCCGTTGGTTTTCTTAACCATCACCATGTTGGACAGCCACGTGGTGTATTGGATTTCACGTATGAATCCGGCCTCATATAACTCCCGGATATGTTTTTCCAATGCCTGTTTTCTCTCGGGTCCGAGGTTCCTTTTCTTCTACCGATTTTGAGCCGGGATACATGGATAACTTATGACAGCAAAACGTAGGCTTTATTCCTGGGATCTCGGAGGCGGTCCATGCAAAGATATCTTGGTTGTCTCGGAGGCATTTTGTTAGTTCTGCTCTTGCGACTGGGTCGACTATCCTTCCAATCCTGGTGATCTGAGTAGCTTGAGATCCTATCTGAACCTCCACAAGCTCGTCCGCTGGTTCAGGCCTCCATTCTTCCACATCTTCTCGGACGTCGAGCTCCACCAAGTTAATGGGTTCTACCTGTTGCCTTTTGTTTGTTCCCTGCCCCTCTTCTTCACAACGTTGGGCTAGTGAAGGCGGGCTGACCTCGGCTCCTTTGACGATGTTGTAATAGCATTTGCGGGACTCTTTCTGGTCCCCACTAATGGTTACTACCTTTCCGTTGCTTCCTATCATCTTCCTCTTCTGATGTTTGGTAGACATCAAGATATCCCACCTGTGGAGGGTCGGTCTTCCTAGAATAACATTGTATGGTGAAGGGAATTCGGCGACCACAAACTTCACTCTCTCTGATTTGAAAGCCTCCTTTGTCCCCAGTGTTAGTCGCAACTCAATGGATCCTTTGATGGCCGTATTCTCTCCATTGAAGCCGGACAACACCGTCTGACATGGTTTCAGGTCTATCTCATCCAGATTCATCTTATTGAAGGCGGTCCAAGATATGATGTCTGCTGAACTACCGTTGTCCACGAACATCCTTCTCACTCGGCAGTTAGCTACAGTCCCGGTAATCACTAAACCGTCCTCATGTCCGCGTATCACATCCTCCATGTCTTCTTTAGTGAAATACAGCAAAAGGGGCTCAGGCTTACTGTGGCCTTTAAACTTGGGTTGTTCCCTTACTGCCAGAACTTCCCTGAGGTATTTCCGGCGTTGATTGGCCGTATCACCTTCTCCTCCCATGGCTCCAGTGATCACATTACATTCAAACTCTGGCTCCGGAAAATCCTCGTCATCTTGCTTTTTCCGCTTTTCATCTCAGCCTTTCTGATCATCATTCTGGTTGTCTTTTCGCTTAACCTGTTGCCCTTGAGTTTTAATCACGTACCGCCGCAACTTGCCTTCTCGGATGAACTTCTCTATGGCATCTCGTAAGTCCCAACACTGGTTGGTAGTATGTCCCGGCCCATTGTGAAACTCACAGAACCGAGTATGATCAAGGTCGGCCTTTTTAAACACAGGCCGAGGTCTATCCATTTTCTTCATCTCTGTCAAGGCTACCTCTCTCCATACTTGAGCCCGGGAAGTGTTCAACGGGGTATACTTGTCATACTTCGTGTCGTATCGTCCTGGTCGGTGGCCGAGATCATGGTTTCTGTTCGGCTGCGCATTCCCGGGGTTCTGGCGGTGTCTCGGAGGGGAACCCTTTCTTTTAGGAACGGTATTCGCGATCTCCATCTATTCCAATTCCAAGTATTTTTTTGATCGGACCCTAAACTCGAACAATGTTTTGACCGGGTCTTTGTATATAGACTTCGCGAGCCGTGATGATCCACTAAGTCCTGCTGACAATAAGTGGACGTGCACTTTCTCCTCCAACCCTTGTACCTGCAAAGCGGCCTCCTTGAACCGATCCAAATAGCTCTGCAGTGTTTCACTCGGGTGTTGGTGGATTTTTCCTAGGGCGAACTCGGACTTAGGTTGCTTCTTGCTCGTCGCGAAGTTGAGCAGGAACTTTTGGCCGAAATCCTCAAAGTTGTGTATTGATCGGGGCGGCAGCGTGTGGAACCATGTCTGTGCAACCCCAGTCAGGATAGTAACGAAGATCCGAGAGATTATCGGTTCATCAATCCCTCGGACGCACATCTGCATATCGAACTCATCAATATGCACTTGCGGGTCTTGGCTCCCATCATATTTTGATAGGAAGGACCCGTCAAAATCCTCAATGAACTGGGCATTGACGATCTCATCGACGAATGGTTTGTTGTTGTGTTGTCTACGCCGGTATTTTCTCCTGTATACCTCGCCCCCTGTCCCGGCCACCTGGTACGGAATGTTAGGCCGTTTATCGTGATGTCCCGGGTTAATCTCGCGTTCCTGGTGGCGTGAGGCTGCTCCCGGTCCAAAATGTAAATGTTCCTCGGCCTCATGTGACGGCTGTGGTCGACGGGCCGACTGATGATGTGTTTCACCCGGGCTAGGACGAAATGTTTGCTCTCGGGCCAGATTCTCCATGTGTCCACCGTGCTGTTCCGTGTGTTGTCTCCGATGCTCTTCCTCCTGCCTCCATCTCGTACAACGCTTATCTAGTTGGGCGATAATGTTATTCATGTCCTCCTGGCGTTGAAGGGCATGTCGCCTTTCAAGCCGCTCGATCCGGGCTAGAATGGATTGCAGCGCGTTATTGGTGAAGCGCTGAATCGATTCTTGCTCTCCTTCGGCCAGGGTGGGTAATGGGCCTTCTGGCATAACTAGTGGGAGGAAAAGGTTGTTTTGTGGCCGAGAGGATGTAGTGTCTGAAAGCGCATCCTCCACCCGGACCGAGGGCGGTGCCCCTGCCACGGGTGGTCTTTCATCAAGGTGTCTTCTCGTGTTTACCATGGTGGGATTCGAAGTTTAACGTTTCCCACAAACGGCGCCAATGTTTTGTTCGCTTGTAACAGAGGTCCAACAATAGTGTTGGATAATTGATATGGAATCTAACTTCTCCTTTTAGGGGCACTTATAATGGTGAAGTACTTCCAGGTAGATGATCACAATACACCCAAGAGGAACCACAATCAGACGTGGGGTGTGTGCACTGTGAGTAAGGAAAAGAGAGTTAGAGTCGAAAAGCGTACCTTTCTGTTGGAATCTTTTACCTATAAATACTGACCTGGGCAGAAGATGGGCGAATCTCCTTGATATCCGTCGTGGTTCTGGAACAGACATAATCCACATTTATTGAGCAATCATTATCCTTTATTCCTCTTGATTCTGTTGCGCAATTGACGGTTACTCATGGAATGTGCCTGAAAACTAAATCCAACTAGTCCTTATTGGGCCTCTTGGAATTTGGTCTATTCTGAATGTCCATAACACATACTATGCTATAATAGGTACCTACATATTATGTTAGGATGTGATTCTTTCTTATGAGTGAGTAAAAATGTTTCTAATTTTCTGAAGACTTTGAGTAAAATTCTACCACTTTGACTACTCTACTGTTTATTCTCCATATACATTTGATATTATGGATATAACTTTAAGATTATGGTGCACCGTCAATTATGGATATATTCTCCAAAACTATTAACCAACCAAATATTGCTTTCGTGATCTAGCAAAGGCATTGGATTCTGCTCTTGCATCTATATATTCCTCGCTTAATTTGTTGGTAACGTCATAAGGCAGTCCAATACCAAACAAGGTAGAGAGCAAGTTAGTAGTAAAGATCAGCCGCGAAAATGAACAAAGAAAAATTCGCTGGTGCCAGCCGCAAACTTGGGGAAACCGCCGTCCAGACCATAGATTTGGAAACCCCCCCGGCCAACATCGAAAAGGATGCTAAAAGCGAAAATCCACCGAGCGAGCAGAAAAGCAATGATACCGAAGAAGGTAAAAAATATGCTAACAATTTCGACGGTCAATTCCATGATTGTTTCTGTATTAATATATATGTACTATCCTTTTTTTAAATAATAATAATAATAATAATAATAATAATAATAATAATATTATTATTATTATTATTATTATTAATATTCCATTACAACAATGATATTTGTAATTAATTAATTAAATACTAATGATGTTTTAAGAAAAACAAATTATATCTGCTAACAAATAATTATATAAGAATAAATAATATACGTATAATGTAAATAACTTTTTTACATTGTTATTGAATTATTACAAAGCGTAAGCATAGTTGTAAAACCTGGTCTAGTCATTAATCTGGTCGAGATAATGGGTTGGTGGATTAGTAATTCAATCGATGGACCATTAATTGGTCCAATTTGATTCGATATATATTAAAAATTTAAAATTATATACATATATAATATATATGTATATAATTAACATTATTTGAGTAAGAAAAATCATCAATATTCCAAAATCCAATTATTTTTAAAAAATATTTAAAAAAAACAATTTTTTTAACAAATCGGCCGGGTCGAACTGGTCCAACCGATATCCAATAATCGACCCGGCAGGATTTGACCGGATCAATCCAGGTCGATTGTGTAACCAATTTTAAAGCATAACCAACTCAATTAAATCACGAGTCTTGATCCGACCGGATTTCACAACTGATAAGTTCATGGGAGGAGTAAAGGTGAATGATTATCTGTATTTGAAATATGTTTTGCAGTATATGGTCTACTACTATGCTATGCTGTATCACCAATAATGAAAGTGTGCTTTATATATAAATAAATGTAATGGTTTTCGGGTGTTACCTAAACCTTACTATTTGTAAAATGGCGGAGCTTAAATAAGACTCCTCTTATGTTGCAATAAATATCTCTATTAAGTTCCTTTTTCTTTGTGTCAGGTCTCCACGATAGAAAAAAAAAACTTTAAATACCTAATCCCCTAATCAGTTTCTCAGTGTGTAAGATCTCTTTTTTTTTCCTGCTATATCAAGGGTTTTAATTGGCTTATTATTTTTTAATTGCCTGAGTATTAGTCGCCACTACTTAAGGTATGATTTGATGAATAAACACTTCAATTAATGATGCATATTTGAGTTTATGTATTATGCATTTATTAATCAGAATAAAATGTGAGGTCCCTCATTTTTAACTTAAAAGTTATTAATAAAGGTAAGTTACTCCAATACGGGTGCTAACTGATAATTAATGATCGCAAATGCAGGCAACCAGACCAGGTGTGAAAATAGTCGCGTTATACATAACCAGGGTACTTACAATGGTAGTCTCAACGGAAGCTTTATAGAGGGTGGCACTCACAACACAAAAACCTACTTGGATGGGCGTAAAGGTTAATTGTTGTATATGCTGCGCAGTAATATGGTCTAATACTATGTTATGCTGCATGAATTGCCAATAATGATATATTATATGCTGCGCAGTAAGATCGTCTACTATGTTGTGCTGTATTACCAATAATGAAAGTGTAATCCATAATAGTAAATGTTATGGTTTTCCAGTGTTACCTAAACCTTATAATGTTGTGATGATCGAGGTTTATTAATAAGACTCCTATGATATTGCAATAAATATCACCATTTAGCTTTTTTTTTAATCGGCTAATAAAAGTTGTAGCTTTGTTGGTGAGAAGGATTTGAACCTACACCTCTCCCTACCTCTTTCAACCATCAAACCAATCTATTTTTTTTGTCAGGTATCCATGATATAAAATAAAAATAAAAAACTTTAAGGATTTGCTTAATTTATAGTTGCTCCATGTTTGTTTTGAAGAAAGATTACGAGATAACACAACTCATGTGGAGATAGACATGACAAAAATCTTTTTTATTGTTACCTAGGATATGTTTGGGTATCTCAAACTACTTTGAGTCCCAAACTTAATTTGGTAATGGATTCTCTAAAAATTACTTTTGTAACTTATGTTTGGGACAAACCCAAATTTGGGTAAAAAAACAACAAATTTTATGTTTTTAAAGTAAAAAAAAAAAAAACTTTTGATTTATATATTTACAATAAAAACATGAAGTAAAAGTACTTTTGAATCTTTTGAACAAAAAAATTTCAAACATAAATCATGTTAAAGTAAACTTATTTTTATCAAACTTAAGTTTACAAGATACTGTGTTTGCAAACTTTAATCCAAATATGCACTCAATAATTTACATAACAACCTTTTGTTTCAATTACTTTCTCTGAACTCATATATAAGTAAAACTAATTAATTTCACTCCAATTAAGAAAATTAGTTAACATGATTTAATTAATTTTCTGAACATCAAGTAAAAATAAGATTATTTCTAAAATAATGTTCTTCATTGAATATATATTTACTAGTACAATAATTGTGATCAAATTGATTTTTACACATATTTTAAAATTAGTATATATAACTAAAAAATATATTGTCACATTATTGTAAATATTTTATAATTACATATCTTTAGAATTTAAAATAAGACTTAAATATATTTTAGATCTTTTGATAAATGATCAATTTTTGTTTTTGTCCTTAATAATAAAAAAATGTTACATTAAATCTATGATATATCAAAATTAGTTTTGAGTCTCTCTTCTCATTTAACTAATGATGTGATGTAATAAAAAAGAAAGAAAAAAAATAGAGTAGAAGGTGGAAGATAAAAGTAAGCAAATTATAATTTCTCTCAAGAAAAATAGGGTGATGAAAAAGGACATACTGAAGAAAGTAAATAAATTATGATAATGATTATTCTTTTTTTTGTTGTTGTTTAGCAAAAGCCAGCTTCTATCCTTTATTGTTTATTGGTTGGTGGTTGCATGGTGCAGACGAGCAGTATTACATAAGTGACAGTGACAAAACCAAACAGAACACAAATTACTACAAAGCACCACGTACGTGTGGATTATTCATTGTTGCAGCACTGTATGATAATGAATATATACTCCAAGACTTTCCGGTCTAAACCATTGAAGATCAAAAGTGATATTTTTCATATTCCAAATGCTATTCTTTCTTTGGAGGGTATTTCATGATAGACTCCCACCCAACTAGTGACAATCTCAAGAAAAGACCATTTCAAGTGGAGGGAGATGTTCAGACCCCTGCCCGTTTTGTCTTGAATCGGAAGAGTCTATTACACATGTTCTGTTGTCATGCAGGGAGGTGCAGATTATTTGAAAGAAATGCTATGCTCTACTATGTTTGCTGCTCCACATTGTACATCATGTTGGTAATTGCACTATTCGCTGTGTATCTTACGGTGGCTGTCATGACGACCGTGTGTCTTATGAAGCATTGGTTGGTGTGACTACTGTGTTGTAATTATTTTAATTAACACAACTAGTGCATATCAATCACTACTACACACAGCGCATTCAACGACGGTTCTAAAGCACATACGACGACGATTCTAAAACCGTCTTTGTTGCGCGTGTTGTTGAAACGTACAGCTTTCGACGACGGTTCCCAAAACCGTCTTTGTATGTAATAATTTTTTTTTAATTAGTGAGATACAAAGACGGTTCTGGGGGAGAACCGTCTTTGTATGTACACATACAAAGACGGTTGTTTCCCAAAAACCGTCTTTGAATGTATTAATTTTTTTTAAAAAAAAATTAGTGAGATACAAAGACGGTTTTGGAAAACAACCGTCTTCGTATGTACACATACAAAGACGGTTGTTTCCCAAAACCATCTTTGTATGCAATAAATTTTTTTTTTAATTAGTGAGATACAAAGACGGTTCTGGGGGAGAACCGTCTTTGTATGTACACATACAAAGACGGTTTTTCCCAAGAACCGTCTTTGTTTGTATTATTAATTTTTTTTTAATTAAGTGACATACAAAGACGGTTTATTCCGAAAAACCGTCTTTGTTTGTATTATTAATTTTTTTTATTTTTTTTTTAAAATACGTAGGCATATTTTCATTAATACAAATCACAAGCTATTTAAATGACATTTGTTTCCTTAAATAATGACATTTGCAGAAAAATTAGAGGTCTAATTTTTATTCGTTCTGAACACAGTTTGAATTGAAATAACAATTGCCAAAGTAATTGATTATGAACATACCATATTTTCACATTAAGACCCTGAAACAGAAATGAATTTAATAATAAAATCAAACCAAAAAATGTATAAAAGTGCAGAAACACTGGGCAGGAAACTTCAGATAAAAAATAAGCATACTTAAGTCTCTACTCCAACCTAATCTAAAGGCAATACTATTTGTCCCTTTGTAACCAACCTAAGCAATGTTTTCAAGCTATATAC
>CM023955.1:13209181-13223122 GCA_013407115.1 Glycine latifolia
ACGTAGTTTAAATTTGAAAGAAAGATATGTGAAAAGATATGGGTAGATAAGATATGATGATAGATAAGATATGGAGAAAGAGATAATATAGAAAGATATTAGAGAAGATAATGTTTAGATTTGAATTTGAATTGTTTAGGGTTTTGGTGCTTATAAATAGCACATTATGTAAAGAGCTCTGTGTGGCTTTGGCAGACTATTATCAATAATATTAGAGAGTTTCCGCCCCAGTAAATTTGTGTGTATTTGTTTTTGTGTGAGTGCACCAGTGTGTGTGTGTGAGAGTGGGCCTGTGAGATATCAGTATAATCAAATCACTGATATCAAATTGGTATCAGAGCTGAGAGAGAATGGAGAGTGGTCCGAGTAGTAGTCTGCCATTACCCCGCCTTACGAAGGCTAATTATGAGAACTGGAGTATCCAGATGAAGGCTCTGTTGGGAGCTAATGATAGTTGGGAGGTTGTCCATGATGGTTTCGAAGAACCACAATCCACGACAGGATACACGGCGGCGCAGAACAAAACATTGAAGGAGATGCGGTTGAAAGACAAAGGCGCACTATACATGATGCTCCGGGCTGTTGATGATTCCGGATTTGAGAAGATTGCTGGCGTAACAACGTCAAAGGAGGCGTGGGATATTCTTGCGAATGTCTACAAGGGAGCTGATCGAGTCAGGCAAGTCAGACTTCAAACTCTCCGAGGAGAGTTGGAGGCAATGAAGATGAAGGAAGGAGAAAGCGTATCTGATTTTGTTACTCGGATTCAGACCGTGGTGAATCAATTAAAGAGAAGCGGAGAGATGTTGCCCGATACCAGAGTGGTGGAGAAAATTCTGAGGTCTCTCACTGATGACTTCGAGAATGTAGTATGTGCGATTGAGGAGTCAAAGGACTTAGCAACGTTCACAGTTGACGAACTTGCTGGTTCATTGGAGGCGCATGAACAGAGGAAGAAAAAGAAGAAAGAGGAGTCACTGGAGCAAGCACTTCAGACGAAAGCTTCAGTCAAGGACGAGAAAGCGCTCTACTCTCAAAATTTCCGAGGTAGAGGACGAGGCCGAGGAGGACGTGGATATGACCGAGCTGGTAGAGGCCGAGGTCAAGAAGGCTGGAACAAGGAGCAGGCTGAATCAAGTCAGCAGAATTGGCGAGGAGGCCGAGGACGTGGAAGAGGCCGACATTCAAATGTAGAATGTTTTAAATGTGGAAAGTACGGACATTATTCAAGAGATTGCAACAACTCGGATAGATGTTACAACTGTGGCCGAGTTGGTCATTTTGCGAAGGACTGCCGAGCTGAGAGAAGAACGAATGAAACTGCAAATTATGCTGCAGAAGAAGTAAAAGATGGAGGAATGTTGATGATGGCTGGAGGTGTAGCTAACCAGACATCAGAGATGGAGTGGTTTATAGACACTGGTGCAAGTAATCATATGTGTGGGTACAAGCATTTGTTCAGTAGCTTGAGAGAAATAGAAGCCGGACATGTATCGTTTGGAGACGCTTCAAAGGTCGGTGTGAAAGGCCGAGGTACGATTAGTTTCTTGCAGAAAGATGGACGAGTTGGACGTATACAAGATGTGTATTACGTGCCAGAACTCAAGAGCAATATTCTGAGCGTGGGACAACTGATGGAGAAAGGCTACTCGGTTATTATGACAGACCGAGTTCTTTTATTGAAGGAGAAGCAAGGGCGACTGATAGCCCGAGTGCCGATGGAGAAGAACAGAATGTTCAAGTTAATCTTGAGATGTGTGGAGGTCGGCTGTTTGCAAGCCGAGATGAATGATGAAGCATCCTTGTGGCATCGTCGGTTTGGGCACTTACATTTTGGAAGCCTGGCCGAGATGGTGAATAAGAATTTGGTGACCGGATTGCCGAGAATGAAGTGTGAGAAGAGATTTTGTGAAGATTGTGTGCTGAGCAAACATACGAGGAGTCCATTTCAGAGGTCGGCCAGATACCGAGCACGGCGACCACTGGAACTAATTCATACCGATGTGTGTGGACCTATTACTCCCGGGTCCTTCAGTGGAAAGAGGTATTTTGTTACATTCATAGATGATTTCAGTCGTAAAACCTGGGTGTACTTGCTGGAAGAAAAATCCAAAGTGTTTGAAGTGTTCAAGAAGTTCAAAACGATGATTGAGAATGCAACTGGAAGGAGGATCAAGTCGATACGATCAGACCGAGGAGGAGAGTACACATCAAATGCTTTTATGAGGTACTGCGAGGAGTATGGCATCAGAAGATTCTTGACGGCACCATACTCGCCTCAGCAAAATGGAGTAGCAGAGAGGAAGAATCGAACCATTGTTGACATGGTGAGATCAATGTTGAAGACGAAGAATATGCCGAAGGAGTTTTGGGGGGAAGCTGTTCTGTGTGCAGTATATGTACAGAACCGATGTTCGCATTCCATATTGAATGGAAAGACCCCATAGGAGTTGTGGACGGGCCAAAGGCCAGCAGTGGACCATTTGAGAGTTTTCGGGAGTGTGGCATATGCACATGTCCCGGATCAGCAAAGAAGCAAGTTAGATGACAAGAGCAGGAAGTATATCTTCATTGGATATGACGAGAAGACGAAGGGATACAAGCTGTTAGATCCCAGCACCAAGACGGTATTGATAAGCCGAGATGTGAAAGTGAATGAAGACGATGAGTGGAGTTGGAGTGCTCCATCCGAGATCAAATCAGATCCCGGAAAGATGGTGATAGAAGACAAGGAAGAAGGATCAACGAGTTGGATCCCGGCAAGGACCGAGATAGATGATGAAGACGAGATGAGACGACCCCGGATGAGGAGTTTGCAGGATTTGTACGAGTCAACAAACGAAGCTTATCTTGTTTGTTTGTTGACAGATTCCGAAGAGATAAGATTTGAAGAAGCAATCCGAGATGAGAAGTGGCAAAGTGCCATGGATGAAGAGATCAAAGCGATTGAGAGGAATGATACTTGGGAGTTGACCGAGCTGCCAAAAGGAAGTCGGCCCATTGGAGTTAAATGGGTTTATAAAAAGAAAATGAATGCTGATGGGGAGATAGAGCGATATAAAGCCCGGCTAGTAGCTAAGGGGTATTCGCAAAAGGCAGGAGTAGACTATGATGAGGTGTTCGCACCTGTTGCCAGAATGGAGACGATCAGATTGTTGATCTCGCAAGCAGCTCAGTATGGGTGGCCGATATATCAGATGGATGTAAAGTCGGCATTTTTGAATGGTGTACTTGAAGAAGAGGTGTATCTCGAACAACCACCGGGATACTTGAAGGCCGGAGAAGAGAAGAAAGTGTTGAGATTGAAGAAAGCGTTGTACGGCCTGAAGCAGGCACCGAGAGCCTGGAATACTCGCATTGATGCATATTTCAGGAAGGACGGTTTTGAGCAGTGTCCATATGAGTATGCCATATATGTTAAGAAGAAGGGTGATGAGTTATTGTTGGTAGCATTGTATGTTGACGACTTGATATTCATGGGGAATAGTGAAGAGATGGCACGAGAGTTCAAGAAGAAGATGTCGAGAGAGTTTGAGATGACTGATCTCGGTTTGATGAGATATTTTCTCGGTTTGGAAGTCAGACAAGAAAAAGATGGAATATTTGTGTCTCAGGAGAGTTATGCGAAGGGAATCCTGATGAGATTCAAGATGGCGGATTGTAACCCGGTTTCAACACCTATGGAACCCGGTACGAAACTTTCGAAGTATGATGGAGGAGAACGAGTTGATCCGAGAAACTATAGAAGTTTGGTCGGATGTTTGAGATATTTGACGTGTACGAGGCCGGATTTGTGTTTAAGTGTCGGAATTGTAAGTCGGTTTATGGAGGAGCCGAGCTATTCTCATTGGAAGGCGACTAAGAGGATTCTGAGATACATTCAAGGGACGATCACACAAGGACTATTGTATTCGAGGTCGGAAGATTACCGGTTAAAAGGGTACTCGGACAGTGACTGGTGTGGAGATGTGGATGATAGGAAGAGCACGGCTGGCTATGTATTTTTCATGGGAAGCACAGCGTTTGCATGGATGTCAAAGAAGGAACCGATTGTGACGTTATCAACATGTGAAGCCGAGTACGTTGCTGCATCGTGGTGTGTGTGCCATGCAGTGTGGTTGAGAAACTTGTTGGAGAAGCTGGAGCAAGTTCAAGTCGGCACGACCGAGATCCGAGTAGATAACAAGTCGGCTATAGAGTTAGCGAAGAACCCGGTCAATCACGAGAGAAGCAAGCATATTGATGTGAGGTTTCATTTCATCCGAGAACAGGTGAAAGAGAAGAAGGTGGAGTTGAGTTATGTGACGAGCCGAGAACAAGTCGGAGATATATTCACAAAGCCACTGCCGATGTTACTGCTGGAGAATTGTAAGAAGATGATGGGAATGAGAGAGAGAAGAAATATTTAAAGTTTATGGGGGGATTTTGTTAGGATAAACATTTAAATAAATATTGTTAGTTACGTAGTTTAAATTTGAAAGAAAGATATGTGAAAAGATATGGGTAGATAAGATATGATGATAGATAAGATATGGAGAAAGAGATAATATAGAAAGATATTAGAGAAGATAATGTTTAGATTTGAATTTGAATTGTTTAGGGTTTTGGTGCTTATAAATAGCACATTATGTAAAGAGCTCTGTGTGGCTTTGGCAGACTATTATCAATAATATTAGAGAGTTTCCGCCCCAGTAAATTTGTGTGTATTTGTTTTTGTGTGAGTGCACCAGTGTGTGTGTGAGAGAGTGGGCCTGTGAGATATCAGTATAATCAAATCACTGATATCAAAACTCACAGCAATATTATATATATACAAGGTTAGTTACTTTTTTTTTTCTCTTGTTTTTTTGTCCTTAATTAAGTTTATCTTTTTACTTGTCACGATGAATATTATTTTTCGCCTTCCATTTTGGGCAAACGCTCACAATTCGTTCAGTAGTAATTCTTGTAACAAACTAGCTATAGTTGTCATCTTTTAATTTCTAGTGATATATTTAATAATAATTGAAATAAAATAGGATATTAATGGTGGAGCTTTTTGGCTAGGCACTGCTCCACTTTACCACGTGCTCCACTTTACATATAGTCAAAATTAAATCGTTTGGGACAAATAAGTGGAAGAGAATAACATAAATTTTATAATATAAATAATAATTATTATTACAGTTATTATTTTTTCTCTTGATGCACGTAAAAGAGAATGACATAAACTTTTATAATATAAATAATAAAGCTAAAAATAAATTAATAATATGATATAGAATTAATTTTATAATATTATTGTTACTGTTATTATTTTTATGTTTTTAAATGACGGTTTTACTTTTATTATGTTAGGCATGGTTGCTTATTGTGGTGTAGATGGTGCTGTCATTCGTTTTCAGGTAATTCTAATACTTTTACTACTACAAGGCAAAATGGCTTTGGCATATGTGCCTCCACTTAGTAACTTTAGCATTTAAGAGAATTGATATTTCACACACTCAGCCCAATATTCACATAGTAACTTTATTGGCATGTATATTGGATATATTGGAACAAGGCATTGTTAAATGATTTTTTCTTCTTCTAGTTTTTTGTTTTAAAGAACTAAAAAATTGTTTTTATGAACTATGATCAAACAAGCTCTTTATTTATATAATTTCTACAAAACTAAGAATTAATTTTTTATTTATTCCTAGACTCACTTTTTTTTTTGCAAGGTTAATCATTAAGATTTTCTTTATAAAAAATCATATCAACTATTTTTGCCTTTGTTTCTTTCAATGGATTTGAATAAGGCAGGAATCAAACAATCTCTTTATCTTTGTTCTTTTTAGTAAAAATGGAAAGTTTTATTAAATAACCCACTTAATGGAAAAATGTTGGCAACAAGAATAAAGAGAGTCCAACTTTTCACATGACTAAAGTTGGAAAAAAAAAACCATTTACTTTTAATAGGGGAGTTTGAAATATTTTTCAACTCACTTTTATATTATTGGATGAGTGATAAAAATTATGAAGTGGAGTACAAATTGATAGTACGTGTTTCACTTTGAGCATTCCTACATTTTTCTTATACCAAACAAGCATCAAGAATTGCCATTCCAAATGTTCTTTTTATCCTTTTTTCCACTTGCTAGCCCATGATCACTTAAAAAAATATTTGTGAGATATTTTAAATAAAATATTTGTGTATCATTATTCCTAAAAAAATATTTGGACACTTTGAATTTTAATAACATGTTGGTAACACTTGTGAAAAATTGTCATTATGTGCAGGCAAGGATCATGTAGTGCTTGTCGTAGCTTATTTGGGGGATTTGTCAAGTGGATAATGGGAAAAGTTAGTTTATATATTTCCTATTTTATATTTTGAAAAGTACTGGATGATCTTGTTATTGTTATTGTTGTGGTATGACACTTGGTGTTATTTAATTGAATGGATGAGTTTGCTATTGTTTTGGATTTATGAATGAGTATTTCATTAATTACATGTATCTTTTAATTTCAGATATTGAAGTTATATTTTATACTTTTGTGTGTTTATGTTCTCATCTTCCACACATATTGAAGTTGTATACATTGGGATCATGAGGATACAATATCAAATTGGGAGTAATAAAGAAAATATATTTTTTTTTAAAATAACATTATACATCGGTTATTTAATAAATGATGTAAAAATTGAATATACAACATCGGTTGTAATAACAACCGATGTAGAAAAGGAAATGTTTACATCAGTTTTTGGAAAAACCGATGTCAATTTAGTCACAACAACATCGGTTTTTTACTAAAAACCGATGTTGAATTTGCATAATTTACATTTTTTTGGTTTATTTCTTATTAATTAACATCGGTTTTTTAAGATAACCAATGTTG
Organism: Glycine latifolia; assembly: GCA_013407115.1. NCBI lineage: Eukaryota > Viridiplantae > Streptophyta > Magnoliopsida > Fabales > Fabaceae > Glycine > Glycine latifolia. The sequence continues at coordinate 13,216,046 of CM023955.1, forward strand.
TATACTTATGTTAACATCGGTTTTCAAAAACCGATGTTAACTTACACACTTTCAACATCGTCTGATTCAACATCGGTTCAGAACCGATGTGGAATGTCAAAAATAACCGATGTAGAAGGCTGTTTTTCTAGTAGTGTTTCTTCTCTCTGGCGACGCCACCACCATCTTCTCTTTCTTCACCAACAACACAAACATACAACACGCACACTCAGAAAACACAAACACATAAGACACACACTCACATTGATTCCCTTGATCTTAGTCTCAGATCTGGAACTGAAGTGGCGGTGCAAGACAGTTGATTGGACTCAGGAGTTGTCAATGGCGTTCAAATCCCACACAATGTTGTTGTGGCTCTCCATGAGACAAGCGAGGGAGGTCGTCCTTGTGCTATCCGATGCAGGAACAAGGGAGGTGCAAAAATGAACACGAATCTAGCAGCAACAAAGACAACCCATGAAGCCATTGAAGTTGGTGGCGGGGGCATGTGTCGGCAAAGGAGGGGATGTTGCCATCAAAGAAGGGATTGATTGTTGTTGCTGCAACCACTTTGTTGTTGTTTAAACCCTTAATTCATTTTCTATTTGATGAATTAGGGATTGATTATTCTAGTGTAGGAATTGATTAGGGCTAAATAAGGGATTGATTGTTCAAATCCCTAATTCATATGATTAGTAATTAGTGTTTAGTGGGTGAGGAAAATGGGGGATAAAGAGAAAAGGGAGAAATTTTTGCATCAATTTATATATATAACCGATGTAGAATAACATTTTCTATCAAGTAACCAATGTGAAAAGTTTAAAAATTTGCATCCTCATCCACATAGGTTTGGTAACCCGAACCTATGCTTGGACAAAAAAAAACACATTTCGATTTTGCAAGGACAAAAAATATACAAAAAATTTTGTAGGAATGAATTTCAAACTTTTCTTTATTTGTAGGAACGAAAAACATATTTCAGCTTTTTTTTTATTGGGCACACACACATTGCATATATATTATAGAAAAATTATAGACATACCACTATTTGTATGAAAACACTTTTGTATAATTTTTCTACTAGCCTTCTTTTAATATAAAAAATATATTTTTATTTGCTACATAGACACAAATATATATCATAAAAAAAATAAAATTACATAGATACTATTATTTTTATGAAAAATACTTTTAATCGTGGTCATTTTAATGACAAGTTTTATATTTATTTTAAATTGCTATTTATATATAGATTTTTTTGTGAACGTTGAAAGTTAAAGAGGGGAGACAATATCAAAAGAGAGTAAGTCTCTATTAAAAGTAAATATAAGAAAGTACAAAATATTTATGTATAAAAATATTGATAAAATTAATATCAATAATTTGAGTAAATTTAGATTATAAATGATGAGTTAAAGAAGTTAAGTTCAAGTTTTATCTAATTTTTTTCACAACTTCAAACTTTCAAGTAAGCTCATCTAAATAAATGAGTCATCTAGCAATGGTGCCTATTCCAAAATCACAATGTGATCGTAGGAGCAAGGTCAATCTTTGAAGATGGTTGGATCAAAGTTGTGTTCTATGTCTTCTTCCTAACTGCCATAGCTAGGTATTACTTTCTCTCTTTACTTTTTTCTCTCTCTATCTCTCTACTCCATCCACCACAATCCATCGCAAAATGGATGGACGAGTACAATTAATTTTCCTTTTTTTAATTGGTTGTTGTTAGTTGCACATATTTATGCTGTATTACTTTTTTACTATTTCTCAACTCGTTCCATACTATACTTTAGCTCCTAAATATTAAATAGATTCGCCATATATTATTGTGGGACTAGGATATGACTCTTCCATATTATACTTTAACTCCTAATTAAATAGATTCGCCATATGTTATTGCGGGACTGGGATGTGAGTCTTTTTAAGAGTGTGATTAAATGTTTCTCATCTTTATCAAGAATAAAAATCTGAAACTCTGAAATCTCCACCTTTTATTTTCTATATATTTGATAATCAAACAATACAGCATTTGATTATTTGATTATGGTGTTGGTGTCCCATCAATAATAGATATATACTCAAAACTCTTATCCAACCAAATGAATATAAGTTGCTATTTAGATATTATAATAATATTCTATATACTAATATAGATTTGTGTGATCTAGCAAAAGCTAGCATTGGATTCGCTTTCTTGCATCTATATATTGCTGACTTAGTTTGTTGGTAACATTAAAGAATTCCAATATCAATACATATTAAGTTAGAGACCATAGTGGTAAGATCAGAATGTCAAGTCATTTGTTTCAAAGAGGGTTTAAAATATTGATTTGCGATCGTAATTTGGGTCACAACATCAACATTTTTTAACTGTCTACAATCATGATTGAGGTTTTATTGGCAGCATTTATCTAGGATTTGCTACAATATCAACAAACACGACAAAATCGCAATATGACCGCGACCAATATTTAAAACCTTGATTTCAAAACATCCTTGAACTTTTGGCGGCCATGCAAGCAGCCACAGACTATGGTACTTCAAACTCATTTAACAACCATGGCAATGGGAACCAGAATTTCTCTGGGGCAACAATAAACAGTGGAGCCAATTCAGGCAACCGAACAGGTATAACACCAGCTCAAACCTGTATGGTGGTTGCACTATAAATAAAAGTGGTGGTACTTTCCGTGGCAATGTCAATCGAGGCTTAATATCGAGTGTGGATTTGACTACTCCACCTGGAAATACTACTATTAGTTAGTTAATCTACTATGTTATGCTGTATTACCAATAATAAAAGTGGAGCAATGGCTCTACTGGATATCCTCCATAACAAATGTAATGATTTAATTTGGAGTGTTACGTATACCTTAAAATGTTGTAATGGTGGTGGTTCATATACTAAGAGACCTCTATCATAAATTGGAATTGTTAAGAATAAAACTAATTAAAACAACTGTAACTCTCGATATATATATATATATATATATATATATATATATATATATAAATTTTGTTATCATATTATTGGTATAAACTATCAATTGACTATGCTGATAATTAATTTTTGTCAGAAAACTTATTTACCTTTAGTATAGTTCTTCTTTTTCAATTGCATTTTTTTTATCTACAAAACGTGAATCTGAGACTTAGGGAAATCAAGTCAGTACCACTCGGTATATAGTTATATCACCAACGTTGAAATAAAAAGTTAAAAAGGTTAACCCAAATAAAGTTTTCTAAATTTAAGAATTAAAGTGGAAGTTTAATAGAGTAGTTAAAGATTAATATTACGGTTATATAAATAATATCAAATATGCAAGTGAGACTTTATCCGTATATGTAACTCCTAAATTCACCAACACATATATATTCGTCCAAGTAATTAGGATCTTAATTAGTTATTCTTAAGAAAATCTTAACCATAAGTTTTGTAAATGAAAAATAGGTGATCGAAGAACTTTATCCACTTCTTAAGTTGTTCACTATATTTGACTCAGGTTAATGAAGATTTAACGTGACCTTTGAATATTTTGAAAGTCTGTGTGAGACTGACAAAACCACTCTTTAGATTAATTTTTTCAAGAGGTGCGTTATTTAGTAAAGGTAAAATATTTTGTGGGGTTATGTGTATTGAACGTTAGGGCTTAGTTTCAACGTACTTTTGGAAGATGCTTAGTTGGATTTAATTTTAAACTTCGATCAAGGATTGATGCAATGCCGTAGCCGTTCGTGTTTGGTTTCCATGATTCTATTGTGTTTATTCATTTTCAACGATATATAGAAGAGCCAAGAGCACTTTTATGTCATTTCAAATTCCCTTTACTGGTACACTACTACAAAGAGCACATTCTACTACAACGAAACAACGATGGTTTTCAAAAACCGTTTTAGAATGTGTGTGCGGTGGCATTTTTGTCTATCTCTCTCACACACACTTTAATTTCTTTCTATTTCTTTTGCCTACGAGAACGGCACGAGCTGCAAACGAGAACCACGTGGCCATCATCCACGACTACCGCTCCAAGATCAAGCTTGAATCTTCCTTTGTTTCTCTACAACTGCATTCTCTTCCCCTTTCAAAGATTTAACCTTCTTTGCTCACAGATATGCGGGGTTACTGATTTATCAATGGTAACTGTCGAAAAAATTCACATGGAAAGGGAACGAACAGGAAAATGCCTTTGTCTAGCGTGGGACATAGCTCCTCCCTCAGCGTCTAAGGTAAGCTTTCTTCAATTCCCCAATTCATATTAAATTAGGGTTGCTTCTTTTGATCGTTTATTGTAGGCATAACACTGCTAGAAAAATGCCATATAGCAATCAAAATCAGCGACTGAATATATTTGGTCGCTAATAGCGGCCGAAATAGCTACCGAGCAACCTCTGACCGTAATTGTGATTTTATTGTGGTGGTTTAACTTTCTCAGCAACTGAATTAGTGATCAACTCGAAAGAGTCACTGAAGTATTAGTGGCTATTTCGGTCGCTATATATTTAAAAATCCAACATCAGTATAGCGACCGAAGAGGTAGTTAAAGGCTGCCACGAATCGTATTTGGTCGCTATATCATGATGATAGCAATTGAATAAGATTCGGTGGCTGTTATCATTATAGCGACCGAAAATGTACGGTCACTATTAAATTACATATTTTATTTAGATTAGCGACCGAATAAGAGACCAAATGTATCTTTCTTAAAAATTAAATAAAAAATTATTTTAAAGCATAATAAATATATCAGATACTTAAATAAATTATGTACTTAGAAAGTAATGAAATAATATGTTAGAATTTTTTTAAAATTGACAAACTAATATTTACAATATTTTATATATCATATTAAATATATAATATTTTTAATTATACTTTGATAATTTATAATATTTTAACAAACTAATATTTACATTTTTTATTAAGATCATAGTTATCATTAATATTTTAATGTATTTTTTGTACAAAATAATTTTTTATGTCATATAATTATTTAAAAATTAAAATAAATATATATTGTTTATATTATGAAAATATATCATAATCAAATTTTCTAAAATTAATTATTTAAAAAAAATAAGGCATAAGTATAATACTAATGATTCGTTGAAGTTCAATATGGTGTAAGTAAATTTTATGCAATGATGAAGACCGAAACAAAGTCTAATAAGATACAATGGTTAACTTATGTATTAACTTAAATCTTAAATTGACTTTAGTTTAAGGCTTAATTTCAAAATATGTCCCCCTATTTTGCATATTTTAGCAAATGAGTGTTCCTATTTTTGAATTTACTATTTTAGTATCCAAAATCTTTGATTCTTAAATTTTAAACATTGATTAGACTAAAAGTTGATCAAATATTTTCTTAAAAAATAAGAACATTAAAAATGCTTGAGAAAGGACTAGATTAGAATGAGAAACACATTATTTTACTACTACACCCAAGTGCTTATTTGAGAATTTAGTACAAAATATAATATTAATATAAATTTTATGCAAAAATAGGTAATTTTTTTAAATTTATTATATTGTATAATGTTATATATTATCTTTTAAAATATAATGTATAATATAAGATTAAATTAAATTTTCAAGTAAATTAGAATATGCATAATTATATTAGTTTTATTTTATATATTATATTTATGTTTTTAAATAATGCTTGTGATTTAGTGATACCATCTTTTTATCTTTTTACTATTATAATACATAAGAAGAATATTTTCAAGTAAATTAATAAAAAATAACTAAATTTTACCCACCGAATATACATCCTTCGAAAATGTAAATTTTACATACGAATATTACTGACAAATAGAGGTGTGACAATTCTTACGAGCCAATGAATTTTTGGGTTGGACTGGGTTGGACTAATTTTGAGACGAATTGTTATTTTCATGGCCCAACTCAACTTTTTACGGGCCAAATGGGACAACCCATAAGCTTATTCATTAAAAAAAAAATTCTAAATATTATTTTTAAAAATTATTTTATTCTTTTTCATATTTTAATATATTTAATTGAGCTAAAAAATTAACTAGCAAAATGCTTAATTTACCTTTTGTTATTAAACTCAATCATTTTTATTTATTTTATCTTTTCATTTTAAATATATTTAAGCCATTGTTTATTAAGAAAAATAGTAAAAAATATAATATTTGTGTGTACTCTCTTATGCTTGTTATCTCTTTTCTTATACAACATCTATTCGAGAAGTTTGACGATGATCATGGTTGACGAGTGTTTTTTTACTTGGTATTAAAATATAATTAATTATCTCATTTGGTGTACACATTTATTATTCATAATTTATCTTTCAACTATTTTTAAAAACCATTTTCAATCACAAGTAGTTACCATTTAATAGTTTTTCAATATAATATGTATTAATAGTATATGTAACTAAAAAAACAAAAATTTAATAGCTTTTCAATATAATAGGTATTACTAGTATATCTAACTAAAAAAACAAAAAAACTGATTTAGCTCATATGAACTTCTCAATACAAATTTATAATATTTTTTTTAGAAAAAGCAAAAAGCTTAAAAGCATATTATAAAAATTATAAACCAACGTTAACAAAAGAAGACATAATCAGTTTTAACGTAGAAAACTCAATTGGATAAAAATCACGACGTCCAAATTAGATAATCAATCCAATAGATAACTCCACTATGATAATAAATAAGTACCTTTCAATGATCTCATACACAATTCTCTTAATGATGCAAACATAAACTTTTTAAAGCTCTAATATTATTTGGAATGAAATACATATTATAAATATAAAAATATGTTTCTATTTATACTGATTTAAGCATATGATTTTAACCAATTTTTGAATACAATCCTAAAAATATTCTATCATATTATGGAATGCAATCTTAAAAATATTTTATATTATGCAATACAATCTTAAATTTTAATATTTAATATGTATATAATAAAATTGTAGGGGAGGCGTGGCCTATCCTAACCCTCTGGCTCCGCCTCTGCCCCGCATTAAGCTAACAAGTTTTTTGTGAGGTGGTAATCCCTGACCCTTAGTAATAATGAGTGCAGTGTTTCCTATATTTTATTTGAATCTTATTTTTTT
>CM023955.1:13238122-13254379 GCA_013407115.1 Glycine latifolia
TAATTCAAATTGTTGGGACTTGCAGGAGTAATATATTAACGCCATTTTGCATCACAAATTGAAGTGTTTGCTTATACCGGCTTAGAGAGTGATCAGTGACGGGCTTACGAAGAAAATTAAAACGGAAACTATATTGGAGTTTACATAACACCCCAACACACTTACATTTATTATAAACCCATTAGAGCTTTAGCTCAACATTATTTATTGCTAGTACAACGTAGCATAGGATATTATATGTTGCCCAGCTAGCTAGCATATACTGTATCAAATACAGATAATTAATAATCATAACGACGACCATAGTAGTTCCTTGTTGAGGAGTCAAAGCCACCCTTGATATGTGACCCGTTGCCATTACCATTGAAAGTGCCACTGTTATAAATAGAGCGTTCACCGTAGTGATATGAGTCGTCATACCTGTTTCCGTTGTTATGATGATTGCCACTGTTGATGGTTGATCCATTCTGGCTTCCGCTGCCATAGGTGTTATGTGAGTTTGAAGAACCACGGTTGGACCCTTTGCTTGCTTGTTCAGTCTCAATCATTTCGAGGATGCTTTTCATCAAGTCTCCCATTCTGATCTTACTCAACTCTCTTAACTAATTGTTGTTGTTTTGTAATTGAATTGTCTTACTAACTAAGCCAAATATATAGATGTATGGAAATGAATCCAATTCTTTTCTTGTTAATTTATGCAAAGTTATGATATGATATTTTGGCACACAAGTTGGACTTATTTGATTTGGTAAGAGTTCCAGAGAATACTATCTCCAATGTCAAGTGGTTTTCATGCAACCACTCCTGTCCCCAAATTGTGCTTCAACCAGAAGACTTTGATCGACGAGGAGAATATAATCATTATCAAGAGTTGCGAAGGAGCATTGTCTTTCCACACAAGCTGTACTCGTTGCATGCAGTTTGTATTCAGGACCCCATAACGTCATGCATGCAACGTCACATAATGCCAAAATGGATGGACCAAACAAAAAGCCATCTTTAATTTAGATATATGCATGGAAGAATTCGAAACCGAAGTCCATAGAATCTTTCTTTTCATTTCTCGTGAGTGTTACGATTTATGGATAGATCAGTACATATTTGGGTAGAGCCAAAATTAAGGTAGCCGGAAAAAAAAGTTCGCTGCAACTTGTTCACATTATGCTTGCTTCACACTAGATAAATGTTATTCCATCCATCTCATAACATCTTTTGTTCTGTATATTTTACAAAGAACAAAAAAAATTAATAAATAGATAATTTTAAAAAATTAATGTTATTATCATTAATTCATTTATAAACTTTATTATCGATTATTAATATTATAAAAGATATAAGTGAGAAAAATTAAAAAGTTAAAATGATAATTATTTTGAAACTTATGCTATCTTTTTATATGAAAATTATTATGAGACTAGGGATATAAATGAGTAAAACTATTTGTGTATTACTTAAGCTTAATTCATTAAATACTAAATCAAACTCATTTGCTTAATTAAATCAACAAATTTAAGCTTGAGATTTAGTTCAATTATTTACATTAGTCAAATCTGAGATTTATAAGCTCAACATTAATATATAGTTCGTGTGTGTATAAAGAGGGTCAGTCTTAACATTTTAGGAGTCCTATGTAAAATAATAGATAAGGGTCCTATATATTTTTTTTTATAATTATGTTATATATATAAAGTATTTATTGATTTTGTTAAATATTTTTGTTAAAAAAGCTTACTGACTACTTTTAATAGAATCTTTCTTTCCACTATTATGTTTTTTTATCTAAGGTTTAAACCTAAAATTTTGTTTAAGAAAATCAAACCTAACTTAACTTATATACAAGTATTTTAAAATGTAAATATATGTTGCATAAAAAATATACACCTGATTTTAATAAAAATGATACATTTGATTATGTTCAACAAACAATATCATTTTAACAAATCTCAATAAGATGCATTGTAATTTTCATTCAATTTACATCACCAAAAAATATATGCACACAAATATTTATATATAGGATCACATCTTAAAGAAAAAGACATACACAATATGTATATATAATTTTTTATGCAATTTTATTTCGTAAAAATTCTCTTCATTTTCTTTCTCTCTCTATTTCTGGTTTCTATTCTTTTCACATCATATATTTTGTTATTTATTAATATACTAACTTTTAATTATTTTTTTTTCATAAATTTGAGTTTTTTCATGTGTTTCTTATCTTGTTAAAAACTAAACACTTTAAGTTATTATAATAGATTTATTACATGTTAAGCTCTCACACTTGAAAATTCATTTAATATGAATTTATGAATATAATATAGAGAAAAAGAGTTATATACTAACCGTATAAAAAGTTTTATATAGTCATCCAATTACAACTCATTATATATGGTAAGTTTGTTGACTTTTAAAATAACTATTTTAAAGTAATTCAAATAAACATTAAACTAATTTGACTTATTAGAGAAAAAACTAAATTTTTTAATACTTTCTACTTACATGTCATATTTTAATTTGAATAAAAAGAGACATAAAACTAGAAAATACTTCAACTTATTTATGAAAATAATATAGAAAAATTTACTATATAATTATTTAAAAAAAAATTGCCTCTTTTGACTTTGAGCCTTGGGGTCGTATCCCTAGACTATGTCTAGGCTGAGGTGGGGAGGGGGTGAAGGAGAGAGAGAATTAAAATTCCATCATATCACATGTTTAATACCTATTTTTTATTATTTGTAGATTATTATTATATAGTTTTAAAACATTTTATCAAATACTAAATTGATAAAATTAAAAAATAATTAAATTTTAAATGACCTAAATAAGCTAATTAAACTATTTTGGTTGGAGATACAAGGGTATATATACATTGGGAGGTCTTTTGTAGGGCCTGTAAAGGTTTTGCTTTGTGTATAGTTTAATTTGTACTCCTTGTACAAGCTTCTTTTTGTAAACCACCATTTATAATATTTAGTTTGTGCATTCCAAAAAAAAAACTAATTAAATTCAAGTTTGAGATTTTTTTTTAAACAAATCAAACTCAAGCTTTTAATTAGATTCATTTAAATAAATAAATCAAGCTCTAGCCATTCATTTTTTTTACAAGTCAAGCTATAGATTTCTACTATTCCGTTCATTTACACCCCTAAATGCATGGGATGGATCCCTTTGTTGTCTTTTATAAGAAAAAAAAATAATGAAAAATTTATACTTCATATCAAGTTCTAACAGAGCTTGCCTCTTTCTTATTTTTGGCATCAACATCGTTCCCACCTTATATTTCTTCACCACATCAAATTCTGACAAATGTTTGCTGCAACTTGTTCACATTATGCTTGTTTCACCATTACACAAAATAAAAACAAGTTTAGAGTCAGAAAGATTAAGATTAAGATGTAGCACATATAAATTACAAAAAAAAAGAGAAAATTTGAGATCTTGGGATTTACGAGTTAAGGTGTATGTTTCAGCTTGTTGAAAGGGAGTTGCTAGCGTTCCCATGAGTGGATTGTCAACATGTGTGAACTTTTCTAGGGTTTCCCATTTCACAGAGCTTCTCCCTTCTCACTTGAATCTCATCCTTCAACAAAAAACCAGAATTCCACGCACGAGTGCAAATGCTAGCAACGAAAGCAACTATATATGCCAAGTATGTCCAAAATTCTAGAAGCATCGTGAGCGCAAAAACTCAACCTTCAGCTCAACACTATGGGACCCTTTTTCAGAATCACAGTAAAGAGCATTGTAACTGACACATAGCTTAAAAGGGCCGAGTGCTTGATAAGATTTTGGGTGGGAGGTTGAATTCTTTACTTAATCAATCTCCGTAGAGAAACATAGGGCATGAAGAAATTATTATTTTTCCCTATTGTAAGTGAACTGAGGCTTTGGGAATGAAGAATTTGGTGCCTTTTACATTGGTTCTTTGAATGATTGTAAATTTATTTTTACATGAACTATAAATATCTTTCTACATTGGTTAAAATCTTTATTACATCGGTTAATTTAAAACTGACGTTAAAAAGTTGCACTAAATTGCACAGATGCTATCACATTTTTTTAACATTTGTTATCATAAATCAATGTAACATTATTTTTTACTTGTGTCAGTTATTGTCATTCTAAGTGACACTAATACTTATTTTTCTTTTTGAAATATGTAACATTGATTTATCGAGCAACTGCACTATTTAATTTAGAGTCAGTGTTAAGGTTGACTCTAAATTTCGGATGCTAATTAGTAGTTTTGTTGTAGTGAATTATTGATGTTTAACTCCTTAGATGAAGCAAGTACTCACAATGATTTTTAACCTTATCCTTACACAAAATAAAAAATCACAAAAATGATTAGAAATGAGAAAATATATGTAAGTAATGTTTATTTGGCTTAAATAACCTGTTGACCTTATAAAATAGTGTCTTTTTTTTTTTTGTTGCTAATATGGTGTAACAATCCGCTGGAGTATCTCATGGAAGCCTCTTGAGATGTTGGACTTTTATAATAGGGATTACTATTGTTTGTTGTATTTTGTTAAGGTAGAAAAGAAAAGGAAAAAAAAAAAAAAACGAAAAGCATGTATATATAGGGGTTAGATAACACCCTAAAACCATTATATTTATGATAGAACATTGGACTATTAGAGCTTTAGCTCAACATTATTTATGGGTAGTACAACATAACATACTATATGATGTTGCCCAGCATATACTATATATCAAATACAGATAATTAATAACCATAACGGCGACCATAGTAGTTCCTTCTTGAGGAGTCAAAGCCACCCTCAATATGTCCCCCGTTGCCATTACCATTGAAAGTATAAATAGGGCGTTCACCATAGTGGTATGAGTCGTCATACCTGTTGCCGTTGTTATGATGATTGCCGCTGTTGATGGTTGATCCATTCTGGATTCCGCTGCCATAGTTGTTATGTGAGTTTGAGGTACCATGATTGGACCCATTCTGGTTTATGTATAGTTTTATACATAAAATTAATAATAAATACTTTTGTTAAATTTATTATCTATTAAATAAATATTTATTAAAAGTTAGATTGTTAGATAATTGTGTAAAAAATTCCAATCCCTCTTTAATACACTTCTGGGTCCATCCCTGCAATATAGCTTGGAATCTGATATAAATTCTGAAAAGAAAAATAAAATCTAGAAACCCTTGCAAAGGATTAAGCAACTAGATTAGCTTATCTTCTAACAAAGGGAACATGGTATCCAGCCATTTAACAAATGTTACTAATTTACTTTTTTTAAAATTTGTTATAATGTTAATTTTGTAATGTTTTAAAATTTACACTTCGATATGTGTATGAAGAGTTTGATATCATCATTATTAAAGAATCTAGTGTTAATTGGCCAAAATGGATAGAGTATTGAGCAAGTGGAACTAATAAAAGAGAAAAAATATTACACCCAACAAAAAGTAATAAGATAAAGTGGTAGATGTATTTCATTCTTGGCACCATGTTCACTAATAATGGATCTCTAAAAACTAATTTTGTATAAACTTTACAAATATCATGTTGAATCGCAATACAAGTCCACAAATAATACGAGCTAAAATTCTTTCTATGTACTAACATGAGGAATCAACTTCTGCTACCTAACTTTGTATAAATCAAACTTTTGAGATTGCAAATAACAAAAGTTCAAAACATTACAAAAATATACTATAAGCAGGAACAACTTTATATTAAAAATGATGCACTAAACAAATTAAACAAGGTGAAAAAAGACAGCCAATTAAAATGTTTAACGAAAAATTAGAGAATAATAAAGTGAAGTAAATTGACCTCTCAACTAGCTTCTTGACTTGAAGCAACATTTATAACATTCTGAATTTCTAAAAAAGAAATAAAAGAATAAAAATAAATAAGTTTCTACATAACTCAAGTATAATATAACAAAATGAAATCATCAAGATACATTTTGACTTATGCTTCTTGGGTTGTTTCTTGTGAGTTTTCTCCTCTTTCAACTTACCCAAGTTTGGTTCCATCAAAATGAACTTTTGATAAACATTCCTTTTTTCCTATTTGTTTCTCTTAAAAACCATCAAAATGAACTATTATATTTTTACACCAAAAATACATGTAAAATGATATTTTAGCTCACTTTATTATATATAAAACACAATACAGTATAAAAATAAACAACATACCAAGTGGGTATTATTGCTGATTAAAGTGAAAGACCTATTAAGAATGATGAAAACAAAAATGAAAGATGTCATAAATCATAATTCCCATGAATAAAAAGTATTGTAAAACAACAAAATACATAACTAACCTTTCATTTAATGCATAAGAATGTAATTTCTCATTTTTTCATTGGGTTTAGCTGCTTTATCTAAATAAGGCTTCTTCTCTTGATTCAATTGTCATAAACAAAGATTCAATCAACATTAAACAACTTTAAAGTGAAAATAAGGCTTAAACTTACTTCACTAGTCATGGACATCCATGCTTTAACAGGTTCTTTATGAACCTATTTTTTTTTCAAAATAAATGCTGATTAGTGAATGACTTAATAAAATCTAAAGTTAATTATCAATTTAATCAATTTCACTTACCCTTTCAACATTCTCTGAATCAATATTTTCTTCATTATAACCTTTTTTGAATATTTTCCTATAATAAAGATTATATATTACTCACTAAAACAGTGAAAAAATAGAAATATACACTACTAGAATAAGTGCTTTTTACGACGTCGAATCGAAGACGGTTGTTTCAAAACCGTCTTAATATTGTTTGCGGTGGCAAATCTGTAAATAAAAGAAAATGAACGAGAACGGTTTTATAAAAACCGTCTTTGAAAACAGTGTTCAAAGACGGGTTTTCGCACAGACCGTCTTTGAAATTCGTTTTATGCATATGTCGTTTCGCTTCTTTTTATGTTTCTCTCTCATCCGCTATTTAATGCTTTTTAAAATTTGAATCCCATTTATGTTTTCAAATACGGTTTTGGAACCAACACCGTTTTTGATTTACGCAGCTGTCTCATTTTCGTTTCCTCTTCCGTTTCTCTCTCATCTTTGATGGTTTTTCAAATTTTGAATGACATTTCTTTGAAATTCCTTTTCATTTAATTTATGCATCTTCCTGCTTGGCTTCCACTTCTCTTTCTCCCACTTAGCCTGCAGTGCCACCCATTTCCTTCCCCGATCCGAGTAATTTCCCACTTAGCTTGCATATGCCGACGCAGCCCATAATGGATCCCTGCACCAACACATCGGCCACGCCGGAAAGTCCAACGGCGGCGGCAGTGACGTAGAAGCCGCTATAGAAGCCAACCCTACCCTTGATATAAAAGGCGTCAAGGAGGGGAATGATGAGGAGCGAAACGACGAAGAGGGAGAGGCCAACGTTGATCCTCACATAGGCGTTGGATTTGTGGCTGTAGAGGATTATGAGGGAGATATCCACTAAAAGAAAAGAAGCTAGCGATATTTACTGTGCGAGTAACATAAAGTAATTAATCAGAGAGAGAGGATGGGTTCGAAGAGGTATGCACTGTTGATGTGTGGTGAGGATTCGAAGTACTTGGTGAAGATACACAAAGACAGAGGCACCTATGGGATATTCATGAAGTTGCTGGAATAAGAAGGGGAGAAGTGTGACCTCTACAAGCTGGTTGAAGGAGAGTTCCCAGAACACCATGAGTTGGGTTTTTTAACTAAGCACAATTTCAGTTAAGATTATTTATTTGATACAAGTTGTTTGGTTTTTTTTCCACTAGGAGTTTACAATGATGATATTAAGGTAATAATCATCTCTTTGTTTTTCTTGTACTTTGCGTTTGTTTTTTATTTGGCATGACCTTGAATTTTTGCACTGAATTTTAGTATGAGACATGGCGATGATATTTGGGAGTTTGTAAGAAATCCTTGTTCTGTATTGTTTACATAGTTTGGGAGAGGCCCCTTTTTATTTTATTTATAAAGGAAGAAGGTACTTGAACAAATTATGCGAGGCATGCAACGGGTTACTGTTATGTGAACTGTGAAGTGTATGTTTGTGCGAGTATCTTTGTGCCTACATTCTACCCCAAAATCTAATATGCCTAGTTCTTTAATGGAGTTGCTGCTGCTAAAGGAGCTATTGGAAATTTTAATGGAGTTCCTCGAAGGTATGCACTTGCTTAATGACTCTGTTCTTTAATCATCTGTTCTTATTTAATTTGATTTTTGGAGTCATGAACCTCTCTTACATTCTATGGTTTAGATTGTTTCCCCCTAGATTTGACTGGTGATTATGGATGTGTGTATATTGCTGTATGATTTGAATTTGAATTCATTTCAACTCTCGCTAGAAAACTTAACGAGTCTTGCTTTATGGTGTTTGCAATTAGTTTATGACTATTACTAGTGTCCCTGTTGCTAGCAATTACCTCTGGAAACATCCTCTTTTGTCACCTTACAGGTACATTTCTACTTGAACTTAACACCTTATACCTTCAAAGTTTCATGTTTTTGTTCTTACAGGCTATAATAACCCTTCTTCCTCTCCTTCTTCCTTTTCTCTGCTTCTGCCATTGACGAGTGTGAGAAGCTTCATAACTACCCAACCATTGACCAAAACACTTTCCACCCAACTAGAAACTTGATTAGAACTCCTCTATGAGCTAGATTCCAAGCTTAGTTTTCAGAAAAAAACCATCAATCGGAGAGATCCAGTTCTCTAGGGAACTTCTCAAAGTTGGGATTTGGAGGAGAAATGAGGCGTTTTAAGGACGCTAAAGCTTGGAGAAGTGATCCTCTAGCTTTCCTCAACAGTTTAGAGGTAAGAAACTCAAGTTTTACCGGTTGATTTGTGAATTTGTTCTTGAGGTGAATAGTAACCCTTTTGCGTTAGAGCTGAAATTAGGCTTGAGTTCTTTAGAAAAGTATGCTCAGGAGGTTGTTTTGATGAATATTGAACTTTGAAACATGACTTTTGATGAAGTTTGATTTTGACTCTGAGATATGTATGAGTAGGAAGAATGTTGGTTAAATGGAGTGTATTATGATATGTATGAGCCTAGGTTCTTTTACAAAATATGTTCAGGAGACCATATAAACGGTGAAAAAGTGTTGAAGTAACCATTTTGATGAACTTGATAATCATTGAAATATGGTCTGGTTAGAGCATGGAATTGGCTTATGCAGAGTCTTAGAGAGACTCTAGTGCCTTGGTTAGGCTAAGATAGATTCTGCTGAGGGTCTGTGAGACGCCTATAAGGTGGTTAGTTCTGATAACCTTAAGATAGAGAACAAAAAGGTTTAAATGGAAAGGAATGACGTTTCTTTTCATTCTAAACGGTTGAGAAGCGTTATTGATTATTTGTATGCCTTTATGTAGGGCGTGATTCAGAGGCTACTAGTGGGTGTGACCATGAGGCCGGGAAAGCCAGTGTAGCGCTCAGAGCAGGTAAGCTCTCTGTTCTTGGGAGTGTTTTCCCTTGATTGTGTTCCACCATACTCCAGGGGAGTGATGGTTATTGTATGTCATGACGCATGTATATTGAAATTGTGTGTTACTGCTTTTGATTGAAAACATGTATAAGGATTGATGATGTGTTTATTGATTGATAAGATTCTCTGATCAGTAGAATTGACTGTTTATGTCTGAGAAAGTCCTGTGTGAAAAGTGCCCATTTATATGGATGAAGCTTCCTCAGGCAAGGATATGCAGTCCTGTGTGAAAAGTGCCCATTTATATGGATGAAGCTTCCTCAGGCATTGCTAAATGTTATGTTTATATGCCATATACATGTGATGTGTATTGACAGTGTGATGGTTAGATGGTGTGATGCCAATTTTGATATTATATGCCATGAAAGTGAACCAGGGGGATGAAAGACCTCCAAGAACCCTGAGTTTACTGAGATTGTTATCTCACCCCTGTTGGGGATTATGTGTTGCAGGTGATACTCAGGGAGCGACTGATAGATCCCAGGGCAAGAGGCCTGAGTAGAGGTATATGGTTCTGTGGGAACCTTAGGCATAAAGTTTGAGAGCATGTTGGCTCTATCTGTTGATTTATGTCTATTATTTTGTACTCTGAGAGGATTATGTACAGTTTTGATATATACATTGTATATTATGAGAATTCACCATATATGATGTACAGTGGATGTTGTTGATGACGTTTGTTGACGTCATTTTATTTATTGCTTCCAAATTGATTATCTGTGATAATTGTTGCGCTTAACGACCATAAATCAATGTCAATGAATCGGATGCATACGGGGCGTTACAATGGCCCTCTTCAATCTAGATTCTTCATTGTCTATTTTATAAAAGAAAAGGATTAGTTAAATCACTATTTGAAATAAACAAAACCATTAGACTAATACAAAACTAGTTATGCAATTAGTGTTACCTCTTCATCTCGTATTTCTACAAAAGTTTTTGAACCAGTACTGCGTATAGTGGTATATTGTGCTCTACTTATTTTGTTCTTCTTGCTACGATTCTTTATAATACAAACACCATATGAAAAAAGACAAAAATAATCAAATCATAAACATAAAACATAAATAATCACATAATAAAAATTGATATATTTAAATCGCCTTAACTATGTCAGATTTTCAAAATTTAACAAGAATTTTCCATTGCTCTAGTGGAACATTGGATGATCAATTTTTTAAATTATAATCATTTGGAACATTTGGCAAAAAGTAGTTTGACTTCAATCGACATTTATGACTTCTCCAACTTGAGCCTATGGTTTCTAAAATTCACTTCTTAGCATGCTTTTCAATGTCATATTTTTCATGCTTAACATCATCATTTAAAATAAATATTTGAATAAATTAAAAAAATATAATCAAAGATAAAGGTGAATTAAATATGATACTATGACAGTTTGCCACAAGTCATCCTAATTTTCTTTTAGTCCTTTTCAGCTTATGAATGTTAAGGGAGTTAAATGTGCATTAATTCCTAGCAAATGTCCCCAAGTAATTGCTCAAGGTAGCTTGATAACTACCAATAGGTTGGCCATGAGTATTACGCCTAATTGCCAAACGATCTTTATATCTCAAGTTATGAGTTTTAAGACATTTGGTAGGACCCATTTTCATTAAATATAAATTTGAATATATTAAAACACATTCATTCTAAAATGCTAATGTAAAATATGATATAAATAAATAACCATCTTATTTGGATGCTAAGAGCATCTTTAATACAAAATCTTGAGTTCAAAATCTGATATTTATTAGATCTCCCAATAAAGGAGTTGAAGAAATCTTCAACATAAATAATGAGTTCTTATAAAAGATCCATTAATATCTGCACATTATTCAAAAAAGAATAAATTTTCTTCCTCTTTCTCTCTTTCTAAGATATTAAAATGAGATATACCACTAAAGAAAAAAATAGAAGAGATTTTTAATCGTATGTGATACTGTGAAGTCTACCAAAAAGTAATCTAAGATCTGAATTTGAGATTTACTACTAAAGATGTTCTAATGAAGTTTTACAAGAGCAGCTTGATATGATTTCTTCCAAGTCTAACATATATTAACGAAAAAGTCTAACATATAATTCTCTAATATAAAATAAAAAAAAGTTTCTCTCAAAAATTTGTTTTAAGTCTTTCTTACTATAACGTTGATTCATATGGTTGGAAAAGATTTTCAGAAACTACTATCTCCAATATCAAATGCTTTCCATTCACCCACAAGTCATTCCTGTACGCACAGGCTGTGCTTCAACCAGAAGTCTTTTGACTTGGAGAATATATCCATTATCAAGTGTTGCAAAGGGGCATTGTCTTTCACACTAGCTGTACTCCATTACAATTTGTGCTAAGAATTTTTGCGTCACAGCCAAGAGCCCAATTGATCACGGTAGCGGGAAAAAATAATTAAGTTTGCTCTACTCAAATTCTCTTCTTTTTTTTCATCCATTAAACTATATCAACATCACTTATTCAAATAATTGGAAAAATAAAAATTTAAATATCTTTTTAGTTCTTGTAGCGTACACTCTAGCTATTTGCTACATCATCATCATTTAATTAACTGAACTTCACTAAGGATAAAAGCAAATTTGTGGAAAAAGAAACATTGAGCTACTTGACCTTAGTTACTCTTGCCCATTCTGCTGCTTTGGAGGTGGAAACAAAAACTCTTAATGATTAGCTGCAGATTTTCATTAGTCATCATGGGTGGCTTGGTATTCAAGTGGTGTTGCCAATGGCTGTCTAAAGATCGCTTTCTAACACATCTTTATGAGTTCTTTGGTAACAACACCGTCAATACAAGCAGGGCTCTGCTTGGTGGTTTGTTTGGTTTGCTATTGTTTGGTCCATTTGGTTGCTTAGAATTTAGAAAAAATGTTGTTTTTCATCAAGAGATTTGTATCTTTGAATCTGTTGAGTAAGTTTATGTTAGGATTTAAGCACAAAAGGAGAGTTTAATCCAAAACACTAGTTCATTAAGTGGGAGCTCAAACCTTAAGTACCAAATAAGTAGTTTATTCTACTAAATGTGGGACTCCTAACAGTTTAGATCTTGGATTTGACTGTCAAATAAGATAATTAACGAATTTCTCTTTCTTCTATGAATGTTCAATGTGTCCTATGGAATGCTTAAATGGGTTGTTAGGAGTCACTTTAGGATGTAGGCAAAGTAGAAGGAATGAATTTATTTTACATTGTTCAGGAAGAAAATCAGGTTCTGATGAGTACGAATAATTAAACATGAGTCGTTTCTAGTATGAAATGATTAAGTTTATCTTGTGTAAGGTCTGGGTTACTCCTTGTATATCTTATTTTTTTATTGAAATTAAAGACAAACATCAACTCACGTATCATGCTTAATTAACTAAGTTAGAAAATTAGAAAAACAATAGTTTGGACTGAATAGGAGATGCACGTACTATAATAATAGAGATCTCTTGACCTCCATTTTGGGGTTCAGAGATAGCACTCGGAAATCATTATATATTGCATATTTACATTTATGATAGGCCATTAATTTTGCGCTACAGGCTACAGCTCTACATTATTTATTGGTCGGATAATATATAGCTACACAAAGTAGATGATATAGTACAGCATGCATGCATCAAAGACAGATAATTAACGGTAGTAGTTCGTGGTGGAGGAGTTAAAGCCACCCTTGATAACGCTTCCATTTCCATTCCCATTGAAAGTACCACTGTTATTTATTGTGTGACCACCATAGTAGTTGTCAGTGCTATAACTATTACGATTGCCTGAGTTTGTACCACTGTTGATCGTTGCGCCAGCGAAATTCTGGTTCCCGTTGCCATGGTTATTGAATGAGTTTATAGTGCCATGATTCGATCGACCTGACATTCTGATCTTAGTCTTAAATTTCCCTCTCTATATAATTTTTTTGATATTGAATATATAGCCTTAATAATTCCAACAAACAAAGCCAAATATATAGTCATAGATGCAAAGAAGGGAATCCAATGCTTTGCCCACTAGTTTGTGGAAATGAATAATAATATGAAAAGTTGTAGTAACATATTCTCTACCTACTTCTTTAATATACTCTCTTTATTTTTTGTATATATACTCTTTAATATTGGTTAAATTTTTTTAAAAAAAAGTTATGGGTAGAATTTATTAAATAAAAATAAAAATTCATATAATTATATAATTTTCAACAAATTTTGGTGTAAATAATAAATAGTGTTAACAAAATATTGTTAACATTTCTCATAATAATATAATATTTTAACCAACAATTTGTATTAATTTGGTTGGGCATTCAGGAGTTTGGGAGCATATATCCATTTATCAAGTGCTTTTGTGCCACAATCCATTCTTATCCGCACAAGTGCTTTAACCAAAAGTCTTGGAGCATATATCCAGAGTAGGGATATGTGACAACCTAAGAATATCTCATTCGGAGTATTGCAATAAGGCATTGCATGTCTTCTGGATACAAGGAGTCCCTTATTTTAAATTTATCATCATCATTACTATTATTATTTATGAATATCACTACTATACATATGATCTTTAATAACATTATTTTATTGTTAACTTTTTAAGAAAAAAATTAAAATCCAACCCAAAACTCATTTGTAAAACCTACCCAAAATTTAAATTTGGTTTTTTTTTTTCAATCCAACATTTTTTATAAGTTAAATTTTTTATTAAATAAAATATTGAATATATTACTTATAATTGTTACATGTAATCAAATAATGAAAGAAAATATTAATGCAAAAATCACATTATTATCATCATCCTCATATAGTATAATTTGAAATTTTCAATGTTCTCAAATAATTAATTGAGTACTTCAACTAAAATAGTTTGAGTTGGTTTCAAACCCAATTAAGGTTGAAAAATTACTCGAGTTTCTGATGAAAAGTAGCATTTTTAACCGTTGGATTTCTTTATTGATAGATCTATGGCTAATTTATTTTTTTGTTTTCCTTCTATTTTCCTATTTACCCATCCTATATAACAGAAATCTAATATTCGAATCCTCACTTACCTACTACCGCTTGACCTTCCTCCTTCCACCCCCTTCCTTTGCCACAGACCACCCAAAACGCTGCCGTGGATGACCCGTCATCACGGCAGACTACCACGATGCCATAGCGCACAAGCACATGCAAGGTTTTCTACAGTGGCGATGCCAACAGGAAATTCTACACCAGACCTTATGATAGGGGTACACGGTGGTGAATGACATTCACATAAGAGACCCAAAAATTGTTGGAATTTCAATTCCTTATCCTGATACCAATTGTTGAAAATGGAATGACAAAGATAGAAGAATAGCTTACACTAAATTAAAATTTCACTCAAAAACAAACTATTACAATAACAAAATACAAGTGTTACAACACTAACTCAAACTTTGTATTTCTCTTAAATCTCTATTTCTTTTTTCATATAAGTGTTTCAACACTTTCTTTGTTACTTTTCTACACACTTTTCTCTTCACTTCCTTACTTTCACTACATACATCCAAATGCTTAACATTCAATCCATACATATAGGTAAACATAGAAGAATTCAAGCTAAACTTACCAACCTGTAATAACCACAAGTTGCAACTTTTGACTATCTTTATGACTTTGAAGATTTCAAGTTGAACTTGACAAACTCTAATAGCCATATAACACATATGTAGATAAGAATGACAACTCAAAATGATTTGGATGAATAAGAACAAAAATCTTCTAAATTCTTCAAGTTTCTTCCATAATCTTCAACAAGCTTCTACAAGTATTCACACAATTCTACAAGCTTCCATAAAATTCCATAAGTTTCTAAACAATTCTTCAAGGTTCCATAACTTTCTTTGGTGGTGGAGGAAATCAATTTGAATTTGAATTCTTCAATGGAAGTGAAAGCGAAATCAATTTTGAATTCTAACAAAAATAGCATAACCATCATAAAAATAAGAATAAAAAAACACCCAAATTTTAGCACCAAACGTTAAACCTCACACACAACCCCATCAAGATTTTAGCAGTCTAAAAATTTTTACAAAATTAAAAACATTCAATTTTGTTCCTTGTAAATTGAACCATGCATGCCACCCTTTTAGGGCAACAACACGTACAATTCGTTCATCAGCCACATCAACGTCATAATTTTGGACTTCTAGCGGCATTATTGTGTGCGTTGGGGTTGAACTCCATCATGAATTGCACTCTGCGATTCCAAATTGTAATGGTCGTAATTAAACGGTGCAACATTGTGCATCCATGGTCAAGCACCCATGGAGACTCGACGCTGCCATTTCGCTCACGCTCAGAGAGAACCTCGTTGCACGATGCGGTGGCACGACTGGGTAGAAAGGAAAACGACAAAAAAGAGAAACGGAGGATGGGGAAGAAGAGAAGAAGGGGCTGCGGAAAGAACCATTTATGAAGAAAGGGGGGTGCAGATAGGAAAGAAAGAAGGAAGGGATATACAGGGAAAGAGAAAAAGAAACAGAGAAAATAAAAAGTAAAAAAAAAACAAAAATCCGTTGATGTAAACTTTATTTTATCTAACGGTTGAAAGTGACTTTCCCATTGTGGGAAACATGTCCTGCTTTCCCACCCTAAAATCAGTCTTGTTTGGATCAATTCGGCTGGCAGTAACCCGTAACCGTGAACATTTCTATTAATGGTTGTTTTTGGTTGCACGGGCGCAGTATTACCTAAGACATTGTGACGGAAGCAAACAGAACATAAATTACGACGAAGCACACCACGCAAAGATTATTCCTTGTTGCAACACTGGATAATATTAACTG
>CM023955.1:13254389-13267132 GCA_013407115.1 Glycine latifolia
AAAATATACTCCAAATGTTTTTTCAAAAGTGTTTTTTGGTATTCCAAATGCTATTCGGTTGAAAATTGAAACCAGTGGAGATTTAAAAAAGTGTTTTTTCTTTCTATATTCCAAATGCTATTCAACAACACTGGATAATATTAACCAAAAATATACTCCAAATGTTTTTTCAAAAGTGTTTTTTGGTATTCCAAATGCTATTCGGTTGAAAGTTGAAACCAGTGGAGATTAAAAAAAGTGTTTTTTCTTTCTATATTCCAAATGCTATTCAACATTTAACGTAGGACAGAAAAGAGTTTAAACCTATAATATTATAAGTGATACGAATTTATAAAAAATATTGATGGAGTGTTTTAAAAAAAATAAATGTCTATAAAAATCATTACTCAGTGCTAAAAATTAAAAGTATTGGTGATGCGCGGTTTCATATGATCTTTAGTTAAAAGTCATTTAAATCAAACATTAAATCATATGCGGTTCAGTTTAATTTAAATATAATCTCAAATTAAAATCATTTTTTTCCTATTTGATTTGGATCGATTATGTGATTTTTAATATTTTAAATGTTATCTTAATATGATTTTTAAAATATCTGTAATTTAACTTACCAAAAAAATTGATGCAATGTAAAATCCAATAGACTCGTAATCAAGACGTGAAATTGACATTTACATACTGATAATAAATATTAAAAGAACAAAAAAACTATATATATGATAATAATTATATTATTAATCTCTTATGAAAAAAAATTGTCTATTTAACAATACCTACTATTCATCAAAGAAGTTGACGATTTGAAGAGCCAACCCCACAATGATTCATTCATAATATGTTTACTTTTGCGTAACACATAATTATGCAAATAAAGTTGAGAAAATCATAGTGTGTTTGAGCATGTAAGAATCAAAAGATATTTATTATTCGTAACAAACTACAAAATTCTAAAAGAAATTGCTTAGCTCCCTGTACATTTCGTTAACGAATAGTACAATACTAAAATACATTACATAAAAAATACTAAAATGCATACTCGGAGTGTCGTATAAAGTCACCGAGAATTGAAAAAAAAAAAACCATAGCTTTATAATTATATGTTGTTCAGTTTGAAACGGCTCTAAAAATATAAATCACAAATCGAATGAAACGTACCAATATGAGTATAAAATCATCTAAATAAATATAAAAAAGCATATGTTTGGTTAAATTTTTTATTTTTTAAAGATTTTTAATTTTTATTTTAAATTGATTTGAATTTAAACACCTATTAGGAATGGCTTGCGGCATGAGAAGCATTTTATAATTATTGGAAATATATTATATTAATTGCCTCATTTATACAATGTGATATGGAAGACTTTATTGCATCGGTTATTTTCACATGTCTACGTAAAAATCTATTCCAATATGCATATATAACATCTCTAGCTAGCACTGTATGTATTCTAAGCAACACAAATTATCTCTCGCAACATCTAGCGTCGCTTGCAACTCAAGATTTTCAACACCGTTAAGCTAGTAACATGAGTTTGAACACAATCACGAACAACCAAAACAAAACAAAACAAATTTTCAACTCAAGATTTTGCCACTCCCACTTACAACAATCACAAAGAAAACAAAACACAGTCAAAATGAAATTGGATTCAACTATAAAAAAAATCATCTATGAAACAAAAAAAATGCACTAATAATGCATAATAGATCTATGAAAGGTAGACAACGCAACCATGGTAGAGGGAGGCAAAGAGGTTACCAAGGATTTTTCCGATGAGGAGGTTGCTAGTTGAGATTCCATAGCAAAACCTTTACGAGAGACGTGGTGAAGCTGACGTCTTCAAGGATGAGGCGAGAGATGAAATGAGGTTATGGAGTTCCATGCAGTGGCTTTCAACGATGGAGGGTTAGATTGGAGAAACAAATTAGAATATTGGGGAAGATTGTAGGTGCGAAAGGATGTTTGGAGGGTGTTGCGTTGGACTTGTTGTGGCAGGATTTTCCCATAGTGATTCATGAACAAAATGTGAAATGCGGATCGATAAGGTTTGAAGAAAACAGAGAGCCGCAACAAAATCCTAAGATCCTCAACTACAAAATTTTGAAAGGAAAAGGTGAAAGATACTCACAGGCACAACAAAATAGGAAGAAAGTAGTTCCCCAAAAATGCAGAGAGGAAGGTGATTGATCTTCCTAGTGACATTTCTAATAAAAACTGATAAATAAATTTTTGTTGATAAAAAAATGATAATTCACTCTCTTATTCTTTATTTTTGGATTGTTTCAACTTATCTCATACTATGCTATAATCGGTACCTATTGGGTAAAAGTGGCGCAACAGTCTTATCCTCAAATAAATCAAATGTGGGTTATCGTCAACCATCAATCAAATGCGGAAACGTAATAAAAAACACAAAGAGGAACGAGAGAGACAATCTGTTTTATATGAGAAAACCTTCCTAGAATCTAGAAAAGAAAAACTCACGGGACACTGGTCCAGATTAAATATCCATTATAACTGAGAATGCTTACAATGAATCAAACACACTAAGTTGATGATACACTCAACCTCTCCAACTATGGTGATAATCAACTCTCAAAGTGTTTCACTCTGATCACTCAAATATGCAGGCACGCAGGCTTGCTTAACAATGGCACTCAAGAATGTCATTTGAGGCTCTCAAAACGCAGAGTCACACTTAACGCTCAATCTTTCTCGACGTCTGTGCCATTCACACTCTCCTGTATCTATCTGACCTAATTTTACCCTCAACTAATATATTTATAATGGTAAATTAGGTCTGGGATATTAAACCCCTCAAATGAGCTTGGTCCAGCATTGAAGGAGTAAAGTCCAACAATTATCCCCCTACAACTTCAATGCGGTAAATCAAATACAACCTGGCATCTTCAATGCAATAGGTTCAACTCAGCCCAGCATCTTCAACTCTTCAAAACAACTCGGCTTCTCTATCGCGCGGGTTTGACACAACCCGTCAATGTGATGAGTGTAGCATCAATCCTGCCTGTGTCATCAATCCTGACCTCTTCAATGAGACGGATTCACCAACCCGGCACCTTCACAGCAATCTTCAAACTTCATTGCTGATACCAGCTTGGTCATCATGTCGGACCAATTCTGGTCAGTGTGCACTTTGGCAAGTGCGAGTTGTCCATCTTCCACCACATCTCGGATCCAGTGATATCGCACATCAATATGTTTAGTGTGGGAGTGATAGGTTGAGTTCTTCGCCAGATGAATGGTGCTCTGGTTGTCACACTTCAACTCGTACTTGTCCTGTTCATGGCAGAGTTCCATGAGGAACTTCTTCATCCACAGCATCTCCTTGCTTGCCTCGGTCACGGCAATGTACTTGGCCTCGGTCGTCGAAAGTGCCACACACTTCTACAATTTTGATTGCCACGAGATTGCTCCTCCAGCAAATCTCATCAGATATCCGATCATCGACTTCCTCAAGTCAGAATCTCCCCCTAAATTAGCATCCGAGTAGCCTTACAACTCGGCTTCACCATCTCCAAAACGGAGCCATAAATCAGATATACCTTTCAAGTACCTGAAGATCCACTTCACTGCTTCCCAGTGCTCTCTACCAGGGTTCAAAAAAACTCACCTCATCATTCCAACTGCAAACGCCAAGTCGGGTCTAGTGCAAACCATTGCATACATCAAACTTCCGACTGCGGATTGATACAGGATCTTCAGCATCTCGTCTCTATCTTCATCAGATCTCGGACACTGCTTCTTATTCAGCTTCAAGTGCCCGGCCAAGGGGGTGCTGACTGTTTTGGCCTTGTTCATGTTGAATCTCTTCAGAATCTTCTCAACATATTTCTCTTGACTTAGCCACAGTAGCTTCTTCTTTCTATCCTGGATGATCTTGATTCCGAGAATCTGCTTTACAGGGCCGAGGTCCTTCATTACGAAGGCCGAACTCAACACCTTTTTCAGGATGGAGATCTTCAACTTGTCTTGCCCTACAATCAGTATATCATCAACATAAAGCAGCAGAGTCAGGGAGTCATCGGTCTCATACCTCTTCACAAATACGCAGTGGTTGGCTTCAGTCTTCACAAACTTGTGCTCGTTCATGAAGGATTCAAATTTCTTGTACCACTGTCGAGGTGCTTGTTTCAAGCCATAGAGACTCTTCTTCAGCCGGCATACCATTCTGTCGCATCCCGGAGCTCGGAACCCTTCAGGTTGCTCCATATATATCTCCTCCTCCAACTCACCGTGAAGGAATGCGGTCTTCACGTCCATATGTTCTACCTCGAGGTCCATCGAAGCCGCCATAGCTAACACGGTTTGGACCGAGGTCATCTTCACAACAGGAGAGAAGATCTCTTCAAAATCAACACCTTTCTTCTGATTGCAGCCCTTCACTACAATCCGGACTTTGTATCTCAGCTTCTGCCCTTTCTCTTTAGGTTTGATTTTATACATCCACTTGTTCTTCAGTTCCTTTAGGCAACTCAGTCAACTCATAAGTCATGTTCTCGTGCAAGGACTTCATCTCGTCCTGCATTGCCTTCAACCATTCTTCTTTATCCGAGCTCGTCATGGCCTCATCATAACTCTGAGGCTCACCATCTTCAGCAATGATGGCATATTCATCAGAAGAGTACCTTATAGAAGGTCTTCTGTCTTTATTGGGGTATCTCAGTTGTTCCTCTTCAGCCGCTTGAGAACCCGATGCATCCCGATTCTCTACATCAACTCGGACCTCAGTATCTCGGTCCTCATCAGCATGTTGCTGGTCATCATTTCCTTCATTGGGCTCTCCCCCTGCTTCAACTCGGATAGGAGGGCCGGGTTCTTCACGTCGGACAGGAACCCGGACTTCAGGCTTCGAGATGTCATGGGAGGTGTCTTCTCAAGTCGGATCCCGGCTTCTCTACAGTAAGCCTCCAAGGGACTCCGGTACTCACCACCATTATCTGATCGAATCACTTTCAGCTTCTTGTCGGTCTCCCTTTCCATCATAGCATGGAACTCTTTAAAACATTGAAGTACCTGGTCTTTAGTCTTCATCAAATAAACCCACACCTTGCGGGAATGATCATCAATGAAAGAAACAAAGTATTGAGCTCCTCTAAGCAATATCTCTGACATGGAGCAAACATCAGTATTATCTAGGATCTGCCTTTGTCACCTGGGTTGATCCGGTCTCACAAACGAAACCCGATGCTGCTTCCCAGTTAGGCAATGTGTGCAACTCTCCAACACTTGGCCCTTCAACCTGGTCAATAGTTCTTTCTTCTCCAAAATCTGGAGTCCTTTCTCGCTCATGTGGCTGAGGCGCTTGTGCCATAACTTCAGGCTCTGTCCATCCCGGATGGCATTGATTTCTCCACCAATCATCGTTCCTTGCATCACATACAAGGAGCCTTCTTTCTTACCTCGGGCCACAACCAAGCTTCCCTTGGTCAGCTTCCATCTACTTTCTCCAAAGTAGTTTACTAACTCGGCATTATCTAGCTTTCCAACCGAGATCAAATTCAAGCGTATGTCAGGTACATGCCTCACATCTTTTAGCGTAACCCAGCACCCTGTATCTGTGGTCAGGGTTATATCACCAACACCAACTGTAACGCCCCGTACGCGTCCGATTTGTTAACATTCCATTATATCCATTTACGAAGCAATTTTCAAAATAAACAATTTGATTTGGAAGCAAAACAAAATATGACGTCATTATAACATCAGTTGTACATTATACATGGTGAAGTATCAAAATATACATCCTCTGTACACAAATGTACATATAATCCCCTCAGGGTACAAAACCACAAAACAATAGGCATAAATAACAAAAGAATGGAGCCAACATGCTCTCATCAACTATGCCTAGTGTTTATGTACAATCTATCCCTGCATGGGCCTCTTGCCCTGGGATCTCTCAGCTTCTCCCTGCTGCTCACCTGCAAACATAATCCCCACATACGGGGTGAGATAAAAATCTCAGTAAACTCAGGGTCCTTGGAGGTCTTTCCTCCCCCTGGTTCACTTCTATGCATATAATATCAAAATTGGCATTACAACTAGCCATCACAGTTCTCAAGCCATAACAACACATCACATGTACATGGCACATCTGTATCTATATCATTTATCAATGCCTGAGGAAGCTACATCCACCTAAGTGGGTACATTTCACATCAGGACTTCCCTTTATTTGCCTGAGGAAGCTACATCCATTTATATGGGTACATTTCTCATCAGGACTTCCCATTATTTTGCCTGAGGAAGCTACATCCATTTATATGGGCACATTTCACATCAGGACTTACACAAACTTATACATACATTCTATTCTATTCTACTGGCCAGAGAAATCTCATCAATCAATACACATCGCCTCAAACCATGTATATCAAGTACATGTTTTCAATCAAAACAATAACACACAATTTCAATATACATGCATTAACTCATACAATGACCATTACTCTCACTGGAGTATGGTGGAACACAATCAAGGGGAAACACTCCCAAGAACAAAGAGCTTACCTGCTCTCAGCACTGTACCGGCTCTCCCGGATCCGTGGTCACCACCACCAGTGATGTCAGAATCACGCCCTACACAAGAGCATGTAAACATCAATAACGGTCATCAACCGTTAGAATGATAAAACAAGGCTAATCCTTTTCATTAAACCTCTCTGTTTCTATCTTAAAGTTATCATAACTCATCCCCTCAAAGTTGTTTCACAGACCCTCAACAGGATCTCTCCCTCGGCCAATCTAACGTACTAGAGTCCCTCTAAGACTCTGTATAAACCAATTCAAAGGATTCAATTTCCTTAGCCAGGTCAAAAATCAATATTTGTCAAGTTTATCAGAACGGCTATTTCAACACATTTTCACCGTTTATCTAGCCTCCTGATAATCTTTTGTAAAGGTACCTAGGCTCAAACTCATCATTATATCATCAATCCTCCTACTCATACAGATCTCAGAGTCAAAACTAAACTTTATCAATACTCATGATTCAAAGCTCAAACCTCATCAGAACAAACTCCTGAGCATACTTTTCAACAGAATCCAAGCCTAATTTCGAGTCCAACTCGCTCATTTATTCAAAATTCATCAAAACTCATCAAGAATCATCTTTCAGAAATAACCGGTTAAAGCTCGAGTTTCTTACCTCTAAACAGTCGAGGAAGGTTAGAGGATAGCTTTTCCAAGCTTGAACGACATTTCTGGCGCTCCCAGCACCATTTTCAAGCTCCAGGCGCCAAATTCCAGTGCATATGGCGCCCCAGGCGCTAATTTCACGCTCCAGGCGCCAAATTCCAGAGAAAAAGGCCTTTTGGCCATTTCTGGCCGTCGCAAAATCCGTCGCTAATTCCGTCGCTAACACTTTTTGTGACGGAATATAATTAAATTTAAATTTTTCTTTCTTTTTATTTTATTTATTTAGCCTTGGTTATTATACCAACAATCCTGCTGGTCACCTGATTTCTCATCTTCACGACACCATAATCTCAATTCCTGTAAGCAGAAAAGAATCCCTCATGTGGGGTGACGTGGAACGAGGCACCGGAATCAACAATACAGGTGCATTCATCATGGTGCTCCTTTCATTTCGGGTTAGCAGCCACAGCCGTGGTGCTCCTTTCATTTCTCTTCTTGGGAACAATCTGATCTGGCTTCACACAGCCATTTTGTTCATCATTCTGTAGAGCTCGGTAGTCCGGTCTCTTGTGTCCTACCTTCCCACAGTAGAAGCACTTCAAGTCATGCTTTGGCCTTGACCGGCCTCTGGACCTATCTCATCCACCTCTATCCCGGCTCTTGCTACGACCCCAGGAATCAGAGTTTCTTCTATTCTCAGCAACGTTAGCCTCAGACGTGCTAGTTACACCTCGTTCTCTTCTCCTGACTTCTTCATTCAGGAGGCTGCCTGTCACAACATCCATATTCAATTTTCCATCAGGAGCCGAGTTACTCAATGTCACAACTAGAGTATCCCACCTTTCTGGCAACGAACTCAATAATAGCAAAGCCTGCAACTCGTCAGCAATCTTGATTTCGGCTTTGGTCAACTGATTCACAATCCCTTTGTAGGTGTTGAGGTGTGCTTTGTTCCTGGGAGTCTTCTTCTGAATCATGGACTCTAGCTTGTTTCACAATTCGTACGCGTTCGTGAACTCGGACACGTGCTCAAAGAGGCTTTTATCAATATATTTCCTGATCGTGGCAACCGCCTTTCGACTCAGGATCTCCCATTCCTTGTCGCTTTTGCCAGTCGGTTTCATAGCAAGGGTAATGGGCTCAAATAGATCTTTGCAGTAGAGGTGATCCTCCATCATCGGTCTCCAATACGCAAAGTTATTTGTAGTCAACCTGAACATATTTCTGTCGTGGGTGATATCGCTGGTCTCCATCTCGTCTCCTTCAGAACCCGTCGAACCTGAGCTCTGATACCACTGTTGGGTAAAAGTGGCGCAACAGTCTTACCCTCAAATAAATCAAATGTGGGTTATCGTCAACCCTCAATCAAATAAGGAAACGTAATCAAAAACACAAAAGAGGAGCGAGAGAGACAATCTGTTTTACGTGAGAAAACCTTCCCAGAATCTAGAAAGGAAAAACTCATGGGACATTGGTCCAGATGAAATATCCACTATAATTGAGAATGGTTACAATGAATCAAACACACCAAGATTGTGGTACATTCAACCTCTCCAATTATGGTGATAATCAACTCTCAAAGTGTTTTACTCTGATCACTCAAATATGCAGGCACGTAGACTTGCTCAACAATGACACTCAAGAATGTCACTTGAGGCTCTCAAAATGCGGAGTCATACTCAACGCTCAATCTTTCTCGACGTCTGTGTCGTTCATACTCTCACGTCTCTGTCTGACCTAATTTTACCCTCAACTAATATATTTATAATGATAAATTAGGTCTGAGATATTAAACCCCTCAAATGGGTTTAGGCCAGTATTGAAGGAGTAAAATCCAACAGTGCCTACATATAATGTTCGGATGTGACTCTTTTTATGAGTGAGTAAAAATGTTTCTAATTTTCTCAAGACTTTGAGTAAAATTCTACCACTTTGACTACTCTACTGTTTATTCTCCATATACATTTGATATTATGGATATAACTTTAAGATTATGGTGCACCGTCAATTATGGATATTTTCTCCAAAACTATTAACCAACCAAATATTGCTTTCGTGATCTAGCAAAAGAATTGGATTCTGTTCTTGCATCTATATATTCCTGGCTTAATTTGTTGGTAACGTCATAAGGCAGTCCAATACCAAACAAGGTAGAGAGCAAGTTAGTAGTACAGATCAGCCGCGAAAATGAGTAAGAATGTTACCAAACAAGGCAAACCAGCAACATTTTCCGGTCAATCCCGCGTAGTTGAGGAAAATATCCCGCTCGAACATTCGTCAGCCGAGCCAAAAAATGTTCTAAAATTTCCCGTTCTTCCGAAAACCCCCCAGGTCGACAACGATAAGGATGCTAATGGCGCAAATCCATCGGGCAAGCAGAAAAGCAATGATACCGGAAAAGGTAAAAAATATGCTAACAATTTCGACGGTCAATTCCATGATTTTTTCTGTATTAATATATATGTACTATCATTTTTTGTAGTAGTAATAATAATAATAATAATAATAATAATAATAATAATAATAATAATAATAATAATAATATTATTATTATTATTATTATTATTATTATTATTATTATTATTATTATTATTCCATTACAACAATGATATTTGTAATTAATTAATTAAATACTAATGATGTTTTAAGAAAAACAAATTACATCTGCTAACAAATAATTATATAAGAATAAATAATATATGTATAATGTAAATAACTTTTTTACATTGTTATTAAATTATTACAAATCGTAAGCATAGTTGTGAAACTTGGTCTAGTCATTAATCCGATCGAGATAATGGGTTAATGGGTTAGTAATTCAACCAATGGACCATTAATTGGTCCAATTTGATTCGATATATATTAAAAATTAAAAATTATATACATATATATTATATATAAGTATATAATTAACATTATTTGAGTAAGAAAAATTCATCAATATTCCAAAATCTAATTTAAAAAAAAATCCAATTTTTTATAAAAATATTTTAAAAAAATCAATTTTTTTAGAAAATACGCCGGGTCGAACTTGTCCAACCGGTATCCAATAATCGACCCGACAGGATTTGATTGGATCAATCCAGGTTGATTGTGTAACCAATTTGAAAGCAGAACCAATTCGATTAAATCATCCGACCGGATTTCACGACTGATAAGTTCATGGGAGGAGTAAAGGTGAATGATTATCTGTATTTGAAATATGTTTCGCAGTATATGGTCTACTACTATGCTATGCTGTATTACCAATAATGAAAGTGTGCTTTATATATAAATAAACGTAATGGTTTTCGGGTGTTACCTAAACCTTACTATTTGTAAAATGGGGGAGCTTAAATAAGACTCCTCTTATGTTGCAATAAATATCTCTATTTAGTTTCCTTTTTCTTTGTGTCAGATCTCCACGATAGAAAAAAAAAACTTTAAATACCTAATCTCCTAATCCGTTTCTCAGTGTGTAAGATCTCCTTTTTTTTCCCTGCTATATCAAGGGTTTTAATTGGCTTATTATTTTTTGCCTGAGTATTAGTCGCCACTACTTAAGGTAAGATTTGATGAATAAACACTTCAATTTATGATGCAAATTTGAGTATGTATTATGCATTTTTATTAATCAGAATATATAAAATGTGAGGTTGCTCATTTTTAACTTAAAAGTTATTAATAAAGGTAAGTTACTCCAATACGGGTGCTAACTGATAATTAATGATCGCAAATACAGGCAACAAGCTGACCAGGTTTGAACCTGGTTGCGTTACAAATACCCGTAGTACTTTCAAAGGTAATGTCAACGGAAGCATTGTGGAGGGTGGCTATCACGCCAATCACTATGATGGGCGTAAAGATTAATTGTTGTATATGCTGCGCAGTAATATGGTCTACTACTATGTTATGCTGCATGTATTACCAATAATGACATATTATATGCTGCGCAGTAAGATCGTCTACTATGTTGTGCTGTATTACCAATAATGAAAGTGTGCTCCATAATAGTAAATGTTATGGTTTTCCAGTGTTACCTAAACCTTATAATGTTGTGATGATCGAGGTTTATTAATAAGAGTCCTATGGTGTTGCAATAAATATCACCATTTAGCTTCTTTTTTTTTTAATCGGCTAATAAAAGTTGATAGCTTGTTGGTGAGAAGGATTTGAACCTACACCTCTCCCTCCCTCTTTCAACCATCAAACCAATCTATTTTTTGTCAGGTATCCATGATAGAAAATAAAAATAAAAAACTTTAAGGATTTGCTTAATTTATGGTTGCTCTCCATGTTTGTTTTGAAGAAAGATCACGAGATAACACAACTCATGACAAAAATCTATTTTCTTGTTGCCTAGGATATGTTTGGGTATCTCAAACGTACTTTGAGTCCCAAACTTAATTTGGTAATGGATTCTCTAAAAATTACTTTTGTAACTTATGTTTGGGACAAACCCAAATTTGGGTAAAAAAACAACAAACTTTATGTTTTTTAAAGTAAAAAAACTTTTGATTTGTATATTTACAATAAAAACATGAAGTAAAAGTACTTTTTGATTGATTTTTTTAGTTAGATTTTATTTTATCAACAATCTTTTGAACAAAAAAAATTCAAATATAAATCATGTTAAAGTAAACTTACTTTTATCAAACTTAAGTTTACAAGATATTTTTAACTCAAACTTATGTTTGCAAACTTTAATCGAAATATTCAATAATTTACAGAACAACTTTTTGTTTCAAGTACTTCCTATTAACTCATATATAAGTAAAAATAATTAATTTCACACCAATTAAAAAAGTTAGTTAACATGATTTAACTTTATTAACATCAAGTAAAAAATAAAATTATTTCTAAAATGTCGTTCATTGAAACTTATTATCATAAATTAAAAAGAGTCATTTAAAATAGAATTATAATTAAATGAATGATGTTTTAGAAATAATAACATTAAATATAATAAAATTAATTAGATTTAATTATATATATATATATATATATATATATATATATATATATATATATCTGACATTTAAGATATTTTATTTATTTATATATAAGTCCATTGTGATATAACGTATTCAAAAGACTTAAATATCCAATTTCTTTTTTTTTTCTCTCTCTTTGATTCTATCCCTATTCTCACTTTCTGAAGCATGTAATTGATTTGGATTAGTTTTCAATTTTAGTCTTACTTTTACTTTTTGGAAAAGCTATTTAATAAAAGATAAGATATATAATAAATAAAATAATGATATTTTTTTAAAATATTTTATTTACTAATAGTCATTATATAGTTAGTTTTTTTATAAGCTAAAATAATTTATTTAATAATAGGTACTCAAATTTTACACAAGTGTCAAAAGTTCATTATTTATAATTAATAGTAGTATAAATCTTCAAAAATATACTATTAAAAATCAATTTATACTTGATAATTAATGATATATATTTGCGTATCTTTACTAAAATATTTACTAAAATATCTTTAATTAAATATACTTTTCATAAATAAATATAAGTTATATAATTTCATATATAAAAATAGAAATGTTTATAAATAAGAATATATATATATATATATATATATATATATATATAT